>CM065471.1:5808331-7008331 GCA_032872505.1 Leptopilina syphax | reverse complement strand
ACCGAGCCAGTACAGACCTAACATCCGTCATTCTTCCGACGCGCGTAGAAGAATGAAATCTGCAGGCGGAACAAATCCAGTACCGCGCCAGTACTGACGAAAGTAGAAAGGCGGATCCAAAAGTCGGAGCCTAATCTGTTCCGCGCCGGTTGCATTTTAGGATCCGAATCGGTACAGACCATCGGTGCTGGCGGTCCGTACGGGCGCGGATCCCAGGCGGTTGTATAATCCGACATTCGTCCGACTTTTCCTCCTGGGTTCTAAAACACTTCATACCTTTGAAGTTGAAATTAGTTTTTTAAATGAAGCCCGAAAATTGGGCTAGTGTTTCAGAAGAGCCCAAAAATATTGGGACAATTAGGTAATGAAAGAATGAAAAAGGGTAAAAGGATTTGAAAATTGGCAAGATTTATAGCTTAGGAGTTAAAAATAGTTTATTAAATGAAGGTTAAAAAAATTAAGGTAAAGTTAACTTTAAAAATTTTTTTTGGTTGCCATTTTGAAGCCGCCATTTTGAATTTTGAAATTTTGACAACGGATTTGGATTCAGCGACCCCAAAAACCCCTGAGTAATCATTTTTAGGTAAATATCGCAAATATGTGAAATTTTGATTTTTTATATTTCGCTATTTTGAAGAAAGGGGTTGTTTTTAGGAAAGGGATGATTTTTGAAATTCGGGAAATATATTTTTGAAGAGCCCTAAAAAAGCCAAAAAATATAGCGTCTTTACTTTTTTTAAATTCCTGTATTTTGTTTAGAGGAGGTGTTAGCTTGATTCTAGTGGGCACCTCCACCAAAAATTTTTTTTACTGAAAATGCAAAGGAGCCCAAAAATTGGCATTACCGCCCTAAAAAAGCCCTAAAATCTGGTATAGTTGATTATTTAAAATTTTATTGTGGAGGTTCTAGCTTGATGGACCTCTTTTTTCATTATATTTAGTAAAAAAAGCGTTAAGGGGGGAAACCTAAGTAACTCACGAAAAATAGGCGTATTTTCAGGAATTTTTTTTATCTCAATGAAATGGTCAATAATCAAAAATCTGTAAAGTACGTTTTATTGCATGAGTATTGATATGCAAAATATATATATTTTAAAAATTTTATTACAAAATGTCGGCTGTGCAGCATTTTATTAGAAGGCGTCTTTTTTGGGGGGGTCCGGCCCATTGCCGGACAACTAACGTTGTCTCAACTTTGAAAAGAGGAGAGTCGATAAGACCTGTTTTCCGTCACCCCTTGAAATTTTCATTTAAATGCTTGAAATACATTTTTCACCAAAGAAAAATGGTAATTTTGATGATTGGAGGTTAAATGAGGGTGTTTGGATCATATTAATCCTTTTAATAATAGGGATTTTTTATAAAAAATTGGTCAAAAATAAGGGTAAAAAAATATTTTCAATTATGAATTAATTGGCTTAAAACTCGTTACTCGGAGGGTTTTTGGGGTCGCTGATTGCAAATCTTTTGTTTTTCAAAATTCAAAATGGCGAATCCAATATGGCGGACGAATTAAAAAAAAATTAATTGGCTTGAAAATCGTTACTCGAGGGTTTTTATGGTTACTGATTACGAATCCGATGTCAGATTTTCAAAATTCAAAATCAGCGACCACAAAAACCCCCGAGTAACGATTTTCAAGTGAATTCAAGTGATTTTTAAATTTTGTCCGACATATTGGGTCCGCTATGTAAAATTTTTAAAAACTGACTTCGGATTCGTAATCAGCGACCCCAAAAACTCCCAAATAACGATTTTCAAGCTAATTAATTAACTTTTTAAAAAAGTCATCCGCCATTTTGAAAAATCAGATTCGTAATCAGCGACCTCAAAAACTCCCAAATAACGAGTTACAAGCCAATTAATTCATAATTGAAAATATTTTTTACCCCTATTTTTGACCAATTTTTTATACAAAACCTTTATTAGGTATTTAAGGGGTTAAATATGCTCCAAACCCCCCTTATTGAACATCCAATCATCAAAATTATCATTTTTCTTTGGTACAAAATGTATTTAAAACATTTAAATGAAAATGTCAAGGGGGCCGTAAACAGGTCTTATCGACCCTCCTCTTTTCTCCGAAGGTAATTAAAATTTTTTAATGTTCTTGGACTCATTTTAATTGTTATTTAATGTAGAATTCAATTTATTAATCGGTATTTTGGTAAATATTTTTCCTAACACGTGCAAATCGTGAAAGTTGGATCAGAAATTTTTTAAAAATTATCATTATTAATATAAATTTGACGCATTTACCTACAGGGAGGAATAGGAATGGTTGGATCAACCATTTATATTGATAAATATGGGATATTCATTTTATGTGGTTACCACATCCATTTCTATGGTCAGCACATGCATAGAAAACGGATGTATCATATCTGTTATCGATAGAACGTCCTCAGAGTTTAGGTTTATATAAAATATCTGTCGATTTTTGAAACGTAAGGTGGTAGGCAAGAAGCGGACAGATTAAGGGGGGGATTCCGCAACTAGAGGCTTGCCGCGTAGCAGCTGCGCGCCATCACCTGCCAGACCGGCCGGCAGCTGGTTGGTTGCGGCCTATATGGTTGTCGAATCCCAGTTGAAATTAAGGGGCGACTGTAAGACAAGACAGAAGAGAAAATGATGTTAAAGAGATAAGCATAACTATAGGTATTAATGCCACGCGCCCGCACGCGTCCTCTTTTTTCCAATAACACAACTGGTTTAATGGCCAAAGATAATTAAACTTTCTAATGAGGATCGATTTCGAATCCAATGAGAGCACAATGAAAAAACTACTCACACTCTGGCTCTTCGGGACATTTTCAAAACCTGCAAAATTTTTTGTATAATATTGCATTTAAACGTAAAATTTTTTAATGAATTGTACTTTAATATAGGGTAAGTCCGGGGGAGATGGCCATAGTTTTTTTAAAGTACCGTAAAAATTATAAAAAAGCGATTTTTGTATTATTTTAAACCCATGCAAAAAAAATATAAAAGGATTACATTTTCATTGTGTTTCAACAATTTGTTGTTAACATTTATTATAAGTCATAAAAGCTTAAAGAATAACCCAAAATAAGTGATATTTCTTTACAAATTCTGTAAACTATTTGAACTGTCCTTCTCTCCCATATGGCCATCTCCCCCGGACTTACCGTATGCAGCTAAAACTGGCATATCCAGTTATCAGCACCCACTTAATTTTGGAAATTTAATTTCACAATTAAAAAGTTTTTTACTTAAAACGAACATCAAATCGTTTTAATATGAATTTTTTTGATTTTATATTGTCCAAAAAACCCTTTTTGTCCTCTCTCCCATACTTTTATGTACTTTGATGAACATTGCTGAATTTTACCCAAAAGGAGCGTTCTCAAATAATGTCACGTTTTTGGGGGATAAGGGGTCTCACTAAACGTGACACAATGTATTTTTCACATATAAAATTACGTGACAGTGGGGGGAGGGGTTAAAAATTTTAAAGAATTGCGTGATATATTTTGTGAACGCTCCCAAACTTTCTTTTCCACGCGGGCAATTAAAATTTGTTAGTTGTATATTTATATAATTCGTATTTTTGTAATGACTTGATGTAATAAGAATTTAATTTATCACAATTTAGTGTGAGAATTATTCAAAAAATATATATTTTTCTCCCTGTATGAACTTATCAAACGAATACATTGACAAGCATTAAAAAGTTGGACATTTTTAAAATACAACATGAATTTTATTTTTTCTTCATTTTTTTTTTATTTTAATCAAATTGTCTCAACATCAGACAATTGACAATATAAACATTCTTTTTCTATTTCTTAATAAAAAACATGTTTTAGTACAACTTTTTATAGGTTAGGTTTCAGGTATAAAAAGAAAACGATATATTCATTATAAGTTTAATCTGCAAATAAAGGGATGTTATTAAATTCCACTTAATCAAACAGATTTTACAAAATCATCAGCTATTGAGATACATAAGTCTAATAAATAAAAATATGTCCCACGTGATGAAGCGAAAAACATTCGTAAAATAAGGAATATGTGGAAACTGCTGGAAAAAGTAATATTTGAAATTCTTAGAAACGTATGAAGCCGCTTTTATTTGGAAATTTGAAATAAAATTAATTAATTAATTAAATTTGTACATTAGAAATAAAAAATATCGTAAATTACACGGAAACAAAGGCAGTCCAATTTGTTTACGATGATTTTTGTGTCGCCCTCGACCTCCACTTGTATCACAAATATCACCGTAAACAAATGGCTGCCTTTGTCCCCATGTTGCTTAGCTTAATATACTATTTAAGTTTAGAGATTAATTTTTTTGCGTGTAGTTTAATAAACAATGTAATTAAATAATGTAAATATTTTATTATAAATAAATTTTATAATTATATTAATGATTTATGTATAGTTAACAGAAAAATAATTTTCAATGTTTTATAGAAAAAGTTTAATTAAAAGATTTAACTTATTTTAACAAATTTAATAATTAATTTAAAGAAATAGATGTTTTTAAACATTTTTTAAAAACCGTAGAATGTTGCAAAAATTATTAAATTGAATTAAATTAAAAATGTTTGCATAGATTAATTTTGAGAAAATAAAAAGGAGAATGTGGTCCAACCTGATGACGCATAATCTATAACTGTCAAAAACGCACCTAGTTTTTTGTCATTATTAATCATATTGTCTTGTGCTATGACGCAAGTAAGTATTCGTATAATTTTTTTGCATCCAATCTATTTATAAGGTGTTGAAGGGGATTCTTTGTAGAATAAATTTATCATAAAACTGTATTGTTATATTAATATTTGATCAAATGTGTACGTCCACATGAAAAGGGCCCATTTTGTCGGTTCTAGTTTTCGAGATAATCGCAATTTAGTAATTTTGGAGCAAGATCTTAATCTTTTTTATTTTTTATTATCAATCTAAATGTTTTGACAAGTCGAATCATGCTGTTTTCATTAATTTATCGATAATATAACTGTTTGATTTCATTGGTTCTTTACAAAAAAGGGGCCCATTTTGTCGAATTTTCGTATTTTTCAAACTGGAGGAGAAGGGTTGGTTTTAAAAATTTAAAACCTATTGGTTTTTTATCTTTAAGGTGCCCTGGACTGGAAACAATACTTATCTGAATAACTTTCCAGAAGAACCAGAGATATCACCATCAATATTGGTCTCACAATCTTTAATTCCGTTTTCTCGAATTGAGGTTTTGGTGTTCTACACTTTGAAATTCTGTAACTCATCGAATTTTTCACCAAAAAAGTTCTATGACCACTCAAAATTTTCCAAATTTTGCAAGGAATTCGCCCATATAGATAACTCCAATAGTGCCAAAATGGGCCCTTTGCATGTGGACGTCTACAAATAATAGATTTTTTAGTGAAAACTTGCATTTGGGGCAAAGTGGGAAGGTTTTAAAACATTCTCTTTTTTTGTCAAATTTATTAATCATGTAGATGCATGTTTCATCATGGTCTGAAATTACATAAAAAAGGTTTCTTAACAAACATGATCGGAAGAGGCCATGCAATCTGCAGTTCTCAGCGTTTTGACTGGCTGTGTTATCACAGCTGTGTTATCACTGCTGCTGCTGCCCATGGCGTTCCAGAAACCACATTGGAAGGTTATATGTTAATATTTCTTCAATTTTTGTATACCTATGTAACTTTAGTCTCCTTATAAACATAAATAAATCACTTTTAATTATATTGTCTATGTTTTGTCAAAAGTCCCCACTTTGCCCCGCTCTTGGATCAGAATGGGAAGAAAGTAACAATTTCGTTTACAGCACCTACACTGAGAGAAGTTAAGCGCAGCATCTGTACTTTGACGTACAGCAGCGGCACATAATGAGGGACAGATACTGTACTTTGAAGTTGTGCAAATGCTGTATTTAAATCGAACATCAGCAGCGCCAAAAAAAGTACGGACTCTGTCTTTCCTAGGAGGACGAACGTTTTAGTACAGAATTTGTCCACCAAAAACGCAGAATCTATTCCAAAGTGGAACCGATGTTGCTCGAAGGTTAGGTTCAACATCTGTACTGTGCTCTATTCAGCATCTGCGCTTAACTTCTCTCAGTGTACTTATGAATACTAAATACACTCTAGGGTAAGTCCGGAGGAGATGGCCAGTTCAAATTTTTTACAGAATTTGTAAAGAAATATAACTTATTAAGGGTTATTTTTCAACCTTTTGTGACTACTAATAAATATAAACAACAAATTGTTGAAAAATAATGAAAATGTATGTGTAATCCTTCTACATTTTTTTGCATGGGTCCAAAATAATTTGAGAATTTCAAATTTCTTATTGATATATTGTTATTTCTTTAACAGATTTTTTAATTTCAAGTTTTATTAAGTAGTGCATAACCCACCCTTCGATATAAACAAAAAATGAAAGCAAAAATTATTTTGAAAAATGAATACGAATGAATGAATACGAATGAATATGAATTATTTTGAAAATGAATGAAGCTGAAGCTGGCACCCAGTTATCAGCACCCACTTATTTTTTCAAAATTTTATGTTGGCAATGAAACAAAAGAAAACCATAGCTGAGAAAATTAAACGGTTCTAACAGAATGTATATTCTTCAAAGGTTATACATTAAAAACAATTGAATACAAATCAATAAAAAAAAATCTAAAAGGATTTTCATTTCTAATGCAGAGAAAAATAATAAAATATATAAAGAAAAAGAATAATAATCACATATAATTAAAAAAAAAATAAAATTAATTATTTATTAATGCTTATATGATTTTTATTTTAATTGTATTCAGAAAAAATGTCATTACAATAAGTTAATAATAATAATAGTAATAAATAACAATATATTATTGCCTATATTTAAAAAAAAGTTTAAATATTAATTAAAAAATAATTAATAAAAAAAAGCAAACCAAAAATAGATACCTAGTTTTTGTTGAAATACTATTGTGAGATTAATATAGACCAAAAAAATTTAATAAGACCGCGGGACAAGACCATTGGGCCTTGAAAAATGAATTTTTCTGGAAAAAACCAATTTTTTAATTTTGAAAAAATTCACAATTTCTTCCTTGACTATTTTTAACTATCGATTTTTGTTGAAATACTTTTGTCAGATTAGTATAAAACTTAAAGATTTTATTAGACCGCGGGATAAGACCATTGGGCCTTAAAGAATGATTTTTTCTAAAAAAAATCAAACTTCTAATTTTGAAAAAATTCAAATTTTCTTCCTTGACTTTTTTTAATTATCGATTTTTGTTGAAATACTTTTGCCAGATTAGTCTAAAACTAAAAATAATTATTAGACCGCGGGACAAGACCAATGGGCCTTGAAGAATGATTTTTTCTGAAAAAAACCAAACTTTTAATTTTAAAAAAATTCACATTTTCTTCCTTGACTATTTTTAACTATCGATTTTTGTTGAAATACTTTTGTCAGATTAGTATAAAACTTAAAGATTTTATTAGACCGCGGGACAAGACCATAGGGCCTCAAAAAATTATTTTTTCTGGAAAAAACCAATTTATTAATTTTGAAAAAATTCAAATTTTTTTCCTTGACTATTTTTAACTATCGATTTTTGTTAAAATACTTTTGTCAGATTAGTATAAACCTTAAAAATTTTAATAGACCGCGGGACAAGACCAATGGGCCTTAAAAAATGATTTTTTCTGGAAAAAATCAATTTTTTAATTTTGAAAAAATTCACAATTTCTTCCTTGACTATTTTTAACTATCGATTTTTGTTGAAATACTTTTTTCAGATTAGTATAAAACTAAAAATAATTATTAGACCGCGGGACAAGACTAATGGGCCTTAAAAAATGATTTTTTCGGGAAAAACCCAATTTTTTAATTTTGAAAAAATTCACATTTTCTTCCTTGACTTTTTTTAACTATCGATTTGTGGTTTGCTTAATTTCTTGTTAATATTTTTTTAATTAATATTTAAACTTTTTTTTTAAATATAGGCAATAATATATTGTTATTTATTACTATTATTATTTTTATTAACTTATTGTAATGACATTTTTTCTGAATACAAATAAAATAAAAATCATATAAATATTAATAAATAATAAATTTAATTTTTTTTTAAATTATATGTGATTATTATGCTTTTTCTGTATTTATTTTATTATTTTTCTCTGCATCAGAAATGAAAATCCTTTGAGAATTTTTTGTATTGATTTGTATTCAATTGTTTTTAATGTATAACCTTTGAAGAATATACATTCTGTTAGAGCCGTTTGCTTTTCTCAGCTATATGGTTTTCTTTTGTTTCATTGCCAACATAAAATTTTGAAAAAATAAGTGGGTGCTGATAACTGGGTGCCAGCTTCAGCTTCATTTTACTTATTTAATATGTAGATAAGATGTTTACTTTTAGCATGTGTTATTGGGTGAGATGGCCATTAATGACTTTTATTGAAAATTTGTTATGTTAATGTTAAATACTTAAGAAATATTAAAAAAAACAAATTAAAAATATCTGAGAACAAAATAATTGATTTAATTGACACCAGAGATGGAGATCTATTTGTAGGTTGAGTCGAAAGTTACAATCAAACGACATTAATTAAAGATTGGATTCAGTGCAACATTTGAAATTTTTGAGTGCATGGAAACTGCACTGAATTCCATGATAAATGTTTAAAATGCTACCATAATAAGAGAAAAGTAATTTGAACGATTAAAAATTATAAGTTTAAGCTAAAAACCAAAAATTATAAGTACACTCGACTCTCGGATCTTTTGCACTTACGGGACCAAATCCTCTCATACCTTTTACCAAAACAAATGCCATGGTAACGCAAAACAAAACAATATGTATAACCAAATATGTAAATTAATGACATTATTTATGTTTCAGTTTTTATATTTACATTTATAATAATTAAAATTTTAATATAATTTTAATCACATAATGGAGAAAAATTGCAAAAGAAGCGAGAGTGTAAAAGAACTGAATGCAAAAGATCCGAGAGTCGAGTGTATTGGCCATTTCTCCTGCATACATGTGGCCATCTCTCTTGAACATTCTGAGAGAGATGGCCAAATGCACTTTTTAAAAAATGTAAATTTTTTAGTTTGTTTCTATGAAAATAGGTATTTTATTTTGTTTTTCGTCACTTTAAAGTTAAGTGTTAAATATTTAATTATCAAAAAAAGTTTAGACGAAAATTCAAATATCGTTAAAGTGTATACTTTTAAACTGCAAACGCATCATCTGTACACGGAAAAAAAGTACGTGAAATTTTCATTGACTCGGTACTTGACTTTTGGATACGACACAAAATACTAAAAACAGTCTAGTACTTTTGCATGAGAGTTTCAAAAGCAGTCAATGAAAATTTCTAGTACCTTGCTTGAGAATTTCATTGACTTTCAAAAAAATTGTAAAATAAAAAAAAATAATTTCCACTTGTTCACACAGTTTTTCTGAAATTCACTCATTCATTTACATATTTGGATAATTAATCACACAAACAAAGAACAATTATTGTATCACTTTTCGACGTTCGTTCGTCAACACTTATGAACTTAAATATAACTTAAATATAAACACACACTTAACACTTAAAAGTACGTATCGAATTGTTCTTATATACCACATGGTGAAATTTTTCACGACTTCTGAGATATGCTATTTCACTGAAAACTGATACTTACATAACATTCTGTTTTGTGAGAAACACAAAATAAAAAATATTTTTTTGAAAGTCAATTCTTGAAGACAAATATATATTAACACTATTTGTTTTTCATAAAATAATAGTATATTCACATCTGAAATTAACACAAATGGAAACAGACGATCAGCTGGCATTTACCTTGGGTAGAAACGCGCAACGCACACTGCGCATGCTCTACAGAATTTTCAAGCGCAGTCAACTAATCTTTCACGTACTTTATAAAACTGAACAAATGACTTTTCGTTAAAATTTAAAAAACACTGTTGCCCATACTAGTACTAGAATAACTCTAGGACTTTTCTATATTTTCTAATAAAAAGTATATGATACAGCCTTGTATTTTGTGTCCTATCCAAAAGTCAAGCACTTTCATGGAAGGATTCACGAACTTTTTTCCGTGTATGCAGTTTAAAGGTATGCATTTTAACGATATTAGAATAAGTTTCTAAATTAATTCGTTTACAGTTTTCTCGTATGTAGTTTAACGGTATATAATTAAATAGCAAATAATTTTTTAAATAAAATATTATAGATTTAATTCGTATGCTGTTTAACCGTATACGTTTTATAATAATTGGGGCGGTAGTGACCCTACACATTTCAACTGTATACCTTGGATTGTATACAGTTGAACCATATACAAATATGTTTTATAAAAATTTATTGTTATTGAACTATATACATTTCAACTCTACACAAATTATTTTTAGTTGTAATTTATTATTTTTCATATGTTTGATTGAATACCTACAGATAGATTCTATACTATTGAATTTGATAAAATAATAACAAAAAACTCTACACAGTTAAATTCTATACGCAGTAGAATTATACCTACCGACAAATATTTTTTTATTTGTTGAACTGCATAAAAGTAAATTGTATACAAGTAAATTTAAATAATAAAATACGATTACAGTTATTTATACAGTTGTATTATATTACATAAAATTTTTTAGTATAATATTATTATTATTAAACTGTATAAAACTTATTTTTATTTGTTTTATTTTTGATATCTTTTTTTGAATACAGTTAGACTCTGTATTCTGTTTAATTTGATCAAATATGTAATAACAAAAAATTATACACACTGAGAAAACTGGAGAGTCAAATTCAGAGGTTCAAAAAGTGTATTTTTCCTTTGCTTATGAAGAGAGTTAAATAGTCCTTCTAAAATAAGTTTTTAATTGATAATGGAAATCTACTTGTATATTCTCTCCCATTATATCTGAGGGTTAAAAGTTGCGCAGAAAATGTGTACGATCTGATGCGCGCGAAATTATTTTTCTGACATTTTATGTATTTAATTTAGGGGTTAGGTTCACCGAAAAAACGGTATTCTAATTTTGAGAAAATTATATTCTTAAAAAAAAATTCTTAAAATTTATCTTAATATATTCTTAAATTAAGAGTATAATTTTCTTAAATAAATTCTCTTAAAAATATTATAATTTTAAGAAAATTTTCTTAAATATTCTTCTTAAAAGAAGAATACAAGCGTTTCTCAATTTAATCTAAGCGCCAACAGACGCCACAGTATACTCATTAACCGATAGGTCGTGTGCAGTGATTTTAATTGTCGGTGGGAATCGTGCGTATATTTGTGTTTATTTGATACGTACATCAAATAATTGCACTCTTGACCGAAGTTATGGACCAAGTGACTGTCTGGCTTCAAAATAACTCATTAGATGAGTTAATAGAAGTCTTCAAAGGTAAGAAACACAATTATCAAGATTTTAGAGGTTAGATTAAAGTTAAAAGCATGTGTAATTGATCACCACGCGTGTACATAACCTCAAAATAAAACTATTTTAATTTTTTTATTTATATTTATTCTTTGTTGGATTTATTGTATCATTGTTTGTAAATTATTTATCACTTTATTTTTATTAATATTAGCCCATAAAATTAACAATATGAGGAGATTGAAGGGTCTAACAGACGATTTGATAAGGGAGTTAATTCCTGACATTGGCCTTAGGATAGATTTATCCGAGTGTTTAAAAACATTGAAATCAGAGGTAATGATTTGTAGTAATATAATTACATTCTTTTTAACAAAAATATTTTATATCGAACCTAATACAATTTTTTTAGAATCGTCAAAACGAAAGTTAATCGAATGTCATAATTTTGTATTTTCGAAGGGAAAGACAAATTTAATTTTAAATTCGTTTTAGTGAAAAGGTAAAAAATTTAATTTGCAACGTTTTAAACAAATTAATAAGTTTTATTTAAATAAAAATTAAAACCGTTAGTCAGTAAGATATAATTGTTAGATTTAAATTCGTTTTGGTGAAAAGGTAAAGAATTTTAATTTCTTGTTAACAAAAAATTATGTATTCGAAAATAACTTTAAATTATTAAAAGTGTTAAAAATTAAGTTCTTTATGCTTCTACAAAAATAACGTATTTAAGGTTAAATTTATTATTTTCTTTGAAATGTGAAATTACGATATTTAGTATAATTATTCTGTGGTGATTGATTTCTAAATTCTTCTTTTAAGTTGATTAAGCTTGAAAATAATTTACTTAAGTTGAAAAGAAACTTTTATTTATGATTAATTGAAATAAAAAAATAGAAAATTAAAAAAGCATTTGAAAATAATTCAAAATCAAACAAATACATACAATTAATTACTGCATTTTTTTTGTAGGCAAATGAGAGTAGGCCTAATTCGTTCTTAAATGACAATAAAAGTCCAGGAGAAGATAAAAGTGAACCAGTTTTCATCACGCCTTTAGGAAATCTTATTAATCAGAATCAATTTGTTATATCAGATTCTCCACCTTTACAACTACTTGATACTGAATTTGAAATAATAAGTGAACAAACGTTAACACCAAATTTAGAATCTACAATAGTTTCTACTGAAACTAATAATAATTCTTCCGCAATTCCTTCTGGCTCTGATTCGACATCAGATGAACCTAAATATAATATAAAAGTCTTTTATTTATACTTTTAAGTACATTATTATAATAAAGACTGACAAAATGTAAACTTTAACAGTATTATACATAGACTGAAATTGACAGCTCTATAATTGTTTTTTTTGTAAAAACTTTAATAAAAATATAATACAAAATATATTTTATTGTTCAATTTTCTACCTTTCAAATTAAGTATACATACCTATATATTGATTTTTAAAAAAGTGTCTATTTTTCTAAGATTAAGTTTAAAATATACTTAAAGTGATTAAATATGATTTTTGTACAAGAGAAAAATATTCTTCTATATATTCTTAACAGAAGAATACACTATACTTAATCTAAGAATATATTCTTGGCTCCTATTTAAGTCTCTTATATTCTTAAAGTAAGTTAAATATTCTGAATAGTAGAATATCGTTTTTTCGGTGTTGCCATATTTATTCATTTCGCGCCGGATAAAGAAGGCATTTTTCAAGATGGTTAATTTGTCCCTCTGTTATAAACTCATTTTCCCTCCAAGAGAAATGGCACGAATATCTGTCAATGGTGAATTTGAACATTTAGATTGTTATCCAATAGCTAACTCTCAAATATCAACGATTTGTCCCTCCAGATGTTTAGTCCAATACTCCAGTTTTCTCAGTGCAGTTTCTATACAGTAGAATAATATACTTTTTATAAAAAAATTCTACTGTGTAGAATCTAATTGTGTATATAGAATTTTTGTTACTATTTTATCACATTTAAGGGGTTACACCACCCTGAACGCCTGAAAATTTCAAAAATAAATTTTGACAAAACTACTAAAAATACAACTTGTTACTAATTACAGTATAAAAATACATATATTTAACTGTAAAAAAAATTTTGAAAAATGAAAAAATATTAAAAAATGGCGAAGATATAGCGTTTTTTCGAAACTACATTTTTTGGAACGGTGTACATGATTTCTCAAAAACTACTCAACCGATTCTCTTTAAATTTTGTACACAACTGCTCAATAACATTCTCTATGACGTGACGTAGCCATTTTTAAAGAAAACATTTTTTAAGCAAATGGGAGCACTTAAAAAAAAGTCTAAAATTTTGGGGACAAAAAATTTTTTTTAAAAATGTATAACTTTTTTTTTAAAAAATCATATATAGAGTATAGAGTTTATATATAGATTTTATATAGAGTAGTAGTAGTATTAGTAGTAGTTGGTATAGAGTTTATCTGTACTCAAACAAACATATTAAAAATAATAAAATAATTGAAAATAATTTTGTACAGTTGAAATGTACCTATATCAAAGTTCAATTATTTCAAAAATTCACGCTAAATCACTGATTTCCACGAATTGGAACCTTTTGAAATTTTGTTTAAAGGGCTTCTGACATTAGAATATAAGTAATAATATAAAGAAAAAAATTGCTACCGTGGCAAGGAATTATTAATTTAGTTGAACAACTTCTGTTTCCCCTACCTCTTTTTTTAGGGTTTGTATGTTTTATTTGGGTTAAAAATAAACAAAAAAATTTGTATCCTGAACTTTTTAGAGCAAATTTTTTTAAAAATTTTTTCGTTGAAGCAACGTTGGTAACTTCAGTTTCATAAAAATTTTAATAAAATTCAAGAATAAAATGTTTAATTTCAATTATTAAGAAAGAGGATTATTGTAAAAACTTGAAAGAAATTGTTCATATAAAATTCAATTACTTTAAAAACTTTGAATTAAAATTATTTAAGAAACTCCGATTATTTTAAAGAAACTCAAAGAAATTCTTTGAAAGAATTTAATTAAGATTAGGAAAAATTTTTAAAAAATTCTTTTTAAATTCAATTATTTCTATAAATAATGAAATTCTTCGAAGAAATTCAATTATTATCAAATTTTTTTATATAAAATTCTTTGGAAGAATTCAATGATTTGCAAATTTTTTATAAATTTTTTCGTAATAATTCAATTATTAATATAAAATTCTCGGCAAAAATTTCAATTATTTTCAAAAAATTTCCTCAATTCAATGATTTTCAATATCTACTGTTTTAATAAAATTTTCCAAAAGAATTAAATTATTTAAACAATTTTTAATTTCACAAGGAATTTAATTATTTATACAAATTTTTTATAAATTTCTTTCCAATAATTTCATTATTTTCATAAATAATAAAACTTATCACAGAATTTCAATTATTTTAAATTCAATTTGAATAGAATTTCACGAAAAATTTAATTATTTAAAAAAATTGTATTACAATTTGTCAAAAAAATTTAGTTATTTACTTAAATTTGTTGATAAAATTCTTTATGAGAATTCAATTTAATGAAATACTCAATCTATATTAATAAAATCAGACTTCTGTCTGTACAATGCTCCAAGCTTGAAAATTTTTATATATTTTTTCGTTTTGAGACATGAGAATTCGAAAAATGTAAAAAAAAATTTGTCTGTCTGTCTGTATGCAAAACTTTGTTTGCGCATCACTTCAAAACGGTTTAACCGATTAAAGTGAAACTTGGCAGTCTATTAGGTATTAACGTAACTTAAAATCATATCCTTATCCGATTAAAAAATATTAACTTGAACGAAAGATACGACATTTTTTCAAAAAATTCGAAAAATCAAAAAAATAAAACATTTTTATTTTTTATAAAATGGATGCAAAACTATCCTTAGCTAACTTTTTTAGATAAATACAACCCATTTCTATACTAAAATTTCAAAAAAAGACGTATTTTGAATTTTTTTTCGTTTTTTCTGATCAAATTTTTTCTACAAAAATGATGATTATTGATTTTTAAAAAAGCTTTTTATGAAAAGTTATTAAACTTTTTTTATTTAAAGACCAGTATTTAAAGCAAGAAATTTGCCTCATTGGACCAAAAAAATTGTTTCAATATTCAGTTTTTAAAATCAAGAAAATTATGCAGAAGTTAACAAAAAAATGTTCATATGAATTAAATGTATCACTGCTACTCAAAGGGTTAAATATTAATTAATTCTTGCATTAAGTTGGTATTGATATTTTCTAATTAATTAATTTGTTTTCTTGGTAATTTTAATTTCAATTTTATCATAAAAATAGAAAAAAATAGGAATTTTAAATCTAAATTTTAAAAGTTTAAATATTTTTACCCATAAAAATTGGAAATATTAATATCTAATTTTTTTGATTTTACCTACTGGTAACGGGACTTAGTATGGACCAATAGTGGTACATTATTATCAGATTATTAGGATAAACTTTTCTATCTATGATGGCAAGTTGTAATTGAAAGTATTGGATAAAACTGAATTCTGGGATTTTTAGGAAATCCGTGACAAAAAAATAAAAATCACTACTTTCCTCGCCTTGCACTCTAAATCTGAATCAGTGAAAATTTCACTGATTTCAATTCAGTGGCCCAGTTTTCTCTAATTCATCAGTGGGATTTCACTGAGAATCAGTAAAAACCACTGATTGTCAGTGAAATTCCACTGATTCATCAAAGAAAACTGGGCCACTGAATTGAAATCAGTGAAATTTTCACTGATTCAGATTTAGAGTGTGAATCCTCTTGCAATTTTTTTAAATGGCTTCTGATTATTAAGAGAAAAAAATGCTTGCGAGGCGAGGAAACAATAATTTAGTTGAATTTTCAGGAATTTCAGGAAATCCGTGATCCTTTCGTAATTTTTTTAAAGGGCTGTTAATATTAAAATAAGCAATTAGCTAAAGTAAAAATTTTCGTCGAATAAACGTTGGTAATTTCAGTTTCAGAATATTGGGACGTTTTTCGGCTCAGTAATGGCACATTAATAGCAAAAATTTTGTATCTGCTATGATGGCAAAATACAATTGCCAATATTGGGACGTACCTCGCCATAATAATATCACAATATCGATAAATAGTGCAGCTTATAAAGCCATTAAGTTTTCTTGACTTCACGTCAGAATAGCAAAGTGAAATAAAAGACGTATAAATATGATAAATTAATTAGTTAATTAATAAAAAATGTAATAATTTATATTAGTTTTTGTTTTTTTGCCAATACTGGGTAAGTAATGGCAGTCAATATTGGGCCATTAACGCTTAGGGCGATTTTAAAAATTATAAACATTATCTTTCTACTTTTCTTAAAATTTCGTTTTCTTCTTCATTAATTAATATTAATAATCATCAAGAAAATTAGTTTAAATGTAGTTGGTTAAATACTAATTAATACTCAATATGGAAAACTTTAAAAATACTAAGAAACACGTCGAAGACGGGTATCGTAGCTATTAATATATAAATAGGAATAACAATAACGGAATAACGATACCCGTTCGAAGATGGGTATCGCAGCTAGTTATTCAATAAGTTATTAATTTTTGTATTTCAATAATTGAACTCTACTTGAATTTTCTAATAAAAATTAATTTAAAAATGAATTTCAGTCAAAATTTTATAGATATAATATTTGAATATTAAAAGAATTATAGCATGAATTTTTAGAAATAATTGAATTCTGAAAAGGTTATTTAAATTATAATTTTAATTAACAATTTTGTGAAATTAATTCTTTTCAAAAGGTTTAATTGAATTTCTTTTTAAATTTTTTAAAGTTGTTATTTTGTAATATATAGGGGAGAGTCTCCAGTTGTGAAACGGGTTTTATTTTTGACCCGTAAATTGTAAACGGGTAAACGAAATTGTAAATAAAATACACGGTTCGAAAGGTAACAGAAATACGCAACTTTTATTAAAAGAAAGTATAGTGTTTCGATGGACTCAAAAAATTTTACGATACATTTTCCGAGCACATCGCTTTTTTTAAAAAAAAAAAAATGTCTCCAGTTGTGAGACACTCATTAAAAATTGTTAAAATTTAATAAGTTTGACATAAAACGTTATGTTTAGTAGAAATAATAAAATATATTATATAATAATATATATTATTCGCCAAAATATGACTATCAAATAAATACAATTTAATAGCTTCAACAAGAGCATTAAAATTGATTTCTTCTGAATCAATTGACTTTTTTCCACTTCACATGCCCAAAAATACTAGAAAAAAAATCAAAACAACATTTAAATAGTATGCCAGCAAAGTCGTATTTTTTATGCTGCCCAGATGGGTGTCGACACCGTCTCACAACTGGTGATATGCTGTGTCTCACACCCAGAAATTAGCGCTATTTTGAAAAAGAAAAATTAAATTATTTTCAACCGTAGATTGGAACAATGCAATATTGCATTACAAAATATAAGGAAAACACTAAAAGAAAATGCATTACATTTACCTTTTCCAATTAATTAACTTGGAAAAAAGTACTTTGCATTTATTGAAAAAACGCTTTTTAGTCGATTATCACACACAGTGTTGGTATTTAACAAAAACAGTTTATATATCCGCTTCGGCGTATACGAAAAAGTTGGCTCATATAAAAAGAAATGTTTTTATATAAACCAATCGGCTTTTTAATATTGCATGTTAAAAAAAATTGACTGTCTCACAACTGGAGGTGTCTCACAACTGGAGACTCTCCCCTATTGGCGAAATTTTGAATAATTGAAATTCCGTAAAATTGAATTTTAAACAAATGGATTTGAAAATTGTCAAAGAACTCTTTCGAAAGTTATTAAAAATAATTGTTTAAAGAAGAAGTTTAGTTAAAAATTCTAGAAAATAATAATATTAAACTGAAATGTTGAAAATAATTTTGAAGAAGTTGTAGTAACAAAATTTTTTATTTTTGGTCTGTAAAGTCCGTATTTTTAAATAATTTCACTGGTTCGAGCCTTATTAATAGACAACATAATTTTAAGTATTATATTGACGATTTTCCTTGATCGTTTACTTATAAATTTTTTTTAATAAGATTGTTTAATTCTTTACGAAATTTGGCATTTGGGTTCGTGAAATAAAAGAGAATGCAAATTTTCTATTTCATACGTTTTGGCATCAAAAGTGTGCCTTTTTCAGTGATATTGTTTATTTTGTCTGTAATGAGATTAACGATACAGATGTATTTTAAAGTTATAAAATGTAATGGGTTGAATTTTTAAAATTGAAAAAATATTATTTATGAAAAAATTAAATGTTTTAAATTTTACAGTTACTTTTAACTGATTATAAAATAATACATGATTTTTAACGTATAAAACTATCTTAAACATAAAGAATGAACAATTAATAATTTCCAAGATTGATATAAAATATAATAAATTTAGAGTAATTAAAATATATATAAATTATCCAAATATAATTTGGAAGCCAACAACCCTACTTACAGCCACATTTGTGATGGAAGTGATATTGTAATATTTTTATTTTCTAGAATTCTAGAATTTTAAAAATGTGACAAAAGTTCAGCTTTTTCAATTTGTATATGAAAAGCTTTTGTCCCGAATCCGATGTTGCAAAGAAGCATTGTTTACTTATCAAATAGTATAAATATCCAACATATTTAGTTTTCTCTATAACTCAGAATCTATATATTATATATATGAATGCATGGCAAGTATAAGGTAATTCAGGGAACATAACATAGGTCATGTCTGTTAAATATTTTCTTCCAATTTTGAATGTAAAACTTACCAAACAACTCCGAAGGCCCCGTAGCCGATGGGTCGGTCAGGTTGGACGGGATCCTGGGTCGGTGGAGGGGGTGCTGGGGCCGCCGGATGGTAGTAGGTGGGGGGCGCCTGGGCCGCAGCCACCGCTGCAGCAGCGGCTAGGACCGCTTGACCCGGGTGGGCCCCAGTTGCCCCACCACCCGACGCCCCCGCCCCGCCACCCTGCATCAGCGACATGGACACACTCATGGACACTCGCGAGTGCCGGCTTGGCCCCACCACTGCCATCAAATACTCTTTTCTCTATCCCTCGCCTCGCGTCCTGCCGCCAAATTAACTTTTCTTCAAACTTGTTGATGCAACCAGAGCGACTCAATCAATTCACTAAAAGCCTCGCTAAATGCTCTTGGTCGACATAAGGCCCACGTACACTTGAGATTCTTCTTTCTTTCGCTTCTTCACTTTTAAATCATTTCCTTTCCTTTTCGGTCTTCTCTCTTTTTCCCTCCACCAGCATCGCGTGCCAGGCTCAAGAAACTCGTTTACTCCAGTGTCGTCTGCTCCACTCGCTTATCATTGCCGAAAGGAGCAATGTCCTCCTTCTCTACAGATGCCGATTGGCATCATACAAAGTGCCATTCTGTTCCTCCAGCTTCGGGGAGAAATTGTGTCACTTGGGTTATGTAGATGCAGAGAAATTTGACAGACAAAGAAAGGGGAACTTGCACATTACACAAAAAGTTGAGATTTCAACTTTTTTTCACACACTAAACTGAGTCACTAACACTAGCACTATCTTCTGATATATATCCTATCTGGAATCGCGAAACATTTTATATGAGGTTAGGTTAAGCACGTTATTGCTTCCCACTCTCACTCTCTCTCTCTTTCTGTCGCATAGAACTCTCAGCTGTGCAGCAATCACTACTATATAGAAACCACACAAAGTAAGGAGAGAAGAAGAAAGAAATTCAACATTCTTTAAACAAGGGAGTTGGGGAATTCGGTTACACAGTCGGGTGGCAGAATAATGAGATCGTTCCTTTCGTGAGTTGAGTGTCCAGCATCCTACAAGTTGATGCAATTGCACTCAAAAGGAGGGAGTCTGCAAGCTCGCGAGACGCGGGTGGAGATTTACCCCCGAGCAAAAATTAAATACCAAGCGCACCGAAGGCTTTCTGGCCACTGACTTGACTGGATTTTGACTAAAGGATTAGCCACTGGCAGCACTGGGTGGCGGTCACGTGACTTGCGCGCTGGCTCTTTGCGCATTCAACACATGTACAGGACGTACTTGCTGCTGCTGTGCTGCTGTTGCTCCTCTCGACGACGTCGACCGCCGCCGCTGCTGTCGAAGCCGCCAACCACCAAGTCGTCGACTCTCGACCTCGATGTCCCTGCTCTTACTTTCACAAAGTCGTCTTTTTCAATCGTCTACTC
The DNA here is from genome assembly GCA_032872505.1 of Leptopilina syphax. NCBI lineage: Eukaryota > Metazoa > Arthropoda > Insecta > Hymenoptera > Figitidae > Leptopilina > Leptopilina syphax. Next base: position 6,987,714 of record CM065471.1, on the reverse strand, counting down.
AGGCGATCATCGCTACTCTTGACACGTCCTTTCATCTTTGTTTACCTCACATCTTACACTATACACGGATTTTCATTTTTCAGAAAAAAAAATCATTCTGCATAATTCAAGTTTTTTTCATTTTCACGTCAAATACCTGCCTTTTGGCGCCAAGATAAAATCTTTTATTTTTCAGTAACAACTGAAAATCTTTCAGTTATATATATGTGAATCCCTCAAGCAACACTTAAAATTATATTTTTTATTGTCACTTGATAATATTATTGCATCCTCATGGAGGAAATTTAATTTTTAATATAATTTAATTTTTTTGAAATTCAATTTTTTGACATATTCAGGGCTCGAACTAGGTCCGTAAATTCCATAAAGGTACGTAAAATTGCTTAAATTCCGTAAAAGTAATTTTTTTTAAAAAAAGGTCCGTTATTATTTTCAACAATTTTCCTCAATTTATTTAATAAGTATCTACTATTCTAATAAAATTTTCCGAAAGAATTCAATTATTCAAGAAAAAATTTAATAAAATTCTATGCAAACCTTTAATTATTTTCATAAATAATAAAAATTTCACAATGCATTCAATTATTCACAAATTATTTTCATAAATTATTATTCAATTATTTTCAAAAATAATATCATTATTTACGAGGATTCAATTATTTTCACAAATTTTAATGAAATTCTTTGTAACAATTCAATTTTTTTCAAGATAATTTTAATAATAAAATTCTTCGTAGATATTTAATTGATTTCAAAAATTTGTCAAAATTCAATTATTTTCAATTTTTACTATTTTAAAAAAAATTTACAAAAGAATTCAATTATTTTAAAAAGTAATATAATTCTTCATAAAAATTCAATTATGTTCAAAAACTTACAAAAATTCTTGTTAAAATTTCAATTATCTTCATAAATAATAAAATTTTTCTCCGAAATTAAATTATTTTCAAAAATTTTAATAAAGTTCCTACTTCCTAGCAAAATTTCAATTATTTTCAAGAACTTTCCTGAATTCAATGATTTTTAATATCTACTATACTTTAATAAAATTTCCCAATAGAATTCAATTATTTAAAAAAAAATTTAATAAAATTCTACACAAACCTTTAATTATTTTCAAAAAATAAATATTTCACAGAAATTTCATTAGTTACAAATTTTTTTATTAATTTCTTCGCCATCATTAAATTATTTTCATAAATAATAAGATTTTTACAGGGATTCAATTATTTTCATAAATAATAAAATTTATGGCAGAATTCTGATTTGAAAATTAATTTTTTTTGAAATTTTAGATAATAATAATTGAATATTAAAAGCATTGGAGCATGAATTATTAGAAAATATTGAATTTTGAAAAGGTTTCAAATTAAAATCTTGGAAAATCTGAATTTTTCATACTTTTCAACTAACAATTCTCTAGAATTAATTTTTTTTTAAAGTTCATCTAATCAAAATTTCAATTATTCTCTTTTCAAATAATAAAATTCTTTTAAGAAATTCAATTTTTTTCAAAAATTTTAATAAAATTCTTGTCAAAATTTAAATTATTTTTAGAAATTTAGAAATTTAAATTCTTTTTCGAAATTCAATTATTTTCAAAAATATTAATAAAATTCTTGGCAAAATTTCAATTATTTTAAAAAAATTTTCTGAATTCAATGACTTTTAATAGGCACATCTACTATTCTAATAAAATTTTCCAATAGAATTCAATTATTTATAAAACAATGTAATAAAATTCTACATAAACCTTTAATTATATTCACAAAATAATAAAAATTTCACATAAATTCAATTATTTACAAATTTTATATAAATTTCTTAGCCATAATTCAATTATTTTCATAAATAATAAAATTTTTACAGGGATTCAATTAGTTTGGTAAATAATAAAATTTTTATTAGGAATTCAATTATTTTGATAAATACTAAAACTCATTGCGCAGAATTTCAATTATTTTAAATACAATTTTAATCGAATTCCTCGAAAAAATGTAATTATTCTTAAAAATTTTACTAAAATTAACAAAAGAATTCAATTATTTAAAAATTTATTAATAAAATTCTTTTCGAAAATTCAATTTTAAGAAACATGCAATTATTCAATAAATTGTTTTTTTTTGTATTTAAATAATTGAATATTAGTTGAACTTTCTAATGAAAAATTGATTTAAGGGCATTTGAACCTTGATGACGTTACAGATTGTGCAAAGCATGTGTGACGTCATCAAGGTTCAAATGCCCTTAAAAATTAATTTCAATTAAAATTTTAAACATAATAATTGAACATTAAAAGCATATTAGGTATAGCATGAATTTTTAGAAATAGTAAAATTGAATTCTGAAAAGGTTTCAAATTAAAATCTTTGAAAATTTTTCATATTTTTAACTAACAATTCTGTGGAATTAATTTTTTTTGAGATAGTTTAATTGCGGATTTTTTTTATATTATTTGAAGTTTTTATTTTCTAATATATATTTAATTGGAAAATTTACGAATAATTGGAATTTTGTAAAATTGAATATTGTAAACAAATGAATTTCACAATTGTCAAATTACTTTTTCGAAAACTATTAAAAATAGTCGATTTAAAGAAGAATTTTAGTCAAGAATTGTTGAAAATAATAATTGAATTGATGATGATTTTATCACTCGGTTATCTTTAATAAAAAACATAAAGAAATCGATCACTCCGATTTGTCGAAGACTCGGAGTTTTCGATATCTTTATGTTTTATATAGTTATGAAAAATTTAATTTATAGTTTAAAGAAAAATGTTATTTTATTTGACTCGGACTGGTTATATTTTGGTCAGCAATAAATTTTCCTCATTTCAATTATTTTTAATATCTACTATTTTAATAAAATTTTACAAAAGAATTCTATTATTTAAACAAAATTTTAATAAAAATTTCACAGCAATTCAAATACATACCAATTTTTTATATATTTCTTCGCACCAATTCAATAATTTTTAATTCTTTTATAAAGTTTCTCCAAAGAATTAAAATATATTCAGAGAATTGAAAAAAATAGTTGTGAGAAATTTAATTATTTCGAAAAATTTAAATAAAATTCTTTCCAAAATTTTATTATTTAAAAAAGTTTTGACAAAATTCTTTACAAGATTAAACTTAAAATTAAAACTTTTTATAAATAAACTTGCAATTTTAGTTAAATTTTCCTGTACACAATTATTTTTAATACAATTCTTCTTCAGAACTCAATTATTTTCATAAATAGCAAATTTTTTATGGGAATTCAATTGTTTAGAAAAAATTTGAATAAAATTTTTCGCTAGAAATCAATTAATTTTATAAATAATAAAATTATTCTTGAGAATTTTATTATTTAAAAAATTTTGATAAAATGCTTTATAAGTTTGAAAAATTATAATAAAATTGGTTGTAGAATAAAATAATTTTCGTAAAATATAACATTCTTCCTAAAAATACAATTATTGTCAAAAATGTTTATAAATTTTAAAAAAATTCTTCCCAAGAATTCAATTTTTTTCCAAAATAAACATTTTCACAGGAATTCAATTATTTAAAAATGAATTTTTTAAAATTCTTTGACAGATTTCGATTATCTTCAATTTCTTAATGAAATTTCTCAATAAAATTTAATTGTTTTTAAAAAGTTTTTAAAAATTTTGAGAAATTTAATTGTTTTAAAGAATTTGAATAAAATTCTTCACAAGAAATTAATTATTTTCATGAATAATAATATTTTTCTCCGGAATTCAATTACTTTTACAAATGAAATTCTTTACAGGAATTCAATTCTTTAACAAAAATTTTAATAGAATTCGTTGCAGGAATTCAATTATTTTCATAAATAACAAAACTTATCGCAGAATTTAAATTATTTTTTATACAATTTTAAATATATTGATAGAAAATTGCATTTATTCTTAAATTTTTTTTTAAATTCACCGACAAAATTTAATTATTTTAAAAAATTTTGATTAAATTCTTCAAAAAACTTTAAATTTAAAAAATATTCAATTATTAATAAATTAATTATTTTTGTATGTAAATAATTGAATTCTCGAAGAATGTTCTAATAAAAATTTATTAAAAAATGAATTTCAGGTAAAATTTTAGATAATAATTGAATATTAGAAGAGTTATTGTGTGAATTTTTAGAAATAATTGAGGGGCTGGATGCTATAATGTGTTACGCGCCATGTTAAGTGAATGGCGCGTAACACATTATAGCATCCAGCCCCTCAATTGAATTTTGAAAAAAAATTAAAATCTTGGAAAATTTGAATTCTTTTTTAAATAAACATTTAATCATTCTTATTTTTGACCAAATTTGACCGGGAAAAATTAGGAATAAGCCAAGAATTTTATGACAAATCGGGAATTTTTTTAACAAATTAGTTAAAAATAATTAATTTGGTAGTAAAAAATCAGTCACTGATTCAAATATAGTTATAGTAAATAAATTAAAAAAAATTATCGAATTGATAGAAATTTTGTAAAATTCGCAACTAAAAATAATTAAACTTCTTAAAGAATTTCATAAAAAAACTTTTTAACAAATCGAATTTTCAAAGTATTTTAATTTAATAATTTTGATAAATAATTAAATTTCATAAAGAGTCACATTCTAATGTATTTATGTTTCTTATTGGTGCGAAGATTTATAATTAAAATTTTTATTAGTTAATTCAAAAAGAGATACACACTTAAAACTATTTAATAAATTAATTGAATTTTCGTAAAGTTTTTTTGAAAATTCTGAAAAATAAGATTTAAAAATTTTTTTAATTCTATTGTTGCAAGATAATTGAATTTTGATAAACAAATAATTGAAAATTTTGGAAATAATTCAAATTTCTTTACATTCTATTAAAAAAAAATTAAATTCTTTTAAAGAATTTAATTTTATTTAAATTTTTTAAAAATAAGTAAGGGAAGTTTGTCACCATTATAATTTTATTTTTAAAAATTTCTTCGCAATATATATTCAATTATTTCCATAAATAGTAAAACTCATTACAGAATTTCAATTATTTTTAATACAATTTTAATCAAATTCCTTGAAAAATGTAATTATTCTTAAAAATTTTATTAAAATTTGTCGAAAGAATTCAATTATTTCTAGAAACTGTAAAAAAATTCTTCTCAAGAATTCAATTATTTTCATAAATAGCAAAATTCTTCAGATTTACTAAATTCTTTTGAATATTACTTTTCAAAAAAAATTCTTCACAAGAATCAAATTATTTTTATAAATTTCCATAAAATTACAAAAAACAATTTATTACTTTCAAAAGTAATAAAATTCTTCCCTAAAATTCAATTATGTTTAAACATTTTTTAAATTTTTTGCTTCTAAAAATTATATTACATATATTCTATTATTATTCAATATCCCTAGTAGAAATTTGTCATAGTATCAAACGAAAAATATCTGTCGGTATCGGGAAGCGAACTCGGGTCACACTGGGACGAAATACCTAAACGCACGCTTACGCATCACGGCCGTTCTAGTCGATGGACGATTCCGGAAAAATAAGAACCATACTCTACCGGCAGGTAAAGCAGTTCCCTTTTTCATCTTTTCTAGCTCAACTGTCGAATTACTAGACAGCTACTGCATAACACTCAAGTTGAACTTATTGATTATTACTGTAGGGTAAGTGTGGGTATTCCTGCGAGTGACACAACAGGGTGTCTACTGAAAATATGACTTAAAATTCCAAGACATTTTCAGGACATTCCAGGTCAGATTTCTTATTTTTCCAGGACATTTATATGTGTTGCCAAAGTTGCCACAATAAGTCAGGGAATTCAGGGAAAAGTCAGGTATTTTTAATAAAAGTACTGGAAAAAATTAAATTTTTAGAATTTATAGGAAAGTTCTGAATTTTGGTGACTTTTTTGTTTGCCTTATAAACTATGAACTTGCCAAGAATTCTAATACAAACCCTTCAATATTTTCTATTTTTGACAATAATTTCTTTTTAAATAACTTTTAAATAACTTCGCATAAATTCAATTCTGTTCAAAAATTTTTTAAAATTCTTGTCAAATATCAATTATTTTTATAAATAATAAGACTCTTCTCCAAAATTCAATTATTTTCAAAAAATTTAATAAAATTCTTAGCAAAATTTCAATTATTTTTAAAAATTTTCCTCATTTCAATTATTTTTGATATCTATTTTAATAAACTTTTCCAAAACAATTCTATTATTTAAACAAAATTTTAATAAAAATTTAACAGGAATTCAATTACTTACCAATTTCTTTTATAAATTTCTTCACATCAATTCAATTATTTTTAATTTTTTAATAAAGTTTCTCGAAAGAATTCAAATATATAAAGAAAATCAAAAAAAATAGTCTGAGAAATTCAATTATTTCGAAAAATTTAAATGAAATTCTTTTAATAATTGTGTTATTTAAAAAAAAATGTTGACAAAATTCTTTGCAAGATTTAGTTCATTAAATTGCAATTTTAATAAAATTTTCCTATACAATTCAATTGTTTTCAATACATTTCTTCTTAAGAATTCATTATTTTCACAAATAATACATTTTTTATGAAAATTCAATTATTTAAAAGAATTTGAATAAAGTTCTTCGCTAGAAATCAATTATTTTCTTTTTTGACAATTCAATTATTTTGAAAACTTTTGATAAAATGTTTTATAAATTTGAAAAATTATAATAAAATCGGTCATAGAATACAATTATATTCGTAAAATACAACATTTTTTCTAGAAATACAATTATTGTCCAAAATGTTTGTAAAACTCTTCGAAACAATTCAGTTATTTTCGTAAAAAATAAAATTATTCTAAGCAATTCAATAATTTAAGAAATCCTAATAAAAGTCTTTCTAAGAATTCAATTTTTTAAAAATAAACATTTTCACAGGAATTCAATTATTAAAAAAAATTTTTTTTTCAATTCTTTGTCAGATCTCAATTATTTTCAATTTCTTTATTGAAATTTCTAAATGGAATTTAATTAATTTTAAAAAGTTTTAAAAAATTGTGCAAAAATTCGATTATTTAAAAAAATTTGAATAAAATTCTCGGGAAATTTTCTAATAAAAATTTATTAAAAAATGAATTTCACTTAAAATTTTAAATTATAATTGAATATTAAAAGCATTATAACGTGGATTTTTAGAAATAATTGAATTTTCAAAAGGGTTAAAATTAAAATCTTTGAAAATTTGAATTTTTAGTTACAATATTCTTATGAAATAAAATAATGATTTTATTACTTTCTCATCTTAAATTTTTCCATGTCTTATTATAGTATTCTCGTAAGTAATTGAATTTGAGAATCTTAATTTCTATAGAAAAATAATAATGATTAAATATTTATTTAAAAATGAAGTTATTAATGTTCTTGAGGGTCAGGGAAGAAATGAAAATTTTGTCTGGAAATCAGGGAAAAGTCAGGGAAAAACAAAAATAAAATTTGATGGCAACCTTGTGTAATATTATTTCATATTACGATTAAAATAATTTAAATTAACCTACTTGAACAAAAATATTTATTTTATTATAAAAAGAGTTAAAAATCAATATTTTAGATACCAGTTTCTTTAATCAAATGACAAATTAAAATTATTTTTTGATGGGTCAAAAAATTATTTTTTTAAATTTGAATAAGATTTTTAAATTATTGAATATTGAAAAGCAAAATATGGAAAATTCAAGGACAAAAGTTCAAAATCCAGGACATTTAAGGACATTTCAGGACATTTTTTCAAATTCCAGGACATTTCCAGGAATTCAAGGACTTCAAGGACCAGTAGACACCCTGCACAATTATTGCGATTTTTAAAAAATTATTATTTTCATTTTGAAATATATGCCTAATTTTTTCAAAATAATTACAAGAATTATTTTGAATCTTACTTGATAGAATAGCTTATAAAAATGTACATTCAGACAATTATTAATTTATTTATTTTAATGTGAAATATATTATGACAGAATTCTGTGAAATTATCAAATATGTCAGTCATGAATGCATATTAAAAACCGTTGATATTTCCAATATTCACTACAGTGTACATGTTTCAGTGTTACTAATGAACCCACATAGCACAATAGTATGAGATAAGGTTATGTTGAATACTAATCGCCATGGAGGTAAGGTTACATGTTAGGGTGTGGTGACTATATATGATAAGGCCATGGTAACCTTACACGTTAAGGTTGAGGTAACGTTACATGTTAAGGTTGAGGTAAGGTTACATGTTAAGGTTGAGGTAACGTTATATGTTAAGGTTGAGGTAAGGTTACATGTCAAGCTTGAGGTAAGGTAATTATTAAGTTGTAAGGTTGAGGTAAGGTTGTGATAAGTTTACCAGTTATAGAAAATATTGAAAAAATAATTAATAAATAAATATTCAATTAAAATGTTAAGTTTGTTGCTCTTCTCTATTCTGGAAACCTGACATGAAGCAGAAAATTTTGAAAACAAATTTGGGGGGACTGGGATTCGAACCCAGAATCGACGCGCATAAACCTATCATTCTAACTAACTGAGCTAAGTAGAGAACTGGCAGAAGGAAAATTAATGTTGCCTTTAAGGTGAACCAAGAAGATGATTAACTCCTTAAAGGCAACATTAATTTTCCTTCTGCCAGTTCTCTACTTAGCTCAGTTAGTTAGAATGATAGGTTTATGCGCGTCGATCCCGGGTTCGAATCCCAGTCCTTCCAAATTTGTTTTCAAAATTTTCTGCTTCATGTCAGGTTTCCAAAATAGAGAAGAGCAACAAACTTAACATTTTAATTGAATATTTATTTATTAATTATTTTTTCAATATTTTCCATAACTGGTAAACTTATCACAACCTTACCTTAACCTTAACTTAACCTTACAACTTAATAATTACCTTACCTCAACCTTGTCATGTAACCTTACATCAACCTTAATATGTAACGTTACCTCAACCATAACGTGTAACGTTACCTCAACCTTAACATGTAACCTTACCTCAACCTTAACATGTAACGTTACCTCAACCTTAACGTGTAAGGTTACCATGGCCTTATCATATATAGTCACCACACCCTAACATGTAACCTTACCTCCATGGCGGAAGTTTCTGGTTCACCTTAGGTCTACCACAGCAATATCGTGTAACCTTATGTGCCTTACGATTAGTATTCAACATAACCTTACCTCATACTATTGTGCTATGTGGGAAAGAAGTACACTTTATTATTTGAAAAATATATTAATTTACTCATCTTTCATTGATTTTCAATTAATAATACTTAAAACTATATTAGTAGCAGAATTTTTACTGCATGTTAGTATTATTGCGATTTTTAAATACGTTTAATGCGCAACGCATACTAAACATAACCTCTTTTTTGACAACCAGCGCGGTATACGACACCTGATTTTCTGCATTAATACTCGCACAATAATTGGTATTTCCTTCATAAATGTCACACAATAATACTCGCGTGTCAACAATAATACATGTGTTGACAATTAGTTTTTAATTTACTTTTTTAAATACAAATAATTAACGAAATTTGATTGAGTTTAATGATTTGGAAAATATAATAATTGAACTTTAATTTGTAATTGAAAAAACTGCATTTCATTTTTTCGTAAACTTAGACGAGCTTCGCAAAGTTAACCTACACTAAAAATTCGCAGAAATACCCATACTTACCCTATAGAAGTTCTGTCTGTCCAGTTATTCTCATGGTACTGTCTAGGCGTTCCGTGAAATTATGTTTCAAAGTTTGTCGTGGCGTTAGCGCTACCGTCAGTCCAGCAACTGAACAGTGTTATGTAGACATTTTCCATAAATACATCAGTGTATACACTGAAAGAAATAATTCGCGGGTATAACTAGAATTATGTCTATTTTTTCGTAAGGAATTAGTAATAAATTGTAAAACATAACCTCACTTTATTGGACCAATTCTAACTTTTTGTATGTAACAGGTTTGTTAAATTAATATTTATAAATATAATAAGAGTATATAATCTTGAAAAGAAATTGTCTTCTGAATTTAAAAAATTAGTTATTTTAATTAATTCAATTAATTAAAGCGAATTTAAAAAAAAAATTTTTTTACTAAAGGAATCTTAATTAAAAATAAATTTTGATTTAAAAGAAATTTTTATTATTAAATCAAAATTTTAATATTAAATAATTTAAAAAATTTGTTATTTAGTTGTCAACAGTAAAATGAAAGAACAAAATTAAAAGTATAAAATCTATAAACTGTAAAACCAAAAGATTTATTTTATAGAAAATATTTCGAAAATGTCAATACACAACTGTTTAGTTACTGAAACTGGCGGTAGCGCTAACGCCACGACAAACTTTGGAACATAATTTCTCGGAACGCCTCGATAGTGCCATGAAAATAACTGTACAGGACTTCAACCTTCAACTTTGAGGCTCAGAAATGAAAAGTACTTCAATAACCACTGAAAACCTCGTTAATCAAGCAGTCGCTATCTGAAATTATCAAAAAACTGCGGAATAGGAAGCACTTCGTAAAAATCGATTTCCCTAACAGGATTCGCTTGCAATTTTTGTTACTGGAGGTTTTTTGAGGTTGCTAATGACGAATTGGAACTTAGATTTAAAAATTCAAAATGGAGGATATAAAATGGTGTTGACAATTTTCAAAAATTGAGTGAATTCGCCATTTTGAATTTTTAAATCTAAGTTCTAATTCGTCATTAGCAACCTTAAAAAACCTCAAGTAACAAGTTGCAAGCGAATCCGGTTAGAGAAATCGATCGGATTTTGTGCATCAAATTGACAAAAAATGTATTGTTTTAAAATAATTATTTCTTACTGAAAACATTTTTTTCACATGAATAAAAGGGTCACAAATTGGCACAAACTTATTAAACTTATTATTAAATTTATTAAAAAAAGAAAAATGTATTGTTTTAAAATAATTATTTCTTACTGAAAACATTTTTTTCACATGAATAAAAGGGTCACAAATTGGCACAAACTTACTAAACTTTCAGAATATGCAATAGCGTAAATAAAGAAAAACAAAATGGCGGCACCAAAATAGCACTAATTTGACAAAAAATTATTCAATACATATTATTTTTATAGTTCACCGATTCAGGCCATGGTTTTGAAATGTAATATAACTTAGTATTTGTATGTTTTTAAGGTCGCTCATTACGAATCTATAATCGGAGTTTCAAAATACAAAATGACGGATCCAATATGTCGGACAAAAATTTTAAAAATTTACTCGATTCGCTTGAAATTTTTTACTCTTGTGTTTTTATGATCGTTGCTTATTATAAATCTGCAATTGGATTTTCAAAATACAAAATGGCGTATCCAATATGGCGGATAACATTTTTTAAATTTATTAGATTCGCTTGAAACTTGTTTAGGGCTGTTCACGAGACGAGACTAGTCTCGGTCTCGTCTCGAATTTCAGTGACGATACCGAGACGAGACTAACACGAATCTCGGAGTCTCGTCAAGAGTCTCGACTAACTGATTTTTCATAAGAAATTTCGTTAAATTTTTTTTGTAATGAAGTATTTCTAATTTTAAACAAAATAGTTATTTATAGTTAAATAATCTTCTCTAATAAAATAGAGAACGCACAGTACATTTTGTAATTTCCAATCAATTATTTAGAGTAAAAAGTTTATTTTCCTTCTAATTGAGAGGCTGTTACTCTCTAAATTTGAATCAGCGAAAAATTCGCTGTTTTAACCAGTGAACCAAGTTTCCACTGAAAATCAGTGAATTTCACTAAAGAAACCAGCCAATTGTGCGTCTGCGCGGAAGCGTGGCGTCAGTTCCATGCAAAGCATGCAAATTTCCTTCCTGATGCAAATAATGAAGTGAAATGCAAGTGTATTATTGTCGAATTTATAAATTTCAAAGATTGATAATTAATCATTATAGGAAAAATTGACGTAAGTATATATATTTATCTCTCTTATATATAAATCTTAAAGTAGTTTTCTTTGAATCCGTCTAACAGAAACAAATAAAGTTTTCATGGAAATCTAACCTCAATTTTTATTTTTATTTACTAAAAGAAATTTTCAATATTAATTTATATTTGTATACACTGTAAAAAGTCTTCAGGGAATTTAGCTAAACTGATAATGAGAATATTTATTACCCACTTTTAATATGTCATGTTTACATAGAACAGCCAAATTACAAGATTTCGTATTTTTCAAAAGTTTATCAACGGAAAAATTGTTCACACTGAGAAAACTGGAGAGTCAAATTCAGAGGTTCAAAAAGTGTATGTTTCCTTTGCTTATGACGAGAGTTAAATAGTCCTTCTAAAATAAATTTGGAATTGATAATGGAAATCTACTTGTATATTCTCTCCCATTATATCTGAGGGTTAAAAGTTGCGCAGTCAAAATGGTTGTCAGCGATCATTCAAATACTTTTTTGCACTTAGGAGACATATCAGAAAGTTTCACACATTTGAAAGGCAATTATATCAGGAACGTGAACCACATCAACCAGTTCTTGCTGTCAACTTTTTGGAAGAAGGTCATAATCAAGTTAATAACAATAATGAGGACATTGATAATAACATTGAAAATAATGCATATAACGAAATCGATGACGAATTCGAGGAAGAACTTGTATTCGATTTAAAAATGTTTATTACTAGAATGATTATGAAACTGCAATGTAATGGTTCGTTAAATGGCAGTATTATTACAAGCATAATTGATCAAATGGAGCAATTTTCGTTTTATCTACGTGATTTTATTAAATTTAATAAAATAAATAAATAAATCATAAATATTTAAAAACCCAAGAATTACTGGGAAACGATCAAATTACAGAAGTGATGAAACTTTTTGATTTTGAGAACCCTTTCTGTGGATTAAGGACTTTAGATGAGCAAATAGATGCCCTTCGAGCAAACTGCGGTTATATTGATGCCGAAGAAATTCCTTTGGGTTACCGAGTCGATACTGTCCTCGACTCTGAAACGTGCACATACGTTCCAAAAATGATTATGGAAACATTCCAATACGTGCCGGTAATCAAAGTGTTAAGCCAGGTATTGTCCAACGATAAGGTTAGGGAGGCAATTTTAAATGAAAAAAAATCCCCTGATGGAATAAAATCAAAATTTATTGACGGAGACCATTGTAAAGTACACCCACTTTTTTCACGTTTTCCACAGGCCCTACGATTGAAAATTTATTACGACGAACTGGAGATTGTGAATCCATTGGGATCCAAGACAAGCGTGCACAAATTAGGGGCATTTTACTTCGCTATCGACAATCTGCCTAGGCATATGAATTCTCAAGTCAGTGACATACATGGTTTATTGATTTGTTGCTATGCTGACATTCAGAAGTATGGTTACGAAAAAATACTTGCTCCTTTTATATCTGATTTGGAAAAATTAGAAAGTGACCAGGGAGTTGAAATAAATATAAAAGGTGAAAAGTTTGTACTTCGCGCTTCTATTTCCGGTTTTTGTGGAGACGGTCTGGCTGTTCATCAAGTTTTTAATCATTTGGGTCCATCAGCCAAATATTTCTGCAGGATGTGTTTGTATTCGAGACAAAATTTACACGCCGGATCAGTCGATTCTGCTGCAGAAAGAAACGAAAACCTTCATCAACGTCATCTTGCTTCCTTAGAAAGAAACAATTTTTCAGCTGATTCGATGAAGGAAACAGGGCTTAAGGGAGAATGTCCCTTAAATCTTTCACGATATTTCCACACGACTCGAAACAAAATTTTCGACATTTTTCATGATATTTTGCAGGGGCTTGCTCCTATGGTTATGAAATTAGTTCTCCATGAATTAATTATAGTAAAAAAAAGATTTAATTTCGAATTTTTTAATGGAAGAATAGCATCTTTTAATTATGGTTATGTCGAGAGAAAAAACAAACCCTCTGCAAATTTTACTGAAAATTCGCTTCAAAGAAAAGAAAATAGTCTGAGTCAAAAAGGTTTACAAATGTGGCTACTGTTACGGGTTTTCCCATTCTTGATTTCTAGTAAAATTAAAGCCGAAGATGAGTGCGTTGATCTAATTTTATATTTGCTGAGAATAACGGAAATCGTCTTTGCACCAAACATCCATGAATCTGTGATACCGTATCTTAGAAGTCTCATAAAGGATTTTTTTTGACTTTCTGCAGATTGTCCCCTGATGTCAATCCTATTAATAAATTTCATCATATTCAGCATTACCCAGATTGTGTCATATGGTCCGGTCCACTATCTCTTTACAATTGTGTGAGATTCGAAGCAAAACATGCGGAAATTAAATTACGTGCTCAAAACATCCATAATTTCAAAAATCCACCAAAAAGTTTGATTAGAATTTCACAATGCATTCAATCTTCTAAATGGGGAGCCAATGACGTTGAAGTAAATAGATTGGAAGTGATTTCTGGCAGTTTGAAATTAGTTGAAAATCTTCAGAGCAGAGATGACCTTCTTGCACTTGCATATTTCGATCATGATCAAGTTTTCTGTGCTAATTCAGTCACTGTAAATGGCACAGAATATCGTCTAAATTTGTACGTGTGCCTTGAAGCCCATTCTTCTGAGAATGATAATCTGCCTGTTTTTGCTCATATAAAAGAAATCATTATTTTACAAGAAAAGGAAGTTTTTCTTAAAGTTTCTGTTTGTTTAACGACTTACTTCGATACAAATTAAAACGCTTTCTGTGTTGATTCTAATAATGACGAACGTCTTCAAATTTTCACTCATGTATTTAATCTTGCATATTATAAACCATTTTGCTGTTGGACTAAACTTGGTTCTGATGAATTATTCATCAGTCTTCGACATATGCTTTAATAGTTTTATAATATATTGTTTTTTATGGAGAAAGGTTCTGGTAAAATCAAAATAAATGAAACGATCGTGAAGTTCACAACATTTATAATCAACGACTTCAGAAAAAAATATTTTTCTAAGCAAATTTTTTAAAATTTTTTATAGAAAATATTACGTTAAGATTTTTGATTAATAATTTACAAAAGAAATATTTGTGAATAAAAAAGAAAAATATTTTTTTTCTATCATAAACGTTGCGAACTTTATCGACGCATAAACTAAATCACTTTAGAAACTAATAATGTATTATTTTTTCAGATGAGGGTATAAATAAAACTTCTTTTTTCGAATTGACTGAAAATGATCTAAAAGACATGCAAATGAAGATAGGGCCACGCAAAATAATTTTAAAAATTATAAGCGAAAGGAAAGAAAATTACCAAGTAAGTATAACGAACTCTCTAAATCTGAATCAGCGAAAAAATTGCTGTTTAACCAGTGAACGAAGTTTCCGCTGAAAAATAGTGGAAGTTACTGAAGATCAGTGGATGTCACTGAAGAAATCAGCCAACTCTGCGTGTGCGCAGAAGTATCAAATACTCGTAGCGTAACCGCGATAATACGTCACCGCTGATTGGACCAGCGACTATTCGCTGATTCTCAGTGGTATACTAATAGCTATTTGAATTAGCGACTATCCGCTGAGAATCAGCGAGGATTCGCTGATTCAGATTTAGAGAGTGGTCCTATCATGGTATAGAAAAGTATTGGACAGAAATGGCATTCAAAAGTATTAGATAATTTTTACTACACCATACATAGTTTGAATTATTTCAATCCTTTTCAATTTCTCACTTCTTACAGGGTTTTTAAAAATTAAAAATTGCGGATCCAATATGGTAGACATTTTTTAAAAAAAATTTTGCATTCGCTTGAAACTTGTCACTTAAGGATTTTCGGGGTCGCTGATGAAGATTTCAATGTCAGTTTTCCAAAATTCAAAATGGCGGATCCAATATGTCAAATATTTTTTTTTAAATTTGGATTCGCTTGAAAATTATCACTCGGGGGTTTTCGGGGTCGCTGATGACAAATCCGATGTCTTTTTTTAAAATTCAAAATCTCGGATCCAATATGGCGGAAATTTTTTTTAAAAAAATTTATTTTTATCATAAAAGCAGAACAAATTTTACAAATGCCGGTTTCATTGAACAGCTATAAAGAGAGAGCAAAAATTGAAATTACATTGAAATGTCCTAACGCCGGTTTCATAGAACAGCTATAAAGAGAGAGCAAAAATTGAAATTCCATTGAAATGTCCTAACGCATTTAACCTTTCTAATAAGTTTATAGGTGAAGTGGATCTCCACGGTATGCCATATTGGATCCGTCATTTTGAATTTTGAAAAACTGACATCGGATTCGTTATCAGCGACCCCAAAAACACTCGAGTGACAAGTTTCAAGCGAATCCAATTTTTTTAAATGTCCGCCATTTTGAATTTTTAAAAACTGACATCGGATTCGTCATCAGCGACCCCGAAAACCCCCGAGTGATATTTTTCAAGCGAATCCAAATTTAAAAAAAAATGTCTGCCATATTGGATTCGCCATTTTGAATTTTTAAAAACTGACATCGGATTCGTCTTTGGCAACCCCGAAAACCCCCGAGTAACAAATTCCAGGCAATTTGGATCAATTTTTAAAAAACCGTCCGCCATATTGGATCTGCCATTTTTAATTTTGAAAAACCATCATCATGTTCGTTATCAGCGACCCCGACAACCCCCGAGTAACAAATTTCAGGTAAATTGGATCAATTTTTAAAAAAGTCATCCGCCATTTTGAATTTTGAAAAACCGACATCATATTCGTAATCAGCGACCCCGAAAACCCTCGAGTAATAGATTTCAGTCGATTTTAGACATTTTTAAAATAAAAATGCATTGTATTGTCCATGGCAAAATTTTTGAAAAATTTGCTAAAAGTGTGGTTTTTAAAAATTTATAACATTTTTATCATTTATTGAATTTAAGAACAGAAACGTGCGTCGCATTATGCATAGCGTTAACTTTTTAGAAATCATTTTATTTTTAATTTTCAGTCATTATTGAATTTTTTACATCATTTTTTATCCTGGCAAAGATTGTCAGTTTTACGGCAGTCAGAGAAAAGTCCGGAATGGCAAAGATCTTTGCCATCGGCAGTCAAGGGGTTAACAGTTAATAATTTACATTCTGTGATAGGTAAAAATGTCAGTTGTAATGAATATTTACTTAATTTTTCAAAATGAACGTTTTTTCTTTTTGAAATTTTATTGTATATTGTAAAGATAGCGAAAAAATTTCGAATATTCATTTTTGAAAAAACGAAAAAAATTTTATTCCTCTTCAAGTCGCAGGACCCCGATAAATTCTATTTGAAAATAATCGTTAGACTTTCAGAAAGTAATTAAAAAATCGAGAGGAAAAAAAACGATGGGGTTCATGAGAAAATTTGATTTTTTACTTCCTCATAGAGGAAGTATTGTAACACCGAAATTTTTCGAATTCGATTTTTTGACATATCTTTATGTTAATTGACCTTAGGAGTTCAAAAATGACATTTTTAAAAAATGTCATTCCGTATGTGTGTGTGTGTGTGTGTGTAAACATCACATTTTCATAAATATCTCGAAATCATGAAGAGCTTTTGGGTTGAATTTTTTTTTAAATTGTAGATCTCACCTGCGGACATAAAGCGAGAGTACTTTCTGATATATTAATAAAGTTTAACTAAATTTTTTTTTGATTTTTAATTTTCCAAAAAAACGTTTTTTGCCCATAAATTAAAAAAAATGTTAGGACACCTATAAATGTTTTTTCATAATTTTGTAGAGTTTTTTTAGACGCATCTTTTGAGCCTTAATTGAAAATTTTTCGTCCATATTAACCGGAGTTATTAAACTTTTAAAAATCAAAAATATTGGAAAATAAGACTTTTTTGAAAATTTTGTTGAAAAACATTGAAGTAACTTTAAAATTATCGTTATCAACTTGTAGAACATTAAAAAACGCTTCGATTGACCTATTTTTGAACCTAACTCGATAATAAATTTCTAAATTATTGGTATTTTAAAATCCAAAAATTGTGAAAAATGACATTTTCTCAACTTTTTTGTTTGAAAATTTTTGTTTAACTATTAAATTATTGTAACTATCTTGTAGGGTATTTAAAAATAAATTGATTGACCCAAAATTCAATCACTTTTACCATATTTGTAAAAAGTTATTTGTATATTTCTATTATTTTTATCTCTATGAGGAAGTAAAGTGTTCATGAAATGAGCACCAAAATTATACAAAAAAATATACAACTTGGCAGCGGTTTATTTTTTTTAATATAGCCGCCATTATGTTAAATTAAAATTTTTTTTAATTTAACCTGTGGGATTTCAAAGAACATTTAATCCAGAATTAGGGATAAAAAGAATCATTACATTATAGGCAGATGCATGAAAGTAACAATAATTTATATATTTTTTACCATCATTTTCTTGAAAACAGACTTCGCAGTTTTAAAAATTCAAATACGCCTAACTTCGTTAAATAATTTTTTTGGCAAAACGGCAAGATACGAGATAATTTAACTTACATACATATAGCCTGTCTGAATTGAAATGGAATCAATCACATATTCGGATAATTAATCACACAGACAAACAACAATTATTGTCTCACTTTTCGACGTTTATCAATACACTGAGAAAAAAATGCTATTGAATCAATGACATATTTGTTTGTCACAATAAACGGCATATTCAATATCGTTCGAATACAAATACTGTTGGTTCAATAACATGTGCTATTAATTATTGCACTATATATTTAAATAAATCATATATAATATTATTACAGAAGTTATAGTGTTAACGAAAAATGCTATAATATCAAGTAATGCATTTCATACCTATAATAAAATCTGTTATAAATTTATTAGCATGTACTTTCAAATCAATAGAATGTGCTATCAATTTTATAGCATGATGCTATAGTTTGAATAATACATAATTATAAAAAGAATACATCATACTTTAGATTTTAATGAATTAAAATTCAATATTATAGCATGATGCTATAGTTTGAATAACACACAATTTTAAAAAGAATACATCATACTTTAGATTTTAATGAATTAAAATTCAATTTTATAGCATGATGCTATAGTTTGAATAACACACAATTTTAAAAAGAATACATCATACTTTAGATTTTAATGAATTAAAATTCAATTTTATAGCATGATGCTATAGTTTCAAATATAAAATATGATTCTTTCAAAAAAATATATTTTGAGATAAGCATATTTTTACCCTTTTATATCTTAATACCTATTTCAAGATACACTTTTTTGTAATTTTACATACAATATACACAATTTGAGATATAACTTATAAGTTCACAACTCAATCTACAATTACATTTTATTGTAACATATACTTAACATACTATTTAACATTATACATACATACATTATACATATCATAATACATTTAAATGATGTTGATTTGAATTTCCTTATATACAAAAGTGATGAAAGTATCATCGCTTGTGAGAGAAAAAATTAATATTTTAAGAGTGTATAGTGTATATTTAGCAACCAATCACAAAACAAAGATATATTCCCGGGAAAAATTTAAATTTCAAAATCCTCTTTCAAATATTTCCAAAAAAAATAACATGAAATTTTGCAAATTAAAACAGATAATTTTCTAAAATATCAATTTTATAGCATGGTGCTATCAACTTTATAGCACGGTAATGTAAATTTTATAGCACGGTACTGTAAATTTTATAGCATGGTGCTATCAATTTTATAGCACGGTACTGTAAATTTTATAGCATGATGCTGTCAATTTTATAGCACGGTACTGTAAATTTTATAGCATGGTGCTGTCAATTTTATAGCACAATACTGTCAATTTTATAGCATGGTGCTGTCAATTTTATAGCATCTGCTTTTGAACATATTTGAATACATAGTTTGTAACAACAAAAGCGCGTGCTATTGATTCAAAAGCATATTGCATGGTCTAAAATGTACATCTATACAAATTGTAAATACTATTTATTAATTTAACAAAGTTTTATTTGAAATAATTGCAACATTTACTTCAATCAAATTAATATTTTTTTTAATGAAATTGTATCAACCCTACTTCTCAACCATTTTAAATATTTCACTAGAAAACATGATGCTTTTAGTTCTTAGTTATGAATTATTATATTCAAATATACATTTATTTTATTCAATACAGAAATTATTGCTTCAAAAAAATTAAATTCAATAGCATCGGTGCTATTGAACCAACAGTTTTTTTTTTTCTCAGTGTACTTATGAACTAACCTATAACACACATGTATTCAGAATTGGTCTTATATACCAGATTTTAAAATTTTTCACAACTTGTGAGACAAACTATTTCACTAAAAAATAAGAATTTTAGAGCACCAATCAATTAATTTTTCAAGTACTTTATAAAACTGAATAAATGACTTTCGGTTAAAATTTAAAAACACTGTTCAAGGACTTTTTTATTATTCCCTTGATTTTGTTGTTTTCTAAGAACACTTGGAAAAATAAAAGGTTAAATATAGAGCTGTGCAAAATTTCATTCGAATCGAATTTTGTTCAGTTTTGGGTCGCCAACTTGTCGAAAATTCGACATTTGAATCTCATAGTTCGAATGTCGAATGTCGAAAACTACACTGTTAGAAAAGAATTGAAAATTCAACAGCTTTTCAATTACAAATGTTATTGAATTTGAATTCAATTCAGGTTGAATTGAAAATTAAAGAACCGAAAATGAATATTCATTGGTTTGTAATTGAAAAAACAGACGCAGTTATTGAAAATTCATAACTGTTATTGAAAAAATGAAAATCCATTAGTTTGTAATTGAAAAATACATTCACAGTTATTAAAAATTCAATACTGCTATTGAAAAATCATTACTGTTATTTAAAATTCAATACTGTTATTGAAAATTCATTACTGTTATTGAAAATTCAATACTGTTATTCAAAATTCATCACTGTTATTGAAAATTCAATATTATTAAATATCATTACTGTTATTCAAAATTCAATACTGTTATTGAAAATTCATTACTGTTATTGAAAATTTAATACTATTATTAAAAATTCATTACTGTTATTGAAAATTCAATATTGTTATTCAAAATTCATCACTGTTATTGAAAATTCAATATTATTGAAATATCATTACTGTTATTCAAAATTCAATACTGTTATTGAAAATTCATTACTGTTATTGAAAATTCAATACTATTATTGAAAATTTATTACTGTTATTGAAAATTCATTACTGTTATTGAAAATTTAATACTATTATTAAAAATTCATTACTGTTATTGAAAATTCAATATTGTTATTCAAAATTCATCACTGTTATTGAAAATTCAATATTATTGAAATATCATTACTGTTATTCAAAATTCAATACTGTTATTGAAAATTCATTACTGTTATTGAAAATTCAATACTATTATTGAAAATTTATTACTGTTATTGAAAATTCAATACTGTTATTAAAAATTCAATACTGTTATTAAAAATTCAATATTATTGAAAAGTCATTACTGTGTTGTTGTAAATCTAAAACTCTTATACTAAAAATAAAAAATACAAATTTCTTGTTGAAAATTTTAGTATACTTTTTAACTATACCAAAATTATTTTTTAATTTTTTTTAGAAGTAAAATTATTACGAAATTTTTCCGAAAATATGTTTGCTGTCTAAAAAGATTTTGTAATAAAAGATGAAAATCTTGGATGTATTTTCCCGTTCTCAAAGGTTTGCCACATCTGGTTTGTCTTAGGATGACCGTTCGTAAGGGTTTCTTATTGCAAAGAGCCTTTTTTATGACTTTCAGGACCCGTTTTTTTCGTATGGATTTATTGGAACCGAAAGTTTGTCAAATTTCTCAAATTGTAGAATATAGTAAAAACATTTAGACCGGGCGCTGATAGGTTTTTCGTATGCAAAAATAGGGCACCGCAATTTGACTTTTGAATATGCTTTATTGACCCTTACATAGTGTAAAAGTGAAGGGTGCCGGGAAGAATTCATGTTCGTTTATTGTTTATAACAATTTATGCATTCAACATGATTTTTAGCAAATTACTAGATAATTTGAAATATTTTTGAATTTATTCTTAACAAAAATTGTTAAATATATATTAACAATTGTACACGTAGTTGGAAAAATCAGTTTTTAGCCAAAATTAATATAAAAAAATGCATTTGTTTATAAAAGAAACCCATTTTTTATCATTTGCATGGTAATATCTAAAGAACGAGTGAATTTAGAGCAAAAAGTTCTAATAGTTTTTTGTTTAAAATAATATTTTAAGTAAAATAATTCCTATACATAAAACTGATATTCTTTATAGTTTTTAAGTTGTCAACCGCTAAAGTTAAAAGTTACAGCCTCTGCAGTACATTAACGCCCCGCGCTCATCTGAAAACAGCACAAAACTTGCCTGATAAAACTCGCAGCTAAACTTTAATATAAAATTATAAAAAATATAAAATTTTATTTTAATAAAAGAAAGGGAAGAATTTCAAATAATAAAAGCATTTTTCTATAATTTTATTTTATTATACTGCACAAACATTTGTTACATAAAATCAAAAGTTTGTATAGTTGTGCATTGATTTCAATTTAGACAAGCGACAAAAATGAAATATCAGAGAAAGAATCTCAACGTAAAACAAATTCCAGGTAAAAGTTTAGTACATAGAACTGCTAGTAGTCACTTAAATACAGAATAGACTATGCACCTGCTGTGAAATTTGTACCTGTCTCAATGTGGAGAAAAGGATCCATTCATACAATTTTACGGTAAGATTTTAAGAATAATTTCGCCATCACATCGTGTACTAACTTAAAGGAGAGACATTTTATACATTATTTTAGAAATTAATTGAGTAATATAGAACAGTGAATCTTTTTCAAATATAAGAATTACAAATTAAATACAATTCTTTTATATTAAATTACATCCATTAATATTTAAAGCTTTTTGCAGTAGTTCGTTTCCATCTTATACATTCGTATTTTTTATACGTCCTTGTTCATTGCATTTTGACATTTGTCATTTAAACATTTACACAAGTTTATACACGCTAAACCTTCTTTTTTACAATTGCAAGACAGTGTTTTACAAACTCCTTTGCATTTACATGGTTCTTTTAAATCTATGGGAATGGGTGGTTTGGACATAATTATTGGCAACAAATTACCATTTTCATTCTTGTAGCCTAATTGTGTATAGTCTAAAGGCTCGTATAATGTTTGGTTAGCATTTATCCAGTTGTAAGTTTGAGCAGAAGCCCTTAAACAATGAAAGTAAAGTGCATCAGAAGTACATGCAACGCGAGAAAGATTGATATTAAATCCCATGGATTGTACTATAGATTTGTGACGCAGTTCATCAAATGACACGTATGAATTAGATATTAAATAAGCACAAACTTTTTCAATGTCCACGAATTGTTCTCCAGTTATTATTTCTCTAATTCCCATAACACTTAAAGATTTCCGTACAAATGATACATTAATAATAGCATTAAGCCCGGACTTTTTTGAACCTATACGACTAGTCGTATCACAACCCGTTAAAGCGTGTAATGCTGGCAAAACACTACATACTTCTAAACCTAATTGTGATGCAGCTATGTGACATCCTAGAATCCGTTTACTTTGACCAGTTTTTATATTAAAATAAAGTCCTTTACAAGAAAGCAATGTCAATTTGTTCCAAAAATGTAAGCACAAAATAAATATATCGGTGTCACTGCCATGAATAACAATTTGAGTTTCATGATTTTGTTGAGCTGCATGAAAGGCGTGACATATAATTCGCGTATCAGCTTCTATGTGATTAGATTTCAACTCTAAAACTTCATGGTAAGACGAACCTTTTAATTGATAGCAAGACTTTGGATCGTGAAAACCCCCACTGAGATATAATTGTTTATTTTCCGGGACACTTAAACACTCTTTTGCACTTAAACATAAAAATTGCACCAAATGATATTTATTGTTGGGATCCACGAAGAACAGTGAAGAGTCTGGAGGGATGTTAGTAGTCCATTGAATTGTTGTAATTTTCTTGCATATTGCATTATTTCTCCGCAATTGTGATTCCATATATTTGATAGATAAATCATCATATCTATCAAAAACAACATCCACTCGCATTACTGAAGATTTCAAAAGATACGCTTTTATAATGATGAAGAAAGCTGATGCATATTCTCCGAACGTTTTATACTTTTTTAATGGGATCGAATGTACAAGAGACATACCATCAATAATATAAACAAAATTGTCCGCTGAGTTCAAGAGATCTTCAAGGTCGTAACTAATTCTGCAATTAGAACGATTTTCTATTTCTTGTGTTAGTATCGATTTTTGAGATTTTCGATATGATAAATGCTCATCAAATAAGAAGCCCGGATAATTTAATAACTCATATGAAGCTAATTGTCTCAAATTATATTGACGTGCAGTTGCCAACATGTACACTCGTTGTACGTCAATAACATTCTGCTTTTTATTCAATATATTATTAATTTTTTCTTCTGGTTTTGAAATGTAATTAAAATTCTTAAAAGGAAACCGTTTAACTGGATCAAATACACTTATTTTCAAATGTTTTAGTCGTTCCTCTTCAAAAACTTGAATTTTTTCTTCTCCCGATTGTTGAAGATTCAGTAAACAGCTAGCAACGTCTTCCTTTGCAAGAGTGTTATTAAATATATTAACTAATTTACTTTGCTTCAGTCGAAAAGGATTGTTTTGATGTAATATTGCTATCAAATTTTGGACACAATGTTCATCTTTATCAATCCGTGATAAAGACCACTCATTATGGGTTTGCAAATTCGTATCGCAGGTTGCATCTTGACCAATATTTAAATACTCTAATAAGTTGTCGTGGACTGCATTTTTAAATGGATAAAGTAACATCCATTTTTGCAACGCATCCTTATTTTGTGTGATTC
The DNA here is from genome assembly GCA_032872505.1 of Leptopilina syphax. Classification (NCBI taxonomy): domain Eukaryota; kingdom Metazoa; phylum Arthropoda; class Insecta; order Hymenoptera; family Figitidae; genus Leptopilina; species Leptopilina syphax. Next base: position 6,962,827 of record CM065471.1, on the reverse strand, counting down.
CAATCAATCCACCAGTCACAGCAGAAGAGCGAATTTGTGATTGCTCAAGGGCTAAGTCACAACCAACAGAATTAAAATTACCACCAACTCTTTTTACCGACATCATACCTCTTCTCATTTCGTTCTTCATTGATGTAGGTATTTGTAACATATCCTGTAAATAAAGAGTAACTCCACGAATATAATTAGTGTGATTCATGGTGAAAAAGTACGGCAACATAGCCCTCGTACTTTCTAGGTGCAAGTCAAAATTTGATTCTCTATCCGATTTTATAGAATTTAAAAGAATTTCAATCATATCACAATATGATGAATAAAATTTAAATGTTTCATTTTGAGTGCTTCTCTCATGAATAAATGCAGAAAATTTCAAGTAAATTATTGAAAACGTTTTCTCACTTATTAATTTCGTATTACAAAATGTTTCTTTATCCTTATCTACCAACGATTCTCTCAAAGCATTCAAAGATGAAATAATTTCTTCAAATTCTTTATCACACTCACCTAACATTGATATGAACTCATTTATTTGCAAACATTTTAAAGCTTCATAAGTTAGTTTATGAGCCCTTACTCCTCTATTATAATGAGTTCCTTCCAGGATAGATGTTAGAGTGTTTTCACCATACAAATCAGCTTCCAAAATTATCTTGTCCAATCCAGAACCTTCTATATATTGTCCGATGCACTTGATATAATTTTTTTGTAAATGAAAAGAACCTAACCGCACAACGAGATTTTCGAATTCCGTACACTTTAATTGAATTTGCTTGACTTTCAAATATATTGCTAAGTCACAAGATAAAACGGCACTTTCTTTATTCGCACTTTCAGTCAGTTGCACGTAGTTTTTCATTGCACTATAAACAACATCATCCGATGTTGGAGGATGTGGAATCACAGGACAAAAACCGACACTTGACACTGGCAAATTATCAGCATATGACATTTGATGAAACGACGTCCATCCTGGAATACAATTAGAATAAGGTCTCACAAAAGTTGACGTAGAATTATCGTATTCCATTCGACATAAAACCCACATGAAATTATCAATTTGTTGTTGGTTTCCTCTTGTTTCAACTAAGAAATATGTTGGAATGAACACAGTACTAAAAATTGGTTTCTGATTTTTTGGAAAGAAAGTTTGAATATGCTGACACGGTAAGTTTTCAATCAAGTTGTTGGTATTTACAATGTTAGTTTGCTTTTTCTTGAATAGTGGTGTTGTGGGAGTTTTCGGTTTTTCTTGATATAAAACCATAGCTGTCATGTGCGTAGTATTCTTTCCACTTAATGTTTCTTCATTGAAATCGTTGTTGTCTATTGCACCATGAAAAAATAATGAATCATCTTGTAAAATGTTTGTTGGCAATGAAATTTGGTCAATATTATCGGACAGAATGGAATGAATTATCTCATTATCCAATAATTTCATTACCTTATAGCTAACGCAGTGACCGAGATTATTTAAAATTCTGATAACATGTTTTGATCGACACAGGTGATGAATAGTTTGAGCAAGGCTTACGTGTTTTGGTGTTTCCTTTTGCGTAACATTGAAAAATATATCACAAAATATTGATATTGCACGAATTAATTTTGCGCCACACAGTTTTCTGCTTTTACCCGACAGTATATAACTCATAAATATTTCCCACTTTGGAGGCAAAGTCGTATTCATTAATTGTTTGTTAATGAGTACTTCGTCCATAATCAAGTCTGGTGGCAATAAATCCATATTTATGATTTCTTCGCGTAATTGTTTAGCACAACTTTTTAAAACATTTGTAGGTGCACTCACTTCTCTGATACGTTCCACTACAGTTTCCAGAGATATATCGCTCATAAAAATTAGACTAGATTTTGATCGATCTGTTGGTTGTGTAAACAACAGTTTTTCTCCAAACGCATCAATAAGCATTTTCTTCACAGTGCGATTTTCAATCACAATATCTTCTAAATTTGTTAATTCGGCCATTCGTTTCGACAAATCTGACAGCTGAAAGAAATTTGTCTTCAATTTGTCCGTAATTTCACGTAACAATTTATTAAACGCTTCATGTAATATGTCTTGTGATATTAGAGAAGAAGGACGGCCAGGTTTTACTTCTGAAGGATTGGTTATTCTTACATAATTGCGAAAACAATTTTTGTGGTATTTTACATTTTGTGCAAGTAGATTTTCAGGGGAGGAGCAATTACTTGTACGTGTGAATACTTTATCTTGAGTAGAGCGAGATATTTCAAATAATTGTTTCGAGGATGTTATGTCCGACAAAACACACAATTTCTTGTCTTTCTTCTTTACAGCCTGTTGGCAGATGATACAAATAATACTTTTTCTAAAATTTGCAAGTACCTTAACACGAGAAGACTTACGGACAGTTGCAGTGTCAACATCATTTTCTTTATCGTTATAAATTTTAAAAAGAGCGATTTCGCGCCTGCGAACTTTTTCTTCACTTACATAGGAAGAAAAACAAGTCTTGTGCCACGAGAAACACTGAATTGTTATGTCACAATTATAATATTTATTAAATCTATCAGTTACTTCATCTCTTCGACGATCAGCTGCTTTTTTAATAGTTTCAAATGTACTTAATTTTGGATCACGCACAAGATCTTCACTTAAATCACAAAATATACAAAATAACTCATCACATCTCTTCCTTTTTTTCACTAAAATATCACACATTGTTAATGAATGTTTAAGATTGTCACAAGTTACAATAGAAATATTAGTGAAATTATATACTGCTTCACACAATATTTACACCATAAAACATTAAAATATTGCCGCGAAACACTGCCCGTCATCATTTAATTTGAAAATGTATCGCGTTTTCTTATTTTCTAAGTTTTCAATAACATGAAACATTTCTCATGAAATGTACTCTCCTCAAAATCTTGTTGAAGACTGCTGAAATTTCTACAGAAAATGAAATTGCACTGTTAAAATCATTGCAAATGGTTGAAAAAGGTTAAGAAAAGTCTTCTAACTAACAACTGAAAAAAAGTAAAAAAAAAAGTGTTAATTTATGGTAGACGAATCTTAACCATTCTATAAAGTTATATAGAGGGTTTAATCCTACAAACTGCATTGAGACAGGTACTTTTTTTTTAAAGCAAAAAACAGTGCAATAAAACCTTTACATTTGTGAAACATACAACTGAAAATTATTTTTCCAATATTTAAAAAGATCATTTTAACAATAAAGCGTAGAAAATAATGCATTTTTCAGGGTCGGTATCATTTTGACACAAAACTTTTTGTCAAATTTGTTATATTGTACAACTGAAGATATTGTTATTTTTTACAACTGGTATAATGAAAATTGTTATTTTGTACAACGAATAAAAATAACTTTATTTTTAGTTTTTTTATTTATTTATATTCGTTGTACAAAATAACAATTTTCATTTTACCAGTTGTAAAAAATAACAATATCTTCAGTTGTATAATATAACAAATTTGACAAAAAGTTTTGTGTCAAAATGATACCTACCCATTTTTCATAATGTATATCTATCTTTTCTGAATTAGCTTCAAAATTCAGTGAATATCGCACCGTTTGAGAATAAGCGCCTCAATGAGCGTGGAGCAGTAATTTGCTGCTGCGGGGTGAAGTTTTGACTTTAGCGGTTGATAACTTAAAAACTATGAAAAATATCAGGTTTACGTATAGGAACTATTTTACTTAAAATGTTATTTTAAACAAAAAACTATTAGAACTTTTTTTTCTAAATTCACTCGTTCTTTAGATATTACCACGCAAATGATAAAAAATAGGTTTCTTTTATAAACAAATGCATTTTTTTATGTTAATTTTGGCTAAAAACTGATTTTTCCAACTACGTGTACAATTGACAATATATATTTAACAATTTTTGTTAAGAATAAATTCAAAAATATTTCAAATTATCTAGTAATTTGCTAAAAATCATGTTGAATGCATAAATTGTTATAAACAATAAACGAACATGAATTCTTCCCGGCACCCTTCACTTTTACACTATGTAAGGGTCAATAAAGCATATTCAAAAGTCAAATTGTGGTGCCCTATTTTTGCATACGAAAAACCTATCAGCGCCTGCACTAATTCGAAAACTGAATATATTTTCTGACAAATTTTTTCCCCAAATCCTTTAAAGCGTCAGTTGCTCTTGAGCATTTGCTAGAGAAATAACAAATCTGCGTTTGACGAAATAATTTTTAAGTGATATTATATTATTGTGCGTGAAGTGCTGGATTTAAAAGAAGATAAAAAAAGGATTTCAAAAAGGTAATTAAAATTCAAAATTCTCTAAAATTTTAATCAATTAATTGGTGTTTAGTCATTTTTTAACGGATTTTTTAATTTGAAGTTTTATTGAGTATAGTGCATAACCCACGCTTTGATATAAATAAAAAATGAATCTAAAATTTATTTTATTTATTTAATATTTTGATGCACTACAAATCAAAGTGAGTGAAATTCTTGCACTTGAAGTGCATAAATTTGTCCCAGTTCTGAACACACTTTGAGTGCATTATTCTCATGCACTTTGACCTCAAAGTGTGTAATTTCAATGCACTTTGAAGTGCATAAAATATAAAATGCATAAGAATTACACACTTTGACGTCAAAGTGCATGAGAATAATGCACTTCAAAGTGTGTTCAGAACTGGGACAATCAAAGTGCATGAATTTTACTCATTTCGATTTACAGTGCGTTTTCTTTTGTCGTGTATTATTGGGTGAGATGGCCATTAATGACTTTTATTTAAAATTTGTTATGTTAATGTTATATACTTAAGAAATATGAAAGAAAAACAAATTAAAAATATCTAAGAACAAAATAATTGATCTAATTGACACCAGAGATGGAGATAAGATTGATTTAAGATTGGATTCAGTGCACTATTTCTATAAAATGCAATTTCAACAAGAATTTAATATTCTCTAAAAATAATTCAATTATTCTGAAAATATTATTAAAAAATTCTATATAAAAATTAAATTACTTTCAATGCAATTTTTAAATATATTCGTGAAAAAAATTAAAAGAATTTAATTAAATTCAAAAAATTCTTGTGATAAATTCAATTATTTTGAATATACATAATTTTAATAAAATTCTTTTAAGAAATTCCATTATTTTCGAAACAACTTTAATTGAATTTCTCGAAAAAATTTCATTATTTTTAAATAATTCTATAAAATTCTTTATAACAATTTAATTATTTCTTAAAATTTTTAAAAATGCTCGCGAAACATTTTAATTATTTTTATAAATATAGTAAAATCCTTCTAAATAATTAAATTATTTTTTTCAATAGTAAAATCTTTACAAAAATCCAATGATTTTCAAAAGAAATTTAATTTAATTCCTCGAATGAATTCAAATATTTTAAAATATTTCCATAAATTTCAATTATGTCCAAAAATTTTAATAAATTCTTCGAAACAATTTTTATAAATAGTAAAATTCTCCGCAAGAATTCAATTATTTTCAATTCACTTTTAATAAAATTCTTCTTCATAAAATTAAAATGCTTTCAAAATTTTCAATTAAAATTATTAAAGAAACTCCATTAGTTTAAAAAAAATTCAAAGAAATTCTTCAAAAGAATTTAATTAGGATATTTAAAAGTAGTAAAGTAGGGTCTAATTCTAATACAATTAGACCCTACTTTGACTCCCAAAACAGGCGGAAATTTGCCAATCTTCCATTTGGAGAAGCAAAGGAGGGTCTACTTCTAAGAAACCTATACCGTACTTTTAATGTAGGGTCTACGAGGTTTAAAAGAACGGTATAGGTTTCTTAGAAGTAGACCCTCCTTTGCTTCTCCAAATGAAAGATTGGCAAATTTCCGCCTGTTTTGGGAGTCAAAGTAGGGTCTAATTGTATTAGAATTAGACCCTACTTTACTACTCCTAACACTCAGCAGACCCTGAAAATTAAGGGTAAAAGTAGGGCTTAAATTTCGACTCGGGTTGTTATAAACCATGAAGATATCGATTGCTCCGAGTCCAAGACTCGGAGTGATGACCAAGAGATAAAATCATTATTTTACTTTATAAAAATATTTTTACTGTAACTTCATCAAAATTATTTACATCATTTTAATTTTATAGAATTTAAAATTTTTTTTATGCAAATAATTGAATTCCTGTGAAATATTTATTATTTATGAAAAGAATTAAATGTTTTTTTAATAATTGAATTTTTTTGGGAAATTTTATTAAAAAAGTAGATATTGAAAATCATTGAAATTAGAAATTTTTTTGAAAATAGTTGATATTAGAACAATTATTTTTTTGACATTTAGAAAAATAATTGAACTTTTGAGAAGAATTTTGTTATTTATAAAGATACTTGGGATTTTTACAACATTTTTTTCCATATTTTGTACATGAATTTAATTTTTTTTGTTTTGAAAATAGTTGAATTTCTGCAATTATTTGTAATTTTTCCAAAATTGAATTTTTCTAATGTTTTCAACAAAAATTTAAATTAGAAAATTTTTAAATTCTATTATTTTTAAAATTGTAAAAAATTATAAAAAAAATTATTAAATTACGGCCATCTCACCCGGACATTTCGGGAGAGATGATCAAATGCACTAATGTAAATATTGAGATTGTTCCTATGAAAATATTTTATTTTTCGTTACTTTAAAGTTAAGTATTCATTATTTAATTATCAATAAAAATTTAGACATAAATTGTTTTTTTATAATTTTTACAGTAATTTAAAAAAACTATGGCCATCTCCCCTAGACTTACCCTAATGTAATATTGAAAATATTATAATGTAAAATTAGTAACAGAACTAAATTTTTACTTGGATCAAACAAATGTTTGGTTTTTTGGGCAGTGTCAATAATAGTCCTGTGAGGAAAAACGGTCTACCACCACTATACGGAAAAACCACTTACTATTGTAAGTTCGAGACTATTGTAAGCGTTCGTGGATCGCTTGCACCGGGGGGCGCCTGGACCCAGAGTTTATGGTTCCTAATTAGTTCAAATAAAATTTCTAACTTTTTAAATAACAATATTTTTAAATTTGCTTAATAAAATTTGAATTCTTTATTTTTTTGCGATAACAGACATATGTTGTATGTTTTTGAAATATTTACTTTTAAAAAGTCTACAATTGAAACATTTTTCTAATACATTGTGACATTATTATTATTAGTGTTATATTGTCAAACTCAAGGAGAAAATGTATTAGAAACATGTTTTAATCATAAACTCTTTTAAATATCTTATATTATATTAAAATGTTTTCTTAAATGAATAAAAACAAAAAAGGTTAAATAAAACCGAACGAGCGTTAGCGAAAGAGGATATGTCGCTAGTTAACATTAAAAAATGCAACATATGGCTGGAATCGTAAGAAAATAAGGAATTCAAATTTCATTTTAAGAAAAATTTGTTATTTAAAAGGTTCAAATTTTTATTTAAAGTTATTGGAAACCCTAAACTTCGAGTCTGGGCGCCCTGCGGTTTGGCATATAGCTTACACTCAGGGGACTATATTTTCAGGCCTCGGATCGACTTTTGTAGATGAAAAAAATCGATTGTAATCTTGAAAAAAGTCAATTGAAATCTTAAAAAAAGTCGATTTTAATATTTTGAATATTTCCAATCAAAATAATAAAACAATGTACTCTACGAACATAGGGTTTCTTATTGCAATTGAATAACAAAATTTTGACATAAAAAGTTAAGCTCTAGTATTGATTATTGATAACTACATTATTGTTCATATGATTGTCACAACAATGGTAATTATTAAATTCAAAATAATTTTTTACCAATCGACATAGATTACTTAAATAAACATAAATTTGGCTAAAAAAAAATTTTTATAAAAAAGAACCAAAGTTATCTATTTCTTAATTAACATTTTATAAACAAATAATATAAAAAATTATAAAAAATTAAAAAAATATATGTAGGGGAACATAGTCTAGGTCGGCCACCTTTTTGACTTTTGTTTATAACTTTTTTTAAAAAATGAATTTGAACAATTGAAGTATATGGTTGGAAAGTCCTGTTTAATAGGAACATTTTTTCTGTACAAAGTAAATTGACAGGTTTAAAAATGAAAAAGTTATAAAGATTTAAAAAAAAAAAAATTTGTAGTCCAGGTTGGCCATTACAGTCAAGGTCGGCCATGTTTAAAATTCAAAGGGCATTAATCTTTAAAAAATAAAATAACATGTTTGGAGTTACGGAAAATTGATTCTTTATTGTTTACAGTTTGTAACTTAATGAAATAACAAAATAATAACAATAAACAATATAAAAAAATAAATATAAATAAAAAAAAATTTTGCACTAAAATATTAATAAAATTAAATAAAAATATTAATAAGATGATCGATTATATTATGAGTTATACAGAATTGCAGTTTTTGCAAATGAAGTAGCTCGTCCTCATTTTTGCGCATTTTAAACACATAGTGGCCGACCTTGACAGTAAGTAACATTACCGAATTGTTGTAACCATAAAGAAATGCGTTTCGGGATTCGATTTTTTACTTTGTTTTTCTTTCAACCATGAGTCCCACAAATTTTCTGCATACTTGCCTTGACGATTCAATTTGTTTTTTATCTTTTATTAATGGTTTTTCACATTATGCACAAAACTTTTTTTCAGCTTTTTTTGTACCGACGTCACAGAAAACACAATTTTTGATTTTCCGAAAATGTAATTGAACAAAAAGTTAGATTTCACTAAGACAAGCTTCGACAAATATGCGCGTAGGTGGCACTAGTGAACTTGACAAAAAAACGCGAGTGGCCTACCTAGACAGTAGACCAACCTTGACTACATTCCCCTATATATTTGAATAGTGAAATTCAAGACGAAAAAACCCATATTTTACATTTTAAATCCGTCAACTGGAACTCGAGAAAAAAATTTGTTAATTTAGCAGTATTAAAAAATTTCAATTGTTTAGAACATTTACAAAAAAATTTTTTTGGCCTAATATTTTCAGGGATTCTTCTTGACCATATTAAGAGTAAAAAAAAATATTTTCGTTCAATAAGAAATTTTTTCAGTTCTAGGTGACCCGTTTGAGAAATTCTGACACAAATATTTTTTTTAAGACAAGAAAAAAAGATAAAAAAGTTGTATTTTTTAATAAAAAAGTCGAAAAAGTAATATTTTTTTTTAAAAAAGTCGAAAAAAGTCGCATTTCTCAAGATATCCGAGGCCTGTATTTTGGGCATCGCCCGGTTTTTTGGTATATGTATGTAAGAAAAATATATTAAAAAACAATTATTTCAAACAATGACTTAATCTATTGGACTAAAATATTTGGTTATTTAGTATAAGTAAAAATTATTTTAGATAATATATTATAATATCTAATAATAATTGATAATAATAATAATTATTATTATTATTATATAATATATTAAAGTAGAACGTAACATTACTGGAATATTGCAGCAATGTTACATGTGATGTTAGTAACATTACAGTGTAACATTGCAGTAACATTTCAGTAATATTAAAATGTCCGCCCAAGGTTGCATTACAGGTAACGTTACAGTAATATTACATAGTTATGCTACTGCAATGGCACTGTAATGTTACAGTAATGTCACTATAACATTACAGCAATATTACAGTAATGTTACAGAGAAAAATCGCAAAATTCCTAATTTATTATAGTAATTTTATAAACTTTCTTTGTCACATTACTCTAACATTACAGTGACATTGCAGTAACATTACCATGTAATGTTACTGTAATGTTACTTGTAATACTACCTTGGGGTGGACATTTTAATATTACTGAAATGTTACTGCAATGTTACTAACATTACATGTAACATTGCTGCAACATTCCAGTAATGTTACGTGCTACTTGGGTAACTTCATTCTATTTACCATTGAAATCTTTCTTTTTTTAATAATCAATAAATGTTTATTTCAATTATCGTTCCAGATTTATCGAAATGCATATTTGCCGCTTTTGTAAGCACAAAACGACAGATTTAAAAAACATTTAGAACATCACAATTTCCACTGAAATATTTTTAAACATTTCTGTTGTGGTTTTAATGGATGTAAAGAGATTTTTGAATCAGCAATACATTTAAGAACACATTTAATGCGGATGCATAAAATACATTTTAAGCCAAAAGTACATCATCAGAATATTAGCCGTGCATACAACGATGAAGAAAAATATGTTCGTAATGTTGACATTTGCAAAAAAGAAATGGATAATCTTCCTATTCTCCTACAACACATCAGGGATCATATGCGACGAAATGTAAAAGCTGCTTGTCCTTACGAAAATTGTACAAAATCTTACGATAATGTGCATTCATTTACCAGCCATTTAACAAGAATTCACAGAAATTCAAATAAAACCTTAAGCGATTTTTCTATTGTAAAAAGTAATAATTTTGACAACAATTTACTCGAAATGCAAAATGACGTTTCTTATATTGAGAATCCTTCTTCATCTCTTTCAGAAAATAGTAATCAATGTTTCGATAATGTAATCCCACAATCTGATGAAACAGACTTATTTCTCTCAAATCTAGCTCAACTTTATTTAAAATTAGAATGTCAGTTCATGATTCCTGCTAGCACACTACAATATTTATTTTCAGAAATTTATATTAACCATAGCGAAGGTCAAGAAAATTTAAAAAAAAATTTGAAAAATTGTTTAAACTGTAGCGACTCTAAAATATATTTTTTATAAAATTTTAATATTTCTGGTTAAAATTATTTTCTTAAATTTTCTATATTAGATCCAGTTTTTCATGAATTTAGTTTTTTGCTCAGGTACTGTTTTGCCCTTTTCTTTGTACCTAATTGCTTTTTAACGCGTCCGAGTTACTGTCTCCAACTTCGCTTTTGAATTGCGTTTTCAACTCTTCTTTTACGTCATATTTGTCTAGACTTAGAAATTACTTTTTAATGGATTTTAATACATTTTTAATGAGTTTTTCTAGTATAAGTGTAACCGATATTATGTGTTTAGTTCAGTTCAATTTTCTGAGTCTTCCGTTAAACAGTCACACTACACGCGCGCAAATTCTGTTTATTTTTACTAAACCTTCTAAGTTTTATTTTACGTAATAAATTCTCTTTATACTTTGGCTATTAATAAAATATTGTTGTTAACATTAAATATCAAACCTGTGTCACACAATCCTAACAATCCCACAAATTAGTGACCCCGACGTGATCGTGAAATATTTTTCGTGGGATAAAGTGACAACAAAAGTGACAGTCAAGTGTCAACAAAGTGACAACAAGGTGAGAACAAAGTGACAATTAAGTGACAACAAAGCGACCATCAAGTGACAACAAAGTGACAATCAGGTGACAAAAAGTGACAACAAAGTGACGGTCAAGTGACAATCAAGTGGTACGAAAATAGTCAACAAAGTGAAAAATTAACTCGTGACACTGATAGTTTGTGACAATTTATTCCTTTTTTTGACATTCTTTCTTATTTTTGACATTCATTTTTTTTGTTAACAAGTCAAAATGACAAATGTTACAGTGGGCAACGAAACTATTGAAAGAATATCATTTAAAGTGCCAATATTCATGCCTGAGGATCCTGAATTGTGGTTTTTGTTGCTCGAAAGTAGTTTTGATGCAGCTGGAATTACTCAGGATGCAACAAAATTCGGTCACGTGCTCAGTGCTTTAGACCCGCGATATACCGTGGAAATCCGTGACATGTTGCTCAAACCGAAAGCTTAGCGGACTTTTGAACTTCTCAAAAAGGAACTCATCAACCGAATGGGAACTTTACAGAAACAAAACACGCGACGTCTCCTGAAAAACGAAGCTCTCGGTGACAGGAAACCAACGCAGTTTTTACGCCATCTTCGCAACCTGGCAGGAAGTAAATTCCCCGAGGAAGTCCTGCAGACCCTTTGGCTCGGACGTTTGCCAAAGCATATCCAGGTCATGCTTGCGGCTCACAAAGACCTTCTCCTGGACAAACGAGCTGAAATTGCTGACTCGGTTGCGGAAGCTTACGGAAGCTTGTGCAACGTTGCGAAAACACGTACAGCTGTTTCGGCCGCAACAACAAGTCCCACTACAGAAACATCGTTTGAGTCCCGGTTTGCCAGCCTTGAACAGACTCTCGCGCTAGTGCTACAGAAGTTTTCCTCCTTGGAAGTGAACCAAGTGTTGCGAGGACGAGATCGCTCCCACTCAAGGTCACGGTTCAGACCTCGGTCACACTCGCGAAATAACAAACAGCAATCTAGTTATATTTGTTGGTATCATTGGAAATTTGGAAATAACGCGCAGAAATGTGAGATGCCGTGCAAATTCTCTAGTGCGGAAAACGAGTCGGGAAGTCGTTAATGTCGGCCAACGACATCTCTCCCGGTAAATCGCGCCGACTATTTTTGACAGACGCGTCTTCGAAAATAAAGTTCCTCGTTGACACAGGTGCTGATCTGTGTGTCTTTCCGCGAGTCCAACTTCCTCAACCTCGTGAGAAATCAGCTTACGAGCTTTTCGTGGCCAACGGAACATTAATCTCAACCTACAGAACGCAAATTTTAATTTTAAATTTTGGTTTGCGTCGCCAATTTACATGGAGATTTGTCGTCGCCGACGTGGAGAAACCGATCATCGGTGCTGACTTCCTGGCACATTACGCACTCCTGGTGGACCTGCAGAAACAACGGCTTCTCCACCAAGTCACTCATCTTACCTCCCAGGGCGAGGTGATTGAGTGCGAGGTTTCCAGCATCAAGACCGTCACTGGAACGTCACGTTTCCACGAGCTTCTGCAGCATCCTGGCAACTCCTGGACCACCTGTAGCGCAGAAGCCACGACGACTTGCTCCTGACAAACTGAAGATTGCCAAGGCTGATTTTGCCACTCTGGTCAAGCTGGGAATTGCTCAACCATCTAAGGCTTCATGGTCATCACCACTGCATATGGTCCTGAAAAAGGGGGACGAGTGGAGGCCGTGTGGCGACTATCGTGCTCTCAACGCGTGGACCTACCCTGATAGGTATCCGATGAGGCACATCCAGGACTTCTCACATGCTCTACGTGGTGAGACCATATTTTTCACCATAGATCTTGTTCGAGCCTTCAACCAGATCCCGGCGCCAAGGAGGATATCCCAAAGACAGCCATCACCACACCTTTTGGACTTTTTGAGTTTAACTTTATGACCTTCGGTTTGCGGAATGCTGCGCAGACGTTCCAACGCTTCATGGATGCAGTGCTCTAAGGATTGGACTTCTGCTACGTCTACATTGACGACATCCTGATAGCATCTGCGACACCTGAGAAGCATCTGCAGCACCTGGAGATCATCTTTGAGAGACTCAAGAAATACAGAGTGATCATCAACCCAGCCAAATGTTTATTTGGTCAATCTGAGGTCAAATTCCTTGGATACCTAGTTTCTGCTGCCGGAACCAACCCCCTGCCGGACACAAAGTTGATGCCATCCGTACCTACACACGCCCGGAAACAGTTAAGCAGCTTCGTAAGTTCCTTGGAATGCCTATTTTTTACAGACGATTCCTTCCGAATGCTGCCAAGGTCCAGGCACCGCTCAACAATCTGCTGCAGGGAAACTTGAAGAGAAAAGCTCCAGTTTCCTGGACTCCAGATTCCATCCAGGAGTTCAAAGCGAGCAAAGAGAGTCTCGCTGAAGCAACCTTGCTTGCTCATCCTGATGCTGATGCACCACTGGCCATCTTCTGCGACGCCTCCGACTTCGCTGTAGGAGCCTCCTTACAACAACTAGTCGATGGCAGCTGGCAGCCCTTGAACTTCTTCTCCAAGAAGTTGAGTCCTGCTGAGACGAAGTATGGAGCGTATGACCGTGAGCTCCTGGTGATTTACTTGGCCATCAAACAATTCCGACATATGGTCGAAGGACGATCATTCACCATCTACACTGATCACAAGCGCATCTCCTATGCGTTCCAGAAGAAGAATAATTAGTGTTCTCCACGTCAGTTTCGCCATCTGGAATTCATCAGTCAGTTCTCAACCGACATCCGCCACATCTCTGGAGAGGACAACGTTGTAGCAGATGCCCTGTCTCGCATCTCTACAATTGAAACCGTCCTGGACTACAATGCCCTTGCAGCCGCTCAACGTGATGACGTGGAGTTGAAATCAATCCTGGAAGATGCAGAATCTTCCCTTCAACTTAAGCTGATCCGGATTCCTGATGCAGATGTCTCGATTTTCTGTGACGTATCCACTAGGTCAGCACGCCCTTACATCACAGAAAAATTCCGGAAAGCAGCCTTCAACACCATCCACAACCTCTCTCATCCTGGAGTTAAATCTACGGTTAAGCTCGTAACACAGCGTTACGTATGGCTGTCGATTAAATCTGATTGCAGGAATTGGGCTCGAAGCTGTATTATCTGTCAGAAATCAAAGGTCTCACGCCATGTCCTATCTCCAATAGGCAACTTCTCACCACCGTCATCACGATTCGAGCATGTCCACCTGGACATCGTCATCATGCCATCATCTGAGGGACATCGTTACTGCCTCACCATGGTTGACCGATTTACTAGGTGGCCTGAAGCAGTATCAATGGAAAATCAGGAAGCGGAGACTGTTGCTCGAGCATTCTACAACACCTGGGTTGCTCGATTTAGAACTCTACTGAGGATCACCACCGACCAAGGACGTCAGTTTGAGTCGTACTTATTTAAACAACTAAATCGTTTATTAGGCACAACTCATCTTCGCACAACAGCCTACCACCCATCTGCCAATGGAATGGTAGAACGACTCCAACGTCAGCTGAAAGCAGCAATCATGTGCCATCAAACCAACCGATGGACGGAAGTGCTACCAACTGTGCTGCTTGGAATTAGAGCAGCTTGGAAGGACGACATCGAAGCAACATCAGCTGACTTAGTATATGGTCAGTCTCTTCGCCTGGGGGACAACAACAGCAGCAGCTTCGACAACTCTCCTGTTCCAGCTGATTTTGTTGTGGGTCTTCAACAACAGCTACGGAACATCGAGCCTACTGGAGGATCTCGCCATGGAGTTAGGAGAACTTTTGTCTTCAAGGACCTTGCGACAACTGAGCAAGTCCTGGTAAGACATGATTCTCCTAAGCAACCACTTCAGCAGCCCTACGACGGTCCCTACAAGGTCATTTTTTATAAAATTTTAATATTTCTGGTTAAAATTATTTTCTTAAATTTTCTATATTAGATCCAGTTTTTCATGAATTTAGTTTTTCGCTTAGGTTCTGTCTTGCCCTTTTCTTTGTACCTAATTGCTTTTTAACGCGTCCAACTTACTATCTCCAACTTCGCTTTTGAATTGCGTTTTCAACTCGTCTTTTACGTCATATTTGTCTAGACTTAGAAATTACTTTCTAATGGATTTTAATACATTTTTAATGAGTTTTTCTAGTATAAGTGTAACCGATATTCTGTGTTCAGTTTAGTTCAATTTTCCGAGTCTTCCGTTAAACAGTCACACTACACGCGCGCAAATTCTGTCCATTTTTACTAAACCTTCTAAGTTTTATTTTACGTAATAAATTCTCTTTATACTTTGGCTATTAATAAAATATTGTTGTTAACATTAAATATCAAACCTGTGTCACACAATCCTAACAATCCAACAAAACAAAGAACTAAGTGCAGAAGAAAATGTCATAAATAAAATTATAGATGAAGTTTTTAAAAATGATATTTTTAAGAAAAGTAACGATGTTTTGAAAACTGATTATTTAAGAAAAAAATTTTACAAAGAAAATTTTGAATATGTTGAGCCACAGCAAGTACCTATTCATTCAGGGGGGGAATCAGAAAAAAGTTTCTTTCATTATATATCTTTAATAGAAACAATAAAACGCATATTTCGAGACAAATCAATAGAAAATGAACTTTTAAGCTATAATGAATCAGTTGAACCCGACGTATTAACAGATTTTATGGATGGAAGTATTTTCAAACAAAATTAATGCCTAAAAGATCTAAATCATTTAAAATTAATATTGTATCAAGATGCTTTTGAAACAGTAAATCCACTCGGTTCTGCTAAGAAGATGCACAAACTTGTTGGAGTGCATCTTAGTATTGGAAATTTACCCAGTCATGTTAGATCCCATATGAATTAGATAGATCAATTAGATTTTATAAATATCACCAAGTCATTATCAGAAAAACACGAACTTTTTTAAAGTTTCATCAGATTAAAAGGTGATATAAGATTTGATGTACTAGTAAATAATAGCTATACTTTTGAGATGCATCTTTATGCCGAGAAATTGCAAATAGCAGTGAAGAAAGCAATCTGTAATCAAGATAATCTACAAGAATGTAGCTCTGTAACTATAAAAGGAACAGAATATAAAAAGCAAATGTTTTAATTACAAGTCAGTCTGCTTATTAAATTGATACTGTACTAGGCAAAATTTGTATTTTCCTTCACGATGAAAATAAAAACATTTACGTTTTATTGAAAATAATGGTAAGCATTTTTCATCCTGAACTGCGTGCTCATGAAATAGGAATAATAAAAGGATCTGAATGTCTTTCTTGAAGACAATTAATATCATATGAACCTATGCATATTTATAATACTGGAAAAAAATGATTTGTAAAACCGAAATACGGTTTTGTTGCAAACTACTAATAACTTTTTATGAAATATTAGTGAGTTGTATTTTTAAAAAAGTGCGTAATTAATTTATCTTTTTGTAGAAACAGCATGCCGCTTTTTAATGTTTCAAATGATGGTAAAGGTGATCCGATATATATCAGAGGTTCAACAATAGAAGAGATTCTGGAAGAATCAAAAGTCAAGTTTAAACTTCCTGATCTCAATTACAAGGTTATTTGCGAAATGGGTGGTGGTCGAATAGAAGAGAATGATATTCTTTTGAAGTTATCTGAGATGTCAAAAACAGCGCTCAATTTACTATAGTTCCCATTATTAATAGGGATAATGGAGTATCAATACTACTAGATGAAAATCTTGAGGTTGTTGATTATAATCTTCTTGCAGGTATATATTAAGAAAATATCACATGTGTTAAGTTTGAATGGAAAAGTCCACTTTGTATAATTTTAGTAATTATTTTTTCTATTGAAGTTTTTTTGAAGTTTCTGTAAATTCTCATGAACATTAAAACAAAGGATTTTTCAGTAAAACAAAATAATATAAGCAATTTAAAAATTTCTTTTATAATTTTTAACTATTTTTCAACTTACAGGTTTAAACAGCAATGAACAAACACATCTTCAACAAGTTTTTGTAGAGAATAAAGTTGCAAAATAACCTGTTTTTTAGGACAAGATATAATGAATTTATGTCCTGCAGGATTAATTAATAGTATCGACAAGAAACAACCTATTAATCCACTTGATACAAGGAAGCTCATTGCGAATATCGCAGAACACATGATTTATGTGTTAAAGGACACATCTAGAGGATTAGCAGTTAAAATAGTTTTATTTGTGAATGATCGGACTTGCAATGCTTTTGAAGACAAAGTTGGTGATGTTGTTTTAGGTTCAGGAGTACTACCCTTACAACAAGGGTATTGAACGCGATCCAATATAGATTGTCGTTAAATAGAAATAGGATTCTAAAGCGAAAAAGAGTTCAATCAGAAGAGATTAATAATGAAGGAAGTACAGAAATTAACATCTGCAGAAGAAGAGATGAGTATGGTTGTGTCTCTTACTCACCGATATTACCTGAAGGTGAAACTTCAGAAACTTTAGAAAAAATGAGAGTGGAATTGTGTGAGGAGTGGAAAAAAAGATAAAACAGACGATATCCAAATTTTATTACTAATAAAGAAAACTTACGCAGCTCAAAGAGCAGAAATAAATGTTAAAGAAAGAGACTTACAAAGAATTTTTCAGCAATGGCCATTTTTAAGTGAACCTTTCTTCCTGAATGCACATGTTGATTTTTTAATGGGAGACAAAATGTTTCAAATTTGGAATAATGCTCATGCAGAAATGGCAGATGAAGTCAGGAAATATTTTCAATTTCTTACCGAGAAATGGGTAAGAATTCCTGAATTTGATTATTAAAAAAATCCAAAAAAAAGATGGAGAACAAATTTTTTTTAACCCCAAAAATTAAAAAGTTAATTTATTTAAAAAATTATATTTTTTAATTAAAATTTTGATCATTTATCTAAAGTACAATTCTTCAGTTAAACTTTCCTCCAGTTTTTATTAAAATCGGTTCATCCGATCGCGAGTAATTAGCTATTTACTAAAACGCTACAAATAACTTTGACCTTGAATAACTTTGGCAAATATTCGAATTTCGGAAAACTATTTACAGGTTTTTATTATACCATCATAGGCTATCGAAACATATAAGAATGAGAAAAATCCACCGACCCAATGAAAAATAGGGGCCCACTTCAGGAATTCTTACCCAAATACACGTTCAACCAGAAACAAAGTCAGTCAAATGCGGTCAAAAAAAAGTTTGCAGCAAACTTGGATGCAAACTTGCGAACTTTGCATAGAAAGCTTGCAAAAAATACTGTGCTATGTAGGTTCAATTCTACCACAGTAAATCGTTAGGTGTTAAAATAACATGAAAATGGATTAAAATAACACTAAATTGGATTATTTTAATCCTTTTTGGTGTTACTTTAATACCTAACGATTTACCGTGACGTTATTTAATTTTTATACTAATATTATTATATTTTCAACTCTATGTAATTAAATTTCCAATTTAATGCTATTACATTTTCAATTCTACGTTATTCAATTTTCATATTAATATTATTGAATTTTCAATTCTACATTACTTACTTTTCATATAAATGTTATTGAATTTTTAATTCAATGTAATTGAATTATCAATTCCATGTTATTGAATTTACAATTTCATGTTATTGAATTTTCAACTTCGTGTTATTGAATTTTCAGTTCCATGTTATAGAATTTTCAGTTCCATGTTATTGAAATTTCAGTTCCATGTTATTGAATTGTCAAGTTCGTGTTATTGAATTTTCAGATCCATTATATTGAATTTTCAGTTCCATTATTTTGAAATTTCAATCACTTTTGCTATTAAATATTCAACTAAAAAAAAAATTCAATGACACGGATTGATATGGACTTCACTTACATGTTATTGAAAATTCATATAGATATTTCTAACAGTGTAAGGCTAACTCAAATGTCGGTTTTTCGTCATTCGAACTGGACTGACTCGAATGTCAAAAATTCGACATTTGAACTAGGCGATTGAAATGTTGAATTTTGGAAATTCGACATTTTAGCACTCTAAAACCGTACACAAAACTCGGTTCGGTTCGAATTTTGTAGTAACTCGAATGTCGAATAATCGACATTCGAACTAGGCAATTCGAACGTCCAATTTTCGACCTAGGCGAAAAAATTCAAACAGTTCGGTTCGAATTATTTTGCAAAGCTCTAGTTAAATATAATAAAGTTTTGCTTAAAAATAACCAAGCAATGCTGGTAATATAGCACTTGTAATGTAAATTAATTGCAGTAACCAAACGTTAAGAAAAATTTCTTCAACCTATTTGATTTTTTTGAAACAAAATACAAAGATAAATTTCGAAATTTTGTTCGATATTTTTAGCAACGTGTTCCGATATATTTAGTACAATATTTGATATTTTTCAAACTAAAAATTTAGAAAAACTTCAAAGCTTATAACGATTTTTTTCTCTATAAATAGTAAATCTTTTTTAAATTTTCGTTTGGTATTATTTCCGCACTAATATTAAGGATGTACGTGGTTTCTTTTTGGAATTAAAAAACACACTTTTTTCCATATTATATCAAAAGTTTTACGTGAGAAAAAATTGCTTGCCAAGTTTGGAGTCGTTTTACTACGGATTTATTGAATAATATGAATTATAAATTATAAACTTTAAACATTGATTCTTATGTAGATATTAAAAATTTATCCTTTTCATTGAAAAAACAATGTTGAAAAATATCCAACTTTGTTTTTTACTTGTATCTTTCTAGTTATAACTAATTCCCAATGGGAAACATACCATTGGCGCAATAATGGCCCAACATTGGGAGCCAAAGGCGCCAATAATAACGTTCTAAAGGTAACCAATAGTGGACGACTACTGGTAGATGTTTGGGATGATCACGCCATTGCCAATACTAGGAAACCAATTATCACCCATTATTGTCAACCAAGAGACAAACTATGGTACAAGAATATATGGTCAAACATTGGCAGCAATCATTGGGCCATTACTGGCGTCCAGATCTCAATATAAGAATTTGAACACTTGGTTATATAGTGGCAATAATTATTGGCCCATTACTGGCGACCAGGCATTAAGCTAAATTTTTAAATAGTTGGTTAAATATTGGCAGTGATTATTGGCTTATTATTGGCTACCAGATCTTAATCTAAATTTTTGAAAATTGGTTAAATAGTGGCAATAATTATTGACCCATTACTGGCGACCAGGCATTAAGCTAAACGTTTTAAACAATTGGTTAAATATTGGCAGTAATTATTGACCTACTATTAGTAGACAAATTTTAGCCTAGGTAAAATAATAACCTTATTATACTTTAGTAAATATTGAAAATAATTTTATCCTGATATTCAAAAGCAGTACTCAATAATCTTACTTAATTAAAGTTTTACAAAAAGTGTAATAGTATTTTAAAATAGAAATTTATTTTACTTTTAAAAATGTACACAGCATTTAATAAATCATAAATAACAATTATTTAAAGTATAATTTTATTATGTATTTAACACTCGTTGTAGTCTCTTGTAAAATTCAAGTGCCTAACCGACTGAATTAGCATTCGGTTGAAATATAAATAAATACAATATTAATAAACTAAGCAAGTAAAATTGTAGCGTTGTTAGTGAATGAGAGTTTATATGTAGCAAATTATAATTATACTTAAGTTATGTTTTCAAAATAAAAATTATTGTTATTATTCTACATAATACAATACAAATATTATTCTACATGGTGAAGAAAATTTAGAGCTTGCTTCTTTCCATTTAGTTCCAGAAGAACGCATTTATTCCGTACTTGATTAATGGAAATTAATTCTTGCTTAGTGCTTTCCAATCCCAATTTAAAGATTCCTTCAGCCATCGAATTACAAGGATAATCAAAAGAGTTTCCTAAATTTTTAATACTGCATCCCTGAATTAAAATGTCATCTTCTATTTTAAATAATTCTCTCCACTTTAAAATTTTTTTCATTATTTAGCATTATAATATTGTCAGGGTGAGATGTTGTTATTTTTATGTCTCTCAAAGTCACACTTTTAATTTCCCCGTTTACCTCATGTAACTGTTCAATGTAAATCTTTTTTTCCTCTCAACAGGGATATTTACTGCGAATTTCAAATTATTTGATGATTGTGGACAATTTTCCATTTCTGCGATTCTTTTTACAAGTTGAGGAACAATATCTTTTCGTCCTATTATAAGAGACTTTAATAATCCCAAGCAATTCTCAAATGGAAAAACAGAAAATTCTGACAATGACGCTTTCATATATTCAACGTCATCAGCGACGTGAATCAAATTGTGATGATTTATTGTTTGACAATGGTTGCCGTAGAACGTAGGCATCAAAACAAAACTTTAACGTCTTAAGAATAAAGGTTATTAACTTTTTTAAGTACAATCAAGAATTAATTTTGTAAAAAAATAGGATAAATTAATTTGACACAATGTTATGGAATTGACAAGCGATACAATTTTGGAAAGACATTAATTGTTTTTTACACATAAATTGATACATGATTTTTGTTACTATGTAAACAATTGAATAAAAATTTTGACAAACGAAAAATTCAACGTTACTATGCAAACAATTGAATAAAAATTTTGATAAACAAAAAATCAAACGTCAAATTATTTGAAAGGAAGCATCAAGAATCATTTTATCCGAAAGTAAAATGAATACTGACAATAAGTTCGCGCTTTTAGAGTTCCCAAAGAGCTCCGTAAATTTAAAGAAATTTGAAATATTTAAATTAAAAAAATGTGTCGAAATTGTGCCTATTTCTTGGGTATTTTATACAAAAAAATCACAAAAGTTACGTTGTAAATACCCAGGAGAAGAGAATTACTCAAAGGTTGACATGTGGGTAAAAGAAGGAATTGATCCTTTAGAAACCTGGAAACACTTTCCAGCAAATATGATTAAAGAAGCTCGTAAGTATTATATATTTTTCAATTATTGTTTAAAAAATATATATATACATATATTAACCTCTGTTAACCGTCCTCATTCCGACATGAGATTTTTTTATCCTTACAGTTAACATAATGTATAATATATTATTTTTCAATTTCGATCTGCATGACGATAAGTTTTGGTATACTTCTCTATATATAAAATTTGTTTATGTGTATTCGTCAGTTTGTTTATCTTTTTCTCTGCAATGCATTTATGACAGACAAAGAAATTCTTGACAGTCTGTCGTCTACGCACATATGCAACAAATAAATCACAAAGCAAAGTTAAACAAACAAAAATGACAGATTTTTTGTTACATAATTAACCTTTTAAAAATAAAAAATATTTTTAAAAAATCACAAATTTATGGACCTCTATTATCCGTCTTTTCGATTATCCGGCAGGGTGTTGGTCCGGTGCCTGTCGGATAATCGAGGTTCCACTGTATATACGTATTTATTTTGCAATTATTTTTCTTACACTTTAAGGCTATTTTCATATAAATTGTTAAATAAAATGGAATGGTTTTCTTTATATAATTAGTTGTATATTCTAATTTTACTTTTAATATTTGATTTCATTATAAATTTTGTTACTATTTTTAAAGGAGACTATAATCAAGCAAAGAGGAGATATAACAGAATGTGCTTAGATGATGAGGTTGAGAGCAGCAGTAATACAGAGTTTGAAAATCACGTAGAAGTTCAGGAAAAATTAAATGTATTATCTCCAGAAAATGCAAAATCAATTTTACATCAAATTCAAAGACTAAAAAAAATGATGACATCCAAGTTTCAGACATAAAGAAATTATTAATAAATTTTGTTCCTTTAATTAATAATATTTATTATTACATTTCCATTATTTAAATTTTGTTTTAGCTATTCAAGATTTGCAGTCATCCAGTGAAGCTTTTACACCTGAAAAGAGACCAAAGATAAAGGCAATCGAAATCTTAAAACCAGGAGTGCCAAAAATCCCTGAGAGTATGCTATGTTTCTAACTATTTTTTATAACCTTTAAACTTTTGAAATTATTATTTATATATTTATATTTATTATTTATTAATATTATTTTATTTTTTATAAAATAATTACAATAAATTATCAATTATTTTTTATTTTAATATAATATTTATTAATATAAAAAATAATATTATTTTGATACATATGATTTTTTAAAACTAGATAATCGATTAACAAATGTAGTTAATTATTCATCTTCAAGTGAGGATGAGTTTAAGAATCAGGTTTCTCTAAAAAAAAGCCTTTCTTCTAAAATTAAAAGCAAGTACCTGTTATAAATGTGAAAATATTATTAATTTAAAGTAGTATTTATCTTTTGAAATTATTTGTAAGTCTTTTTATTATTTTATTATTATTTATTACTATTTGTTATAATTTTTATTAGTATTTATCAATTATTTATTAATATTTCTTATTATTTATTTTATTCATTATTATAACTTTAATTCTTTAAATTTAACGATTTTAAAATTTCCTGATTGGTATTTATATTATTTAATCAATTTTTATTAATCAGCTAATTCATTTATTATTAACTTATTTTAATAAAAACTTTTTATGTAAATAAAAATTTATATTCCAGGAAAGTCGCTTTTTAGAGATACAAGGATTCACAAGAAAAATAAAATTGGGGAAGAATCGAAATTCGATTGTGAAAGCTCATCAAGCTCTAGTGAATCCGAAGTTTCACCTATTTCAAAATCAAAAATTCAAAATTGTAAGGAAGTTTTTGATGTTGTATATTATAAGATCTTAATTTACTTTTAATTGTTTGCATTTTAAATTAATTCCAGTTACTGGCATAACTGACTTTATCGAAAGTATGGAGAAAAGATTAATGGGATACATAGATGGAAAATTTTTAAATGTGTTACGTCTAATCCAGTATGATATTAGTCAACGAACCTAAGAAATTTTGAAAACGGTGAATCAGGCTGGAGTTGGATCCCAAATTAAATCTTTTTTAGAAAACCCTTCAATGGATGAGCTTCCAATTGAATCATTGGAAGATTTTCTAAAGTTTGAAGAAAAATTAAAGAATACCACAGATTTGCAAGACAGTTTGGTAAATTTAAAAATGTTAATTTATAATTTTTAATTTATTATTACAGTCACTTAATTTTATAGAGTAAAAAAATGCATATTTACAACAAATTTCGTTTTGTCAAATTTTTCTGGAAAATTAATAACTTTAAACTCTACTCACAATTATTTGTTTTTTTATATTTTTAGAAAACTCAAATTTTGCGAGAGATAGCTGGTGCAACAAATTTACGCGATGCTGTAAAATCCATCATGCCCAAAATTATAAAAAAAATGTACAGCAAATGTATTCCGGAAAAGGAAAAACGATAAAGGGGAAGGGGAAATTAAATTTTTTCAAAACAAATACGTTTTCCTGTATTAAAGGTAATTTCGAAATTTTTTCCCTGTTAAACTAAAATTTTGTCAATTGTTGTTACAAAATATAGAAAATTAAATTAGTTTTGAATCCTTATTAATTAAAGTTACTCTCCAAATTAAAGTCACTGTAGTTTATTTTTATAATTGACACTTATTACATTTTACAGCTGCAACACTTTTTAAACTCGAGGAAACGAAGGAGAACGATTTGAGCAGTGCCATAGGAATATGGTTGTCCCAAGCTGGAGACAGGGAAGGAGGAAGAAAATAGAGAGCGTCAACAAGTAAAGAATTGCCGACAGAGAATACAAATATAGAGGAAAATCAAACTGAAGATGGAGAAATTTTAGTTGAGATGAATATGGATGAAAATGTCTGATTACTTTAATTCATTTAAATTCATTAAAATTATTTAAAAAATTATAATTATTATTGCTATAATATAATCGCATTATCATTAAAATTATGTTACAATTATGAAAGAAGTTTGCTTGTTAATTAATTAATTAATTATGTTAATTTTCGCTTAAAGAGGATTAAATAAATAATGAAAAAATGTTTGACAATTTGGTGTTATTCCTTAAGTTGTAATAATAATTATTATAATAATAAATAATAATAATTCTAAATTTTTTAAATAAATTTCTTTAAATTATTTAAAAATTTAAATAATTTTTAAATTCAGTCAAAATTTTTTTAGTTATTCAGTTTTATTGATTTTTTATTATTTATTATATTAGCATATGTTAAGCTAAAATTTGTCTGCTGTTAATGGGCTAATAATTATTGACAATATTTAACAAACAATAAAAATATGTAGGTTAAGATTTGGTAAAAAATAATGGGCCAATAATCACTGTCAATATTTAACCAACTGTTTAAACATTTACGTTATTGTCTGGTCGCCAGTAATGGGCCAATAATTAATGCCACTATTTATCCAAGTGTTTAAATTCTTATATTGACATCTGGACTCCAGTAATGGCCCAATGATTACTGCCAACGTTTGACCATAGAATCCATATATTCAGACAAATTCTTGGTTGCCAACATTGGTCCAAATATGGTTGCCCAGTATTGGTGACGACGTGATCATCCCAAGTATCTCCCAGTGATAAACCCATATTGGAAGTAAATATTAAGCCAATAAATATCCCAATCTTGGGCCATCATTACGCCAATGGTCACCATTGGCAAATTTCCTATTGGGTTAATATATTTTGTTAACCACGTTTTGCTGAAATACGTTAATTTCTTCAGGAGATATAAAAAAAATTAGTAAAATAACTGAAAATTGGGATTTTTCTTAAATATCTAATTGAAAAATTAATATTTTGTTGTTGTTAATAAGTCATTTTTTGCAAAATTTTATACATTTATTGAAAATTGAAAGGAAAAATTTTTAGTTATTTTATTTTCAAAGTTAAAAGATTTTGAATAGTTATAAAAATAGTAGCGTTCGCACAATTACCGTCGGTAGTGTAGCTTAAAATTTCCATGTTTTTATTCTTTTTATTAATTTTATATTTATTTTAATATAATTAATCTAAATAATTTCAAAGAAATTTTTTTATTCAAATTGTTTCTTTCTTTTTTCAGATTTAAATGGATATATTAAATCCGAATTTGAACTGATCGTTAGAGGAAATTCCACATTTGGCTCCGAAGCTCTAACGGACTTGATTTACAAACTGGTGGTAAACATCACCTCCTTTGAGACGTGCCACTTCTTAAGAGGAACTCACGTAAATATTAAAGGAAAATTGAGAGTAAATGAATAAGGAACTGTCATCCTTCAAGTCAGCAACATTAGCAACATAAAAAATGTTAATGATCAAATTATTTTAAGCTTCGAAATGCGGAAAGGGTTTAAACCAATTTTAAACGCTACAATATTGTCAGAAAACAATGACAAATTAGTTGACAACAACAAAAGAAAGTCAGGATAAGCAGAGGGACCGGAAATTCATACGAAGGTAAAAATCTATTTATTCTTATAGTAAATATAAAATATAATATAATCACCTATTTTTTTAATCATATTATAAATATATATATATATATATATATATATATATATATATATATATATATATATATATATATATATATATATATATAATCATATAATCATCCGCTCTGTGAAAAAAACAAATTAACACTCTACCGATTATCGGAAGGAACACTAATTCTACGCAGCTTTACTGCGGGAGGAACAAATTCGGACTCATTAGTTAAAACAATCGACGGTATGGACCACACCTTGAAATTAATATAAAACGATAGAGTGGGGATACCGGTGCACACTGCTCGCTAAACTTTGTTGTTAACAGGCAATATTCTTGCAAGCTTGCAAATTCCTTAAAATGGCGTGATATAGTTCGATGCTCTATATCCTCTATTGCCTTTGTATATGTATATTCTTTTTTCTTGGTATTTTTAGCAATACAATTAAAAGTCTTTTCTGTGAAAAATAACTTATAACAAAGTAGACAAATTTCTTTTAAAATAAGAGTGATGTCCATATTCTTTTAACCAATTTTTTAACTATAATTTTAAAAATAATATTGATAATATGTGTAGGGGAGAGTAGGCTACATTTAACCAGGTTTTTTATAAAGTCCAAGAAATAATTAAATTTTACAAATTTTGATCAGGTTTTTGTATCAAAATAAAACTGAAGTACTCCTTTAGTTATTACACACGTTATAAACAAAAATATTATGATTAAATAATGAAATTTAATTTTTTTCTAACCAGTTACACTTTTCTTATTTTGAAAGAAGTGTGTCTACATTAAACCACCTCTAATAAAACACTCCAATTTACTTCGAAAACAATATATCCACTTACGCATAGTAAGAAATCTTTTTTTCTACTCAAAAAAATAGAAAATTGTTGTAAAATAGTTATTATTTGTTAATACAGGAGATTAATATATTTCGATGTCAGGTTATTAAGTAGAAAAAGTGACAGTTTAAGTTTATCACGTTGACAATTGTGATGAAAGCATGTCTTCCAGTATTTTTCTTACTAGTAAGTAGAGCAGACAACTCTACCACTCTTAAAATTGAAAATTCTTTGCTTTTTCGGTTGCGAAATAAATCACAAGTTTACTAATTTTTAAAACTTCCTATTTCAATAAAAAAAACGTCATTATATTTCCACCAAATTTTTTGTTTTGTATGTGAAAAACAGTTTTTTTTAGTTTTTCTTTGTAAATAATAAACCTACACTACCGTCGGGAATTATCGGTACGGCTGCACGCGCACGGCCCAAAAACATACCAATCATTAAATCAGGATTTTTTTGTAAATAAAAATGTCAAAAAATTAACAAATGTACCATTCGAAAGATCATTAAATTCTACGATTAATGATATATAACTAAAAATTTTAATAATTTATACAAAGATTGCAGCAATCAACAAATTTGACAAAAAAATTTTAAAAATAAAATTTTTTTGGAAATTTTTTCAACCCCTGCACATTTTTTAAAAATTGTAGAAAAAATTTAAAACTTATATAAGTGTGAGCATTAAAATCTCATCTTTAATTTAAGACCAAAAGAGTTCAAAAATCTTAATCGGTTAGCGAGATATCATTATAAACGGCAGAGCATTTTCAGCCAAAAACCGTTCAAAATCGATTAATTCACTGAAACCCTTAATTAGTGATTTTTGAAACTTTGGCGCTTTACTCAATTTTATTACTTGAATTTTTGCTGCAAACGTTTAAGGGATACTAAAAATGAAGAAAGTTGTTTCGTTCACTAAATCTAGTGTAGACTTGTCATTTTTAATCCAATCGTGGTCCACAAGGGCTCAAAATTTTTGTAATCATATGAGGGGCTGGATCTTAAAACAACACATAAAATTTCAACAGCGGTATTCGTTAACTTTTTTTCAAAAACTGTTATAAGTATAAAAAAATCATGAGAAGAAAAAAGATGTGCAAGGAAATTTCCTATAAGATAGTGAAAAAATTTATTTAAAAAAATTATTTTTTGAGGTGTTAGGGGTAAACGAATACCGCTGTAGAAATATTATGTGTTGTTTTAAGATCCCTCTTCTACATTTAGTTTTCTTTTTTTGACACCACAAAAAAGTTCTTGCCGAGCCTATATCACTAATTGGTACAATACTCAAATATAGGTTCGTATACTTAACTGCGACTCATATGAAAAGATGGCTGACACTTAGTAGTAAGACTTAACGTACAAAGATAGATAGCGCTAGTGTCAAAAAATGAAATAAACAAGGCGGCTCAACCCTAAACCCTGCCCAACTCTAACAACTCTCCCCTATTATTTCTATGAAGAAGCAAAGTGTTCATGAAATGAACACAAAAATTATAAAAGTGTACAACTTGGCAGCGGTTTTCTATTCTGTGCTTGTTATTTTAGATACGCTGTGAAATTTAAAATTTCTAATACAATTTGTCTTTGGGATGGTCATCTTTCTATGCGTAAGTATATATTATATATTATATTAATATTTTCGCTTAAAATATTTTTTTGACTATTTCTATTTTTTTAGTCTTTTTTTATTTAATTATTCTTTAATTTCTTTTCAATTTTTGTTTTGTTTATTATTTTAGATCTATTAATTATTTTTTATTTTACGTTAATAATTTTGATTATTTTCTTAATTTACTTCTTTTAGATCTTTTATTTTCTATTTAACCTTGATATTTAAACTTTTTTCTTTTCTTTTATTTGTTTTTTGTTGGAAATTTATATAATTGCTTCCTCATAGAGAAAGGATTGTATTAGGGTAAGACTCCGTCAAAAATATCACGATTTGCAAAGGGTCTTCGGATTAATACGCTATTTGGCGAAATTGTAGTGCTGGATAAGAGTAATTAATGTACCAAATTTTTTAAAAAAATTTTCAAAATTGTAAAAGTTACGCCATATTGAATTTTTTGACACTAAGTTTTTTAAATATTATGGTATCATAATTTTATTATGGTTTCAGAAATATTAATTTCTGAAACCATTAATCGGATTTTAATAAATTTAAATATGTTATTCCTGAAATCATACGGTTTAAGAGTGTTGTGTAATAAGAAACAAATTTTTTATTTTTGACAAAAAAAATCCAAAATTTTTTTTGAACCGTTTTTACTCGAAGGGGACCGATTTTTGAGTATTTTTCGATATATAATAAAATATTCCTTATAATTTCACCTTTAATTTAAGACTAAGAAAACTATGAAGACTTTAATAGTTTTCGAGATATCGCAATTTTCGTGAACGCATGCAGCGCCGCACGCCAATTGGACATCGTGCCTTGCTACAGCTCACTGTACTGAGCACTGCTGCGCGCAAGCACTCTTCTTCGCGTATGTCACTTGTTGCTAATATTTCATTGTAGAAAAATTGGCTTATTAATGATGCAATAGCATTTCAATAATATAACGTATTATTATTCGCAAACATCGCTTTTCATTTATTTTATGTTTAATACTTTTTTGTGTCTGTAAATATTATTTTTAGTTTCGATGCTGTTTAATTTCATTTCGAATTTTTTTATCATTAATTAGAAACAAAAATAGATTTAACCCCTTAACTGCCGGCTGCAAAACACTAAATGTGCCCAGAATGCCAAGAATAAAAAATCGTTTAAATTGTCTGAAACTTATAACTCAGGGGTTCTTGGGGTCGCTGATTACGAATCTGATGTCGGTTTTTCAAAATTCAAAATGGCGGATCCAATATGGCGGACGGATTTTTAAAGATTGATCAAAATTACCTGAAATTTGTGACTCGGGGGTTTTTTGGGTCGCTGATTACGAATCTGATGTCGGTTTTTCAAAATTCAAAATGGCGAATCCAATATGGCGAACGGATTTTTAAAAATTGATCAAAATTACCTGAAATTTATGACTCGGCGGGTTTCGGGGTCCCTGACTATGAATATGATGATGGTTTGTCAAAATTCAAAAAGGCGGATTCAATATGACAAAAATTTTTTTTAAATTTTTGATTCGCTTGAAAATTATCATTAGGGGGTTTTCGGGGTCGCTGATGGTGAATCCGATGTCAGTTTTTAAAAATTGCGGATCCAATATGGTAGACATTTTTTTTTAATTTTGTATTCGCTTGAAACTTGTCACTCAGGGATTTTTAGGGTCGCTGATGACGATTTCTACGTCAGTTTTTCAAAATTCAAAATAGAAGATCCATTATGTCGGATATATTTTTTTTAATTTTAGATTTTCTTGAAAATTATCACTCGAGGGTTTTCGGGGTCGCTGATGACGAATCGGATGTCTGTTTTTAAAAATTCAAAATGTCGGATCCAATATGGCAAACATTTTTTTTAAAAAAATTTGTTTTTATCATAAAAGCAGTACAAATTTTACAATTGCCAGTTTCATAGAACAGCAAAAATTGAAATTCCATTGAAATGTCCTAACCAATAAGTTCACCTTTCCAATAAATTCATGGGTGAAGTGGATCTCCACTGTATGCCATATTTTATCCGCAATTTTGAATTTTGAAAAACTGACATCGGATTCGTCATCAGCGACCACGAAAACCCCCGAATGATAATTTTTAAGCGAATCTAAATTTTTTTAAAAAAATGTCTGACATATTGGATTTGCAATTTTGTATTTTGAAAAATCATCATCATATTCGTAATCAGCGACCCCGATAACCCCCGAGTAACAAATTTCAGGTAAATTGGATCAATTTTTAAAAAAGTCATCCTCCACATTAGATCCGCCATTTTGAATTTTGAAAAAACCATCATCATATTCGTAATCAGCGACCCCGACGACTCCTGAGTAACAAATTTCAGGTAATTTGGATCAATTTTTAAAAAAGTCGTCCGCCATATTGGATTGGAGCAAAGTCCGAAATGGCAAAGATCTTTGCCATCGGCAGTCAAGGGGTTAAGAAAGGTTGTTTTTTGATTGAAGCAATGCCATGAAAGCAATGCTGTAATCCTTGTAAAAGGAAACCACACGGTTTGGTTGATCCAAATAATCTCCGCCTAATTTCTAAGGAAATTAGTAAACAATTTGCGGTTGAACAAGGTAAGTTTATTTGTAATAATTGTCGCTTACAAATAAATATAGAAAGTAAATCTTCAGTTGCTAGTAACGAAATATCTCAATGTAATGTTAATACTTTTAAAGATATGGAGTTGGAACAGCCTATTTCAGACTTATGCGATTTAAGTCATAATTATTCCGAAGAAATGGAGTTTGAACAACCTGAAGATGATTCTGATAAAGATTTCTTTTAAAATTTAGAAAATGATTTTGAAAAGAATAAAAGCATTGAAACATTAAACAAAATTTTGCATTTATTAGATCTTCAAACAATTTCAGTAAGTAAAGATCTTCGTACTAAATTTGCACAACAAAAAAGGTTACTGAAATTCGGGAAGCTCTTGAAAAACAAATTAAAAAGGTATTTAAATATACTGAAACTGATAATTCTAAAAAGGACCTAGAAGATCTGATTATAGAAATTAAAGAGGAATTAAATAAAAATCCGAGTAATTCTCGTATAACAGATTTGTTAACAATGGTTCCCAAAGGTTGGAGCATTTAAAAAATAGCTTCTGAATTTAAAGTACCGTATAGTTTAGCTAGAAAAGCTACACAGTTGCACGCTAAAAATAGCATTGGATCATCATCAAATCCAAACAAGGCAAAAAATTACAAGAAGAGATAGTTCAACTTGTTCGGGAATTTTATTATGAATGCGACATTACTCGAGAATTACCAGGAAAAAAGGTCTATGTCTCTGTTAAACAATGAGGGTATTTGAAAATTAATACAAAAGCGTTTGATTTTAGGCAATTTAAATAATGTTTATGCAGGTTTTAAACTTAAACATCCAAATATAAAACTTGGTTTTTCAACGTTAGTTAAATTGCGGCCTAAAGAATGTATTTTTGCAGGTGCTTGCGGTACGCATTTCATTTGTGTCTGCAAAATTCACGAGAACACAAAACTTTAATTTGATGGAGCTGATATTGCTGAACTTGTCGGTGATGACAAAAGTCTCATGTTCTTAACATCATATAAAACCATGTTGTCTTCAATGGTTTGTGATTCTAAATCACCTTCTTGCTTTTCAGGATCTTGTCAGTCATGTCCAGGTGTTTCACCATTAATCGAAAAATTGCAAATAATTTTTGAAAGACATTGCATTACAAAAATTACCTACAATTGCTGGATTTCAACCGATCGTACATTCTAGAAACTCTTTCTGACACTAATGAGAAATACTTAGAGAAGCTTGAATCTCATCTTGTTAATTTACTTAAGCATGATTTTATAGCTAAAAAACACAGCCAATTTCTTAAAGACACTAAAGCATCCCTTGAAAACGGTGTGTTTTTAATATTGCTTGATTTTTCTCAAAATTATGAGACTATCATTCAAAATGATGTTCAGAGTGAATTTTGGAGTAAAAAAACAAATTACTGTTCATCCAGCAGTAGATTATTTTGAAAAAGATGACATAGTAGAATGTCAAAGCTACACAATTATCTCTGAAGATTTAGATCATAATTCTAGCGATGTCCATTTGTTTATAGAAAAACTACTGAATGACTTAAAAGCTAATCATTCAATTCAAAAAGTAATTTATTTCTCAGATGGCTCAGCAGCTCAATACAAAAATAAGAGCAATTTTATCAATCTGATTTATCACAAACGCAACTTTGGAGTAGAGGCTACTTGGGAATTATTCGCTACATCACATGAAAAAAGTCCATGTGATAGGCATAAAAGTCCATGGCATAGGAGGTAAGGTCAAACGAGAAGCTGGACGAGCAAGTTTACAACGCAAAAGCAATAAGCAAATTTTAACGGCTAAAGATTTGTATGATGGGGTAAGAACTCTTTAACAAATATAAAAATGTTATTTTGTACAAAAAAATAATACGACAAAAAAACTAACAGTTTAAAAAAACGTTTGAACAAAGCTCAACCGATTTCAGGAACACGAAGCTTCCACTCTTTTACACCAACATCGGATAATAAAATTATATGTAAACAATATTCGACTTCTAACGAAACTTTTGCATTTGAAGTTGAAAGTAGACCAAAAAGAAGGAAATATAATCCTATTACGGATGTTTATTGGCAATAAAAGAAACAATGAACGATTTTAAGCGACCGATTATATATAATATATGATAAAAATCAACGAAAATAATAATATTTTATGCATATTATACATAAACTAGTATTGACTTTATTAGTAAGAAACTAATTTAAAAATAAATTTTGCTTAAATTCACGAGTTGTAAATATGATGGTGCACTGGTTGCGGCGCTGCGCCAGCGCAAGAACGCTGCATGCGTTCACTAAAAATGCGATATCTCGAAAACTATTAAAGTCTCCATAGTTTTCTTGGTCTTAAGTTAAAGGTGAAATTATAAGGAATATTTTATTATATATCAAAAAATACTCAAAAATCGGTCCCCTTCGAGTAAAAACGGTTCAAAAAAAATTTTGGATTTTATTTGGTCAAAAATACAGAAAAAAATTTATTTCACAACAGTCTTAAACCGTATGATTTCAGGTATAACATATTTAAACTTTTTTAAAATCCGATTAAGGAGGTTCTCCAAATGCTACTCTTAAAAAATCGATTTTCTTCCAATTTTATTTAAATGTTGAGGAAATGTTTCTTCGAGTGCGCTCTAAATGTGGTAGAAATTTCAGAACCCTTTGCCATATCAAAAAACGAGATATCGTAGTTGACATTTTTCATT
The DNA here is from genome assembly GCA_032872505.1 of Leptopilina syphax. Classification (NCBI taxonomy): domain Eukaryota; kingdom Metazoa; phylum Arthropoda; class Insecta; order Hymenoptera; family Figitidae; genus Leptopilina; species Leptopilina syphax. The sequence goes on along the minus strand of CM065471.1, from coordinate 6,928,427 downwards.
TTCAAAATAATCGCATGTAGAAGCTGAAGTTTGAACTTGAATATTTCAAAATTTAGCATGGAAAGCGTTCTAAAATTTCTACCACATTTAGAGCGCACTCGAAGAAACATTTCCTCAAAATTTTAATAAAATTGGAAGAAAATCGATTTTTTAAAGAGTAGCAGCCGGAGAACCTCCTTAAAGGTTTCGGAAATATTAATATTAAAAAAAATTAGTGTCAAAAAATTTAATATGGCGTAACTTTTACAATTTTGAAAATTTTCAAAAAAATTTTGGTACATTAATTACTCTTATCTAGTACTATAATTTCGCCAAATGGCGAATTAATCCGAAGACCCCTTGCAAATCGTGATATTTTTGACGGAGTCTTACCCATAAGCAAAATTTTCAATTGTGATTTTTTGACATATTTATAAACTTTTTTTCATTATACCTAATCTTTTAGTACTTTATGCACGAATGGGCATTGCCCGTATAAATGTTATAAATAAATAAAAATTTTGATGTAATTTTATCTCAGAAGTCCGAAAAACGAATTTTAAAAAAATGTCCCGACGTGTGTGTGTGTGTACTAACATTACATTTGCCTCAACATCTCAGAACGAGAAAGAGCTAAAGGCCTGAATTTATTTTTAATTTGTAGGTCTACCCGGGGGACGTAAAATGAGAGTATTTAAGGCCGATTCATAAAGTTTAACTATATTTTTTTGCATTTTTCATTTTGTAAAAAACGTTTTTGGCCATGACTTAAAAAAATGTTAGGACACCTATTTATGTTTTTCTTTAGTTTTGTAGAGTTTTTTCAGACGCATCTTTTGAGCCTTTATTGAATATTTTTCGTTTACATTAGCCAGAGATATTAAAGTTTTAAAAATCTAAGTTTTTCGAAAATAACATTTTTGAAAATTTTGTTGAAAAATATAAAAATTACTTTAGAAGTATTATTACCAACTTGTAGAGCATTAAAAAAGGCTTCGATTGACCTTATTTTCAACCATATACGATCAAAAATTATCAAATTACACAGCCACACAAAAAAAATTTTTGGTTCTGACCTGGAGGTGTCACTAGGTTTACCTTACGTTTTTGGGGTCGCTGAATCCAAATCCGAGGTCCATTTAACCCCATCAGATCAGGGTTTTGACATAACCCCCCAAAAACCAATATGGCGGACACTTTTTTTATAATTTATCGGATTTGCTTAAAACTCGCTACTCGGGGGTTTTCGGTGTTGCTGATTACGAATTTGAAGTCATTTTTCAAAAATTCAAAATGGCGGATTCAATATGGCGGACACCTTTTGGAAAAATTCATCGAATTCGCTTAAAAATCGTTACTCAGGGGTTTTAGGGGTCTCTGATTACGAATTTGAAGTCGGTTTTTAAAAGTTCAAAAAGGGGTATTCAATATGGCGTCAGCTTTTTTGAAAAATTCATCAGATTTGCTTGAAACTTGATACACGAGGGTTTTTAGGTTCGCTGGTTCCTTATAAGAGGTTTATTTAAGCCCATCTGATCAGGATTTTTTTCCAACATCAAAAAATTTTGAATCTTTGTACCGTCAGCATTGGCATTACCTGATGTACACCGCGGGGAGGTTGCTCGATCGGATTTTGTACATCATGTATAGCCCTTAAAGGGCTGATTAATAAAAAATAATGCTGCTCATAAGGAGCATAATCTTTTAATGGTTATCTATTTTCGAGCTATATCGAGTTCTTTTCTTTTCAAAAGATCTATGTAATGGATTTCTTTTGTGCTTGTTGTTTTGTCCAAGTGATTCTCTTTTTAGCATCCAGCAAAAATCTGCCAACATATTGACATCCCACATTCCCTGATAGCGAGTTTCAACAACTTTAACCCCTTGACTGTCAACGAGATTTTCACTGTTTGGGCCAAAAGTGTGTTGAAAAATTTTTAATAGATTTTTATAAAACTTGGAACCCTAAGGTTTCTGGGGTCGCTGATTACGAATCTGACATCAGTTTTTCGAAATTCAAAATGGCGGATCCAAGATGGCGGAAATTTTTTTAAAATTCGTCGAATGTAATAGATATTTGTTACTCGGGGGTTTTAAGGGTCGCTGATTACGAATCCAACATTAGTTTTACAAAATTCAAAATGAAGGATCCAATATGGCGGACAACGAAATAAAAAATTGATCAGATTGGCTTCAAACTGAATACTTTAGGATTTTCAGGGTCGATAATAACGAACTGAAATCAGTTTTTCAAAATTAAAAATATCTGGATCATTATGGCGGAATTTTTTTAAAAATTTATTGAATTTGTTTGAAACTGGTTAATCTGACATCAGTATGATAATTTTTGGTGAAATCAAATTTCGATAAATACCCTGAAAAACTAATTTTAGATTAGTTTTCAGCGACCCTAAAATCCCCGGAGTATTCAGTTTCAAGCCAATCAGATCAATTTTTTATTTCGTTGTCCGCCATATTGGATCCGCTATTTTGGATTTTGAAAAATTAATGTTAGATTCGTTATCAGCGACCCTTAAAACCCCCGAGTAACAAGTTTCTAGCAAATTCGATGAATTTTGAAAAATTCCCGCCATCTTAGATCCGCCATTTTGAATTTCGAAAAACTGATGTCAGATTCGTAATCAGCGACCCTTAAAACCCCCGAGTAACAAGTTTCTAGCAAATTCGATGAATTTTGAAAAATTCCCGCCATCTTGGATACCCCTTTTTGAACTTTTAAAGCCGACTTCATATTCGTAATCAGAGACCCCTAAAACCTCTGAATAACGATTTTTAAGCGAATTCGATGAATTTTTCCAAAAGATGGCCGCCATATTGGATCCGCCATTTTGAATATATTGGTTTTTGGGGGGTTATGTCAAAACCCTGATCTGATGGGGTTAAATGGACCTCGGATTCGAATTCAGCGACCCCAAAAACGTAAGGTAAACCTAGTGACACCTCCAGGTCAGAACCAAAAATTTTTTTGTGTGGCTGTGTTATTGATATTTGAAAAATCAAAAATTGTGGAAAATATCATATTTTATTATTCTTGTTTATTAACTTATGTGTAATTATTAAACTATTATGACCATCTTATAGAATATATAAAAACATATTTTTTATCCCACATGCACAAAAATGGCGCTTTCTGATAGCAGACGACAGGGAGGAAAGTCATTCATTTCTTCGACCGTATGAAAATGGCGGTCGTGTTCTCACATGAGCAAGAATATTAGCTGTTCACATGCATTTTTTTACCTATGGGAGAAAACGGACGCCATTTTCATACAAGTCGAACAAGTGAATGATTTTTACTCCCTGTCGTCTGCTATCTGAAATCGCCACTTTTGTGCATTAGGAATAAAAATATCGTAAGTAACACGAGAATAAAGTCAGCCAATTTCTTTACGATGATTTTTGTGACACGAGTGGAGGTCTCGGGGCGCCCTCGACCTTCACTCGAGTCACAAAAATCACCGTAAAGAAATGACTGCCTTTATCCTCTTGTTGCTTAATATACTATTTTGGACCAAGATTTAATGATTTTTAACTCTTTTCTATAAAAATTAATTCTTATATTTCAATTATTAGGGAAGTGTTGTTAGAGTTGGGCATAGTTTTGACTTTTTTTCATAACTTCCCCTGTAGAACGAATTTCGCGATTTCACGCATATTGTTAGAAAAATCAACTATGAAATCCAATGTTTTTACTGAACATTGTAAAAAAATTGACCAAAAGATTCAGAGTTATAAGCAATTTAAAAAAAATGTTGTCAGTGTTGATTATGGTCGCCAGAGTTGGGCCACTGTAGAAAATCAATAAAATATTTAGGTAAATGATTAAAAATGACCTATAAATGATAGAATGACACTTGGAAATAAAGAAAGGAACCATGAAATTAAAATAAAATTCCATATTATGCATTTTCATATAACTTTAGATATTTTATTCCTAATGAACGAAATCCAAAATTTAAAAAAAATTAAAAAAGGTTATGAAAAAAAATTTTTTCTCTCTTTCCAATGGAAATGAAGTTTTTAACACCTCTTTAAGTGAAAAAATGAATTTCTGTGGCAAGAGTACGCTTTGATACTTATACTCTGTGCGAGACAAGTCGTGCACAAAAAAACCCACCAAAAAGCCCGTTTTAAAGTGCTCCAGGGGGGAGAACACTACTGAGCCCGGTTCTGCTCATGTACTCCTGCTTTTTAATGTAGAAAGGGAGTCATATTGACTTTCTAAATAGTACTAAATATTCCATCCATATTCCAGGAACATTAAAATGTTTTACCTCATGAATATTCCTTTGGAATGCTGCATGTTTCCTGGAAAACTGTGAATAATCTTATGGAATATTTCAGGGAAATTCCTATGGCATATTGTAGAAACTGTGAGATTTGGTAATTTTTCAACATAAAAATTTATATAAGAAGGGAAACGCAAAATCAAATGATCAACCTGTATTCTTAACAACAACAAAAATTGTCTACTGATTTTCTCTTGTCGTAATCAGAGAAAATGTCGCAGTCACCTTTAGCAAATAGATTAGAAACTAAAGAACCATTTTCAATATTTTCAAATAAAATAGGGTGTAAATAATCACGATATTTTTGGGCGCCAGATTTAGAAAAAAGTCAACGTCAGCAACAACAATAATTCTTACTAAAAATTAAAAATAAAATACAAGAACCTTGACAACACTAAGCAAAAGAGAATCTTTTCTTTTTTCGCAACCTCTGAATTTATTATTGGATATTTATAAACAAGAATATTACAATGGAATATTTTCTGACTTTTCTCTTTTCCTTTTTGGTTTTACCCTTAAACATTAATTGTCTAAACCAAAATAACAAAATAAACTTTTCTTTTTATGTAAGTGGTAATTAACTCGCGTCTAGATTATTTTCTTTCGAATAACAAAAACTTTTTTTTTCTTATTACACCGAGACCAACATCACTCGCATCCGACGTGAAATGCAGCTCGAATTCTATGTGAAAATTAAGACAAGCCAATACAGAGAAATTAACTAAACATTTCTTTAGACTTTCAAACGCTCATCTTTGTCATCAACATCACCCCAGGTTAATTTCATTTTCTTTTTAAGTAAGAAGGTTAGAGGTGAAGGTAAAGTGGCGAAGTCGAGTATAAATCTTGGGTACCACGATGCCATTCCAAGAAATCTACGTACCTCTTTGACTGTACGAGGATCGGAATAACTAACAATAGAATTTACTTTTTCCGGATCAACTTGAAGGCCATTTTCGTTGACTACATACCTTAAGTATCGAACTTGGGTGCAATAAAACTCACACTTTTCCCTACTTAGTTTTAAACCTGCCGCTTTAATCTATTTGAAAACTCTTTTTAACCAACTCAAATGTTCCTCGAAGGTTTCAGTGACTATTATCACATCGTCTAAGTATACAAAAACATTTCCATTTCTGGACTTATCAAACGGTCTAACAATTTCTGGGACGATGCGGAGGCGTTAGATAGCCCGAAGGACATTCGCTTAAATTGAAATTATCCGCGATTTGGTACTGGATACTTTATCGTACTTTATGTATGTCTGATTTGGAAGTGAATTTTGCCCTTCTTAACTTATCTAATATCGAAGTTATCTGGGGTAAAGGATACGCATCCTTCTTTGTCACGGTATTAACTCGACAAAAATCCAAACACAATCGATAGGTGTCATCTGGTTTTCAGATCATTATGATGGGAGAAGACCAATATCCTCTGTGTTATTATCGTTCTCGAATTCATAACTTGTCTTAGGATTGGGCTAAAATGACCAAGAGCGTTTCCAGCACGTGGGTTTTATTATATATATAATTAAATTTCTGATGCTTATTAGTTATATTATTCTATTCTTACTAAAAATTATTTATAACTATTTTTTATTGATTTTATTTTTTTTCGACTTAGGTGCCGGAATTAAAATAGACGAGTTTTTTCTACGACTAAATTAAAAATTTGCTCGATTTTGAAAAATTATCCGAATTCGTTAGAGGAATTTATTTCGAAATTCAACGAGGAAAAACAACTTCACGTAATTTCAGAGTGTGATATAGTAGAAAATGAATTAGAAATTGTCGATTGTAGTATACTCGAGAAAAATAGCTTATCTGCAGATAATAATGATCGTGATGCACATCTTAATAATAATAATAATGAGATGTCTGAAAGAAATTTTTGTATTAATTCTTCTGATGCGGGATCAGAAAACGTTCCAAAAATGACAAACGTTACGTCAAAAGAGTTTGAATTCAAGCAGAACAGGCTGTTTCATTTTTTGAATTCAAGCTTAGAAGCATGAAGGAGTATAAGGAGAAGTATGTATATGTATCCCTATTGACTGTACTTGACTGCGTAAAATCGCCATGCACGAAAATTGGCATACCGGAAATTTGTTCACTAATATTAGCGCCCCTACAGGAGAAAATATATACCCTCCATGCTGTCCATGATAAAAGTTTTGTTTACGTAGTTTTTTTAACAATAAAATAATAGTAATATGAATTATTTTATAAAAAAATTGCATGTCTAATTATAAAGCAAATAAAAATGCTTCTGAAAAAAGTGTTTTTTTAAAGCACCAAAAATGATAAGTTTATTTAATATACTATTTTGTAAGGGTAAAAGTTTTTATACTTTTACCAACAGACATTTATGAATTTAATGCAAAGAATTTTTTGTTGTTTATTTGAAGTGCTTTCTATTTATATAACGTATAAAACAGTTTAATTCTGTTCATCTATTTTACAATACAACACTCAGAGGATCCTCTAACCTTAAATATCAATCAGCTGTTAAAGATAAAAAACTTAAAATATAAAATTGCACTTATTTCTCCCGTTTGGCGGCGCTGTTATCAGTGAACATGAGGCTATTACTTTTCGCGTGCCTGTCGATTTTACTGCAGAGAAGTACAGTCAATATCAGGAAATTTTCCCATTGGAGATATGTCTCCATATACTCCTTCATGCTTAGAAGGATTGACAGTACTCGGAAAGTACAAGAAGTCAAAAATTCTTGATCGCGGCAGACTAAAGAATTTAATAATATTTCACGAATTACAAAAAGATCCGTTAAATTACAAGTAAGATTAACATTTTTTTTAATTGTTTCGCGTAATTGTTATACAGGTGTTTCTTTTGAAAGTGAAATTTTTGATTTCTCAATTAATTTTATAAAATCTACTCTCTAATAATTGTTAACCTTTTTCATATAGTAAAAATTTAGCACTTACTTATCATTAAAAAAAAGAAATGAAACAATTTTATTCTACTGAATTTATGCAATAGCTAAAATAATTCTATCTCCCTAGCCTTGCTTTTTATTAAATAATTTAGTATACGAGTAACTTTGACGAAATATTTTTGATGATACTATTACATTGGTGAACGAATGTCTGCGACTAGCAAAAAGCTGGCTGGATACCAGAGGTCTTGAAATGGCCCTGGATAAGACCGAGGCATTGCTGGTCACAGACAGACGTGGTTATGAGCTCCCACGAATCGTGATAGACAGATTCGAGGTCAAGTGGAGTAAACAAATTAAATACCTTGGTGTGGAGTTGGATAGAAGGTTAAACTTCCACCACCACATGGCTACGGCGTCAAATAAGGCGATCGAGTGTGCGGCTAATCTTTCACGGTTAATGTCAAATGTAGGTGGACCCCGTGAACAAAAACGGAGACTGGTGTCGAGTGTCGCCCATGCTAAAATGCTCTATGCAGCACCAGCGTGGGCCCCATCCCTGAGGAATAAAAGATGTGTGACCATCTGTGAAAAGATACTGTCGGCGCAAAGATCGATAACAACGCGTATCATCTTTGTATATAAGACGGTATCTACGAGTGCTGTGCAGGTCCTTGCAAGTGTCCCGCCAGCAGATCTTTTGGCGAGGGAAAGGGAAGAAATGTTTCTCTTTTCTAAAGAAAGAAGTTCCTTAGATGAGGAAATAAGACTAAGCAAGGGCCTGATCCGCAAAGAAGCGAGGGACATGTTTATAGAAAGATGGCAAGAAAAATGAGATGGTAAGAAAAAAGGTCGATGGACTTATCGCCTTATCACAGGTCACGGGTGTTTTAACTCGTATCTGTGTCGCTTTAAATTACGCGAGGACGAGGTGTGTGCATATTGCCAGTTCCCTGAGGACAACGCGGAGCACACCCTCTTCTCATGCAGAAAATGGGACTTGGAGAGGCCGGAAATGTTCGAAGGTGTAAACAGTCAAGTTACACCGGAGAACATGGTATCGCTGATGACCCAGTCAGAAGAGAATTGGCGGCAAGTCGAGAACTTCATAATCTCGGTTATGTCGAGGAAGGATCTCGACGGCCGCCAAAAAGCGTAATTTAAACAGCTTTTAATTTGTTTGTTTGTTTTTTATTAATTTATTTTGTGATTTATTTGTCCTTATACATTTTTTTTGTACAGTTTTATCCTCTCAAACTTATATACGTGTTTACTTTTTTTTCCTTTTCTTTTTTATATCCGTTTGCAATTTTATCTTTTGACTTTTTACACTTCTTAAAAATTTGTTTTTTTATTATTGTTGTGCTGTGAATTCCGCTTCGACTTTGAAATAGTTTTAATCACTTTTTATAACTATTGACACAGGAGAACCGCAGACAAAGAACAAAGTCGCAGCAGCGATAGAGTTGGAGCGCCACCCTCGAAGGCTAAAGTCTTACGACAGTTCCGAGGGAGGGTAAAGGGCTCCAAAAGAAGGGTTACGGGTTTTAGTGGGTCGGGCTGGCAGTAGGTCGCCAGTTTATTAAATTTACTATTTTATATATTTATTTTTCTTTTTTTATATTCCCTTTTGTTGTTATCATACCAACCCCACATAACCTTAGAGTGCGGAATCCAAGGTATCTGTAAGCAGATTTCTCAAAAGTCCCTAAGCAAAAAAGAAATAATAATAATAATATTAATAATAATAATGAGGGTAAACTCTGTGAAGAGATACCAGGATGCACTCCCTCTGCGAAAACTTCCTGCTATCTTGGAGAGACACATCGACCTCTACGTCCGAACGAACATGTTAACGTGCCCTTGGATATCATAGACGTCGCATCAATGCTCAGGCAATGCTTTATAACGTCTATGTAACTAACGGAGGCGGTTCAGGGTCCATCTTGGACAGATGGTAGTACCCTGTTTAGGCTCGATGGTTCCCTTGATACGGGACAAACGTTAAGTATGAGCGACAGTAAAAACGAGGAGTACCTGTGGAGTAATGCTTTGGCTAATTCCCTCACTGGTTCCGATCGTCAAGCGCTTTCGAGCGTGAGGGCGGTAGCCAGTGGCTCATGGATGCAGGAAAGCAACAACGCGTTGGGAGTTCCACAGATCATCGTGGATAGGGTAAAAGAAGAGGAAGTACGAGCAGCGTGACAAGCCAGGCCAGTGGCATTTCTGTCTTTAGTAATGCCTCGGCGAAGGACATTGCAAGCTGCAACCAAGATCGAGATGAGTGCATTAAGCTGCGGGAGGAAGAGGCAACATGCATTCTAGCAATGGAGGAGGAGGTTAACAAGATGATGAAGTCCTGCGAGGTCTAAAGGAATGTCAATATGACAATCAAGGATGGACTCAAAAGCATGAAATCGCTCATACAGGAGATCAAGGAGAAGCACGCAGCAGCTACGAAAAGGGATGAGAGTCTCTATCAGGGATTGACCTGGTCGGAGGAGGCCAGACAGGATCGTAGAGTTAGACGTGATCGTTGTAACGCGATCCGAACAAGAGAATGTCAAAGAGGCCCTGGACAAACTATCTACGGTGCCAGCAGGAAGCAGGAAGGTGACGGTCCTCAAACCAAATAAGCGAGGTATTACGCTCGCTGTCGTGGTCACCACCCAAGAGGACGCGAACAGGCTGGAGAAAATGGGGCACATTTTTTGTGTCCTGCAGAATAAGTAGAAGAGTTATGGTCACAAGGTGCTACAGGTGCCTTGGCTATGGCCATATAGGTCGAAACTGCCAAGCAGTAGATAGGTCGGCTGCGTGCTTTAAGTGCGGAGAAGCCGGCCATAAGGTAGCAGATTGTAAGAAGAGCCCATGCTGCTTCTTATGCAAGGCGAAGTTCGGCGAAAAGGAAAACATCCAACATGTCGCTGGATCAGGGAGATGTAGAGTCTTCAAAACTGCCCTCGAGGAGGCAAAGAAGACTCTGCCAAGGACAAGGAGAAAATAAGGCCAGAACAAGAGCAGCACGGAAGAGTCGCTTAATCGATATCATGGGACCTTCACCCCACAAAGTTAAAAGCCAATATGTAGTTCCGTGGGTTGAAGAATAGTCCAGATTAGGACGGGAGTGGTTTTTAGTGGGTCGACCAGAACAAGAGCGGTCATCCCCACATAACCTGGAATTCATTACTCAGGTATCTGAATTCACAGATTTTCCACTTCCGACTACAAAAAAAATAATAATAATAATAATAAACAACGCGTATCATCTCTGCATATAACACAGTATCTACGAGTGCTGTGCAGGTCCTTGCAAGTGTCCTGCCAGCAGATCTTTTGGCGAGGGAAAGGGAAGAAATGTTTCTCTTTTCTAAAGAAAGAAGTTCTTTGGATGAGGAAATAAGACCAAGCAAGGGCCTGATCCGCAAAGAAGCGAGGCACAGGCTCATAGAAAGATGTCAAAAAAGATGGGATGGTGAGGAAAAAGGTCGATGGACATATCGCCTTATCACGGCACTTGCCACCTGGATAAATAGGAAACACGGTCACGTTTCCTATTATCGGACTCAGGCGTTCACAGGTCACGGGTGTTTTAACTCGTACATGTGTCGCTTTAAATTACGCGAGGACGAGGTGTGTGCATATAGCCAGTTCCCTGAGGAAAACGTGGAGCACACCCTCTTCTCATGCAAGAAATGGGACTTGGAGAGGCAAGCCATGTTCGGCGATGTTAACTGTCAGGTTACACCGGAGAACATGGTAGAGCTGATGACCCAGTCGGAAGAAAATTGGCGGCAAGTCGAGAACTTCGTAATCTCGGTTATGTCGAGAAAGGATCTCGACGGCCGCCAAAAAGCGTGATTTAAACAGTTTTTAATTTGTTCGTTTGTTTTTTATTAATTTATTTTGTGATTTAATGGTCCTTATACATTTTTTAATTTGTTTTGTGTTTTTTATTCGTCTTTGTACAGTTTTGTCTGTTCAACATTATAAACGTGTTTACTTTTTTTCCTTTTCTTTTTTATATCCGTTTACAATTTTATCTTTTGACTTTTAACACTTCTTAAACAATTTTTTTTATTATTATTATTGTTGTGCTGTAAATTTCGCTTAGACTATGAAATAGTTTCAATTATTTTTTTTAACTACGGACGCAGGAAAACCGCAGAGAGAAGAAGAAGGTCGCATTAGCGACAGAGTTGGAGCGCCACCCTCAAAGGGTGGCGTAAGACTTTAGTCTTACGACAGTTCCGAGGGAGGGTAAAGGGCTCAAGAAGAAGGGTTACGGATTTAGTGTGTCGGGCTGGTAGTAGGTCGCCAGTTTATTAAATTTATTATAACATTTATTTATTTATCTTTTTTTTAATATTGCCTTTTGTTTAATCATACCAACCCCACATAACCTTGGAGTGCGGAATCCAAGGTACATATCTGTAGGCAGATTTTCCAAAAGTCCCTAAGCAAAAAAAAATAAGAATAATAATAATAATAATAAAATAATAACTATCATATATTACGACCTTAAACCTATTAAAATTTTACCCTACTTTTAAATTAGTTATTTAATGCAATTAATAGAATTTTTTATAAAAATAACTAAAGTTTCAGTAAATTTTTTTTGACTGAATCAATTAGTCAAGTTTAACTATTTTTTCAGTTATTTTTTTACTGAAAATTAGTTATTTTTTCACTGAAAGCAGTTATTTTTAACTGATTCAGAAGCAAAAAGTCAGTCACTGATTGTCAGTTAAAACCACGATTTTTAACTGATTCAAATTAAGAGCATACTACGAAGCTAAATGAATACTTCGATAGTTTTCCTAATAGTTTTCACTTACCTTATAGCATTTTATTGGTTTGTTACAAATTTAAATAACTTCATATGAAAATAATGAAAATTATAAGTATTTATATTTAATTAAAATATTAATTTTTTTACAGCTTGAGATCGATTATGAGAAAAAAATTGAAAGTTATAAAGACACAAATTTAATTGTGGCAGGTATTAATTATTGTAATGCACTCTCAACTACTAGGTCTAAATTATCCGACCAAATAGTTACAGTTTTATTAATTTAATTAATTTGGTTGATATTCAGTTATTTGATATTTAATAAATTCTGAATTTATATTATTTTTACAATGAAAAGTATAACAAATAAATTTAAATTTTCTGTCAAAATAATAGAAAAATAAAAATATGTAGAATCCTTATTTTCAAACTGAAAAGCGAAATTAATGTCCAAATATAATGTAATGTCTTAAAATTTATAATTTTTTATATATTTATAGGAAGAGCAAAACGTTGAAGCGAAGCAAAAGGACTTCGAAAGGTGGCACGAAGAAAGAAATGCTGAAATATTGCCATATTTGCTGTGCGTTGGAAGATTGGATAATCCTGAATTTTCTATAGTTTTGAATAAAGAAAAATACGTTTACTCCAATCCAGTAAAAGCAGTAGAGGACTGTTACAAGTGCTTAACTGCCATACAAAGGTGGCCGGTAGCTTGCGGTTTGGAATGGAATTTCTTTCATAGGGCCGTTTATGGTCTTAAATTTAAAAAGGCAAGTCAATTCGTTACCATATTCATTGCAGACTTACGAAAAGCGAAGAAAAAGTAACTTAAAGAAACTAAGTTAAAAGTACTTATTATTGTTTCAGTATTATTATTGTTATAGGTATAATACGTTGTTTAAAAAAATAGACTACCTCGGTATTTTAAATCAAATATTAAGTTTTATTTTGGTACTCTATGGCGATCCGAATCTTATTCTAGAAACATTGTTCAAAATGTGATAATCTTTGTAAAAGATTTTATTAAAAACACTTTCTTATCTTCTTTAAAAAATAATATTTTAAATATTTTGCAAAATGAGAATATTACGGCTCAATCTCTTTACATAATAAATGAATGTTTCGAAAATTATGGTGACTTGTTTAATTCCCTTGATACCGAATATAAGCGTTTCTCAGTTTTAAAAAAAAGAGGTCTCCTTGATGTAGAAAAATTTCCAATTGGAAAAACATTTGAAAAAACAATAGTGAATAATAAATCAGTGTTCATTTCGGTTTCAATGTTCGGTTATCAAATTCCGCTTCGCGAAAGCTTACGACTTTTTTTAGAGATTCCAGGAATGTTTACGGGAATATTAGATTACATGAAAAAAATCTCTCAGGAAACAAATATTATTTCAACTATTATTCAATCTAAATTATGTAAAACATTTTACCAACCGCAATTTATAGATGAAACTGTTTTACCACTGTATATCTTTTTTGATAATTTAGAAGTAGGCAATGTTTTAGGAAGCCATAGTGGATCTAATAAATTTGGTATAATTTATGCTTCCATCGCCTCTTTGCCACCTCGTATAACTTCTCGTTTAAACAGCATTCTTTTTTAACAATTTTTTATTCCGAGGATAAAAAGAAAAGTAATAATGAAACAATTTTCAAAAGTCTTATCGATGAATTAAATTACTTGCGAGAAAATGGCATTCTTATTAAAATTGGTAATGTAACTAAACGAGTTTTGTGGAATCATTTAAAGCCAAATTTTGTTGTCGAATTTGCAGAACTTCGAGCGATAATTACGAAAAATATGTAAATCACAACTGTAATTTGAGAAACGCAAAAAATAAAGACAATTATAAAGAAGACATTCGGCTTAAAGATGTATCAAAAACCGGTATAAAAGAAGCATGTGTATTTAATAATGTAAAAGGTTTTCATATAACAAATAATTTTACTGTTGATATCATGTATGATTTGTTAGAGGGAGTTTGCATGTATGTTCTCAGAGCAATATTATTTAATTTTATTTTTAAGAATAAATATTTTACCTTGCAAACACTCAATGATAGAATAAAAAATTTCGATTTCGGTCCTGAAAATACAAATAAGCCTCCGCTCATTAAAATAAAGCAAGGAAAATAAAAACTAAACATGAAATTTTCTGCATCGGAAATGTGTCTTGTTAGATATTTAGGTTTAATTATTGGTGATCTAGTTCCCAAAACTGACAAAAATTGGAGTCTTTATATAAATTTACGTCGTCTTATCGATATTGTTATGTCACCGCGAATAGTAGAATCGGATGCGAAAGATTTAGATAAAATTGTGAAAAATTTAAATTTTTCCTACTTTGAACTTTCTGGAAAATTGAAACCGAAATTTCATTTCTTAACGCATTACTGTCAAATTTTGTTGAGTAATGGCCTTTTGATAAAGTTTTGGAGCATGTGTTTCGAATCGTTCCATTGCACAATAAAATCCACTGCAGAAGCAACTGCAAGTAAAGTTGGTGTAATAAAAACAGTTGCAATCAAACAGTCATTAAAATTATGCGAAATGATTCATTCGTTAACATTTGAAAACTCTATAAAATTCGGCTCTATTGGTAAGAAACAAAATAGGTCTTTCTTTGAAGATAAGAAAAAAAATGAAAAATACGAATGCTTCGAGGAAATTGAAATTGACGGCATTGCCTATAAAGTAGGATCTTTTCTAGTTGTGAGCATTGAGAAAAGCGAAATAGAATTTGGCGAAAATGAAAATATAATTTCTGTGGACAACGAAATTTATTTTTATTTTAAAATCTTCGAAGAAATTATTTATGATATCACACAGCACCGAAACTTTCCTAAATATTAAGTAAATATTTACTTGCAAACTTCGAAGTATTTACTGAAAAAGTTTAGAGAAAATTGTATAAAGATTTAAATGTCCCGCTTCAATGAATGTTTAGTGTGAAACTTTCCTGAAAATTTAAATTAAATTTTCAGGAAAGTTTCGTCGCTCAAAGTTGACTGAAAATTTAAAATAAATTTTCGATAAATTTTCGTCATGAAATTCCCCAAATATTTAAATTAAATTTTTTTAAATATTCATTGTAAAAATTAATAAATATTTAAATTAAATTTTTGTTAAATTTTCGTCGTAAAAATGCACTGAATATTTAAATTAAATTTTCTTCAAATTTTCAAGGCAAAATTTGACTGAACATTGAAACAGAATATTAATGAAATATTTTTCTCAAAATATTAGTAAAAATTTAAAAAACGATTTTATAGAATTATTGCGAACAATGCAGAAAATTAAAATTAATACTGAAAAATAGAAATAGGGTAAATAAATTAGACAGTATAAATATAGACATTTTTTATTAAACTATATTTGTCATCAAATAATACTTAGTAAATTCCATTTAACACTTTGGGTTTTCGCACATTTTAATAAACTTCTATTAAATCTCACTTATTTTAAAGCAGACGAAAAAATATGTAAATAATAATCAAAAAATGTAGGGGAGAGTCTCCAGTTGTGAGACACCTCCAGTTGTGAGACAGTCAAGCCGATTGGTTTATATAAAAACATTTCTTTTTATATGAGCCAACTTTTTCGTGTACGCCGAAGCGGATATATAAACTGTTTTTGTTAAATACCAACACTGTGTGTGATAATCGACTAAAAAGCGTTTTTTCAATAAATGCAAAGTACTTTTTTTCCAAGTTAATTAATTGGAAAAGGTAAATGTAATGCATTTTCTTTTAGTGTATTCCTTATATTTTGTGATGCAATATTGCATTGTTGAAAATGCATTGTTGAAAATAATTTAATTTTCCTTTTTCAAAATAGCGCCAATTTCTGGGTGTGAGACACAGCATATCACCAGTTGTGAGACGGTGTCAACACCCATCTGGGCAGCATAAAAAATACGAATTTGCAGGCATACTATTTAAATGTTGTTTTGATTTTTTTTCTAGTATTTTTTGGCATGTCAAGTGGAAAAAAGTCAATTGATTCAGAAGAAATCAATTTTAATCCTCTTGTTAAAGCTATTAAATTGTGTTTATTTGATAGTCATATTTTGGTGAATAAATATTATTATTTAGTATATAATAATATATATTATTAATATATTTAATTATTTATACTAAACATAACGTTTTATGTCAAACTTATTAAATTTTAGCAATTTTTAACTGGAGACATTTTTTTTTTAAAGCGATGTGCTCGAAAAATGTATCGTAAAATTTTTTGAGTTCATCGAAACACTATACTTTCTTTTAATAAAAGTTGCGTATTTATGTTCCCTTTCGAACGTTGTATTTTATTTACAATTTCGTTTACCCGAAAATGCTTACTCGCGGGTTTTTCGGGTCGCTGATTACGAATTTGGAATTACTTTTTAAAAATTCAAAATGGCGGATCCAATATGGCGGACAAAATTTTCAAAAATTAGTCGGATTCTCTTTAAAATCCTTACTCTGGGGTTTTCGAGGTCGCTGATTACGAATCTGAAATTACTTTTGGAAAATTCAAAATGGCGGATCCAATATGGCGGAAAAAAATCTTCAAAAATCAGTCGGATTCACTTTAAAATCCTTACTCAGGGGTTTTCGAGGTCGCTGATTACGAATCTGATATTACTTTTTCAAAATTCAAAATGGTATATCCCATATAACGGGTAAAGAAGGTTAAATTTTATTTAATCCTTTTGAAAATGCTTACTCAAGGGTTTTTAAGGACACTTTATTTGAATATCTTTTATTATTTTGAACATCTTTAGCCACCAGTTGCTAAACTGATGTTTCCAATTCTCACCGCGTGGAGGTAGATGAACAACGAGAATCTCATTTTTTTAAAATTTTTAAAAAAATTTTTTTTTTGCTTTTTTTAATTTTTAATTTTTTTTGGATTTAAAATTTTTTTTATTTTATAAATTAATATATTATATTAAAATTATAGTTGTCCAACTTTTTTATTTTTATTGCTTCTCTACTCTCCGTGTGCCTGTTTAAAACATTTTTTTCAAAAATATTGAAGACAGGTGCGGCAAGATTTTCGTGTTCTTATTGAACATTTATTTGTTGAGCAATATTTTTGTGATTCGTTTCTTTCCACAACAGGATTTTTGCACTTTTTGTTTATGAGATAACTTTTGCTAATGCTTATAAAAAACTCTTTTATCCCAATTTTTTTCGATTCGCTGTTTACAGTGTTGTGTAAAATTACCGCATTCGTTATTGCTGATTGAATTAAGCGCTTAAATATCAACCAAGTCCATTTTTTGATCTGATGATTGGCAACACGCGACTACAATACTGGACATAAGCAAAAAAAAAAATTTTTTTTTAAAATTTAAAAAAAATAAGATTCTCGTTGTTCATCTACCTCCACGCGGTGAGAATTGGAAACATCAGTTTAGAAACTGGTGGCTAAAGATGTTCAAAATAATTAAAGATATTCAAATAAAGTGTCCTTAAAAACCCTTGAGTAAGCATTTTCAAAAGGATTAAATAAAATTTAACCTTCTTTACCCATTGTATGGGATATGCCATTTTGAATTTTGAAAAAGTAATATCAGATTCGTAATCAGCGACCTCGAAAACCCCCGAGTAAAGATTTTGAAGAGAATCCGACTGATTTTTGAAAATTTTTCCGCCATATTGGATCCGCCATTTTGAATTTTTAAAAAGTAATTTTAGATTCGTAATCAGCGACCCTGAAAACCCCCGAGTATGGATTTTGAAGAGAATCCGACTGATTTTTGAAAATTTTGTCCGACATATTGGATCCGCCATTTTGAATTTTCAAAAAGTAATTTCATATTCGTAATCAGCGACCCCGAAAACCCCCGAGTAAGGATTTTGAAGAGAATCCGACTAATTTTTGAAAATTTTGTCCGCCATATTGGATCCGTCATTTTGAATTTTCAAAAAGTAATTTCAGATTCGTAATCAGCGACCCCAAAAATCCGCGAGTAAGCATTTTCAAGCCAAATTTAAAAAAAATGTACATCGGACAATAAATTTTAAATTTTCATAAATTTTTGAGTTTTTAGGCGCCATTTTGAAAAATCAAAAGTTTATTTACAAAAGGACGATATATATTTAGAAAGTGTAACATTCGAGTGCACGATTTATGGAAATGTGAACCGTTAAAAAAAATTTATTGACATTTAAATTTAGAATTTAAAAAAAAATCATTAAAAAATTGTGTAATTTTTTAATTAGGGTAAGTGTACCAATTGCCGAGGGTGTTCCATTTGTCGATGTTACCATGGTAATAACCAAAAAATATTGTCTAAAATGTCTCATTTGTTTGTGGATTTAATATTAATATATTTTTTTCACATTTATAACGCATAAGAAAATTAATATTTATCATTTTTTTCCATTTACAATGTGCTACAATGTTTAAATAAAATTCAATGTTTGTTTACTCGACAACAGGAACCATCCTCGACAATTGGTACACTTACCCTATATGCAAAAAAATATTGTTAAACAATTTTGTAATAATTTTTAAACATGATATTCAGATAGAGGACACTCCAATACATAAAAAAAATTTTGTCCGAAAAGAAAAAAGTATTTTTATTAAGAAATACTTAAGTTTGAAGTCAGACTAAAAATTCAGTGCATTTAGGCGTTAATGGGTTAATAATTAAATGATAAAAATATTAATGAAATAGTAAATTTTTTAATAAATATAATCCTATTAAATGATTTAACTTTATTAATTAAATTATTTAAATAAATTATATTATTTAAAAATGAATCATATTCTTGTTATTGAGAAAAATTATTTTTAAAAAATATTGTCATTTAATTTTGTGTAATTTGAAATTAGGGTGATTATAAAATTTGATGTTGTTTTATTTGTCCGCCATTATTTTGTTTCTTGTAATTATTAGAAATGACGGTTTATAGTACGAACAAGTTTCTGAGTTTGAAGTTTGAATTTAAAAGAAAAAGTAGAGCCTTTTCGTATTTGGAAGTAAGGAAGTTTTGATTTTTGGAACAAAGAATTATTAGAACTTTTGGCTTTTGGACCTTTTGTCCTCCAATTATTTAGACAACAACCTTTGGATCGTCCATATACCACGCAGACAATGTTTTATCACTTTTTACCCTTCCCTCTTTTATTGTTTCCTGAGAATTAAAAATTTTTGGTGAAATATGAAAACTTATAAACTTAAATAAATTTTTAAATTTAAATAAATTTCAAACAAAAAAATATTTGAAAGTTTCTAAAAATTGAATTTCTTATATAGAATTTTATAAACAAAATTTTAAATACAGTAGAACACCGTTTATCCGATCTTCGCTTATCTGAGCTTCACTTATCCGAGCTTCCGTGTTATCCGATGTACTTCTGAGGTAAACAAGCACTCCGCATTAATTTAGGTATATTCTTAGATAATAGGGAAAAACTCGGATAAAACCGATAAAGCTACTATGCCTATGCTCTTTGTTTGGAAAAAGAGCGCATATTTGAAATACTTTAACACATAATATTTAAAACTTTTTAAATATGCGCGCTAGTTTCTACCCATAAGAGAACTGATTTTCTTAAGCCATGTTAATGATAAATTAAACTCTATCTAGTAACAATAATTTGTGCACCTAATATTTGTTCGAATTTTTATACCTTATTAATGTTAAATTTCATTCTAAGATTTAAAATACATAAAAGATAATTAACAGTGGGGCGTTCCATAGCTGGAAGAACTTTTGAATCTCAGATTTTGTGTATACTTGGATAATTTGTTGTGTTTAGGGTGCTTTTAAAGTACACCCAAGGGTTTTGCAAAATTTTAATTATTTTGCAAGATATTGTTAATTAAACTTTTTGGTCACTTTTTTCAGGTATTTTTATCTTGCAAACTATTGGTCCTAGAAAAAAATGTTTTAGATAAAAATTGAAGAGAATTTATTGAATTTTAATAACATTTTATTAAAAAATAATTTTTTAACCTTTTCGAAACATTTGTTTAAACAATTATTTTTTAAAGTTATTTTTTCATGAAGGGAATAACCAAATTTCATAAAAAAATATTTTTATTAAAGCTTGAAATGTTCTTAAAAATGACCGCAATTTGTGAAGATGTGCTTTTTTATATTTTCCAGAAATTAATTTTTGAATTTTTGATTGCTTGGCTCGGGTCATACGGCTCACGTTACTTTTTTTTAAGAATTTTTATCTTGTAAACTATTGGTCCTAGAAATAAATGTTTCATAAAAAATTGAAGAGAATGTATTGAATTTTAAGAATATTTTATTAAAAAATAATTTTTTAAACTTTTCGAAACATTTGTTTAAACAATTATTTTTTAAAGTTGTTTTTTTTCATCAAGGGAATAACCAAATTTTATAAAAAAATATTTTTATTAAAGCTTGGAATAACCTTAAAAATTACCACAATTTTTAAGAGATGTGATTTTTGATAATTTCGAGAAATTAATTTTGAACTTTTTGGTCACTTTTTTCAGGTATTTTTATCTTGCAAACTATTGGTCCTAGAAAAAAATGTTTTAGATAAAAATTGAAGAGAATTTATTGAATTTTAATAACATTTTATTAAAAAATAATTTTTTAACCTTTTCGAAACACTTGTTTAACCCTTTCACGCCCATGGGACATATACGTTCCACCTAGAAGAACCTCAATATCTTTAAAGAAACTTAATATTTTTGAGTCTAATTTAGTGCGTTCTCTTCAGGAAGAATAGGGCTTTGAAAATAAGTAACCTAGATCATGTTAAAAAATTCCTATTGTTTAAAAAAATTCATAAATTATTGTTAAAAATCATGAATTTTTAAAATATTTTAAAATCGCCTAAAAATTGTTACTGGGGGGTTTTCGGGGTCGCTGATTACGAAGCCGGTGCTAATTTTTCAAAATTCAAAACGGCGGATCTAATATGGCGGACGACAAATGTAAAAATTAAACGGATTGGCATAAAACTTGTTACTCGGGGGTTTTTAGGGTCGCTAATTACGAATATAATATCAGTTTTTTAAAATTGAAAATGGCTGATCCAAGATGGCGGACGATTATTTTTAAACATTTAAATTTCACCTGAAAATTGTTACTCGGGGGTTTTCTGAGTCGCTGATAACGAATTAAGTGTTAATTTTTAAAAATTCAAAATGGCGGATCCTATACGGTGGACGACAAATGTAAAAATTGTTTGGATTAGAGGGAAACTTGTCACTCAAGGGTTTTTATAGTCTCTGATCACGAATTTGTAGTTTATTTTAAAATTGCGATTGTGTATTTATTTATTTCTGTCAGTAAAAAGTAAAGTATGATTTCATTGTATGCCCTTTCGGGCCTTTACAATCTCCTCAACATCACTATACTTAACTCTTCTAACTCACAAACTCTTACTCCGTGTCCATACTTTTGCGGCTGCAGCCGACTTAGGTTAGGAGTACTCGCATTCGCCTGGACATTCGGCCAGGGGAGAGGAAAACTGCAGAAAATCTACTTCCCGCGTACAACCGGTTTATTGACGTCGAGTCATGAATGTACATTTGGATAGCCATCACAAATGCACAAACATAACCTCGGCATCAAACCTCCCGTTTAATATATCTCATCAGTGAAAAACACCGAAACTGTAGCGATTCACAGAGGGTTACCCATCCAAATACTAACCGCACTCAAAGTGGCTTAACCTCTGTGGTGATCGCAAGCAACGGGATTCCACCAACCAAGCTATACCATCGGTTATTTTTATTTCTGTCAGTAGATGGACTTGTTTCTTTCTACTCTCACTGGATTCGTAATCAGCGACCCCGAAAACCCCCGAGTAACAAGTTTCTGGTGAAACTAAACGATTTTAAAAATAACGTCCGCCATATTAGATCCGCCATTTTGAATTTTAGAAATATAACACCGGATTCGTATTCATCGACCCTGAAGACCCCCGAGTAACAAGTTTCTGGTAAAACTAAACGATTTAAAAAAAAAATCGTCCGCCATCTTGGATCCGCCATTTAGAATTTTTAAAAAATGATGTCATATTCGTAATCAGCGACCTCAAAAACTCCCGAGTAATAATTTCAAAGCCAATTCGATCAATCTGTAAAAAAGTTGCCCGCCATATTGGATACGCCATTTTGAATTTAAAAAATTTTGTAATTCTGATATCAGATTCGTAATCAGCGACCCTGAAAACTATGAATAACGTTACACTTACGTTTTTTTAACCGT
The DNA here is from genome assembly GCA_032872505.1 of Leptopilina syphax. NCBI lineage: Eukaryota > Metazoa > Arthropoda > Insecta > Hymenoptera > Figitidae > Leptopilina > Leptopilina syphax. The sequence continues at coordinate 6,906,231 of CM065471.1, read as the reverse complement.
CCAGTTATGCCTGGGTGTGAAAGGGTTAAACAATTATTTTTTAAAGTTGTTTTTTCATGAAGGGAATAACCAAATTTCATAAAAAAATATTTTTATTAAAGCTTGAAATGTCCTTAAAAATGACTGCAATTTGTGAAGATGTGCTTTTTGATATTTTCGAGAAATTAATTTTTGAATTTTTGATTGCTCGGCTCGGGCCAAACCGAGCAATCAAAAAGTTCAAAATTAATTTCTCGAAATTATCAAAAATCACATCTCTTAAAAATTGTGGTAATTTTTAAGGTTATTCCAAGCTTTAATAAAAATATTTTTTTATAAAATTTGGTTATTCCCTTGATGAAAAAAAACAACTTTAAAAAATAATTGTTTAAACAAATGTTTCGAAAAGTTTAAAAAATTATTTTTTAATAAAATATTCTTAAAATTCAATACATTCTCTTCAATTTTTTATGAAACATTTATTTCTAGGACCAATAGTTTACAAGATAAAAATTCTTAAAAAAAAGTAACGTGAGCCGTATGACCCGAGCCAAGCAATCAAAAATTCAAAAATTAATTTCTGGAAAATATAAAAAAGCACATCTTCACAAATTGCGGTCATTTTTAAGAACATTTCAAGCTTTAATAAAAATATTTTTTTATGAAATTTGGTTATTCCCTTCATGAAAAAATAACTTTAAAAAATAATTGTTTAAACAAATGTTTCGAAAAGGTTAAAAAATTATTTTTTAATAAAATGTTATTAAAATTCAATACATTCTCTTTAATTTTTATCTAAAACATTTTTTTCTAGGACCAATAGTTTGCAAGATAAATATACCTGAAAAAAGTTACCAAAAAGTTTAATTAACAATATCTTGCAAAATAATTAAAATTTTGCAAAATCCTTGGGTGTACTTTAAAAGCACCCTAAACACAACAAATTATCCAAGTATACACAAAATCTGAGATTCAAAAGTTCTTCCAGCTATGAAACGCCACCAGTTCCTTCTCCCCATATTACCTAAGATAAATAGGGTTCTCTTGACATATTTTTTAGAATTTTTAAGAATAATAGAGTTATTTTAAGTAATTTCAATTAAAATTGCATTAATGTAATTAAAATTCTGCAACGAGTTTTATTATTTATGAAAATAATTGAATTTTTAAAAAGAATTTTATTATTTTTGAATGTAATTAAGTTTCTGCGAAGAATTTTATTTTTAGTTTTTATGGGAATTTGAACCATTATAACGTCACAATTTGTTCAAGGCAGGTGTTCTAAAGCTGTGATGTTATAATAGTTAAAATTCACTTAACTACAATTTTGCTATAAATCCATTATTTTTAATAATTTTTATATAATTCTCTTAGAATTTTCAAATTTATTTGTTTTCAACAGAAATTCATTTTTGAATCAATTTTTACTAAAAAATTTTACTAGAATTGAAGTATATTAAATACAAGAAAATTAATTTATTGAATATTTGAATGTTTCATTAAATAGAATCTTCATAAAGAATTTGAATTTTTTATAGAATTAAAAATTAAAATAAACATCTTTTAAATATTAACGCTATAATGCTTTTAATATTCAATTATAATCTAAAATTTTAAGCAAAATTCATTTGTAAATCAATTTTTATTAGAACATTCTTTTCTGGAATTCAACTATTGAAATTAAAAATTTAATTTATTGAATAAAGAGTTTTATCAATAAACTTTTAAATAATTGAATTGTTTTGATGAATTTAAATGAAATATAAAAATTGAAATTCTGCGATGAGCTTTATTATTTTATGAAAATAAATAAATATTTATTAAAATTTTTTTTTTATAATTGAATTCTTTTGGAAAATTGTACGAAAATAGTGTTTTCCTTTTAACATTTAGCCCAAGATTGTTTGTTTTCTAACACAATGCTTAATTGTTTTTAAGTTAATAAAAATTTATCGTTTTCTTATATAACAAAGCACCTAGTTGCTAAGAAAAAAATCTGTACTTTTTTAAATTAAAAGTTCTTTAAAATTAACAGTTTTTTCTATCTCCTGTAAAATTTTAGAAAATTGAGTTTATTCCTTTTCAAAATTCAAGATTCAATTCTTATTTAAAATTTTTTGAATAGGACTTTAAATAATACAAAAAATTAATAAAATTGAAAAAAGTAAATTGGTATTACCTATTGTTATACCTGAAGGCGTTGAACATCAATAACTGTTGACTCTAGGTGGTAAATTTCATTTGAAGCTTGCTCTTGTGAATTTCATTTTCCAATTCATTCTACTTTTTACGGGAACCACGGAAACAAACAATGCTTTCCTAAAAAATGAGGTTATCTTTTCTAAAATGGTCAGCAAAACAGTAGTCCAGGCAATTTATTGGTAATCAATCAACTTCTAATTAATCACAAATCAAAAGTAGAAATGTTCGTCGAATTGAAGAATATAAGCTTAGCTGAAAATTTTGAAAATTTAGGATTATTCAATAACTTTAAATGTAAAAAATATGATATTAAAAAAATATTTACTTTCATTTTTAAAAAATTGATAAAATTCTGAAATAATAAAATCTGAATGACAAAGAATATGTCAATTTAAATTTTATGAAATATCCAGTTGGAAAATTATGAAGTGAAAAAGGCAAATATTAACTTAATATTTTCGAATTGTAAATATCTTGAAGAAAGTACCTGGATGTTGTGTACATTTTGTCTTAACCTTTTGCGGCATAGTGGTAACCCAGATTACCACCTTTTATATTGTGAAAATATCTGTTTATACACAGTCTTTTTCAAGTAAAATCCAAAAATCTTTGTATATTAATAATCAAAACATTGTTAAATGTCGAAAAATTGATAGCGAATGAGGTTACGTGAAATTATAAACAACTATAAATAAATAAATTAAAAAACAAAAAAAAAATTTTTTTTAAATTCATTCGAAATTGATTGAAAGTCTTCACTCGGGGGTTTTTGGGGTCGCTGATTACGAATCTGAAGTCCGTTTTTCAAAATTCAAGATGGCAGATCCAATATGGCGCACGAATTTTTTTAGAATTGATCGAAATCGCTTGAAAGTCGTTACTCGGGGGTTTTCGGGGTCGCTGTTCACGAATCTGAAATCCGTTTTCCAAAATTCAAGATGGCGGATCCAATATGGCAGACATATTTTTTAAAAAGTGATTTGATTTGCTTGAAAATAGTTACTCGGGGGTTTTCGGGGTCGCTGATCACGAATCTGAAGTCCGTTCTTAAAAATTCAAGATGGCGGATCCAATATGACAGACTAATTTTTTTTAGAATTGATCGAAACTTTATAATAATTTAATTGAGCTGTTTATTTCCTAATAAAATTAACTAATTAATTAAATTCAGTGGATTTTAATTGCTATTATAAAGTTTTGATGTGTCTTGCTTTGAACAATTGAATTTTATTTTCAGCAGTGGTAAGCAGCGAAGCAATTCGCTTTCAGTAAAATTCATTTGCTTTAGTTCAGTTAGTATTTTAGTTTCTTTGAACTCTCAACAGTGTTTTGTTTATTGTTTGTTATAATCAACCTAAATATGCGTTCAGTCAAATATTGATGATTTATAACTTGTCTTTTTTGCGCTCTTTATTTGTTTCATCAAACTATGTATAGTATTTTGTTTATTGTTTGTTACCATCACCGTAGGTATGCGGTCAGTCAAATAATGCTGAATTAGAACTTGTCTTTTTTACGCTACGTTTAGTAGATGAATTGGTAGGACACAAACTACCAAGTTCAACTGGGAAGAAACGTAAATTAAGTACAATCTCTTCTTACAAACCAAAAGTGTCAGAGGAAAAAAGAAAAAGTCAATCAGCTCATATGCCTAAAATTATCGCTTCACCTAGACGCTGCGCTCATTGCAGTACTAAAGTCGACCAAAAGCGAACATCATGGATGTGTAAAACTTGCAATGTACCACTCTGCCTGTTTCCCACAAAAAATTGCTTCGCTGCTTACCACTGCTGAAAAAAAATTCACTTGTTCAAAGCAAAAGACATCAAAACTTTATAATAGCAATTAAAATCCGCTAATTTTAATTAATTAGTTAATTTTATTAGGAAATAAACAGCTTAATTTGATTATTATAAAGTTTTGAACAGTATTTACCAAACTGCCCTTTTCAGGGCTAAACGATGTACAAATCCTGATCGTGCAACCTCCCCGCGGTGTACATCGGGTAACGAAAATTCCGACGGTACAATTATTCAATAATTTAACGTTTATTTATTGAAAGTAATTTCAGATTCGTAATCAGCGACCCCGAAAACCCCAAGTAACGACTTTCAAGCGATTTCGATCAATTCTAAAAAAATTCGTCCACCATATTGGATCCACCATTTTGAATTTTGGAAAACGGACTTCAGATTCGTAATCAGCGACCCCAAAAACCCCCAAGTAATAATTTTCAAGCGATTTCGATCAATTCTAAAAAATTTCGTCCGCCATATTGAATCCGACATTTTGAATTTTGGAAAACGGACTTCAGATTCGTGATCAGCGACCCCAAAAACCTCCAAGTAACTATTTTTAAGCGATTTCGATCAATTCTAAAAAATTCGTCCGCCATATTGGATCCGCCATCTTGAATTTTGGAAAACGGATTTCAGATTCGTGAACAGCGACCCCGAAAACCCCCGAGTAACGATTTTAAAGCGATTTCGATCAATTCTAAAAAAAATTTGTCCGCCATATTGGATCCGCCATCTTGAATTTTGGAAAACGGACTTCAGATTCGTAATCACCGACCCTGAAAACCCTCATAAGCATTTGTGATTTTTAAATTAATGTTATAATATTATGCATGCCGCAAAGGGTTAAGGATGATGTGCTAATGGAATGACCATTATTCCTCTCCTACATGGTACTTTCCACGCTTTTGTGTGCATATCCTTTAAATTAATTAGTTGCCTTCCTGGACTGATTTCTGTTGCAACATTGATGTTGAAGAGACTGGAACGAGGATTTTCATATATGTTATCAATCGGGGAATATTTTTTTCCAATGAAACAAATATTTCCATTCTTTTCCTTAACAATATTTTCTATAACTGCGAAATTTCCGTCTTTTAGCAATATGCAAGCATCTTTGGAATTATTACAGTTTAAAGTAAATGCTTCATTTTTGTATATTTTAAACTGTCCGACACAAGATTGCGTTTTCCTCGTGAGTGGTCCTTGAGAATGCTGATCTTTTAAGCTAAATTTTGATGTTAAATTTTCAGCATCTATGGTAACTTCTGCTTCCTCTTTGGCCTTTTCTATTTCGCTCATTCTTCGCGCTAGTTGTTGCAGAGGTTTCTCTCATTTTCGAATGATTTTCTTTATCGTCATCATATAATTCTTAAATCGAAATGCGCTGAATTTATGTAATGGTCCATAAGCTTTTACACATTCACAAATATGTAACAAATTATGCACATTTTGTGATACATATATTTTTCCATAAACATTTGGAAACTCAGCTACAACTCGATTTAAAAGATTATTAGCATAAGTTATATTATTAGGGTCACGAATATGATTTTCATTTACTAATATAGATACTGCAACGTGCAGAAGAATGAATACTGCTTCCTTGCTACAACTTGCTGCATTTAATGAAACTGGACTTATAGAAAGGACTTTCTTTTTAATGTTTTGAATAGCTTGGCAATCTTTTTTCGTTTTATTTTTAATTGTACGATTAAAATGCCTTTTCGTATAACCGCAATATAGTGATGTACTATCCTTTTTGATGTGCACACGTTTAACTAAAAAAAAACTTTAATGAAATTTTGCTATAGTATTCTAAGAACTCTTTAGAAAGAAGGTCAAAAATTGTAAAAGAAAATGCAATTGTTTTTAAAAAACTATGTTTATTTTGCAAAATATATTTGAAAAACGAATTTGAATGTTAAAATAGGATTTTTGGAAAAACTGAAATTTATCCACCACAATATTGACTTTTTCATTTAAATGTAAATTGAATTTTGAATTAGGGGAAAGTCCTACAGTACAGGTCAGTCAATATATAGAACAATTAAATATCAGATCTTTAACTTTATTTTAATGTGCATTAAAATTTTCTTTTAGATTATTTTTAATGTGTAAAAACATCATTAATCATCGTGAAGTAATTTTAACTTAAATTGAAGACAAAATTTAAACATTTTTATCACATCAAAAACAGAGGTCCACAAATTTTTAAAATGCACATAATGATAGAAAAAACATTGTATTTTCTGGCACTATTTTAGAAAAATTTCTAAAAGTTTGAAAAAAACCATAAAAATTTAGTTTTCTTATATAGAAGTCCTATTTGAAAAATGTTAGAAAGACTTTGGAGATGAAATTATTTTAGCTTAATTGCATAAATTCAGTTGAATAAAATTGTTTAATTTTTTTAATGTTACGTAAGTGCTAAATTTTTACTATGAAAATGGTTAATAATGTTATTAAAGAGTAGATTTTATAAAATTAATCAAGACATCAAAAATGTTACTTTCAGAAGAATCAGTCATAATTAGAACATTCAAGTCATGTCTAAATTAAGGTACTACTACACTTTAGAATTTTTAAAAGTTTTACTTTTTTTATTGTATTTTTTAACTTCTTATGACTTCAGAAAACACCTCCTAAAGTATTCATAACCAATTGTAAAAAATAAGAGTAAATTTTTCAAAAATTATTCAATAAATATTAAAAGCCATTTGCAAATTAAGTAAGTCTTTAAGGGGATGGTGGGGTCCAGCTTTTTGTTACAACCAGTAGAAACATTAGTACTAATGTATGTAACAGTGTCTGACATAAAAAAAGTGAAATGGTTTCAATTTTTAAAAGAATTTTAGGTAATTTATGGATGGCCTCTAACGATACATATATAAGGTTTAAACGCGTTTTTCTTGATATAACGTTTTTTCAAATTGCGAACACTTTATTTCTAAATCTACTAAACCGTTTTTTAATAAATAATAAGTCGTTTTGTTTGTTAGCATGTCCTGTGTGTGAATACACCAGAAAATAGTCAAAATTTTTTTTAAAAAAACACATTTTTGAAGACTAGAAAAATACTGAAAACCATGTAATGTATTTTTAAACAAACTATTGAAACATCTGCTATTTTTTTATTTTAGCCGATTTCTCATTATTAGTGGTAGATTTCTATGCAAGACACATTCTCTTTTAAAAAGCAGTTAAGATTTTTTGTTTCCGATTTGTCAATCTTGAGATAAACTGTCCGCAATTGGACAGTTAACTTTTTGGAGTTTCGATCTGAATGCTGTCTGCAGATTATGATATTAAACAGATATAATGTAACTGCTATGAATAAGATGGCAAAGAGTTGACGAGGCGCTGGCTGCAGAAAAGGTCAATTTTTGGCGGCAATTTTAAAAAAATATTATTATTTTTATTATTCATAAATATTTATTAATTATTTTATATTAATTATTATTAGATTTGCTAAATATTGATTAATAATTAATAAAAAATTTATTAATAATAACTTTTTTAAATTGCCGCCAAAAATCGGCCTTTTCTGATGCCAGCGCCTAGTCGAATCTTTGTCATCGAATTAATATGAAAATGTATAGGAGTGTCATAGGGCTGATTTTAAATAAAAATTAAAAACAAACCATTATTTTTATTCTCCAAATATGTACTAATATTGGCAAAAAAGTTTTTTTCATATTTATAATAAAAGACCTAAAAAAAAAATTTTTTAATTTGGTCTTTTAAGAGCCTTTTAAAGTGTAGTAGTACCTTAAATAATTTAAATCTTTAAATTTTGTTCAAAATCTCGAACAAAAAGCAACTAGTAATAAAAAATTTTGACAATCATAATACTAATGAAGATATAAATTCATTTTTTTAGAACAACTTTATTAACAAAATTTGTCAGTTTTAGTCAATAATTAAAAAGAAAAATTAAATTAATTTAAAGAGAAGATAACATGGTAAAAGAACATTGTATGTTAAAATTTTTAAATAAAAATAACATGTTGAATAGAATTTTTCTTAATATCTTTCATTAACCAAAAAAAATTCCAAAAATTTGTTCAAATTCCATTCTATTTCCAGATTTTCCAGGTTGTGTGGCAACCATGAAAAAATAATGTTAATCAAAATCTCAATAAATTAATATTATTTATTTTACATATAATTTTATTTAATGCAATTTTTTTGTCAATAGGGTAAATGTAGTAATTAAGGCGGGATTAGCCGCCTTTTAAATAGAATATTCCACAATTAAAATGAAAGAAGTAACTTTAAGGCTTATCAAACTAAAAGTTCTTTATATTTAGATAACAAAACATTAATAAAAATTTATTATTTAAACAATTTCAATTAACAAAAAATGAGATAAAAAACGTAAATTACGGCGTCGAAAATTGCTTAAAAGTCCTAAAAAAATTTAAATAAACTTCAAAGGGGGTGGTAAGAAGTAGTAAGAGGTCATCCATAAACTGTATTACTAATTTTTCACTTTTTTAGATCTGTTCAAGAAAAAAACTTCAAATAAATTGAGAGCAAATTTATTTATTAAAAAATTACACTTTATTCTACAAAAGTTACGACGAGACTGACTTTCTTCCTTTTCTGGATTTCTTAATTCGCCCCTCTCCTCTGGTTTTGACAATAGTTTTATACTTGGATAAAAACGAGGTGCGTAAGATCGACAAACTTCAAGTGTAGAACTTTTTCTTGATTGGCTATTTTTTCAAAATCCTTTATTCCTTTATTTTGATTGGATAAAATTCAAAATCCTTTATTTTGATTGGATATAATCGAGACGACATTACTTACTGATGTCAAAGCAGCTAACTTCAAGTGTAGAACTTTTTTCTCATTGGCTGATTTTTGGCTGATTTTATAATGAGTGTTCCTCATTGGCTGAATTTTATAATGATGGTGACCTCACACTTTTAAATTTTCGTTTTTCTCTTTTTTAAAATTAAAATTAAAATAAATTAATTAAAATTTATTTATTAACTAAAAGTTAACCAAAAGTAGTTTAAGATAAAAATCATTTTTATTTATGATTTGGTTTGTAATAAATGAAAAGTTTTTTAATAATAAAATATATTTAATTTTATGATTCATTTTAGACGCTTCAAAATTGTTGCGCGCGCATCTTTTTTTCCAAACAATTGTTTGTTCGCTACGTAACCTCACCTCAGTGTGAAACGCATAGTTTTTTTTGGTTGGTATGAAAAATTACAAAATATTACAAGTGTCAGCAACTGTCAGCCATTTGCAAAGTGTGACAAGTGTATCGTTTCGATAAGAAGTATTGGCTGTTATTTGCTGAGTGATTTTTTTCTGAAAGTGTTGATTGTGAATTTTGTGGTTTTGTTTTTTTGTACATTTGAAAAAAGTTGCAATTTTTTTGTACATTTGAAAAAAGTTAAAGTACATTGCATACGTTACGTACGTAAGTATTAAAATTAAAATACATGTAAATACAAATTAAATTTTTTGTTAATATTATTTGTATATATATTTATTAGGAAGAGTTTGTAAATATAATGTGTGAATTATTTGATTTATTAATTTAAAGGATTTAATTAATTTTAATTATTAAAGTTAAAGGTTAAAGTTAAATACATTAATTTAATTAAAGTTAAAGTTTTAAAGTTAAAGTTTAAAGGATACATTAATTTAATTAAAGTTAAAGTTTAAAGGAATAAAGGACATTTGCCTGTTATTTTGATTTCTAAATGTAGAATATTGATTTTTTAAATTCTGATGTTTGTACATAATTATATTATAGTGGTAATAATTATTATTTAATATTGATTAATATTTGTTTTTTTACATCTTAATTATTGATTTTTTAACATTTTGTTTTTTAACATTTTGGTAGTTAGTTATTATTTTGGAAAAAACTTTATGAATATTAAAGATGTACTAAAAATAACATGTGATTACGAGATACCAGATACTTGATAAACAGAGATTTAGTCAAGAGGTACTAGATTAACAGATACTCTATTAACAGATACTAGATTAACAGATACTAGATTAACAGATACAAAACAGATACAAAACAGAAAAATTTACCAAAAATATACTTATATTTAATAATATTAATAATATTAATAGATGAAGATACATTCTTTACATTCTTAATAATCTTTAATAAGAAAGGATAAGATAAAAATTCCAGTTACTGTTAAATGTGACAATAGTAACATTATTTACATGTGTTCTGAATTAATTAATTTTATGAAAAACTATTTTTTAGAAGCGATATCTTTTCAATAAATTGAAAGAAATCATGTCGAACAAAGAAGGAACTGTTAATTTAAGTGTAACAGATTTTAATATTATATTTACTGAAGGAAGAATGTTAAATGATACTCATATTGATGAATTCGAAAAATTATTGAGAAGGAAATCAAATTCTGCTTTTAGCATGCAAAGCACTTTGTATTTTTATACGCTTGAATTTATTAGTCTGATTGAAAAAGGTAAAAAGCATATTCAAATACTTTTTAGTGGACCTATCAAGAAAGGTCATTGGATTTGCACTTATTATGATGGAATGAGACTTTATATTTATGATAGTCTTAATGAAGGATGTTTAAATGAAGATCAAAGGAAATATTTAAGTAGATTATATCCTTTTAAACCTCCAGTAGTTTTCACAACTGTTGATCAACAACCAAACAATAGTTTTGCTTGTGGAATATATGCAATAGCATTCGCAACATCGATATTTTTTAATATTATGCCCCACTCTGTCAATTACTATTATTATATCATGATAAATCATTTAATGTTAATGTTCAAAAACAATCGTTTAAGTAAATTTCCGTCAGTAAGGTCGACTAATATTAGAACTATGACTGTTGAATGTAATTGGGAGTGTCTTCTTAGGAATCGAGCTAGAGAAAAAAGTTTCCAAAATGAAGAAAATAAAATTGTTGACAATAATTTATCATCGTTGAATTCAACCAGCAATGTTTGTAAAAAAAATTTTGTTGATAGTTGTTTAGAAGATTTGCCTTTAATTCCAGCAAATGATGTTAATAATATTTCTATTGATTCAAGCAATGGAATGAAAGATACAAGATTAATAATAACTGAGAAGCAAGGAGAAAAAAAAGCTATGGTTCATTTTCCTGAAGAAGAGGAAAAATATAAAATCATAAAACGTCAAAAAAAAGCTGCTTATCAAAAAAAATATCGACAAAAAAGCGAGAAAATACAGAGTAAAAGTCATTCTATTCTCCGATTACCTGTTCATTTAATTAATCGGCATACTGTAACCATTAGTGAAGAAGCAAATGATGATGCTATAAATGAAGCTTTACGGAAACGGACTATGTTATTAGAATATTTCGATTTAAATAGGCGTGATCCACAAGCTAGACAATATACATATGCAGAAATTCCATGTTATTATGTTTTTAAGAAAGAACGTGGTGAAAATGCATTAAAATGGGTGAAGCGTAAAGGGTCATTTAATGTCATTGGACGGATGTATTCAATTTTGCCCAGTCAATCAGAACTGTTTCATCTTAGATTACTTTTAATAGTAGTTAAAGGCGCTACAAGTTATGATCATCTGCGAACTGTCAACAATATTGTACATGACATTTTTCGTAGTGCATGTTTAGCATTAGGCCTTATTGAAGATGATGGAGAATGGGAACGTGCTTTGACAGAAGAAGAAGTATGGATGATGCCACAACAATTAAGACGTTTATTTGTGCGTATTTAAATTTATTGCCATCCAGTTCATCCAAACGAACTTTGGGAAAAGTTTAAAGAGGCTATGTCTGAAGATCATCAGAAAAATTATCCATCTAATGAAGCTCATAAAAGAGCATATAATGATATAATTAACTTTCTGTTGCATGAAGGATCAAATATTCGCAATTTTCCTGAAATGATACAGTTAAATGAAATAAGTATTGAAACAGAAAATCAAGCGAACAACGAAATGTCATTGCAACAACATAAAGAGATTGGTGAAATGCAATATGTGAAACTGAATTCTAAACAGAAGGATATTGTTGATGAAGTATTAAATGTAGTTATTCAAGATAAAAGAATACTATCTTCTTCATGTTATTACATTGATGGACCAGGTGGATCCGGAAAAACTTTTGTTTATACAACTTTATACCATTTGTTAAGAAGTAAAGGAAAATGTGTTTGTACTATGGCATTTACTTAATATATATATTATATAATTAATTAATAATATTAATATTAATATTATTAATAAATTAATTCTTATAAATTAAGAAATTATTGCTAATTAGATATTGCCGCAATATTACTTCCCCGTGGTAAAACTGTACATAAAACATTTGGGATGCCTGTTCCATTGTTCTATGATTCTACATCAAATATTAAAAGTCAATCTAAGGAAGCTACATTTTTGAAAGAGGTTGATGTCTTTATTTGGGATGAAGCTCCAATGGCGCCAAGATATGCTATGGAATTAATTGATAAAACATTACGCGATTTTATAAATGTTGATATGCCATTTGGTGGAAAAACTATGCTTTTGGGTGGTGATTTTAGACAATTATTGCCTGTTAAAGTTAATGCTACTAGAAGCAAATTAGTTAATTTATCTATTAAATCTAGCACATTATGGAGTCATTTTAAGGTGATATCATTAACAAAAAATATGAGAACTTTACCTGGTGAAAAAGAATTTTCAGAATATTTATTATCAGTTGGAAATGGTACTTTAAATGATAATGATAATAATATACTAGCACCAGAGCAATGTGTAGAAAATGGTGATATCATTCATAAAATATTTGGAGAATTAATTATCAATAATAAATACGATGATTTAGAAAAAGTAGCAATATTGTCTGCTCGAAATGTTGATGTTGATGAAATTAACAACAAGGTACTCGAACTGTTTGATAATAAAAGTGAGCGAATTTATACAAGTGTTGATAGTACCGAAAATTGTGATAATGGAAGTATAAATGATTCTATTTTACCAGAGTATTTAAATACTTTAAATCCATCAAATTTCCCGCCTTATGAATTACGATTAAGAGCCAATTGTATTGTCATGCTACTTCGAAATCTTAGTATTAATGAAGGTTTATGTAATGGAACGCGAATGCAGGTATTAGAACTATCAAACAATCTGCTACGTTGTCGTATTTTAACAGGTGATAAGGTTGGAGATATTGTATTTATAAATCGTATTACGCTGTATTGTGAGGATATTTATCCTTTTACTTTCAAACGACGGCAATTTCCTATAAAATTAGCATTCGCAATAACAATAAATAAAAGCCAAGGACAAACTTTTGACAAGATTGGTGTAAACCTTCGTAAAAATGTATTTAATCATGGGCAAGTATATGTTGCATTTTCACGAGTTAAATCTTGGGAATCATTAATTATATATTTAGGAAATCAAAGACCTAATTTACTCATCAAGAATTATGTTTACACTGAATTATTGAAATAAAAGTAAATATTTTTTCTATAAAAATGTCTGAGTTGTTATATATTTTTTTTCTTAAAAAAGGAGTGTGTCTCAGTATAGCTGTCTTTACGCGTAAGACTTTCTTCGACGCTTCTTATTGGTAAATTACGTCATTTTTTTGTAATAAGATTCACACGTAAGATTTCTTTACACGTTTCTTTCTTATCAATTGGTCAAAGACGTTTTAATTTCCTAATTTCAAATAATAGTTCAAACTTCAGATAATTAAGACACTTATTTGTACGTATTTTAATGTACTGCCAACCAGTTCATCCAAATTAACTTTGAAAAAAGTTTAAAGATAATATTTCTCAAGATTATTAACGAAATTTTGCATCCCATGAATCTTATAGAAAAGCATATATTGAAATAAATTATTTTCTTCGAAATGACGGAGTACTTACATTTTTTGTATAATATTTACAGAAACCACACTTATATATCTTTTTTATAGCAAAAGTAGGAACGATTTTAAGAAACAAAAGTAAATTTTAAATTTAATATCCTCTGTTTATGGCTTTCTTTGACAGTAGAGATGTTTTTTGCTAGCTAAGTGAAAAATAGTTAAAAATTGTTTATTTAGTAACGTTTTTTTTTCATCACTATTTTTTAAAATATAAATTTACTATGGAAGATTTTAAATGTTACAAAATTTAATTAACAAATAGATTACTTTGATTATAAAAAGGTTTTCTATAACTTCATCGTACAAAACTTTTTATAAAATGGCGCACTCGTTTTTTTTTTAACAGGTAATTTACAAATTTGTGTAATGGGTCTTTGCCAATTTCCCATTATTGTTCTTAATGTAACAACTCTTACTAGATTATCTTTTCCTACGTGACATTCAATGATTCTACCCATTCTCCACTTTGATTTAGGTAAATTAGTATCACGTATTAATACTAAATCTCCAATTTTTAGGTTGTCTTTCTTTTGGGTCCACTTAAATCTTTGTTGAAGAGTATGTTGATACTCAACAGACCACCTTTTCCAGAATTGTTCAGTAATACGTTGAACCTTTTGCCATCTCGAGATACGATTTTCGTTTAAACTGAGTACCGTGTGCTCAGGCACCGATATCAATGACCGTCCAATAAGGAAATGACCTGGAGTTAAATAATTTAAATCATCACCATCGCTTGATAATGGACCTATCTGTCTTGAATTGACACATGCCTCTATTTGACACAATAAAGTCGACATTTCTTTAACAGTTAATGTGTGTGTTCCAATCATTCTCCTCAAATGGAACTTTATGCTCTTGACTCCTGCCTCCCACAAGCCTCCAAAATGTGGAGCAGCAGGGGGTATAAAGCTCCATTTGATGTTTTCTTTTGCAATGAAATTAAAAATATCTTTATTTTTTAAGAGACCATGAAACGTTTGTTTTAAAATTCTATCTATCTATATTAGTTTCGGCAATATGATTGGATGTTTGGCATCCCAAGAGATAGGCGCATTACTTAATCTACCTGTTATTCTTAAAAGTCCATCACTATCTAAAAAGGGATTTAATGATTTTAGTGGACTCGATCGACTAATTGACACTCCTTTTGGACGAGTGTGACTTAAGGCTTTTATCTCTTCTGAAAAGAATTGACTTTGAAGTTTTCTGCACCACAATTTTCTAGCTTCATCAATTCTTAGTGTATATGGTTGGTCATCTAAGCAGACTGTATTTTTCTTTTGACATAAACGAATGAACTTAAGACAATAAGCTGTAATTCTCAAAATTTTCGGCCAACTAGAAAACTTTGTAGACAAACGTTCAAACACGAAATTATCCTGTGTGCTTATTACAGTCAAGACATTAACTGTTTTTTCCGGAGCTTGCTCAGAATTAATCGATAATGAATTATTTACAGGCCACGTGGAGTCAGGGTCTTGTAGCCATTGTGGACCATTCCACCATATTGTATGATCTATTAATTGGGATGGTGTTAATCCGTGAATTTCATATATACTTTTTTTTACTTTGACCAGTCCATCGGGGAATTGCAATTCTTTTTGAATTTTCAAGATTAAAGCAATAACTTTGCCATTGACTCAATATATCAGACGGTAACTCATCATCCCAATCAATTTTTTTTAGCCAAATGTCTTGCATTAAAATTTTTGCCACGATAATAACTGGAGATATCCATCCAAGTGGATCAAACTGTCGCGATATAACTGAAAGAATTGTACGTTTCGACCACTTATCAAATTTATCAATTTTTACAGATAATAAAAATTCATCGCAATCCGAATGCCAATGAAGTCCAAGAATAGCTTTATTAGAAGAATCACGATCAACTAAACCAATAATACTTTGATCATCATGTATTTGATTTGATTTTAATAAGACAGGATGATTAGCGTTAAATTTACGCAATGGAAACCCTCCCTTTTTTAATAATTGTATTAAGTCTTCCTTAACTTTAAATGTTTCTTTTACGGTATCATCACCAAAAAGAATATCGTCGACATAAACATTTTCTTTTAAGATTAAACTCGCTTCTACATAATTCCCTCCCTCATCTTCAGCTAACTGTTTTAAGACCCTATTAGCAAGATATGGCGCACAAGCCGTCCCATATGTAACTGTTAATAACTGACAATGTTGAAGATTTCCATTAGGTTTTGTTCTACAAACAATTCGTTGATAATCAAAGTCCCTTTCGTCGACTAGAATTTGCCTAAACATTTTACATATCTCCAGTCAAGACGAATTTATAAGTTTACCAACAAATTATTATAGAAGTTATGTCATTATGTAACTTGGGACCCACCATTAATTGTTCATTCAATGAACTACCAGAGGACGTTGGACTTGAAGCATTAAACACTAATCGTACTGGTGTAGTAGAACTGTTTTCTTTAATTACAGGATGGTAAGGTATATAAATAGGATGTGGAAAATTATTTAGTAAGGATGGATCCACCTTAATAGACCTCATATGATTTAGCTCTTCATATTCATTGAGAAAGTTGTAAAATTGTATTTCAAGATCAGGACTTTTTTTAAGATTACGTTCTGTTTTTAATAACATAGCCATGGCAGTGGAAAAGGAATATCCTAATAGAGAAAGAGCATTTTCCTTTATTGGTAGTCGCACAATATATCGACCTTTTAAATTACGAGTATGAGTATCACAAAAAAACTTTTCACACATTTGTTCCTCATCAGTTAGAAACTTTTCATTTTCAAACTCCTCTAAATGCCAAAATCGACTAAGTTCTTCTTGCAAGTCTGATATCTTGATACAATGTTGTGATAAAACTATAGAATTATAATTCGGATCTGATTGATTTACTGAACCTGATAGAATCCATCCCAATATAGTAGATTGTGCTATAGGGCTACCTACTGAACCTTTTTTTACTTCCCCCAATAATAGTAAACCGTAATAGTCTGCCCCTATTATTATTTGAATCTCATCTTTACTAAAAGGCAAAGGATCAGCAAGAAGAAAGGTCGTGCAGATGTGTCCAATGTGGGGCTAATGTCTCTAAAGAAGGGACATATCCCGTTAACCTTGGTAGAACTAGAGCTGAGATTTTAATACCTTGGTGAGGATTGTATATTGATGAAATCATTATTTCTACTCGTGACTTAACAGTACCTACGTAGGCTTTATCGATAGTTTCAACTGTTATGGATTCGGGGATCCTTTTGATTTGAAGCATTTGAACTAACTTATTAGAAATAAATGTCACTTGAGAGCCCTGATCTAATAATGCACGAATAACAGTTTCACGTCCCTTTAAATCACGTATTAAAACTTTCGCAGTGGGTAATAAACTAATAGGGGAGTTTTCTAGTCAAATTTTATAAGAATTTAACGACTGACTGAGTCTTACGTTATCATCATCTACTTTTGTAGACGAAGAAGATGTAGAAGGAATTTCGATCTTGCTTTCCTTTTCTATAGAATTTTTTTTATTAGGGTTTCTAGTTAAATGTATCATAGAATGATGTCGGCGTTTACAATGAATACAATCGTTTTTACTTGTACACTTTTGTGCAACATGACCTTGTCGAAGACAATTAAAGCAAAGTTTGCGTTCTTTAACTAATTCAAATCTTTTTGAAATAGAGAGAGTTTTAAATTGATCACATCTACAAAGTAAATGTTTCCCACCGCACAAGCAACAATCGTCATTAGACAATGTGACGTTAAATGATTTTACTAAATTTGTAGATGTCTGATTTTTCTTTGTATGATTATTATTAGAACTGCAACTTTTTGCAGTAGTCAATGTAGATTGAATGGCTTCTAATGTACGAATACGAGTGCTTAAAAATGAATCAAGTTGTTTATATGTAGGAAAGTCATCACTTTCTCCTACATGTTTTTCCCATTCGATCAGTGAAAATTTACTTAATTTTTTGACTGTGATAACTACAAGTAAATCGTTTTCAATATCTCTGTCTAAATTTTGCAATGCTCGCACAATCTCTGCGGTAATATCACGTAAATTCTTTAACTCAACAACCGAATCATTTTGAACTGATGGGATAGCTAAGAGTTTATTAATAAGTGAATTAATAATTACACGTTTATTTTCATATCTTTTGTTAAGCATTTCTCAAGCACTTAAAAAGTTTGATTCTGTAATACTTAAGTGTCTCACAAGTTGTGCTGCTTGGTCAGTTAAACAAGATTTGAGATAGTGTAATTTCTGTGTATCATGTAAATTAGTATTAGAAACTATTAAGGAATGAAAAATATCACGAAAATTAGGCCACTCAATATAATCACTAGAAAAATTAGGTATTTCAATTTTCGGTCATTTTACGAATCTAGTATTCTGAGATATATCGCCAAATGAATTTGAGTGGCTACTTGTACTTTCATTATTTTTATTTTGACTCTTAATTTCAGCAATTGTTTTATTAAACTTATCTAAGATATCAAAATAAACGTTTTCTATTTAAACAAAATAATCATTAGAAAAGTATTCAATCAAAGACTTATCTGAATTTTTTGCAGCAACATTAATAATCTTATCCAATGCTTCACATTTCTTCCAAAGTCCTTGAAGATGTTGGCGGCGGTCATGTATCATTTCCACAGAAAACTCATCACTTTTTCGTTTTTCCAAACTTTCATGAAGTCTTGATATGCTTTGAATCAATGTGTCTTGCTCAATTAATAAGTCTTCCATTTTTACCGAAACACTCAATTTAATCCGGCTCGAAGGACCTTAATTATGTTTAAGAAAAAAACTTCAAAGAAATTGAGAGCAAATTTATTTATTAAAAACTTACACTTTATTCTACAAAAGTTACGACAAGACTGACTTTCTTCCTTTTCTGGATTTCTTAATTCGCCCCTCTTCTCTAGTTTTAACAATAGTTTTATACCTGGAAAAATAAAAAGAATATTCCGGAGAGGGAGACCACACTTTCAGGTCATATTTATTTTTATTAAGTTTCATAGACAATTACGGCTGTCTAGACATGCACACAAGGGTGCAAAGATATAACAAAACGAACAATGGGCAAGGGCCTCAATAAAAGTATAATAGCCATGGGTCTATTATTTTTCAAAGTCTAAATACAATGTTATTAACTCAATGTTAATACAATACTGTGGACAACTTAAATATATGTGACGCGATCTGAAGAAAGGGACCTTAAAAGCAAAAAATTATAGGTTATGTTTGCAATTTTTTAAATGAAAATACAAAAAAAGGATCAACTGTCAATATAAATCATTAAAGTTTAAGACTTCATTAAAACTAAAATATTTAATAAACACTGATGTTAATTCGAAATAAGTAAAAAGAAACTTTCAAACAAGAAAAAAGTAACTCTAACCCAACCTTAAAATGATTTGCTTCTAAGGACCCTTTCTTCAGATCGCGTCACATATACATATTATTTTTTATATGTAGAAATTAATACAGACACCCAAAATTAAAAAAAATATTTTATTAAATTAAATACAAATTAATACAAAATTCACTAACAAGATCCCTCTTTATAAAAACCTGTCTTACTCCCAATCCTAGGCTATGACTGACGTGGTAGCTTTTTTGTATGTTTTAGTTGAAAATTTAATTTAATGAAGTTAATTTTGCTTTTTTGTTTTCTCGTGAAAGAATCTTTAATCAAATTATCCTTAGCTATTTATAGGAATCTGTTTAAAACTTAAAACTTATTTTAATTTTTGCCAAAATTTCACATTAATTGAAAATTTAAATAAAAAATTAACGCTTAATATACGTATACAAAAAATGTTAATTAAAATCTTTCAAAAGACAAATTTTTCTTTTGTTAATTATTAAATTAAATTATTGAAATTTTCAAATTTTTATAAAAATTTATATTATAACGCATTTAATATAAAGTTATAATCTAAAATTTCAACTAAAATTCATTTTTCAGTTAATTCTTATTCGAAAGTTCTACAAGAATTCAATTATTTAAATACAAAAAATTAATTAATTGTCAGAATTAAAAAGAATGCTTATCAAAAATTTTGGAAATAATTTATTTCTTCTGATGAATTGTAATAAAAACTTTACAAAATAATTACATTACATCCTGCAATGAATTTAATTATTTATCAAAATAATTTAATCGTAATAAAAAATTTTCTCACTGAAAGTTTTTGTACCTTGAAATTTCCTAGATAAACAAAGCGTTGAAAGTTAAGAAAAACATTTTATGTAATGCATTTCGAAAAAATTAATAAACTTTTTATTAATTAAGATTTTAAAGTTTTAAAAATATAGTTGGTTTCAGAAAAACATAATTTATTAGTTCGTTTTTGTATGATTACAAAATATGAAAAATCAAAAATGCCAGGACGAGTTAAAGACGTTAAACATTTTTGGTTTCCAAAAATTTAGTTGTTTCTCATTATTTTATAAACTAAAAAGATATAAATTTATTTCTTAAAAAAAAAGATGCGCATTTTCATTGTGTAGGGGAAGTGCGCCGGTTGTGGGCACCCCCCCGGTTGTGGGCACCCCTACGTAAACTTTGACAGCAAGCAGATTTTACTGATCTAAGTATTGCAAGTCGTGTTCGTTGACAATACGGACTTTTCGTATTGATAACGAAACAAATATATGCATTTGTGTAATAGCTGTGAGCATAATAAAGAAAATTTGCATTAAATAAATAAAAAAGTAATTTTGTATTGTTTTCGAAGAGCAACATATGGGTGTAGATTCGTTCAGAAAAAAAGGGTTTAATTTTTTTTTTGCAGTATTGTTATTATATTTTGTGATATACCTTCGTGTTTAACCAAAATTCTGCATCACAAAATGTGTTGGTCTTTTTAAGAAATGACTGTCATTCCCGGTTGTGGGCACCTTTATGTTAAGGAGGCTCTACCATCTGACAATGATGTGGACTACTGTCTTATCTATCTAAACTTTCTGCCAAGGAAAGTGACAGCCGCAAACTCCATTAAATGCGATGAATATAGCCGTTCAGTGCATTAGAAGTGCGTTATCACACTGTTCCTAAACCAAAAAAAAGTTTGACAAAAATGGATCCACAATCTGGTTGTCGGGAATGTTTCTGCATCAGACCAAATGTTAAAATCCGTTGAGATCAAAATCCTAGCTGATCCTTTTTTCGAGTTATCAATATATTTACATGCAAATTTTTGCAAAACGTTTAAATTAAAACTTTGTAACTTCATGTAGGACATCCAATCACGCAAAAGGTATCTTAAATATTTTTTATATGTAAATATATATCATTACATTTAAAATAAGACCTAAATAAAGAAAATTGATTAATATTTATCAAAATTTCGGGGTTTTTCAATATAAAGATTAGTTAAAAGTTAGTTTTGAACTTTTTTGATATTTCAGGTAATATTTCCGTAACCTTTATATTTCTTTTAAGTGTATTAATTATATTTTAATAATATTTGCACAAAATTTTATTTATTTGATTGAAAAAATACAAACAATAAGACATATTATGTAGACAAATACAAAAAAAATTTTATTACGTTAGGGTCCCCACTTTGCCCCACATTCCCCTAGTTGGACACTTAAGGATACGTTCTTATTAGAGGTGTGCATTTAATCGAGTCAAACTGAACATTAATCGACTCGACAACAGAAAATTTGAATCGGAGATAATTCGAGTCGAACTAGTCAATTCGAAAATCGGCGTTTCGAATTTCGAATTGCTCAACTCGACTCGGTCTACTTTCGATTCGAATCGGCCAATTCGAAGTTTCGACTTTCGAATTGCTCGACTCGATTTGATTTTCGAATAAATTCGTCCAATTCGAAACACAACATACTGCAACACATCATAGCACATTACATAGAAATTCGAAAGTCTAACTTCGATTTTCGAATTGGCCGACATTATTCGAAAATCGAGTCGAGTTGAGCAATTAGAAATTCGAAACTTCGAATTGGCCGATTCGAATCGAAAGTAGACCAAGTCGAGTTGTGAAAATTCGAACCTTCGAATTTCGAATTGACAAGTTCGAATCGAATTTTCTCTCGATTCGAATTTTGCACACCTCTAGTTCTTATATTATGCATTTTTTCTTTAAATAATAAATAGTTATTGCTTGTTTGAGAACATCAATTAAAGGAGTTTTTCACGATTAAAAATCATATTAATTTGTTACAAATACTTGAGTATTTAATAAAATATAGTTAAAGCATTTTATTGAAAAATCACGAAAGCTTCAGTAGTAGGAAATAATTTTTTAATTGCTTACTGCTGAAAAATTGAATTAAAACTTATTAGAAGTTGATAAAATAAGACTTAAATCTTATAAGTTTTAATATTTATGATTAATTATCAACAAAACTTTGTGCTACTCATTACGCAACTCGATAATGGTTGTATCTACAGTTGGACACTATGATTTTTAAAATAAAAGATAAAAAATCTTTTGTTTAAATATAATGTACAATAACACTACCTTTCTTCATAAAATATAAACTTCACACGTTCGACCAGTATATTCTTTAAAGTAATTATCAGAATGCATTAAAATTTATTTAATAAAAAACACGAAAGTGTCCGACTACCGACACTATAAAGCTATATTAATTCTTATGTGAAATCCTGCAAATAATAAAGCAGCAACACACTTTTTATATAAAAAATCAAGTTTAAATAATCTTAATATGAAATTGTATTAAAATAAAACAACAGAAGGTTATTTTTATCAAATACAATAAATTGCTGTGAGCATGGTATACAAAGAACACCATATCTTTAACAAATATCAATCAATTTTTTTCATTGAGGTCTTATTTTAAATGTAATTACATATATTTACATACAAAAATATTTCAGATACTTTTTGCGTGATTAGTTTGCCTACATAAAGTTACAAAGTTTTAATTTGAACGTTTTGCAAAAATTTGCATGTAAATATATTGATATCTCGAAAAAAGGATCAGCTAGGATTTTGATCTCAACGGATTTTTACTTTTGATATGATGCAGAAACATTTCGAACAACCAGATTTTAGATCCATTTTTGTCAAACTTTTTTTTGGTTCAGGAACAGAAACGTGTCATCATTTTTGTTCTTTATCCCGGCAAAGTCTCTTAAAATAAAGAAACTTTCATTTTTTCTTTATTTGTGTTGGTTTCCTTTAATATTTTTTCATTTTTAGCGGATTTTTCAAGGGTGCCCACAACCGGGTACAAAAATTTTTTTGTCAAAAAATTTCCATTTCACTAAATTTCTAATAAAACTTTTTTATTTAAAGGAATCAATTTAATTCCTTCACTGACAGTCACCTTAGACCTCCAGCTTTAAATTCGTACACATACATTTGTATAATATGCACATGGACAAATGTTATGAGGCAAAAACAAAAGGGTGCCCACAACCGGAACACTTCCCTTATAAATTTGTGTCGTTGAATTTAAAAATTGAAAATGTTTTAAAATCACACTATTAGTCATGATCACACTATTAATCCCCTTTTAGAAGCCGTCCCCTCAATTGATTTCTTTTTATATTTCATAAATTTTTAAAAATATTTTCATTACTTTAAATATCTTAATTAAAATTGTATTTAAAAATAGTTTAATCCTTCTGATGAATTTTACTATTTATGAGAATAACAATTTAATTCTTATTAACAAATTTAATCAAGATTTTATAAATTATTTAATATCTTTCAAAGAATTTTATAAAAATATTTAAGCAATTGACATCATTTTGAATTTGAAATAAATTAAAGAATGTTATTATATTTTCAATACAATTTTTATTCCATTCTTTGAAATCATTTATTTATATTCAAAAATTTTGATTTTATATTATTTTTATGAGAATTATTAAAATAATTTCAAAGAATTGAATTAAAATTGTATAGCTATTGAAAATAATTTTATAATACATTTGAATAAAATTTTAATTCAATTCTTTGAAAGAAACAATTAAAGTTAAGAAATAAAAAATTAAGTTTAACAATAAAAACAAAGTTTAACAATTTTAATTTTAAATTATTCTTATTTGAATAAATTTTAAGAATTTGAATTAATTTATTGAAAATAATTGAATCCCTTTGAAAAATGTAACTATTTATGAAAATAATTGAATTCTTTTAAGAAATTTTATTAAAATAGTAAATATTGAATTTTTTCCTTTAACCAATTTGTAAATAACGATTACATAAATATTACGTGTTTATAAATTTATAAAAATTACCTTTCCGTTTCTTCTTTTTAAAAGTGTTGTCTTGTTTGCCTTGTGTCAAAGGTGAGGAATTTAATCTGCTAGATGATGGAATTGATGAATTTTTCTCATTTATTTCCTGGCTCGAATCTATTTTCGACATGTCTACACTGTTCACTGTAAACATTTTATTATTAATAGCTAAATATACTGTATATTTTCGGAACAATTTAATAAACTACTGAATTTTGTAAAATTGAAAAAAGAAAAATATTTATAAATTTAGTAGTACTATTAATAGAATAGCTTTAAAATTGATTTAACTATATACTAGAAACCACGTGGTAGTTGAGGTTAAGAACCTTTTAACAGTTACATTTTTAAATTAAAAAACACTTTAAATAAATTTATTGTAATTTAAGTTCAATTCCGCTTGATAAACAACATGGTAGAATTCATAACCTTGAATTCGTCACAAGGCCATGGATTATGTTCATTAAATTCTTCTCTGCGAAAAAAATTTTGTTTAGCTTTTGTATTATTTTTTGTTAACATTTATTTTTCTTTTCGGAAAATAAAATAATTATAAGTAATTCTAAATACAAAAGTTATATATTATTCCAAAAATAGTTCAAACTATTTCAAAAAAATTACTTTTGAAAAATTGAATTATGTTTTTAGACAATAAAGTTTTATAATTCATTTTTAATTTTTGTAATTAAATTATCCTTAAAAAAGTAAATTAAAATTTTTAAATAGCTTTTATTTTAGACTTATTAAAATTATTTAGTAATCATGTATTGTTAAATTAAATTCAAATGATAGAAATTGTACAACTTTTAGAATTATCAACCACAAAAAAATTTTATAAAATAAAGATAAAAATTTTCATAATGTTGATTTATCAATCATAAATAGTTTTACTTAAATATTTCAAAATTAATTGAATTTTTAAAAAAAGTGAAAATTCTGTCTGTAAATCTGCGAAATGTCCCTGTACAATTCTTGTTGTGCTATTTCTATATTACGTACTGCTTATGTGTCTAATTTCATGCACGAAGATTCAAAATACTATGATAATAAATTTTTTCTTTAACTACTTTTTTAAAATTTAATAATGAAAATAAATGAGATTGTGAAGATGGTGCGGAATAATATCACTTTTGTAGCCATTAGAATATCTATATGTGAAAAAAGCAGAGAAAAATTCTTAAAAGTGCAAAAAAAATATTGATTTTTGTCTAAAATTAAAAAAGTATATATTCATTGCTTCAGCAGAACATACGATGCTTGAAGGACACGATTTTGTTTCCCCTCCATTTGCTATTGTCGAATTCGAAGATGGCATAGCAGTCATTAGGAGAAATTGGGCAATATTCAACAGCAAAGGAGAATTAACATCTAGCTATTATCCTGCTCCTGCAAACGAAAAGGAACTTAGAAAACATCTACTTGCGGAAAATTTCACGCCAAACGATAAAGATTGGTGTAATAAAGATGGGAATCCTTATACAATTAAAAGACACGTACGAAACTCGCGTAAGTATAATTTACGACATTGCAACAGATCAGGGAAAATGAAATTCATTAAACAGGATGTCAAACGTTCAGAGAAAAGTCAGGGAATTTCAGAAAATGTCATTCAATGTCAAGGAAACTTCTATAAATATTGCAATTTTTTGTCAGGGAACATTTTTGTCTATCATTAGACACCCTGTACTAGAATAATGTCATTCAATTTTCAAAATAACTACAAAAAATTCTGGTTCAATAATTTTATCATATTCTTTCTTAAATAGTCTATTTTTTGAATTTTGAATTTAAAAATATTTAAAAATTTTTAAAAATTGTATTGATTTACATAACATTCTATTAACTAGTATAATTTAAAAAATTCCTTAAGAGGGTGTCGAAGTCTAGTAAGGTGTTACATAGAAGTATTTGTTACATAGAAAATTTGATCTGCTATTTTGAATTTAAAAAGTGATATACAAATGTTTTAATACTTGTCTTTTTTACAGCAACTTATGAAGACGCAGAAACAAAATTAAAAGTAGCATTACAAATGTCAGAAGTTGATACAGACGACAGCGTCAATAATTTAAAAATGAAATAGAGCCGTCATAGTAGGCATAAAAAAATACTGAAACTTCCGATCTTAAGCTCAAATTATGTAGAGGATGTTAATAATACAGGGTTTAATTCTCTCAGGGAGAACAAGAAAAGAAAACTTGAAAATGGTAAAATCAATTGGTTATAAATTCTTATTTACAAAAACTTCTAATTCTATTTTATTATTTGTTTTCAAGAATATTAAATATTTCTTTGTAACCCTTCGACCGTAACATGGTGAGGAGTTTCCTCGCTCACTTTCTATATTATCTATATTATCATTACTTTTCATGACACTGTTCTTTAGTGTTGCCACAGTTCAAGGAAATCAGGAAAAGAAGAATTGGTCAGGGAAAAGTTAGGGAGTTTTATTGAAGAAGTGGAAAAAATTTAATTTTTGAGAAAGGTCAAAATTTTCTCTCGAAATCAAGGCAAACCCAAATTAATTTTTTATGTCAATTCTTTTAATTTTAAAAATTAATTTACAGCCAAAAGGTTTCTTAGATTTTTGATAGGTGTTGCTTTCCTGTGACCAACTGCGTTACAAGAAAAGAGACGGATGGAGGGTTAAATACATAAAAGTCATATAATTTTGTACATTATAATTCCATTGTGTAATATAATGAGATTGAAGTCCGCAACCTTTTTGAAAACGAAAATAAAATAGTGCGACGGTTTTTTATTTTTGATTCTAAAACATGTTATTTTTTAACAATTCTCTTAAGTAACAATTAATTTCTTTAAAATTGACGCATAGGAAAATTAGAGATGAATTCAACTGAATAAATATTCTTATTTCATTTTTCGTTTTTAAAAACGTTCCGGACTTCAACTACATTTAATATAAATATTTCGAAAGACATTGACAAAGAAAAAATTGTTACAAAGGAATTTTTTAACGATTTACCAACTCATACTACCCAAAAGGTCATAACTCATCATCATTTAGAAACTGTTCAACATCGTGAATATGATCAAACTGTTAAACCTCATGAAGTCAGTGACAAAAACACTAGTAGAAGTGATTTGGTAGATACAGAAGATGAAACTCAAAATGAAGTAAGGTTTTACAAATCTAATATTTTACTATTTATTAATATTATCCCAGGGTTGTCACAGATAAGAGAAATTAGGCAAAAATTAAAAAAAAATTCTCTTTAAAATTTAAATTATCTTTATAAATAACAAAATTCTTCTCCAAAATTCAATTATTTACAAAAATTTTAATAAAATTCTTGACAAAATTTCGATTATATTAAAAACTTTTTAAATTAAATGATTTTCAATATGTAGGGAAATATAGTCAAGGTTGGTCTACTGTCTAGGTAGGCCACTCGCGTTTTTTTGTCAAGTTCACTAGCGCCACCTACGCGCATTTTTGTCGAAGCTTGTCTTAGTGAAACTTAACTTTTTGTTCAATTACATTTTCGGAGGATCGAAAATTGTGTTTTCTGTGACGTCGGTACAAAAAAAGCTCAAAAAAAGTTTTGTGCATAATGTGAAAAACCATTAATAAAAGATAAAAAAGAAATTGAATCGTCAAGGCAAGTATGCAGAAAATTTGTGGGACTCATGGTTGAAAGGAAAACAAAGTAAAAAATCGAATCCCGAAACGTATTTCTTTATTGTTACAACAATTCAAAAATGTTACTTACTGTCAAGGTCGGCCACTATGTGTTTAAAATGCGCAAAGATGAGGACGAGCTACTTCATTTGCAAAAACTGCAATTCTGTATAACTCATAATATAATTCATCATCTTATTAATATTTTTATTTAATTTTATTAATATTTTAGTGCAAATTTTTTTTTCATTTATATTTATTTTTTATATTGTTTATTGTTATTATTTTGTTATTTCATTAAGTTACAAGCTGTAAACAATAAAGAATCAATTTTCCGTAACTCCAAACATGTTATTTTATTTTTTTAAGATTAATGCCCTTTGAATTTTAAACATGGCCGACCTTGACTGTAATGGCCAACCTGGACTGCAAATTTTTTTTTAAAATCTTTATAACTTTTTCATTTTTAAACCTGTCAATTTACTTTGTACAGAAAAAATGTTTCTATTAAACAGGACTTTCCAACCATATACTTCAATTGTCCAAATTCATTTAAAAAAAAAATATAAACAAAAGTCAAAAAGGTGGCCGACCTAGACTATGTTCCCCTACTATTTTAATCAAATTATTATTATTCAAATACATTTATTTTGTAAAATTTTTTCTTTAAATTCGTAATAATTCCATTATTTTCATAAATAGATAATAAAAATCTTCACAGAATTCAAAGTATTTTTTATACAATTTTAATTGAATTCCCCGAGAATTGTAATTATTCTTAAAGATTTCATTAAAACTTATCAAAATAATTGAATTTTAGAAAACAAACAATTATTGGATAAATTACTTATATTTGTAGTTTTAAATTTGAAAATATTAATTTCTAATGGGAAAATAATAATAATTAAATATTTATTTTTATTTTTTGAGGATGTAATAATTTCTTACTGTGAATCAGAATATTGTTTAGGTTCAAGGAAAAAGTAAAAATAATGTCTGTAAATCAGGGAACAGCAAGGAAAAAAGTATATTAAATTTTTGTGGCAACCCTGTATCAATTAACTTGTAGAACTCATTTCAAACATTTTCCTTAAACAGGGTGAATTGAGAGATAATGAAGACGAAAATGAGAGGCTCAAAAATTTCACAGAATACCAAAGTCGAAACGGACGGAAATCAAAATTCTTTGACAAACCTGAGGAAATTGCCGAATGGGAATGTAAGAAATCCATTTTATGCTACAAAAATTCAATGGTAGGAGAATAGGTTCAGTTGTGGGCATACTTTCGTTTTTGACTCATAACTTGTGCCCAAGTAGATATTAAGTGAACATATGTGTTATATATTGTAAAAATCACAGGTATCCAATCACTTTTGTATTCGCTTAAAAATCTACTTTCAATCATAACATACACGTGATATTTGTAAGATTTTACAAATTATATTTCTGTCAAAATTTTTGCGGATGTATCCACAACCGAAAATTTTCCCCTAATTTTCGAAAAGAGCTCAACTTTGTATATTATTTATCATGTGAATTGTCTAGGCACAGAAAAGGATATTAGAGTACTGAAGATATTGAACACAATTGGGGCGATGGTCGAATACATCTGTAAACATTTGAATGCTTTGGAGCAACGTCCAGGAGCTGAAGAAGAAGCAGCATCTGATGGGGAGGAGTTCGAGGACTTGCAGGCAACTACTGAAGAAGAGGTTGCACTGCTTGAAACGAAATTAAAAGAAAAACGCTATTGTAGAAAAGTTGTAAGTACCATTAAGCTGCGGTTACACCTCTGCAGACACCGTGCCTGCCTGCAGATTGTCATGATAACATACAAGAGTAGGAAAGTCAGAGAATTGAAATTTCTCTCTTATCCCTGTTGTTACTGCCTGCGCAGGCAAGTAGGCGGCAGAGGTGTAACCACAGCTTTATGCAGGTCCACTTTTTGATGAAAAGTTTGTTTATAATAAATGAGTAATGTAGGTTAAGGACTAATTTCATTTTTAATTTATTAACTATTAAATTATTAAATATAGAAGCTTGATATAACATTCTTGAAAGTAATTTTAATAATATTACTGGCTCCGGAGATGGGTGTTAAATACAATTTCCTAGGTCGAAGTGGAAAAAGGAAGCATTTATTAAAAGTGCATTTTACAGTGTTGTGTATAGTAAGTAAAACAATGTAGCTTACAAACTTGCAGCAAAATGTTCCTAAAATTTCAAATGTAATAGGGACAGTTAAAAGGGACCTACTGGTCGAAAAAAATCGATTTTGACAATTCTATTGATTACACAGCCACACAAAAAAAAGTTCTGATCTAGGGGTCTCTCTATGTAGACTTTATGTTTTTGGGTCGCTGAATCCGAATCCGAGGTCCATTTAACCACATCAGATCAGGATTTTGACATAACCTCAAAAAACCAATATGGCGGACACATTTTTGAAAAGTTCATCGGATTCGCTTGAAATTCGTTACTCGGGGGGTTTTTGAGGTCGCTGATTACGAATCTGATGTCGGTTTTTCAAAATTCAAAATGGCGGATCCAACATGGCTGACACAGACATATTGGATCCGCCATTTTGAATTTTTGAATTCTGACTTCAAATTCGTAATGAGCGACCCCAAAAACCCCAGAGTAACGAATTTCAAGCGAATCCGATGAATTTTTCAAAAACGTGTCCGCCATATTGGATCAGCCATTTTAAATTTTTGAAATGAGACTTTAAATTCGTAATCAGCGACCCTATAAACCCCCGAGTAACGAATATCAAGCGAATCCGATGAACTTTTAAAAAATGTGTCCGCCATATTGGTTTTTTGAGGCTATGTCAAAATCCTGATTTGATGGGGTTAAATGGACCTCGGATTCGGATTCAGCGATCCAAAAAACATAAAGTCTACATAGTGAGACCCCCAGATCAGAACTTTTTTTGTGTGGCTGTGTTATTATAGTAAACGGTCTGCTCTTTATAACACAATGAACTACACTGAAAAACTGTTGGTAGAGCAGTTCCGCTATTGACTGTTGTGCAGCGCTACTTAACTTTAAACTCACAGCTTTATCAAAATTAGGCGAGTTGCTCTCCTAAACTTGACTACCAATGGCGTTGGCGAGCGGCTGCTTGACAAAAAGGTCAGCAGCTCTATAAAAAAGGAGAGTTGCTCGCCCAAAAAGGAGAGTAACTCGCCCAAAAATAAAGTGAGCTGTGCGTTTCTTTTTAACGCAGCAGTTCACCGCATTGGGCGAACAGCTCTACCAACAGTTTTTCAGTGTACAGATTTATAGTTGCATTAGTATTTTCACAATTTAACTTCAAAGTTAGTTACTTTGACAAAAAACAGTGCAAAAAAATAAACTTCGTAAACTTAATAATCGTTTTTTTCGGATCGTAGGTTCCCTGTATCAGTCCTTGTCACAAATCATATAAACAAAACTGGTACTGCAAGCTTTCAAATTTGGAAACTTAATCTATAATGATACGTTTTAATTTTAGAAGCTGTTAGAAAATTGTATTCTAAAAAAGTGACTGCGAACGAAATTAATCGTTGGGTTCAGGATTGGCTCACCCAAAGTTCTAATACTATGAATAGAGAGAAGTATGTATAACTTCCATAACAGGTCATTCAAATACCACGTGGACAAAGTTTTTGAGTTTTGATTGTTTGAGTAAAATAAAAAATTTCTTTATGGTTATATCTGCGTGCTATATGGACGACCTGAAATTTGTTGTTTAAAATTTATTAACTATTAATAATAATAAAATAAAAAATTTAATATATCATTTACAGAAAACAGTCTGAAAAAAATTAGAAGAAGAACAAAAAATTCTTACTGATGATGATGATGATTAGAAGGAAACAGAAACAGATTCAGAAGGTAATGAATCCACTAAAGAGTAATTTCATTACTATTTTTTTAAAAAATAGTAAATTATGTCATTTACTTTATCTTTTATCTACTAATCTTTAAAAATAAACGAACAAAATCTATCCAAAATGTTGCGAAAATCCAAAGTTTTGAATCAGTATTATTTGATGACAAATATAGTTTAATAAAAAATGTCTATATTTATACTGTCTACTTTATTTACCCTATTTCTATTTTTCAGTATTAATTTTAATTTTCTGCATTGTTCACAATAATTCTATAAAATCGTTTTTTAAATTTTTACTACTATTTTGAAAAAAATATTTCATTAATATTCTGTTTCAATGTTCAGTCAAATTTTGCCTTGAAAATTCGAAGAAAATTTAATTTAAATATTCAGTGCATTTTTACGACGAAAATTTAACGAAAATTTAATTTAAATATTTATCTAATTTTTACAATGAATATTTAAAAAAGTTTAATTTAAATATTTGGGGAATTTTCATGACGAAAATTTAACGAAAATTTATTTTAAATTTTCAGTCAACTTCGAGTGACGAAACTTTCCTGAAAATTTAATTTAAATTTTCAGGAAAGTTCCACATTAAACATTCATTGAAGCGGGACATTTAAATCTTTATACAATTTTCTCTAAACTTTTCCAGTAAATACTTCGAAGTTTGCAAGTAAATATTTACTAAATATTTAGGAAAGTTTCAGTGCTGTGTAGGATAATCATGTCCAAGCTTATCTTGTAAAGAGTACCGAAAATAAATTAATTGGTTACGTGGATTTACCTTATATGGATTCAGTTCAATCCATTGTAAAAAAGGATCTTCATTTAATTGTAACTAAACATCGCTTGTAACTAACTGTAAGTTACTTGTAACATACATTTTTAAAATAAATTTTCTACATTAGGAAACATGTTTTTAATTGCTTATTTACAGAGTTTATTTAATTTTAATGTAATAAAACCATTCGTCCTCGGTGAAGTACAACATCTGTACCTCAAGCCAAGCACAATATCCGTTTCACGTTTTAGTACGGTATCTGTCGCACAGTGGCACTGCTGCTGCGCTCAACTTGGTGTACAGATGCTGAACTTCTCCATTTCAGAATCTGTGCGTTTCTTTTTTCAGTGTGGATATCTCAATTAATAGAAATCCACATTGGTGACCCAGGAAAAACTAAACAAAATCCATGCCGGATATAAAAAATGGACGACATTCAGGAATAGTAAATACATTCTTACCACATGGCATAATTCAAGAAGTTAACTCATCTGGAAACATCACACTCATCTTCATCAAGAAAGTTAAATAAATTACACAAAATTCTTAAGGAGGTTGGATTTAAACTTCCTTCTGTTTCGTGTCGTCTGCAATTGTTTGTGTCATAAATGCGGTAATGTGATATCATGTCGGAAAATTTAGAAGAGACTTCTGAAAAAGGTGTAAAAAATTATTATTGGAAGGGGAAAAAGGAACTAAAAAAGTTTACGAATATCGTTGTCGAATGCAAAATGTGGGAAAAAACCTTCGGAGTGTTTATGACATTAAAAATCTTCGACATAACCTCAAAGACGATTCAAATTGTGAATTTGTGACGTGCGAGCCTGCTGAAGGCAGAAGAATCGTGCATTTAAAAACATTGGTAGAATAACTGCATTGGAAAAATTGCAAATCTGCTCTATCATTAACAGATATTGTTAATGGAAGAAGTAAAACGATTGTTGTAGGTGTTTTAGTTTTTACATTGTTCGATACGTGCATTTTGCGATCATATATTGTTTATTATTGCATTTCATATAATATTATAATTTTAATTAAACAATTTTTGATCAAAATTAACTTTTTCATTTATTTTTATAATATTATATAATGAGATCTTTTTGTATACATTTTAATCTATTTCAATCAACCTCTTCTTACCGGGAAGTGAAGCGAAATGAAAGTGAGAGTGATATAATAAAGAAAGTAAAATGAAGGTGAGAACGAGATGAAAATAGAGTAAAGTGACAGTAAAGTAAAAGTTAGAATGAGAATGATTGAAGTGAAGGTGATGTTAAAGTAAAAGTGAGTTTGCTAGTACAATAAGAGTGAAATTAAAAGGAGTGTGAAGTGAATGTGTATTTGAAGTCTTATTACGCCAGAAACATCTTAATTTAAGATATACTTTAATAAACCTTGCAGAAGTAACTTTCTTTTCTAAAATGGAAAAATATATTTATCACTACTAAAACATATAAAGCATCTTAGATATTAGTCAAATACTTCAGAAAACATGTTATTTTAAGATATAAGATACAATTTTTCCATCTTACATCTAACTTTAAAATATCAAAAAATAAACCTATTTTTTTTATGCACGAAATTTACTTATATAACACTGTTATCTCAATGTTACGTTACAGTTACGGAACATGTTTGGTTTGCAAAATCAAGATTAATTTTTGAGGTGTAGAGTAGGTAAATGATTTTTTGGAAATTCATGCGTCTTTAATACATACCGTTAAATCATTATCATTTATCGGCCCACTAGTCTGCTGAGTGTTTTTTAACAATGTAGACATATTGTCTTTTAATTGTTGTAAAGATGACATCACGCCTTCTTGGAATCTTTGGGTATTTTAAATATTTAAAGCCTCCTCCAGAACCTTCACCTTTTCCTTCATGATTGAAAATTCTTTATCTTTTTCTTCAATATGTCTGTTAAAAAGTAATTGAAATTTACTATAATCCTAAGTCAA
Organism: Leptopilina syphax; assembly: GCA_032872505.1. Taxonomy (NCBI): domain Eukaryota; kingdom Metazoa; phylum Arthropoda; class Insecta; order Hymenoptera; family Figitidae; genus Leptopilina; species Leptopilina syphax. The sequence goes on along the minus strand of CM065471.1, from coordinate 6,871,841 downwards.
AATTTAAACTCTACTTTTTGTCTAAAATGAAGGGTTACTTAGTATAATGATGTGCACCGTCGATTATTGTCCGGTACACACCATTAGAACTCGACTGTCGATATACCGGTTGTACTCAGGAGAGGTTTTCTACAGTTTCTAGGCGCAAAAATTTACAATAAGTTATAGACGGAGAGCTAGCGACAGTTTTGGTCAAGGGATTTTTATAAGGCTCATAATTGAAGGATAGATTCCTTCTTCACTTCTCTTTGCAAAAATGTAAGTCTGGCAGCACACATGCCCTGCGTTTTCACATATGAGACAGTTTATTATGTAGAAAATTTATTTTCATATTTCTAAGTGCCATACCTACTTGATATTAAACTTTTTTGCCTAAAATTCATAAAAATATTACTGCCAGAACTGCCAACCCCTGACAATGACGTGTCAGACTCGTTGTTTATTAAAAAATAATTATGAAATTTCAAGCGTTTTTTATAAGTCTGTCTTTTTTCATAGGTAGTATTTCACTCGTATATATCACCATTAAAATAACAGGCCGATATTCCCCTGCTCAATATGTGAAAAAAATTGTTAAAGTTGCAAAATTTTGAAAATGGGAATAAAGGCATTATTTTCGGATTTATAGAATATTCCATTGCAAACTTTGACAAAATGCTATTATTACATGTGCCTTATGATGCTGTAAAATTAATGTTATGTAACGCTGTATATTTTACATCTTAAAAATTCCTCGACCGTGATGTGGACGTGAAGCCCCCTTTTTATTATTAATAATATTGTTAAACTATAAAAGGGGTAATAATAAATAATGTAAACAAAGAATACACATATAATGTCAAAATACAATAATTTGACTGTCAAAGAGTTCGAGAGCGAATCCTAGCAACAATAGTAATTAAGAATAATTTCTGCCTTATTTTATTGTTTTTGTTTAAGCTCGTTGGACGCAGCTTTCAATAGCGCGAGTCTAACCAATCACTAATAAGTCCTTAGTCTCGGAGTGAAAAGGACTCGGAACACAAATTGAGGGCGTTTAAGTCAGAAGAGCAACGTAAAAACAAGGAACAATATTCCTTGCAACAAATAATTATATTTGTTATTTATTTTAATCGTTTATGCACTACTTCGAAGCTCAAAGAAAGGCCAGTCCAAGATTAGTTGTAGTTTCGTGAAAAATATTAGATCGACGCCTGAAGTAGCTGCAACCCATCTTACATCTAGATTAATTAGAATTAGATTTTATCGACAGGGTTGCAGCCACTCAAAATTGTATCCAACGAGTTGTAACGAACGAGCTGCCGCCAGGCGCTCATCCTTCACGTTTTGTACATCACGGTGGATGGTTGATTATTTTCTAAAGAGAGGAAAAATTAAAATAAAGAAAGAAAAAGGATTATTTGTTGGAAATTCCAAAGTTGGAAATAAATATTTAAAGCAGAAATTGCTATTTTGTTTTGTGGAATAATGGTGAGTTAGACTATTAATTCGCCATAATAATAAATTCGCTTTGTTTTCTTGTCGAAATTTGCTCGCTCTCCGACTCTTAGCAAGTCTGTTTCTTTTGAATAATAAATGTCTCTTTAAAGTTTTAAATATTTAGAATAAATGTAAGTTATGTGCGTAAACAAGTGTTTATTTATTTAACAAAAGTCACCATTCGTTCCTACACCTAGTCGGCAAAATTATCTATTATAAATATTCTAATCGAAATTCTAAATATGGCTTGTATTTTCTTATTATATTAGAGGAGCAGCCAGGCGCTCAAAATTAAAATAAATAATAAAGATCGCCTTTATAATTTCTCGCCACCAGAGTTGTTTTCCCCAATTCTAAGTCTCTAATTTTCAATAAATGAACCGTCGTGGCGACAGGTTATAAATGGCGCCCAACGTGGGGCACGAGCGATTATTATTATCCAGAACAAGCTCGCGACGACCGTACTCTCAGCGACATAATACTAGTAAACAATCTTTCTTCAACAATTCATAAAGCGCACCAAACAGTTAACGGCTCACTCGTAACACCAACCACTACAAGTACAGTGACTACGACGACTAACACTACAACTTTCACAACAAGCTCGCTTTATACTCGACCACCTATTGCCTTGGTTTCATTCGCAAATCATTCGCGGGACACCCATCAAAATTACAGTTCTCACCTAAACAGAAAATCGAACTTATATATGCCTCAAGCGCATTTAAGTAACTATCACAAAGTTCAGGAAGAGACTTTTGATAACACGCCCTCTTGCGAACAATTAGGAAACCCTAGCAAACCGTCTAACTAACAAAGCTTCAAACACAACAATTATTTTTTTAACGCAACCGACGATGTTCTTAACCCTTACGAAAATATTAGCGATCACTTTCATCGTCAAAATACTGCGCCGACAACGCCACAACCACAAGCGGATCAATTATCAACACCAAATCAACTCGAAAACCCTCCTCAACAAACCGATACTAAAAGCAATAGGTGCGATATCGGAAAAATAGTTCGACATTGGGACATAAAATTTAACGGCTCAACAAATGTTAGCGCAGAAAATTTTTTGACAAAAATCGACGAATGCCGAATTTTTTCCCCACTCTCGGACAGAGACATAATAAGCGCACTACCGCTCTTACTCACCGATTTAGCCCTAATTTGGTATAGAAATTGTAGAGATCAAGGGGAATTGTGGAAAAATTGGTACGATTTTAAACATTCATTCCGATTGCGCTTCGGTGACGAAAATTTCGACTATCGCCTACGCGATCAGATAAGAACGCGAACACAAGGCGCAAAAGAACGAGTCAAAGATTATTTGACTTGTTTACAAGGGTTATACCATAAATTGCATCGAAGAATACCGCTCGACGAACAACTAGACTACGCACACCGTGGACTTCGACCGAAATTTAAACGTGTTATAAAAAGAAACGAAGTGTTTAGTTTCGATAGGTTAGCTAGAATAGGCCAGGAATGGGAAGCAGAATGGGCGACAATAAAATAATACAAGCCCCACCAACACCGGAATTTTCATTTTTGCTAGAATTTGCCTACAGAGAAAATAAAACGACGAGCGCTTAAATCGCAGCTGTTAGTGAGACTCCACAAACTAATACAACTCCGCCAGCTGAAACTGAATGCGCCGCGTTACAAAATAAAAACCCTGATAGGCAAAATAAAAACAAATCAAAAGAAAATACTCCGAAGAAAAACGGGAATAAGGCGCGTAAAACAGCAGCCCCTAAACCCGAAACAAACGTTTCGGCTATACAATCTACTTTGTCACTACCAGTAGACACATGCGCACTATTGTGCCGCAACTGCCTCTGTCATGGTATTCCTCGTCCACACGGTCACCTTGCTTCTGATTGCGAAAAAGAAAAACTAACATTTTGCTACAAATGTGGTAGACTCGGAGTGAAAACTCCCGAGTGCCCTACACCACAATGTCAAACAAAATCGAAACCGGGAAACGGCAAACGTGCCCAGTGAGCACGGTCCCCACTGGGCATAGTTTATCCGACCCACCTCCGTCATCGGCCTTGTCGGATGAACTCCTTTATTCGCGGTCGCCAGAATCTGGAGGGGGAAGGGTACAAGCAGAACTACCTATTATCGATTCAGACTGCTCTGCTCTAAACATTAGTAATTTAAACGAACGATTCTTCGTAAAAATAAAAATCAGGAATACGGAACTAAATGCACTTATAGATAGCGGATCGTCCAGATCTATACTAAATGAAAACGGCGTAAAATTGTCCGAAAAATTAGGTCTAAACTTAACACAATCCAAAATCAAAGCGATAGTTTTCCCAAATGGCGCTTCCCAGTCAACAGTATGACAAGTTAACCTACCGTGTGAGATAGGAACCGTAATTAAAGAACTTCCTTTTGTGATAGTAAAAGATTTTAATTACGAGTGCATTCTCGGTATGGACGCTATTCAAGTATTCAAGTTACTACTAGACGGTAGTACTAATACGGTCAGAATTATTCCCGATATTGAAACGTTCGCCCCAGTAATCGATTTACTTTGTTCACCCGAGAGATCTAAAGGCGAAAACTGTTCAGCCCTAAAGGAACTTACGAGTGAGCAAATTGATTTAGTTGAGGAATTCTTAACGTTATATGCGAAATCTTCCAAAAATTTAGGTAGAACACACTTACTAGAACATAACATCGATGTCCAACATATTAGACACCCTCCGCTGGAACTGCAAAGCAGAGAAGTCAGAGCGTTTTCTGTACCTGGAAGAGGTCATTTTCCATATAAGACAATGCCTTTCGGTCTTACGGGTTCTCCGGCGACCTTCGAGCGCCTTATCGAAAAAATTCTAGGCCCTGATATGGAACCTTTTGTCTTTTCATATTTGGACGACGTAATAGTGGCCACACAAACTTTTGAGGACCACATGAAATGGTTAAAAGAAGTCCTTAGGCGCATTAAAGAAGCAGGCCTTACTATTAACCCTGACAAATGCATGTTTTTTAGGAATGAGATACGTTACTTAGGTTTCATTGTTAACAATAAGGGCGTCAAAATAGACCCAGCTAAGTTAGCTCCAGTTCTAGACTTCCCTTCACCTCAAAACTTGCTTCAGCTGCGTAGATTCCTAGGCTTCGCCTCGTGGTATAGGCGCTTTATACCAAACCTGTCAACAGTCGCAGAACCTTTAACCTTGCTGCTTCGCTCCAATCAACCGTGGAAGTGGGAGAGCGATCAGGAATCCGCTTTCAAAACTATCAAAGAAGCATTGACTTCTGCCCCGGTAGTAGCGTGCCCTGACTTCTCCAAACCCTTCACCCTGCAAACAGACGCGAGCGGATCCGGGTTAGGCGCGGTCCTAACACAAATTCAGGACGATTCCGAGCGCGTTATATCTTACGCCAGCCACACGTTATCTAAGGCTGAGAGAAATTATTCCGCAACCGAACGGGAATGCCTAGCTGTAGTATGGGCAATCGAGAAATTTAGAGCATATTTGGAAGCAGACCACTTCACAGTTGTGACTGATCACCACAGCTTGAAGTGGCTGAAATCCCTCAAGGATCCCACCAGTAGGCTAGCAAACTAGTCCTTAAAACTCTCAAAATATGATTTCGATATACAATACCGAAAAGGTTCGTTAAATGTTGTACCCGATTTCCTCTCACGTTTAGACCAAGACGCGAAAATAACGAAACCGGTCTCTGCAATTGTTGCCACTAACGACGAGTGGTACCTTAAAAGAAAGGCAGACATCATGCGCCACCCTCACGCTTTTCCCAATTGGAAAATTGAGAATAATCTTCTATACCACCATCTAACTAATTGAACGATTTGAACGACTGGAAACTCGTGTTACCCGAAGAATTTCATAATAAAATAATGAGCGAGGCACATGATGAGCCTCAAGCTGGACACTAAGGTGTCGACTGCACGTTTCACCACGTCTCACTCCGTTATTACTGGCCCGGTTACTACCGCGACGTCGCGAAATACGTTAAGTGTTGCCATGTCTGTCAGATTAGTAAAACGGAAGCAAAAAAGCCGATCGGCGAAATGAATCATCGCGTAGTCGAGCAGCCGTGGTTTATGGTAGGCGCTGATATCATGGGTCCATACACTCCTTCGTCCTCCCAACATCAATATATCTTAATATTTCAAGATTTCTTTACACGGTGGATCGAAGTAGTACCTCTTCGAAAAGCGACAGGTCCGGCTATCATCAAAGCCTTTAAAGATGTCGTCATTAATCGTTGGGGAAGCCCCTCACTTTTATTCACCGATAATGGAACCGAATTTTCCAACAAAGCGGTAAAAGAGCTCTGTAAAACCTATAAAATACGTGCTAGTAAAACTCCAAAATATCACCCCCAGGCGAACCCTGTGGAGAGGGTTAATAGAGTAATGAAAGCAATGTTGCGCTCATACATAAAGGCAACACAACGGAAATGGGATGAATATCTAGCAGACTTTCGTTTCGCCTTCAATACAGCGCAACATTCCTCTATTAAGACCTCTCCGGCCTTCTTAAACCTGGGACGAGACCCACTTCCAACGGGAACGGTATTTGAACAACTCGCGCTCGAAAAGGAACAGCCACCCCTCTCTAGGAATGTCGACACCTGGAAAGAGAGAATGCTAAAAATCTAAGCCGTGCGCGATCTCGTTAAGCTACCCTTAGATAGGGCACAGAATCTGAAGCAAAAGGGGATTGAGATCGATCGATTTCAGAAGAGGCTCAATGATTATAACGTCATCATCTGATTCCTCTGAGATGATGCTGAATGAGAGGCTTGCGGAATTGTTTAGGTTTTCGGGTGCATTGGCGGTGGTTTTCGACAGATCTGGAGAAACGGGAGGAATCGAGGATTGTTTCGGGTTTTTCTCCTGGGTCCGACGTCAGGAGGGACTTCTGAGTTAGCTATGGGAACTCGATTACATACGCATTTTGATAAAGGGATCGGCTCACCATCGTTAAGAGGACTTTAGGAGTTCCCCATCGGTTTATGACAAGGTCTCTCAGGGCATCTGAGATTAATTTACCAGTAGCATTTCGCAAGGGTTTAATTTTGATCCATTTTGTGAAAAGATCTTGGATAACAAGGATATATTTGAAATCAAAATAAATTTGAGTAAGTAATATTCAATAAATTTTAAAATTCAAGTAAGTTTAGACAATATTTATCCAAAAAAAATTTTTACTTGCAGTAAAGGATTGTAAAGAAACAAAAAAATCAATTTCTGAAAAAATAAGATGGCTAACAGCAAATTTAAGTCCTTGGAATACTGTTGAAAAGTATTAGAAAGAAACATCTTTATTCCGTATTGATGAATTATTAATAAGTGATTTATCTAGCAATGATTACATTGAAAAGTTTCGAGTACTCGGTCAACCACAAGAACACAATTTGGTAAGCTATTTTTTAATCTAGTCACAGAAATTTAATATTAGATACAAACTGAAATATAAAATACATTAATTATATATAAAATTTTGCAAATCGGGATTGAATCACACATTATTGTAAAACAGAAAAGTGATCAGCGCAATTTAGTGTACATGTTTCCCAATGAAGAATTTTTTCCTAAATTGTTGGAAGCTTATAATAACACTGGACACGGAGGAAGAGACAAAATGTTATATTATATTTTAAAAAATGGTGTATATTCAGATTGGCAGTTGAAATATTTGTCAATTGTTGTCACACTTGTACTCGTAAAAGGACAACAATACAAAAAGTTGTTGTCATCAAATTTATTGTTACGCATGGTTTCAATAGCAAAGGACAAGTTGATTTGATTGATTTCCAGTCATGTCCCGATGAAGATTATAAGTGGATAATGAATTATCAGGATCATGCAACGAAATTTTTGCACTTAAGGCCTCTGAAATCGAAACATGCAAACAAACTCAAACAATTGGTCTCGAGGTTGTTTTGAAGTTCAGGTAAATTAATTTTTATTTGTCAAGTAAATTATCGAACCCCATATGAAACAGTCTTGGGACCAATAAAGAGTGGACTCTCAAGTACATCTTTACCCGTAGAAATGCTGGAAAATGTACATGCTTAAAATAATTTGGAAGCAGCTCTTACAGAATTTAATCAACGACAGAACGAAGTTGTTTCTGAGGAAATTAGTTAACCTCAACAATCAGCTCAAAAAGAAGTTTTATTTAATTCCAATACAACACACTTTTGCGGAACATGCAATTTACAATTATATATTAACAATTCTATTACTTGTACGAAATGTAATTTGCGTGTACATGTTGATTGCGGAACTCTCGATTTAAATACCGATAATAATTTAATATGTTCTTTTTGTGTTCGGGGTGAAAATATAATTATTAATCAAAAAAATTGTTTTAATAGACAAAAAATCGCCGCTGAAAAATTGGTTAGCTTTTTTCTTTTCAATTGACTTCAATTAATTACAATAAATTATTGCAATTTTGTAAAAAATATTTTTGTCTTTAATTTGAATTTTTCTATTATATTACTAATTAAAATTTCATTACAATGTTTATTCATCGACTGCCAAGGGGTTAATGAAAACATAGTGCAATGCCATATTCTATATAAGCTAGTTTAATTCTTTGTAATTACATTTTTGTGCGATTACCGAATCCGGAAACATTACTTTAAATAAAGGAACACTTCAAGCAATGCTACGTATAGATGAGTGTGTCATGATATAGTTGATGCACCAAAATATTTCTGCTGTTGTGACAGAGAAGTCAATGTTTACATTAATTGTAGAATAAATAAAAGGAAGCGACGCAGGATTTGATGAGGATCCGGTTCCAAAAAAATCTTTATAATAATTACGATATTTTTATATTAACATGAATGAAAATAAATATGAAAGTGAGCAAGTATATAAAATAAAAAACAGTTTTACTTGTAGTAATAGAAGTTGAACCAGATGCTTGATCTACCGTATTCTTAAACGGGAAAATTTTTTGGGAAAGCGCTGTATTTCTTTCTGTGCAGCGGCATTTCTACAGACTACGTATAGCAGCGGCTTAGATTATGGGCATCAATTACCCATGTTACAGACAACTTGTACACATTTCACAAGGGTTAGGTATTTGCGTACAGCGCTTGCGCTGTTAATGGGAATCTCCTGTCGCGAAGTTGAATACCAGCTACACACAATGCAAAGAAAGCAGCACGTGGCCACTAGTGGGCAGCTACTACACAAAATTTGTTGCTGACTTGATTCAATAAATGCTTTTATCTATCCACACTGTTTAATATATTTTTTCAGCCTTAACCCAGTGGAAAGAAACCATCATTGTTTTAAAAACGTTCCAAAAACGTTTTTAGAACGTTTCATGTCTGCTAAATAATGTCCCAAAAACGTTATATGGTTCTAAAACGTTTCAAAAGCAATGGAACGTTTTTGGAACATTATTTTGCAGACATGAAACGTTCTAAAAACGTTTTTGGAACGTTTTTAAAACAATGATGGTTTTTTACCCACTGGGAATGTGACTCCTTTTGAATGGCTCTTAACAGATATGATTTCCATGTTGCTTAAAATAAATATTTTATGACAAAGTGAACAATCAGCGGAATTTGGTTCGTTTCCTACTCGCTGTAGAAATGACGGGAATTCTTCAATCCATTTGTCATTAAAAAATGTTTTTTTGGTCAGATGACATTTTTCTTTGGTTTCGAGCCTAGTATATTAAAATAAATAAACTATGTTTTTTATTTTTTTGTTTATGTTGCACATAATTTATTAACACACTTAATATAAGATATTTAGTTTATCACAGCCAATACTTTATTTCAATTCTCTGCATTCGAATTTACAATAAATAATTTGTGTTTAGCGGTTCTGGGCAAAAGGATTGTAATTATAATTATAATAAAAATAATAAACAATCAAAATAAATTTCATTCACTGCAATATCAGAGTATATATTGCTGTTATTTCATAGTCAACCCTTTATTTGAATAATTCGATTTTTGCAATGGTTAAGGTTCGAAAAGTAAATATGTACTGCGGTCGACAAGTTTGTCCAGATTTTGAAGCTGTGCATAGGAAAAAAATTTACAATATTCCTAATAATGGATTTGTGAAATTGCAAGAACTAGCTGCCCTAATGAAGCCTTTTGTTCCAAATAAAAATAATAAATGGGATGATTCTGTTTGCAAAAATTGTTATCGTAGATTTACTTCTAAATTTTGTGTTCCCTCAAATGTTTCAATAGAAGATAACGTTTTAATTAACGATGCAGATGATCTCTCTGAATATTACGTAGACGATTGTGAAGAAGATGATCCTTATGCGCCCGATAGATCAGATGAAATAAAAGTAGTAAACAAAGAAATTGCTGAGATAAAATTAAATTTATCGCTTTTAAGGAATAAATTGAATTAATTTGAAAGTGAAAAAATGCTTATGTGAATAGGAAGCGAAAACAAACTGTTGATTCATTTGCTGAAGCAACATCGAGTAAAATACTGCTCAAAATCATTATGGGTCATCTTCATAAGCTTCTTGCACGTGATCTGCAGTATAGGATCGCGTATAATCGTCTTACATCCCGAATATCGTCACATGTTGGTGAATTTGAAAACAAATTCACTTTCTCAAATGGAACGAGTGTTGAGAGAATTTCAGAAAGCAAAGGCGGCGGATCTTCGATATTTACCCCCACTGCCAAAGGAAAAAATGAAATTTCCAACAGCAGCAGCAATTCTTCCAGGAAAATGCGCAAAGGTCGAGGCGTTGAAAGAAGAACAATTGGATAGTTAATCAGAATCCAGCGTCAAATTAACTAAAAGTGCGAAAAAGGAAAGCAAGAAGAAGAAGGGTAAAAAGAAAAGTAAAGACAAACGTTTCTGTTTTAATGGAAGCAAACCAGACATTAAATCAACTGTAACAGTTAATTTATATATTTAAGAAAAATATGCGACAGGGACAAAATTAATTAAATAAAATGTAAAAATTCGATTTAAAGATCACGTATATTGTCAATTAATAAGAAATCTAAAATGGCACGAGTAATTAACATACATATTATTGATAGCGCAATTTAAGAAGATAAACAAACAAATATTAAATTATTTATACAAAAAAATTTATTCGAGACGTCACTTACTATCAACACTCGTACACATACACATATACACATAAAATACAAATCTTGATCATGAATACGATAAAGGGAGATAAAAGTTTTCGACAAAATTTAAATTAATACGCGTGGATCAAATTATTATAAGAAGAAGATTATTTATAGACCAAATCGAAGGTTTATGTTGATAAGAATGGTCTCTGGATGAGGATACGGTTGTAAAGAGAAGCCGGCGTCTTGTCCAAGGATACAGATAAATCGTGTTGAGAAGATCCAATTAAATCCAATTAAATCCAGCATTCTTCTCTGTTGATATTAATTGGTGCACCTCAGGAAACAACTGCATGCATTCGTCAATTTTACAGAAACCTCTCAGCACGTGGCAACATGCGTTGTGTATAAATTTCTCGCCAAGACTTCTCTTATTTCCGCTTAATTCCGGCCATCCAAAGTCGCCACACTATGATTTTCGTACAACATAAATGAAATATAAATATGAATTTAATTAGGTTGATAGACACCACTATCTATCTTTTACACAATTGAGCAATTCCACGCCAAGTGATCATAAGAATTTTCGATGATTTTAGCAATATTAAAAATACTTTCAGAATTTGTTCCTTTTTATAGATGGAATAAAAGTGTATAAAAGTTTTTTCAAAACTTTTAAAGTTTTTTGAGTTACCTCTTACTCAAAATTTTGGTCGGTTTTTCAAAAAAGGCACATAACTTTTTTTCTTGTTAACCGATTAAGATAATTTTTTTTGGAAAATACTCATAATAAGAAGTACTTTAAAGAAAAAATAAAAATTTAAAAAAAAAAATTTTTTTGCCCGAAGAAAATTTCAAAAAATGTTTTGAATTCAAATTTTGAAAAAAATATATCTTCAATTTGAAATTTTTTTTGGTAAATATCGTCAATAAAGTAAAGAATACTTCCTGTAAATTTAATTATGGGACAACAGTAACTTTACGAGAAAAGAAATAAAGTGTCCAGCGCGGCGTGCCGGGACTTGTGCATGTATTCACTTATGGCGGCGCAAGTTTCGTTTTAAATCACTGTACAGGTCACAATTCTTTACTAAAACGCTTTTTCTTTTTTTCTAAATCTTCGTGATTAAATTCTCTATCGATCTCTCGAGCCTTATTTCTGAATTTTTGTTTTTAAACATTTTTTAAATAACAATAAGTATTAAAAAAATCGAAGAATCGTAAAATATATTTTTTAGTTTTATTGATTAAGAAAATTATTTAAAAAACCTATTAAAATAATGTTTGATTGATAAAAAATAAATTAATTAAACACTTTTTAATTAATTAATTGTTGTTTTTTTATAAACTGTACTTAGGCCTAGAAATTACTAGTTTCTTCTCAATTGTACAATTTTTCATGAGTATTTATCTACTGATGATAAAAAACAATTATTTATTAAAACATTGTTTAAACAATTAATTGTTGCTATTTTTTTCATAAACTATTTATGCTTAGGGTAAGAAATTTATATTTGTTTCTTATGTACTTTTTTCATTTTTTCATAAGCTTCATTTGGGTTAGAAATTTCTAATTTTTTGTAAACAATTAATTGAAAAGTTGAAAACTATAAACTTTTTAAACAAGGGTGAAATAATAAATTTTTAGTTTTTCTATTATAATTAAGTGTTTAAGTTATCAAAAATTACACAAATGAGAAAAACTAAGAATTCATAATTTTAACTATAGTAAATTAAAAAATTAACAAAATAAATTGTTTAAACAATGTTTAAATAATTAATTTATAGTTTTTTTTATACTTGAATACTTTACTTACGACAAATTGCACAATTCAGAAAAAATATAAATTTTTAACCCTAAGTACAGTTTATGACAAAATAATAATTTTTTATTGTATAACAATTTTTAACTAAATTATTTTTTATCAATTAAACATTATTTCAATAGGTTTTTTGATTAATTTTCTTGATCAATAAAACTACAAAAATATATTTTACGATTTTAGGTTTTTTTAATACTTATTGTTATTTAAAAAATGTTTAAAAACAGAAATTTTAAAATAAGGCTCGAGAGATCGATAGAGAATTTAATTACGAAGATTTAGAAAAAAAAGAAAAAGCGTTTTGGTAAAGAATTGTGACCTGTACAGTGATTTAAAACGAAACTTGCGCCGCCATAAGTGAACACATGCACAAGTCCCGGCACGCTGCGCTGGACACTTTATTTTTTTTCTCGTAAAGTTACTGTTGTCCCATAATTAAATTTACAGGAAGTATTCTTTACTTTATTTGTTATAATATTCAAATATTTGCGCCTTCTTACATTAACGACACCTATAACTACGGCAAATCACTTTACAACTTTACAGTATTATGGCGTCTCTTGAACGACCAATATCCATTGTATTGTCTCTTTTTCTAGTTGTTTGAATATATTACTTTGTGTTCGATACCTGTGGAACTGATCTTATTTTTCTACCTGCCTTCGCTCTGTTATTAAGTTTATCAGGTTATGGGCCCAGAGGAATCGCGTGTGTAGTGAAAAATTTTAAGTGGAAATCACGTGGAAATATAACGCTTAAAACGGAAGTAAAATCATGGAATCATCGACAGGAACTATTGCTCGTTATTCCCTTTTGACTCGATATAACTACGACACATGGAAACTGAGAATTCAAGCAGTCATGACAAAAAACAAAACTTGGGGATATGTTAGCGGATCTAAAACTAAACCCGAAGGCGCCGAACAAGCGGCTGCGTGGACAGAAGAAGACGAAAAGGCTAAAGCAGATCTATACCTTGCAATCAACGACGCGGAATTAAAGCAAGTTAGAAATTGTGAAACTTCCAAAGAAATTTGGACTAAATTACAAACAATTTTCGAATCTAAAGGACCAGCTAGAAAGGTGTCTCTTTGGCGACAGCTGACAACGCATCGAGTAAATGAAAATGGCGACGTTCAGAAACACATCGATTCATTTTTCGATTTAGTAAACAAATTATCCGAATTGGCCATCAATGTTCCAGACGAACTACAAACTATCATGTTATTACACAGTCTGCCGGATAGTTTCGACAATTTCAGATGCGCCATAGAGTCCAGGGACAATCTCCCCGATCCTGAAACACTAAAGGTAAAAATAATTGACGAAAATAGTACTCGAAAACAGCGCAACAAAAACGAAGAAGCAGACGCCATGTTGGGTCGAAATTGGACAAACCGCTCAGAGAATCAAAGGGTCGGTAAGGCAGATTACAACAAATCTTACTATGATAAATCAAACTCGTCACAAATCAACTCCGATAAGGAAGGAAATACTCACCAAAATAAAGGGAAATTTAAATATAGATCTCACCGTTGTGGTCGACATGGACACAAGGCTGCCAACTGTCAAAACAAAACAAATAAAGCATCAGTCGTCGAGGAAATAGGTTTTCTTACCGTCACCAGTGAATTTGCAGTGAACAATGTAGACAATTGTGACCAGGAACGGAAATGGTGCATCGATAGTGGCTGTACAGCTCACTTATGCAACGACGCAAATTGTTTTGACGACTTACAACCTTCCGATCACAGTAAATTAAATTTGGCGAGTCATCACTCCACTGAAGTAAAGGCGAGAGGAACGGTCCGAATAATTACGGCCCACGAAGATGAAAATCAAGTAATTCGACTGGATAACACTCTGCATGTCCCCGACCTCAGAAATAATTTAATGTCGGTTTTGAAAATAACCGACGTTGGTTATCAAGTGGTGTTCGACAAATCTCAAGTAAAAATACTCGATAAAAACAAGAATCCTTTAGTAACAGGTGAAAGAATTGGCGATTTATATTATCTCCAGGAAACCCGTAGTGAAGTTTGTGCCTCATCCACAACGAAAGGAGAAAAGTTAAAGACTTGGCACGAAAGGTTCGGGCACCTAAATAAAGCAGACCTCCTCAAAATGGCTAAACAGGAATGCGTGTTGAATTTGGACATAGGAAGTGACAATCAATTAGCACCGTGCGAAACTTGTTTAAAGGGCAAACTGACTGCCCTTCCTTTTCCAAAGAAATCCGACAGAAGCACTAAATTACTGGAATTAATTCATATGGACATTTGGGGACCTGCAAGAACGGAATCCAGAGGTAAGGCCAGATATTTCTTAACTTTCATTGACGATTATTCTCGCTGGTGCGAAGTCAGATTTCTAAGTAATAAAGGACAAGCTTTTCAGGCCTTTAAGGAATTTAAGAATCTCATAGAAAAACAGACCGGTGAAGTCATCAAATCCATCCAATCAGACAATGGTGGGGAGTTCATTAATACAGAATTCGACGATTTTTTGAAAGCTGAAGGAATAAAACGACGAACGACAATTCCACACACGCCTCAACAAAACGGCATCGCCGAAAGAAAAAATCGGACGCTGGTGGAAATGGGGAGGTGTATGATCATCGAATCGGAACTTCCTGCATCTTTCTGGGCAGAGGCAATCGCAACCGCAAATTATTTAAAAATCGGTGCATCTCTACGTCTTTAGGCACAAAAACTCCTTTCAAAGCCATCACCGGAAGACGTCCTGATGTAGCCCACCTTCGAACATTTAAAGAAACTGTATTTGCATTGGACAAATCGCCGAAACGAGGAAAATTCTATGCACGAGGATTGAAAGGAAAACTCCTTGGCTACGACGACACATCGAAAGGATATCGGCTATTTTTACCTAAAGAAAGCAAGGTAATCGTCTCACGTGACGTTAAATTCATTAACAATTCTGATTTACAGATGACGCTGGATCACAAAGGTGGAAATCCCGAACCTGCCTTCATGGAAATTCTCATACCTCTAGACATCAAGCAAAACGAAATTCCTGTAGAAGATGATCAACCTTTGAATGATCATGTAACAGAATCGGAGAAGGAAGTCGAACCTGAACCCACAGTGAAAATTGGTCGAGGAAGACCAACTATACTTAGAACTGGAAGAAGAGGCCGACCAATGAAAAAATACAACGAAATCCCGTTGCGTGACAATTCAACAACTTGTAATGAGGAAATAAAACTCGAAAGCAACTCAAACGCTCACCCCGAGCTCAGTGAAATAAGTTCTTCAGACCCGGATACCGACTACGAATCAGCAAATCTGACCGAAGTCCCATGGAATCAGGCTGTAGAAGGTCCACACTCCGAAGAATGGAAACACGCCATTTCCAAAGAAATTGTATCGATTTTGAAAAATAATACCTGGACCATCGTGGATCGACCAGTGGATAAAGAGATCATCGGTAGCAGAATTATACTCAGAAACAAACATAATTCTGACGGTACAATAGAGCGGCGAAAAGCACGAATCGTCGCTCAGGGCTTCAACCAACGACCTGGAGTCGATTATAATGACACATTCTCTCCAGTCGCGAGAATCAGCTCGATTCGAATACTCCTGGCACTATCGGTACAATTCGACCTAAAAATTCATCAACTTGACATGACTGCTGCTTACCTAAACGGAGACATAGAAGAAGAGATTCACATGGAGCATCCAAAAATGCTGAAACAATCTCTCAAAGAAATAATTCGAGAACGAAACGTCGACAAACACATTGAAAAATCAGCTGCTGATATGCTTCGAAAGATCGAGGATTCTAATAAAGTTTGCAGATTAAACAAGGCCATTTACGGCCTTAAGCAAGCAGGCCGTCAATGGAACAAAAGGCTTAACGAGAAATTACTAAACATCGGATTTTTCCCGACTAAATCAGATCCCTGTGTGTACACGATGAAGTCAGGGAGCAACATCATCATATTACTTGTCTATGTCGATGATATTTTAATCGCCTATCGAAGTGAATCGGATCTAAAACACATCAACGACAAACTTTCAGAAGAGTTCGATATCAAGAATCTCGGACATATCAAATATTGCTTGGGAATTGAAATCCAAAGGATCAAAACTACGCAACGATGTCTCAAGGGAGATACATTCAAGAGATCTTAACTCGCTTCAACATGGAAAATTCGAAACCAGCCTCCACTCCAATAGAACAAGGTCTTAAACTAACGAAAGGACCACCCGAATCATCAGGAAAAGCAAATGAAAGACCTTACAGAGAACTCATCGGCGCGCTCAGCTACTTCGCGGTGACAACGAGGCCGGACATCTCGTTTGCAGTAAGTTGCCTGAGTCAATTTAACTCCTGTCACGATGATCAACACTGGGCAGCGGCGAAAAGGGTGTTACGATACCTGAAAAATACTATCGACTTCTGCTTGCTCTTCTCGAAGACCAACAACACTTTGAAAGGTTTTGTCGATGCGGATTGGGCCGGATGCCCAGTAGACAGAAGATCTTATACCGGGTATGCTTTCACCCTGTGCGGTGGGGCAATCTCGTGGGAAACGAGGAAGCAAAGGACCGTTGCTCTATCTTCAATAGAGGCAGAGTACATGGCGATCACGGAAGCTACTAAAGAAGCGCTGCATCTACTGAGATTACTCTCAGAAATTGGTCTTACGAATCAACACACCGTTTCAATCGGTAGCGACAATTTGGGTGCTCAGTCCTTGGCCAGGAATCCCGTATACCATGCAAGATCAAAGCATATAGATGTGAAACACCACTTTATCCGTAAAGTTCTACAAGAGGGTTCCGTCGACATCTACTATGTGCCCACCGAGGATATGATCGCCGACGTCCTCACAAAGGGACTTTCCAAAGAAAACATTTTAAGTTTGTGAAACAGTTAGGTTTTTCGAATTTATAAGGCTTTTCAATTTGAGGGGGAGTGTTATAATATTCAAATATTCGCGCCTTCTTACATTAACGACACCTATAACTACGGCAAATCACTTTACAACTTTACAGTATTATGGCGTCTCTTGAACGACCAATATCCATTGTATTGTCTCTTTTTCTAGTTGTTTGAATATATTACTTTATGTTCGATACCTGTGGAACTGATCTTATTTCTCTACCTGCCTTCGCTCTGTTATTAAGTTTATCATTATTGTCAATATTTACCAAAAAAAAAATTTCTAATCGAAGATATATTTTTTTCAAAATTTGAATTCAAAAAATTTTTTGAAATTTTTTTCGGGCAAAAAAATTTTTTTTTCTAATTTTTATTTTTTTCTTTAAAGTACTTCTTATTATGAGTATTTTCCGAAAAAATTATCTTAATGGGTTAACAAGAAAAAAAGTTATGTGCCTTTTTTGAAAAACCGACCAAAATTTTGAATAAGAGGTAACTCAAAAAATTTGGAAAATTTTGAAAAAACTTTTATTCACTTTTATTCCATCTATAAAAAGGAACAAATTCTGAAAGTATTTTTAATATTGCTAAAATCATCGAAAATTCTTATGATCACTTGGCGTGGAATTGCTAAAATCATCGAAAATTCTTATGATCACTTGGCGTGGAATTGCTCAATTAGAATACCTGCGATTTCTCGGCGAGATACGAAGCGTGGCCAGAACACACCAGAGACCATTTAAGTATAAAATTACTTGTGTGATTCGCAACGACGCGATTAACTTTGCAGGGCCACCCTACCAATCTTAGTACGTCATGAGCAGTAATACAATTTTTGAATATCGCGCATTCTTTGGAATCACTCTCTTACGAAAATTCTCTCACATTTTCCTTCGCCGTACTCACATTGTCGAACATAATATTATATGAATATCGCCATGCTTCACAACAGCAGAGTCAGCCAGCGTTGAGAAATGGTCAGACTAATAGAGCAAATGGCACCGCGACCAGTGTAAAGAGTAGGATAATTGTCAGTGCAAATCTGCCGTCCTGATTTAAAAACACCATAACTACATTTTGGGTTGTTTTGAGATATTTGACAAAATACGTTTTTATTTATACTTTATTTAACATAATGTTTTCTGAAAAGGTAATGATGCTTCTTGAGTAATTCGGGTACGCTGAATTTTATTAGGCAAAAAAAATTTCAATTTTTCATTGCAAATATGCAAAAATGTAGATGTGCTAATTAATTAAGTGAAAAATCGCGTCGAATCCTTACTAAAAAGCATATCTACGCAGATATGCTTTTTAACATGGAGAAACGTCTTAAGTCCTTTAGGAAAGTAGCCTGTACAAAGCTCGAGTTCCTGATCTCAAAAAGCATAACTACGTAGATAGGTCAAACGACCTGAAATCCTCATAAACCTGTAGATAGGCTGTAGATAGGCTATTTAGGATTAGGATTTGACGGAAATCGATGTAGATAGTGTTTTTTAGTAAAATTAACTCCTAATTAACTTAAAAATTAATTAAGATTAATAATTCTAATTAGCATAGCAAAATTCGTCTTTTTTACGAATCCAACGGTGTAAAAAAATCATTTTTGATAATAAGTGTAGATATGGTGTTTTTAAATCAGGACGGCAGAAATTTATCAGCGTGTAGAAGTCAGAGTAAAGGGGATTCACTTTCAGTGCAAGAGAGAAGGAAGTCATGATAACCAGCGTACAGAGTGGAGAAGATCCACTCTCAGTCTCGAGCGAATTTATTTCGAAGTGAGGCACATGTATGAGTAAGGCGAGCTCACTCCCAGAGAAAGAGAAAGGAGAAGTGGGGAAGAAATAATATTTAAATTGCCAACGATCAGACCGATAATTCAATCCAAGGGAGGAAGAAGCTGTTGTGAAAGCAGCTGAGCCCACCGTGGATGACGAAGCTGTCGACAGAGCGAGGACTAAAAATAGAGATTTTTCTTAAAATTAGTCACCGCCGATCGACCCTATCTAGCGTTATCCGTGGTTCTCCAAATACTCTTGGAAAGTTAAAATTGTGCTTAACCGTCGATGATGTCTTTCAACTATTTGAGTTAAGGGCTATAGACTAATTGACTCAAGAAGTAATTTTGGGAGTTGATTTCTGTCGAGCGTTTTACATGGACGTTCAACTTGGAAAGGGTTTGTGGAGAGTCAACAGAAAAGAGTGACATGAATTTGCCAAGAATATAAACCAGCGTAGTGATAGTTCCATCTTTTCAGAGTGTGCAGGAATTTCAAAAGAACAAGTTATCAGCGTAAACAAATTCAAGATTTGTTCAAGAATTTGATAATACCACCGTCGAAAGAGCATAGTATTAAAAATTAAAAGACTGTTGGATATGGGAATAAATGAGCGTTCAGCCAGCAAATGGAGTACTGCTCCAGTCGTCGCTTTAAAAAGTGATGGATCATGATTATAGGTTGTGCTTAGATTATAGGGATTTAAATAAAGTCACGATTCATGATGCGTATTTTATTCCGAGCATCGATTCTATACTCGATAAGCTTAGAAAGGAGCGTTTCATTTTGAAAATAGACCTTAAATTGGCATATCATTAAGTCCTTTTGTCCCCTGAAAGTAAAAACTTCACGGCATTTTCCATTCCTGGATTTGGACTTTTACAATTTGAAAGAAGTCTGTGAAGAAAAAGTTTCGTCCTTGTTTGGAGGGGTTAAAATTTCGTGTTATTACGGACCACAATGCTTTGAAGTGGTTGCGTAATTTGAAGGAGCCCACTGGTCGTCTTGCGCCTTGCTCACGGGAACTTAAACAATGGAATTTTGACGTGATTCATAGAAAGGGCACGCTTCATCAACTTCCAGATGCTCTTTCGCGCATAACTGAAGAGGACGAAGAAGAGGAAATTGCTGCTCTAGACTCTTGACACCAATTACTAGGAGCGAGGAGAATTGGAAATTAATTGTTCCCTTGGAGCATCGTGAGGAAATTTTTACCGTGGCGCATGCAGAATTCTCGGCTGGTCACCTCGGAGTTTTGGTAACAGGTTCAAGGAGTAATTTTTTAGAGTCAAAAATTTTTTATGTTACTTGAAATATTCATTAAAATACAAAATACCGTGAATTATCACGGTAAAAATATTAATAATTATTATCATAATAATAAATAATAATAATGAAACAATTAAATTATGACGGTTTAATTATAACAACAATAATAACAAGTTGTAAATCCAGATGTTCATTACATGAACATTTTGCTTCCTCTTTACGATCAGCAAAAAAAAATTTGCTTCCTCGTGAAGGAAGCATTAACGATAAATATATTTCATTTTTAAATCATTTTTAATACAATTTAACATTTATAAAATAAAGTTCATTCATCTTAATAGAAAGAATAAAATTTTCTTATACAGTAATATGAATCTAAATAAACAAAAAAATTTTTAGTTAAAAAGTGAATTTTTCAACTTTAATTGTAATTAATTCTATAATTTTCAATAGAATATATACTTTATATACATCAATCGATTCGTCTTGATGCAAAGAATAAGATTTTTGATTTATTTTTTAATAAATAATAACATTCTATTGTACAGCAACATGATTTTTAAGAAAAAATGAATTTTTATTAAAAGTGCAAATTTTTTGTCTATAATTGGTTTTAATTCTATAAATTTAAGTAAAACATATACTTTATATATACCAATCGATCCGTCTTGGTGTAATAAATAAGATTTTAGAAATAAATGAGTAAGATTTTCTTACACAGCAACATAATTTTGCGGAAAGAACTCATTTTTTTGATAAAAATGCGATTTTTTCAGCTTTAATTGTGATTAACTCTATAAATTCTCATACAATTTATACTTCTTATATACCAATCGATTTGTCTTGATGCAAAGAATAAGATTTTATTATATATTAACTTCAATAAACAACTTAAAAAAATTTTTTAGAAAAAAGTCAAAAAAAAAATTTTTTTTGAGAATTTTTTAAAGTCTATCAATCCATTTCGAGATATTTTTATGATAAATATACCTGGTAAATTTTAGCCAAATTCGTTTAAAACCTCTTCGAGTTATCGTGTTCACAAAAATCGGGATCCACACACAAACACACACACATGCATACATCTGGACAATTGTTCAGGGTCTTATATAACATAGTCCCATATAGAAGAAAATTTGTTAAAAGCATTTTTAAAAATTTTGTAAATTAAACGACTACAAAGCTTCCTCACGAGGAAACAATAATAGTTATCATTATTCACACCTGCGATAATACCCACTTTTACCCTACTTCACACAGTGCGAGAATAGGTAGTTCGAAAGGAATTGAAAGTTGGATAAAAAATGTGATTAATATTAGTCTTGTTGATCATAAGAAAATTTTACTGTCAGTGCTTCATATTAAGTTGGAGATCATGAAACAATTTGTAAAAGGATTCTCGATTTTACTAACATACAATACGGTAAAAGCACCTGTACGTGGACATTGAAAAAAATGGAACCAATAGATGGACAGTAACAAAAAGAATTAAAACTGCTTTCAATGTAATTGAAAAAAATAATATATGCCCTTTCTGAATGTTAGCTTTTGGATCTCTGTTCAACTACTGGACCCTCTAAAATGGCATGTCCAACTATTACGGTAAAGAAGCAATCAGTTATTTTCTAGATTTATATTTAACTAAAGTAAAAATTTAGACTAATTTCTTTTAATTTGAATTCTTTAATTATAATACAAATGAAATATAAAAAGTTTGTCAAGTAAAACTATACTATCTTTGTAAAAATCGTTGCTAAATTTACTTCTATTTTAAAAGTGTCCAAGTACTAGTGCTTTTACATTACCATATTAGATGCGCAATTTTAAATTTCTAAAATCTGACATCGGATTCGTAATTAGCGACCTCAAAAACCCTTCAAGTAATGAGTTTCAAGCGAATCCGTTAAATTTTTAAAAAATGTGACTCACTCCCAAAGCAAAAAAGTTCCTAAGAAGCAAAAAATTTGAGGTTATGTTTTTAATTTTTCGAATAAAAATACAAAAAGTGAATCAATTACAGTAGAACCCGGTTAATACGATTCTGTAGGGACTGCGCTAAGAATGCGACTTATGCGGAAAAACGTATTAGGCAGGAAATAAAATGTATGTCTTTAATTGCGGGGACCACTATAAATAAGCGTTTTAAGCATGAAATCGTATTGAACGGGATCGTATTAA
Source organism: Leptopilina syphax (assembly GCA_032872505.1). Classification (NCBI taxonomy): domain Eukaryota; kingdom Metazoa; phylum Arthropoda; class Insecta; order Hymenoptera; family Figitidae; genus Leptopilina; species Leptopilina syphax. The sequence goes on along the minus strand of CM065471.1, from coordinate 6,849,313 downwards.
CTGGGTTTTACTGTAATAATTAAAAATTATTGATTTTCAAGTCTTCATTATATCCAAAATATTCAATGAAAATTGGTTTCAAATTCAAATAGTTAAAAATAAACTGTTAATCAAGATAAATGCCACACGAACCTAACCTATAATTGCAATTATATATGAAAAGTACCTAAGAAGCAAACCATGGTTTGCTTCTTAGGTACTTTTCTCGGGAGTGCGTCACAAATATGTCCGCTATATTAGATCCGCCATTTTGAATTTCTAAAATCTGACATAGGATTCGTAATTAGCGACCTCAAAAACCTCCGAGTAAAGAGTGAGTGAATCCGTTAAATTTTAAGAAAATATGCCAATAATAATTTGTAAAAATATGACAATAAAAATTTGTTTTTTAAAGATTTTAATTATTTTTTTTGGACATTGCAAAATGGCATTTTTAATGCTTTTCTACGAATGACGTTCTACTTTCACTCAATTATTGATCAATAAAGTCAAGATTTTTCTATGGGAAATGGTATTTATATATTTCTTAAAACCTCTGAATTGTAAAATTGTGCTATTGAACTATTTGTAAATTGTTATAAACAAATTATTGATTAAGACGATGCGTTCAATGAATTTTAATAAAAATTGTTACTCGGGGGTTTTTGGGGTCGCTGATTACGAATCCAATATCAGTTTTTTTAAATTTAATAAATATGGCGGATCCAATATGGGTGACGAGTTTATAAAAAATTCATTGAATTCGCTTGAAACGTTTTACTCGGCGGTTTTTGGGGTCGCTGATTACGAATCTAATGTGAGTTTAACAAAAAAAAGCAGAAGTAAAAATGAGCCGAGAAAGTAACTCATTATGAGCTGCAACAAAAATGAGCTAAGGTTTTTTTGCTTAAATCTCAAGGACCTACCTCCACCTGCATTCGCTAGAGAAAATATGGATATTTTCAAGTATTTTTATTCTTCGGACGTGATTGAAATGATTTGTTTAATGAAAAATATTTATGTGATTCAAAACTTCAATTGCTTAGAGAATCGAATAACTTGACAAAACATTCCAGAATTCTGTTATGGAAACATTTGTGTTCTGTAGAATTGTATACCTCTTATGCTTTGGTCATTTTAATGAGAGTCGTAAAGAAATCATCTCTTAAAATGAACTGGTCAACTAATCCTTTATTATCTACTCTTATTATTTTTGGGCAATATATGTCATTAAAAAGGTTCCAATTGATTAGTAAATTTTTGCATTATTCTGAAGAAGAATCAATTGATGAATTGCGAAAAGTCCGTCCTCTTTTTGAGATGATGATCGAAAAATTCCAAACAGCTTACAAACCAGGAGAGGAAATAAGCATTGACGAATCGTTGTTAAAATTGAAAGGTCGACTACACAGAGAAATCTGTTGCTCTTAGCGCATGAGCAGGACGTACTAAAAACGCATACACACCACCATGCGTATGTTGCAAGAAATCCATGCTAATTTTTAATGGATTTGAGCAACTGTGGCACAAGTGGGCACAAGCTGTGCAAAGTTATCATCGGCCTTTGCAATATTAGGTACAGACATCCATGCGAAAAGCGAACCAACATGTCTCTAGCGTTATTAGTAGCACATTTCTCTGTGTATCTTTCAAACAATATAATTTAAGTAAAAGGTCTCGTTTCAGTATAAAAATTTATAAAAATTGTGGCTCTACCAATGGTTATGTTTATAATGCTTCAGTTTACCTTGGTAAAGATTCAGAAGATGTAAGGATACATTTATACGACGGTCGGTAGAAAAAAAATACCAAGAAAGTCAAAATCGCGTTCACCCTTCGCTTTTCCGATATAATGGAAAAACTGTTTCTAGCGGGAATTTAAAATTTTATATTTTATTAAAATGAATTAACACTGTTTTAAGTAAGAAAAACCAAGTTTTTATTAGATGAATATTGTTTTTTAATGATTTACAATAGGAAGATGAATTTTCTTGATAAATAACCATGTAAATAAATATTAATTAACTTTTGTTTTAAAAAGTTGTAAGCAACGTCACTGCTGTTGTTAATGCGGAATTTTGTGTGAAACTGTAGGTATAATGATACATTATTAAATAATATTTATTAAAGTGTGCAAAAAGCTCGAATAGCATGGTCGAGCTCGAGCCGGGCTCGAGTTTTAGTTGCTCAAAAATATTTGAGTGCTCGAAAAATTCAAGTGCTCAAAATTATTTTTGGTTTAATACTGCACGTGTCGGATGGAATTTGGTTCAAGTTCGGATTGATTCTGCTCAGCTCTGCTAGAAAAACGAAAAGCCTGAAATACTCGATCGAGCTTTTTGCACAACTCTGATATTTATATAATTTAAATAAAAATGTTTAATGGGGATAATTAATATGCATTTTATTATTTGTATATACATAAGTATAAGTTATTTTTCGAAAAGTAGTAGATGTAATTGTGTATATAACCTATAAATGTATGACAACCCTTCAGCATAAAGCAAGTAAGTTTTTTGTAAACAAAATATGCAAATAATAAATCTTTATTTGGTTTTATTTAATTTAGACAAGTAACGTTCATAATGGATTTTTATTCACATAAAATTCCGCATCAACAACAGCTGTGACTTTTCTTACAACTTTTCAAAACAAAAGTTAATTAATATTTATTTACATGGCTACTTATCAAGAAAATTCATCTTCCTATTGTAAATCATTAAAAAACAATATTCATCTAATAAAAACTTGATTTTTCTTACTTAAAACAGTGTTAATTCATTTTAATAAAATAAAAATTTTTAAATTCCCTCTAGAAACAGTTTTTCCATTATATCGGAAAAGCGAAGTGTGAACGCGATTTTGACTTTTTCGGTAAATTTTTTTCTACCGAACGTCGTATAAATGTACCCTAAGCCAGTGACTCATAGTACAGTTCACCTTTATTGTTCGCAAAATTCTATGAAGAAAAAACAATGTCATTGCACAGTTCGAACTAATCGTTGGTACATGCAAAATACGAAAGAAATGAAGTTGAATAAACTTCCGCGCAACACATTGGTAACATTTCACTCAGAAACTCTATCGGTTGTCATATGGAAACACACCCCTCCTCAAGCGCCGTAAAGTTATACAAAAATGGATTCAACTTCAGTCAACGGAAACTTGTAGCATTAGGCTTATATTTTCCAAATTTTCAAAATGTGAAATTGCCCCAGCTCCTATATTCAAATAAACAAATTTCCGTAACTGTCCCAAAACATAATCTTGAAAAAACCAATTTTTTAGGTTTGGACAATTATGGAAACAATTATGGAGAAAAAATATTTTGTGCTGTTTTATTAATTTTGAGTGAAAAATTAGTATTAGCATGAAAATAGAAAACAGTATAAAAAACTTTATTTACAAAAGGAAAAATCAATTGAATCGTAAATTTCGAAAAGGGCTCAACTCGGATTTTTTCAAATTTAACTTTTTTGCATTATTAGGGGATAATGGGGTAACCCCGAACACTAAAGCTTTTTGGTTTTCAAGTTTTTTAAAAATAGGAAATAAAAAATTGAGTCAATATTTTAAAAATAAAAGTTAAGAGAGTGGTCCTAAGTTATCCGTGGGCCTAAGTTGGACACCCTGCGTTCCTCAGGCAGAGATGGTATACTGGACGAATTTATAATTTTGTGGTATGATATATCGATAAACCATGATATAATTTATGGACTTAATTATAATCTAAGATTCTTCTACGCATTATGAGGACAATAATATTGTTTACAAAAAAATTTAATTTTTCTTATTTTTTTGAGATCAGCTACAAGAGATAAATAATTAAAAATTTATAAATCAGTGTGTGCTTTAGTTCCTTTTATTTAATGTTGTAATAAGAGGTTCTGTTGATTTTTTAATTTAATTTTTTTTATTAGCGTAATAATTTGAAACTTGTAAAAATCTACAGAGGTCCAAAGTTGGCCACCTATTATTTTTGTTTGTTTTTATTTATGTTTTGTTTCTTTTTAGTGTTTTTCATCACGAGAAAGACCGTGAAAGTGTAACGTAGGAATTAAACAAAGACAAAAAACAATAGAAAATACATACTACAAAAACGCCAGTCTCTGCAGCCATTCATCAGTGCAAGTAAATAAAATAATGCTTCATTTTCTAAACAAAAATAGTTAAATAATGCTTATTTATTCTCCTAAATGTATCAAATTTGTCAAATTTCTGCGTAACTTAAAAAGACATCAGGGCCAGGGCGATATCAGCCTTTGTTAATTTCTTCAAGGTTTCAACAAGACCTTTCGTTATGTATTGTATCAGTTATTTCGAATTTTATAGAAAATACTAGGTCGTTAAGAAATGATATAGACAAATAATGTATCTCGATTAAAAAGTAGCATAAGCCAGTTACATCCCAGACCATTAGTAGACGGGCTAAAAACACATAAAACAAAAGTGGCATAGACACCACTATATTCTCATCTTACCCTACTAGACATGCGGTAACGTCCGCAGCTTTGCTAAGGGGAGTTGATTTGTCAACAATTAGAAAACGGCAGAATGGACAAACAGTTCCTCCGTCTTTGCTGAATTTTATAATATGCCAATAATCGCAAATAATGTCGATTTTTCTTTAGCAATTGTTATTGTGATATATTTATTGTGATTGTAAAAACTTCAAAATGTGTTCTAAAACAATAAAACTTATTATTAAAAAGTTTAAAATTGCTGTATCTCTAAACAACTACAGTTGTAATCGAAGGAACGAGGCAAATGAAATATAATTAAACGATCAAACGAACTTACCTAAAAGTGAAGTTCGATCGTAATTATATGAATAAGCCTCGTTCAAGAGATAACTTTCCCACCCAATAGAAAATTCCATTTCCTTTTGCTTCCTCTTAAAGGAAGCCTTATAGTGATCTCGATTTTCGACTTTCTTAGAATCAATTATTTTTACATATTTCCAAGTGTAGTATATATATTTCGTCGAGAGGAACAAATGTCCGGATGTATGTGTGTATGTATGGATGTGTGTGTGTGTGTGTGTGTGTGTGTGTGTGTGTATGTCACCCGATTCTTGTGAACAAATTTTCTCTTACACGTTTTGACGGATTTTGATAAAATTTTGTAGGTTTATTACGGTCACGAATATCTTGAATCAGACAGAAGGATTTTCAAAAATACCTAAAAATAAAAATTTTTTAGCAATTTTTTAATTTTTGAAAAAAATTGATTTTTTTATTTTTTGAAATAACTTCTTTATTTATTAAAATGTTCATTAATTATTGTCACCATTGTATTCCTGACATAAAAACGAATCGATTCATGTATATAAAGTATATATTTTATAAATATTTCTAAAATTAATCGATATTTTTATTTTTAACAAAAAATTCAAAATTTGTATTTTTTGAAATAACTTTTTTCATTATTAAAATTTTCATTCATTCTTGACAAAATTATATTCCTGCCGTGAAAACAAATCGATTCATGTATATAAAGTATTTATTTGATCAATATTTGTAAAATTAAGCGATATTCTTATTTTCGACAAAAAATTCAAATTTCGTAATTTTTCTTTAATATTTTAAAATAATTATTTTATAATAAGAAAGTAAGCAATTAGTATATATTATATTGAAAAAGTTAAATGATCATGAAATGAAATTTTTTTAAAAATTATAATAAAGATATGAAAAGACACAAATTTAGAAATAAAATATGTTTATTTATTTAAATTTCTTTATTGTAATTATTGAAAGTTTATAACTTTTTATTATTTTCTTTCTCCCACTGCTCAATAATATTTAAAAATTCTTCATCTGATTCCGTCAACTCTAAAAAAGTAAATTTATTTAAATTGTATATATTTAAATTAATTTATTTTTAATTAATTTATTTGAATGAATTATTAAATTATTTAAATAATATTTTTTTAATACTTGAATTATATAAAATGATATTCAAATTATAATTAAGTGAAATAATTAAAATAAAATTATAACAATTATAGCAATTATTTAATTTAATTAGTCAATTCATTCAAAAAATTAATTTAATTTTAGGGGAGAATGGGGCAAACCATTTTGGAAATATTCAGAGGAGTCCGGTTTGCCCCACTCTCCCCTATGTTTAATTATATTTAAATATATTAAATTATTTAATCAAATTAAAAAAAATAATTTAATTTTTTAATTATTTTATTTTAAAAAAATTATAAAATATAATTATTTTTAAAAGTCTAAAATTTTTAATTGTAATAAATGTTTAATTAAAATTTTAATAAATTCATAAAATACCATTATTAATCATTTCATTTGAAGAATCCGTTTTTTCTTCCTCTTTTCTTTCTATAAAATATTTAAAAAATATAATTATTTTTTTTATACAAGAAAATGTATTTCAATTTATTTTAATTTTAAATTATTAAATATCCAAGATTGATTTATACAATTAATTTATTAACAAACAAACGAAATAATAAAACTTAAAAAGAAAAACCAATTATAAACATTAACATAGAGAATAAAATTATATACTTAATTATTAAAATAATTTTTCAAATTTAATATTGATTAATAATAAAAATAATAATAATAATAATATTCTTAATATTTTTAAATAATAAATAAATTTAACAATTTTTTAGAATAATTATAACTATATTATTATTAATAATATTATTAACAATTTTTATTACTTGGTTATTTTTCTTTTTCTTTCTTTCAGAATATATTGTTGTTTTCTTTTGATGAATATTTTTTCAATGTTCAATGTTTTGATCATTAGATGTGAAGTGATGTGAAAAATAATAAGTGAGAGATAAAATTGTGAAGTTAGTTTAATCAGATATTCAACTTCAAGTTGAATCATGTGTAAAAGAAAATCAAATTTAATAATAAAATAATTAATTATAAAATAAAATTAATTATAAATAATTAATAAAAATACATTGAAATTATAATTTTATTTATTATAAATAATTAAATAATTATTTTTTTTAATTTTAATTTTTTAAAGAATTAATTATATTCAATTAAAAGGGCGGTATAAATTAATTAATTAATCAATTGTTATCAATTGATATCAATTAATAACAAATTAAACTTGTGTGCAGTTTTCCAGTGGTTATTTTTCCATTAGATTATCTGTTTATTTATATTATCTTATATTATATTATCTATATTAAACATAGATTTAAAAATATAAAGAGAAATTTGAAATAAATAGAGGAAGCTAAATGATCATGAAATGAACAACTTGTTCCTTAAATCTCCCATAATAATTAACAATTTTAAACACTCTGAAAATATGAGGATCAAGCGGAAGAGGGGAGCACAGCGGGACGCAGTGGGGAAAATTTTCAAATTAAGGTATACCCAGGTATACTCTTTCTATAAACGTAGTGGCCTCTTGCAGTACCGAAGAAAGTACTACAGTTGTAATCTCTTGAACGAGGCTTATTCATATAATTACGATCGAACTTCACTTTTAGGTAAGTTCGTTTGATCGTTTAATAATTGATCATGAAACGAGTGAAAAAATAAAAAAATCAAAGGTTGTTGCAACATACAATGAGAGGAGTAGATAACCAAATAATAAAACCTTACAAGGTTCAAAGGAAATGTTACCGTTAGTATAAAAAAATTGCTTTCAATTTATTGGACATGGCAATATTTAATGGTTCAAGAATATGGAGTAAAGTCTGATGTGACACCTACTAGTAAAAGAAGCACCGGTACCTCGCAGCATAAAAATGATCATAATTGATTAAAATTCCAACAGCGAATGATACTAAACGTTAACGATTAAGATGCGAAAAATTCTCAAGAAAGAAGAAAGAAATCCTTGTCTCATTTTTGTGGTTAAACTCATTTTTTTAGTTAAATTCACATTAAATTCGTAATCAACGACTCCAGAAACCCTCGAGTAAAATGGTTCAATCGAATTCAATGAATTTTTTATAAACTCGTCTGTCATATTGGATCCGCCATTCTGAATTTTGACAAACTGACATTGGATTCGTAATCGCTATTCGTAAAAAAGTATTTAAAAACGCCAACTTGCAATGTCCAAAAAAAGCAAACTTTATTGACATTTTTGTGTTCCTTGATATCGAAAACATAGAAATATATTGTTGCAATAGATTAAAATTAAATATACTCTTTGAAAATCCAGAAAAATTAGGAACTAAACTTTAAATTGTTGTATCTTAGACAAAAAAAAGAAAATTTTGAAAGGTTAATAATTCTACTTCCTTTAAAGTTTGTTCTAATTATAAAAAAAAATTTGTAGATTTTATTGAGAGTCGAATGTTGCCAAAAATGGCATTTTTAATCTTTTAGGTTGAAAATTTGTAGGCCTGTGTTATTTTGTTTTGAGTTTATAGACTCCACACGTGCTGTTTTTAAGAAGACTTCTTCTTTTTTTCACTTAGTGCAAAATTGTCTCCCTTAGATTTTAGTCTTATTTTGTCATCCGTACGAGATGTCAATGTTCTGTTTTAACTTATTTGTTTACATTTTCGGACGATTTTATTTTATTCGAGACGCGTTCCAAATTATTTCATTTGTAAATAATAATTGTTTTTAAAAAAACTTTCATTGTTTAATAAAGTGGCCTGATGATGATTATATTGCTATTCCGTAAAATTATTATAACCGGTTACTCAGTTATAAAAAGTGTTTTGGTTTTTGGTATGTATCGATTTTTCGTTTGCTTTACTTGATTTGCTCGATATATTTTGTTCTATTTTCTATAGTATAATATAGTGACACATTAAGCCGAAAGCAAAATAGCCCAGCACTTGTGCGTTTTTCAAAGTGAATGAGTAAAATTTTAAAGCACACCATATTTTTTTGTCTATTTATTACTTTTTTCTTCCATGTTTTCGTAATTCGTATAAAATAACTCTATAGAAGGTATATAATAATAAAAATAATAATAATAATAATAATAATAATAGTGCTGTAACTAAAAATATACTGTAAAATGGCTAGTAAATCGAGGAGCTGAAAATCTTAAAATTTTTAATGACATTTTTTCTAACCTCAAAAATTAAAAATACTTTCATTTTTTGAAAATTAAAGTAATTTAAAAACTTATCGTTTGGACTCAGTTGCACACTAAATGCAAAGAAATTAATCATTACCTTTTAGCCTTAAAAAATATATATTGCATTTTTTATATGAATTTTGATAAATATGTCATCTTTCATGTAGCCAAGTACCTTACTTTTAAGGAGAAAAAAAATTATATAAGACCGACAGATTAGCTCAGTCGGATAGATGCCTCGCTTGGCGGTCGTTTAAGGACCGAGGGTATAAGTACCCTTGGTTCGCGCCCATTTGGCTTGGTATTTTTCCGGCACGTGAGATAATCTGAGCGGGAGGTTTGACGTCGAGGTATAATGATGTGCACCGTCGATTATTGTACGATACTCACCATTAGAACTCGACTGTCGATAAAACCGGTTGTACTCAGGAGAGGTTTTCTACAGTTTCCCTCTCCACTGGCGAGAAAACCCATTAGACGGGTGGTCCAGGCAAATGCGAGTACTCCTAATTTTTAAGCCGCCCTGTAGGCGCAAAACTTAGTATAAGAAATAATTATAGAAATATTGTAAGAACGAAATTTGTAAAGAGACACTTGTATAGCCAAGTATGTAAGGCTGAAGACAGATGTATAAACAAATAAATAAGAAAAATTATGTTACAACAGGTTATTTCCATATATATTCCAATGACCGGTAAGTTCAAAAAGTTCGAATAACTGGTTACCCTATAATTTCAAAATAATCGGAAAACCGTTTAACTGGTTTACTTAAAAATAACCGAAAAATAGGTTAACCAGTTATTTTATAATAACCGAAAAACCGGTATAAACCCGGTTATTTCTATAACCAGAAACCGGTTTCAGAATTTAATAACAGCACAGGCCTAGCTCAGGGGAAACAGACGTTTTTGAAAAAGCGAAAAATTTGTAGGAAAAATTTAAAATTCTGAAAATCTAATAATGCAGAAAAATTCTATTATAATGCCTCTAAGTCATTCAATTTTGAAATATTTAAAAATTTAATTATTTGACATGTTTTTTGTCCAACGAAAAAAAACTTTGCACATCACCCCACAACACCCTACTTTCTTTAACCCTTTGAGGGGCTCATTATTCATATGGACAGATTTTCTTTACATCTTATGTCTTAATATTTTTGGGATCGCTGATTACAAATTTGAAGTTAGTTTTTAAAAATTCAAAATGGCATATCCAATATGGCGGACGATTTTTTAAAAATTATTTAGTTTTACCTGAAACTTTTCACTCGGAGGTTTTAGGGATCGCTAATGACGAATCTGATATTAGTTTTTAAAAATTAAAAATGTCTGATCTAATATGGCGGATGACTTTTTACAAAATTGATCCAATTGACCTAAAAGTTGGTTCTCGGGTGAACCGCGGTCACTGATTAGAAATTCGGTGATAGTTTTTTTAAATTCAAAATGGCGTTTGCAATATGGTTGATGAGATTTTTCAAAATTTATTCAGATTTGTTTAATACTTACTCCAAAAGTTAATGCTTTTTAGAATTCTAAGATTAATTGAATAATTGTAAATACCGAGTTGCTGACTAATTAGATATTTTTATTGTAAAATTATCAGGAGTTTTATAATAAACATATTCCAGTTTATTAATTTAAAAAATTTCTCCGCTAATTATTAATCCACAATCTAAATTTAAAAATAGACTAAAGATTGGTAATCAGGGACTACAACAACAACGAGTAACAAGTTTCGTGACAATCTAATAAATTTTTTCATTTGTCATCTGTCATATTGGATCCGCAATTTCGAATTTTTAAAAACTAACATCAGATTCGTCATCAACGATCCCAAAAACCCCCGAGTGACAAGTTTTAGGTAAAACTAGAAAATTTAAAAAATCTTCCGCCATATTAGATCTGCCATTTTAAATTTTTTTTAAACTAACATCAGATTCGTAATCAGCGAACCCTGAAACCCCCGAGTGACAAGTTTCAGGTAAAACTAAACAATTTTTAAAAAATCGTCTGCCATATTGGATCTGCCATTATGAATTTTTAAAAACTGATGTCATATTCGTAATCAACAACCACAAAAACCCCCGAGTAACAATTTTTAGTCTATTTTAAGGCCCTACTTTTCCTGAAGAGAACGCACTAAATTTGACTCAAAAATATTAATTTTCGTCAAAGATATTGAGGTTTTTGTAGGTGGGACGTATACGTCCCAGGTGGGGCCAGGCTCGAACCAAGACACGACTATAAACTATTATTTGCCATTGTGTTGTAAAATTTTGCCAGAATTCTGAACTTCAATTTGCCAAAGCCGACAAGTTTCTTGTCAATAGCCGAGAGTTCAGAATTAAAAAAAAATGCTGCCAAAATTTGCGTAAAATAAAATTGTAGAGTGCCTTTGCCATTAAAATTAAAATTTCTTGTTCTTTTGAGACTGTAAAAATTCCTGCCGTGACCATAATTTAAATCTAAAAATTTTAAATTCCCTTTTAATTGCTGAAACCGTGAAAAAATTACGAAGAAAATTTCTAAAAATTCGATTAGAAAATTCCCAGCAAACTTGTGCAAAATCAAAAATTTTCTCAAAATTTTATGCCGAGCACATGTTAGACCGGAAATAAAATTCGAATTAGTCACGTGACTGTAAATAGTGCGCCGGACGGTCGAGAGAAACGACGCGCCGGGATATTTGAATTTCAGCAGTCGAGAGAAAGTTTGCGCGCGCCAGAAAAAGTGGCTCAGTAGTAGTAGCTACTACAGAGAGAGAGAGAACAAGAAGAAGAGATAGAGGGAGAGTCGAGTCACCAGTCTGCCAGAAAAAGAAAAATTTTAAAAGGGGCCCTTCTTGAGTACGTACGTCCTTGCATTCAAGACAGCACAGGGCCGTGTATACTAATTGTGCACCCCCCTTGAAATTAAAAATAATTTGAACTCAGGATTTTTTTGATTATTTTGAAATGGCAAAGGCAATTAGCGAGATGTATGATTACAAGAGACGCATGAGTGACAGATACGACTTGGGAAATTCCGACAAAATTCTTTTTAGTGGAAGATTTTCCAGAGCGAGAAATTAATAAATTTCCATTTGTCACATATCGTTGGGGTAGACAGATGTCATCGGCAGATGACGAAGAATCAGATAGTGGGGCGAGTCAGGTCATCGAGCGTATTAGTGCCAGAAAAACTCTAGGGAGTGGGGAAATAAAACGAAAAATGGAACACCGTACAGTAGACCTAGTCCGACCAGCGTTGTTTCGACACCAAATTTTACACCCCTACCACCAGTCATGACAACAGCCAGCATGACGACAGTTTCTCCCACCACAACGAGTGCTCAGTTGAGCATGACATCCAGCACGGTCATGACAGCACCCCACACAATTCAGTCGGCAACAATGGCACCAAGCGTGCAAAACATGCGAGATTCGGTAGCGAGGTTAGGTTTATCTCCTGAAATTGAAAAATTAATAGCCTATGCCGAGAAAATGGACCGGCAATATTCGGGAGGGGGGTGGGAATGGCAACAAAGCCTATGTATGGGCTGTGGTGGGTAATGGATTTAAAATGACCCATCATCAAGAATTAAGAATTGTGTCCCCACAAAGAAAACAGCCAATAGCCGAAACCTCACACAATGATAAAGTGAGGCCCACGCCCGCCTCTAGGAGCCATTCAAGTCGAAATAGTATGAGTGACGTTAGTGTCACTCATCGTAGAGTGCCGAAAAATGGAGAGCCGATATTTGAGTGTGAAAATAACGAAAGTGTAAGAAGCGCGAGTAGTAGAGGGGGAAGAGAAAAACTTCATACTAGTCAGTTAGAGAGAAAACACAAAGAGAGTCGTGAAAAAGGGGGTAAAAGAGAGAATGTCGAGAGGAGAATCGAGTATGACAATATCGAGGAGAGCCATATCAGTTTACGGGGGAGAGCCGAAGATCAATCTTGGATGACTCTACGAGTGAGTCTGAATCTAAGAGCGATCAGAGTCAGAACATTAGTAGTCGGAGGGGGGGTGACAACAGAAAAATTAAGTCCAGCCGAAGGTCTACAGTGATCAAAACACTGATGGACTGAGATTTAAAATTCTTTGGGGATAACGACAATGCCGAAGAATTCTTGGAGCGATTGGAAGATTGCAAAGACTTCAGATTTCTTGGACCGAGAAATCTTACAAGCGTTACCAATCATCCTCCAGAAAACTGCCAGCAGCTGGTTCAGGTGACTACGCCGTGAGATAACTTCGTGGAGATCGTTCCAGAGGGCGTTCAAAAACGAGTATTTAGTCACGGTCGACGACGATGATGTGACAGACGAGTTGAGAGCCCGGACACAGAGAAAGGGGGAAAAAATTTCACCGTACTTGACCAGCTTTAGGCTGATTTTAGGCCATATGAAGCGACCACTTAGCCAAAAATAACATGTCAAGATTGCCTACAAAGGTCTAACGCCAGGTTGCAGAAGAAAAGTGGTCAAAAACATGCCAAGAATGAGAAATTGGCAGCATTAGAGAAGGAGTCGGAGTCGAGTGAGAGCGACCACTCTACAAAGACAGAGAAGGCGAAGAAAAAGAAGAATAAGAAAGAAAAAGATAAGCCAGAAGAAAAGAGTGTCGAGGCCATCAGCCCAGCGACATCAAGTCAGAAGCCAGCAGTGGTCCAGAGCCCCAAACAATGCAAGTGCTAATGTATTTTGCCTACCTAATGGCTTATCCAGGGATGTTTTCAACTGGGATGAAACCAAATTACCCCAGACCAAATGGTCCTAAAAGACCTAAGTCGGGGGTAAATAGTACACAGGTCCAAGCTATCCCTAAGGAATTCGTTAGGGCATGTTTTCACTGTCAGACCACAGGACATCGAGCCAGAGACTGTCCTTCAGAGAATTTGTTTTTCTTGACAACAACAGGGGCATTACTCAAATCAATGCTCTTTGAAGCAAGCCCAAACAGAAGCGTGTTTGGTATGTAAGAGACCAGGATGCAATTTTCTGAATTGTCCGAATTGTGTGGCCGTCAGATCCCCTTTGGGAAACGGTATGTGGGGGCACAGAGCAGCCCTATACCTCCCTCCAACCCAACAGGACAGTAAAGAATTCTATTGAAAGGTGTAGAGAGGAGAGCCGTAAACCGTGTGAAGTAGAAAGGAGAGCCGAGAGTTTTAAGCCATGTAAAGTAGAGATAAATAGCGAGTGTAGAGATAGATTTACTCCTAGTTGTAGTTGGATAAAAACAGAGATAGAGTTAGAATTAGAGGAAAAAATGAAAGTTAAGGAAAGTTTAGAGCCAGTCATAGGTAGGGACGAAAATAGGCCGATTACTAAATTGAGCGATTGGGTCGACTTGAGCGTTTTGGAGGAAGCTAACAAAGAACCTGTCAAATGAGGCAGACCAGACGGTGCCGAAATAGTTGTGCCGTACCGTTGGCCAGCTGACAGATGACCAGAACAAAGCATGGAAGCGTACGAAAGCCGCCTCGCCGAGTTCGAATTGGATCGCTTTTTACGTCTTCAGGAGCCCTTGACGTCAATATCTTTAGAAAAGATACGTGCTGCCCAGAGGAAAACCATTGAGGAAAGGAAACGTTCCGTACTCCGGAAAGAAGATATGGAAAGCAGGGAGCCCGTCCAGAGAGCCCAGCGCTCACACTCGCCGCACCCAGGACCACCAACTAGATCCGTCAAGGAGACCGGTACGAGGCCTAAGGAGTTACCAAGAACTGACCGAAGAGAGAGGAGCCGTGAACGAAACCTTGTCCTGAAAACGCAAAAGTGACGGGGGCATCGAACGGTGGACTGTACGTACCCCATTCTCCACCTTTATTGTCAAAATTGTGGACGCCCGTAGACGGCAATAGAAAACTGTCTGAGGTGCGCCGAAGCATACTGCCGTTTCAAAGGCATTCCGTGGTACGGCGAAGACGACACAGATAGCCAGGATGCAACCATTGAGATCCACGAGACGGAAGAAGGAGTCAACGAGACAATCAGCGATGCCTCATCCGAGTCAGACAACAACGTCGAGGCCTTGGAAGAGGAAATTGTAGAGGAAATTGTAGAATCATCAGTGGTAAAAAAGGAGACTTTGATGCCGAAACAAACTACTGACCAGGGAAGCAGTGGCCACCAGGTCGACACCGATATAAAGGAGGAAGACGAGGATCTGGTAGAGAAAATCATTCAACTGACTAAGGCAAGGCGTTGGCAGTCTTCTGGCTTCAACAATCGACTTAGCAGTCCGTCAGTTGTTGCAGGAGAGAAGGAAAAGAAAGGAGCCTGAAGAGAAAGAGTAGGAGAGCCGAACAAAGCATAAGAGAGCCGAAGAAAGAATAGGAGAGCCGAGTAGAGAATAGGAAAGCCGAATTGAGAGTGAAAGAGCCAGAGAAAGAAAGGAGAGCCAGGAGCAGTTTTCAAGATTATCATGATAATGACGGTCCTATATAAAATAGTACCGGTCATGGGGAGGGGATTGTGACGATGTGAATTTTCATTTTCTGTTATTCTGTCGAAAATTCTGAATCGTCACGCCATCCGTCGGAAAAGTCCCGGAACTAGTATATCAATTATCATGGTAATTGGAGAAAGCTAGCGCCGCCGGCTGACCCACTAGTAGTAGCGAAAGTAGGTCGCGCGGCTAGCTAGCGGTAGAAAGTGATAGATGGCGGAGCCGGTATCAAAATTAAGAGAACGAGAGGAAGAAGACGAGCCACGTGCGGAGAAAGCCGAGACGTTACAGGTGTCTAATGCTTTCGCCCCCATAACGAATTTTGACTTTGCCGCAAAAACTAATAGCACGTTTTTGTAACGCGAAATCTTAGCCGTTTTTCAAAAGTGGATTTTTCGTATGTGAGTGAATATTGTTGATAGTTGAGTAAGAGGCTCGAGAGAATTATTAGAAGAAAGTGAAACATTAATTAGAAGTTTTGTGTGTACACGGGAAAAATTTCGGGCGCGCAGCATTACCTACGCGTACGATTGCAGTGCTAAATAAAAGAACGCCGATGTTCTAAGAGTGAGATATCTGCGTTCTCATTGTGGGAGCTGTTAAGTCCCACTGAGATAAAGCGGAACTACCAATGGCAGAGCCCAGAGCCCTCTGTATGTGGTGTAGAACAGCTTTTCTGTATACGTAATATATATATATATATATATATATATATATATATATATATATATATATATATATATACTTGTGTAAAGTATATTCTTTGTCTGCTGTGGGACTCTGAGGCTCCCACTCGTTTGAGCGATTAGTTCCCACTCTTGTGCTCCTTATGCACCAGGGATAAGGTAGAACAGCATTACCATAGGTAATACGGCTGCGCGCTTGAAATTTTTTCCGTGTACTTAAACTTGTTTTACCTATTACCTTGTGAAATTTCCCTTTGGATTACACCGACGCTATTCCAGGAAGTCTTCGAAGCCGATCTACAAAAAGGGAAATCCAAGCCGGGAAAGAGAGGAGAGCCATTAGCCGTGGGTAAGTCGTTTGCCAGTATCAAGCCAGTCGTGTCTCGCCGTTGGCATTTCTGCTGCCAACTGTTTGAGCAGAAAATACCGGAATTTCAGTCGGGTTTCAGAAAAGGCAGGGGATGCGTAGATAATTTATTCACTTTATTAGCGTTGATACAGATTCGTCTGAGACATCCGGACAGTGCAGTATATGCTGCTTTTGTGGATTTTAAGAGCGCATTTTCTTCGATCTCACATGATTTGTTATGGTCTAAGTTGTGTGCAAAGGGTGTGAGTACAAAATTTATTAGAATTCTGAGAGGCTTTTATAAGAGTGCTTCAGCGGCAATAAAAACTAGACAGGGCTTTACGAATTTTGTAAAGGTTACCCAGGGTGTTTTACAGGGGGAGGTCTTGAGTCTTCATTTATTTTCGATTTTTACTTGTGATATGGAGCAAATTTTGAGGTCAGAGGGATGTAGAGGTATTGCTATTAATTATTTGACAGAAGTAATGTTATTGGTCTATGCTGACGACATTGTATTGTTGTCAGACACGCCGTCGGAGCTCTCGAAAAAGCAAAAAATCTTCCACCTTGTAAATGGTTGTTTGGAAGAGTTATGTACGTCGGGATAAACTTTTTCGCTCCGTTAGGGTCCAAACTTTTAATTCGGAATTGGATAGTGCTATTTCAAAATTGTGCCCTTTGCCTATTAATTCAAATGACCTATTCCTATTTCTATCGTCTTGTTATTATTTCTTTTGTAACCAAAGTTGGAATGTCGTTGGCGTGTATGAGTTTACAATAATGTTATTTGAACTAATGTTGTTGTTAGAATGGTTTTATGTTTATGTAATTGTGTTTTTTTATCAATTGTGTTAAATATCCCATTGGGATCAATTGCGTGGGACCCGCGCTCTTCTAGGAATTTTGTAAAATTTTGATAAACTGAGGTGCGCCATTCTCCGTTTTGACAATAATTTTGTAAGGAAATTATTTTATTAAGGATTGAAATTTAAGGTTGGGAGATTTTTTTTAGTAACCTTATTCTACTTTATAATGTCTGAACTAATTTTTTAAACAATAATCAATCTTTAAATTAATATATTTTTTATATTAACTTCTGTTTATTTTACAAAAATGTATATTGTATGGGCTTCTAATATAAAATTCGACTTGTCTTTTTCTGTAAAGACTTAATATGTTATGTTACATAAAAATTATAAACAATATTAAAATTTAAAAACAATTTTCAAAAAAATTAATTTTATTGTAACATTCCTTAATCTATACAGAATTATAAAAGTGATAAACAAATATTTTCTCAGTTCATAGGTATGTGGACTGTTAAACTTAATCACAACAATATTGCATTATGAACTTAAAAACTGACAGAAAATTAACAATAAAAACACATGAGATGAGACTAAAGTCCGCATCGTTTTTAAAGAGAAAAACGAAAATACTATGAAATGATGTATTTATACTACTTTTATTACAAGTTTTCTAAGAAATAATTAATTTGTAAAAAAATTATATGCATCAAAGTTGAAGGTGAATTAACTTCATAAAAATTGGTTTTGAATTTTTCGCTTTTAAAAACGTTTCGAACCTCAGGCTCATGAAAATAACTATTTTAACAAATTTCTGTTCGTCTAAAAATAGAAATACGTATTTTTTATTTTTAGACTTATTGAAGAAATTGAAATACAGTCTGTACATACGATTTGTGCGTCAACTTTTTGTTTATTTAAGTTGAATAGTATTCGGAAAATAAATTAGAAAAACTAAACACATTAATTTTTAATCTCTTCCAGCACAAAACAATTCCAAACTTTATATAGGGTAATGTCACCTTGAGTGGACCGCCTGAGATTTTAAGATCATAAACTAAAAAAGAAGTCGCTCTTACAATAAGTAATGTAATTCGGAAGTGCAAAAGTAGTGTAAAATTTAAGTTTTAAAAGGTTACTTATTTTTTTCCTACTACTTTGAATAGTGAAATTGATTGTCTTAGTTTAATTAAGTGATCATTTTGACTCAAAAAAAATTGTGGTGGCTGTTATAAAAAGTTGCATGTCACCCTGAGTGAACTGCCTGTTTTTTCCATTTTTAATGTCAGTTTACCATTTTTTGGATATAAATTGACAATAAATTGGTTTGAAACTATGTTTTATATTCTTTATTAATTTTTTGTGATATTGATGTGATATGTGCCAAAATTATTAAAAATGGTTTCACTTGCAAACATTGCGACACATACATGGTCGAAGCTAAATTTTGTTTTAATATATCAGAAATATTAAATACATAAAAGAATTTAGAATAACTTTTGCAATTTTTTAGGAGTGGTCCACTCAAGGTTACACATTTTTTAAAGTCAATTTTTTCTTCCAAATAAAAAAATCAAAGCTATTATGGTATAAACACTTATCTAGGGATCTAAACTAAAGCTTGGAATAGAAACCTCCGATTAATTTGCTTTCATAAAGAATTTTGTCGAAAAAAGCTTAGACGGTCCACTCAAGGTGACATTACCCTACTCCTCTTCCATTCTAGACACCTACCCTTGTCAATTTTCTCTCCGTCCCTTGTGGAAATAGACCGATATAACCATAACAAAATTCACATCGTTAAATAATATTTTTATTGCTAAAATCCAATAGCGATTTGAGCAAAAAATTATTGAATATTTATTAAAATAATTTAAAAAATAAAAATCTTTTTACAGGCGAATCTCTGAATAGTGCAGTCGTCAGGCCCGAATTGATATGTAATAAGCAACTTAGACAACCGCCTATGGGTCCCCACCATCAAAACTTTGTTTCAAGAATTATTTGGAAAACATTTTTTTGGACATTTAAAAACTTCAAAATTTCTTTTAGAAATGTTTTCATGATTTTAGAAAATTAAAAAGCGCGTTTATTATGTAAGTTTAGAGTTTAGTCAGAATTTCTGACGTTTTATCATTATTCATGACTTTACTTTTAGTAGGGATATATAATATTATTAATTAAAAGTTGTATTCTTTGTCAAATTTTTGAAAAACCTATTTTCATAAATATGGCCCCCACTAGCGTTACTTTAGGCACCTACTTTGATAAGTACGGGACTGGAAGTCGTTAGGTGGGAGAGTAGACACCAATAATTTTTTCTCTTTTGAATACCAAGGTTGTTCCAGACGTTCACGCTGGCAGTGTTGTGAAAATGGCAAACGTGGTTGGTTGGTAAGTAAAATTGTGAATTTTGATTGGCTAAAATCTAAATTGATAGTTTTCGTGCTGTCATTTGATGCTTGGTTTCAAATGATTGAGGGTGAAAACCGAGCACGAAAACTGTCAATTTAGAGTTTTAGCCAATCGCAAAATTCATAATTTTACTCACCAACCAACCACGTTTGCCAATTTCACGCACTACTACGGAAACACCCTTAGTATGTGTTTTTTTTATATAGTTTTTTCTGATTCATTGTAAAATTTATTATGAAAAATGAACTGAAAATTATTCATTCTTCAGGAAAATTATTTTTTGAGGCAATTTTGTATTTAAAGCGAAGCACGAATAATGACTACTTAATAATGTGCCTTCTCATCATATTATTGATACGGTCTTAAATGTTTACGTTTATGAACAGTTAAGCACGCACCCGACGACTGTAGTATTCAGAGGTCCGCCTGTATATAACAGCTATCTGAAAAAAATACCGTGATGTCTTCTGGCTGGGACCCAGCAGAAAGTCAGCAATGTTCAACTTAAATTCGGGCCTCCTGACCATGCTATGACAAACGCCCACATTCAATTTCCACACTTGCATGAACTCTTTGAAACTCATCCACATTTTAGATGTCGCTTTTAAACTTCGTACCTTCACCTAACTCTTGTCTTTTGTACCATGTCTAGTTCCTACCTTACATAGAAAAATGGTTGGATAAAATATTCAATTAGGTAGACTATGGGGCGCAATCCAACAAATTAGTGAAACTATCCAATTATTGTATGAGATGTCCGAGAGAAAGGCGCCCTAGCTATAACAGAGGTTACGCAGATAACAATTTTATAACTTATCCAATAATTGAATAGTTTAACGAATTTAAACAATTTAAACCAACTATTTTTCATCCTGCATGATTTCGCTGAATATACACTCCATCATACCACATAATATTTCTTGAATATTTAAGAAATATTTCAGTGTAAAGTTCATGAAATGTTGCTGCATTTAGGAAAATGTCCGCTTGTGAGGAAATATCACAGCAAAGGTTACATGGATATTATACTGCTTTTTCTGCAAATACAAAATTACAAATTACAGCAATATTGCATTCATTAATTGTTTAATTAAATTTTGCAATTAAAATCTCTGTATAATTTTCAATATATTATTAATTTATTTAATTTGTATTTATTACACATTTATTTATATTTAGTAATAAAAATACGTTTAAAAAGCTAAGATTCAGATAATAAATATAAATTGAATAATATATATTTAAGGACACATTTTTGAAAACGGAGAGACACTTTTCTCGAAATTAACTAAACCGATTTTAAAAATCAAAAGCCATTAACTAAAAAACTAACCTCTAAAATGTTATTATATGTTATTATATAATAATAATATAATAATAATAATTATATGTTAACCTCTACACGGAAAGAAGGTTTTACCTATATTCAGGGTGTACTAAATGTCAGGTTAGAATACAGTGTAAGCACCAAGAAAGGACGTGTAGGCACGGGATTTTTCGGTGTACGCACCGAAAAATCCAGTGCCTACACGGTAAAACTTCATGCGTACACCGTCAGAGAGCAGTCAAAGGCACGGAAAAAGATACTGACAATCTTAGCACCCTATTTCTATGTGTCAGAACGTAGAAATAAGGTGCTTACACCGTGTTTATAGGTGAAACCTTCTTTCCGTGTAACCCTGTTATTTTCTACAAAGGTAAATTGACCTAAAAACACATCATTTTTTCGATTTTTTGAAAAAATATACATAAAAAATTGTTTTTAAGGTTTCTTGTTTAAAAAAAACCCTTATGAAGAGAATCCCTTTTTAATTTATATAAAATAAGTTGCTCGCAAACTGTCTTACTAAAAAAAGGCATCTTTTGGATACAGTTTATACATTTTTTACAATAAGTGTTTAAAAAAGTGTATTTTTTACCAATTCTGCACCAGAAAGTCCCCTTAAGTAATAAAAAACAAATTGAATAAATTAATAATATATCAACGTTTAGAAAAATATTTTAATTGTAAAATTTAATTAAATGATTTATAAATGTAATATTGCTGTAACTTGTAATCTTACATTGATCATCAGGAATACAAAAAGAATTAATTTTGTTTATGAAATCATAACTATTACATACATATGATTTTGCTCTTTTATAAAATTATTAAGAAGTGTAAATAATTGTTTAGATAAAAAGTGAGTTTGTTTGTTAATAGTAGAAACAGCAGGTCTTAAAGGATTATTATTTTTATGGATCTTGGGTAAAACACAACTTTTTGAGAGATTCGTATTAGTTAAGGTAAGTTCAATGTCACCACATTTTCTATAAAGCAAATCATTATTATTTAGATATTTTAAAATTGTATAAATTTTAGTTTTTAAATTAGGTAACGGATCTCTATTAATGACTTTATAGGCATATATTATATATATGTTATAAATTTCATCATTTAATTCTTAAGAAAAAATAAAATTTTCGGCAGATTTTATGTATTCAATATCCGTGTTCAAACAAATGTTATTATTATTATTATTAACGTCATAAGACTTAAAATTTCTTCATAATGATATAAGGTTAGTAACATCATCAGGAATGTCAACATTAGATAAGTTCAAAAACCAATCAGCTTGAGAGTTAAACGGATTATTGAAATGTAATTTTAAACGATTATATTGTAAGAATCGAAATTTCTTCTCAGATTGTTTTCTAAGATTATTTTTAAATTGAATCAATTTCTGGTTATGTATCTCATAAATAGATCGTAGACTTAGTAGAGAAAAATTGTTTTCTAATGCGGATTTAAATGTATTATTTTTTTAAATAAATAATGAATGTGAATACATTTATCTTCAATGAAAATATTCAACAATTTATTTTTGAAAGATTTAAAAAGAGAATTAAATTTTGAGTTACCAGTATTACTATGTAAGAAAAAATGATCCAAACTAGAATCAGTAGTGTCGATGTGTTTAGGCGTCAAATCGTATGTTCGACAATTCAAGAGGAACTGTAGTTGAGTGTTAAATCTAGCAGCACGCCTATTGATGTTAATCCATTTTTTTAAAATTCCCTTTTGTTAAAAGACGAAGAAAATTGGAAAATATTTGAAGTACTGTTATATGACCCTTGTAGATCCATGGTCAATAATAATAATAATAATAATAATAATAATTCTATCACTAGGTTTTCAAATTAGTTAAGTGTTGAAATTAACGATCACACCAAATCAAGCTTGACTCAGAGTGATCGTTAACTTCAACACTTAATTAATTGTAATCTTACAGTTTCAGAAAAATTCATTATAATATTCATGTAACTAAGCATTGTTGTGATATTTCTTCACAAGCATAGTCCTAAAAACAGCAACAATTCAAGAACTTTGTTATTAAATATTTCGATCCTTTGCTGAAATACTCAGGAAATATCATCTCCTGTGTGAGTTGAAGAAAATATATTTTTGTAACTGACAGAATTATGGCTAGTTCTAACATATTGTATTAATGGAAATGGTACAGACATACAATATTGATGTTTCATTCATACGCAGTGTAATCTAACCACATTTACATTCTTTATACCTTTTTAATAGTATTTAATTAGAGATGTACAAAAACTTGCAATTAACATGGATTTTAAA
This sequence comes from Leptopilina syphax, assembly GCA_032872505.1. Classification (NCBI taxonomy): domain Eukaryota; kingdom Metazoa; phylum Arthropoda; class Insecta; order Hymenoptera; family Figitidae; genus Leptopilina; species Leptopilina syphax. The sequence continues at coordinate 6,825,965 of CM065471.1, read as the reverse complement.
TGCGAACCAAGTCCACACTATTTCTTTTGGAGCGAATCGAATTTTCTAAATTTGTACATCTCTGCATTTAATTTTTTTCTAAGAAGGAAAATCTTATTTCAAAAATATGTAATTTTTTACAGTTTTATATCATTTTTTTATGTTATAACTTTGTTTATTTACCCGTTAAATAGAGTTGAATGAACAACTAATTTGAATGAAAATTTACCGATTGCAGTTAGTTTATTAATTTTGAATGCTTATTGAAATTTTCAGACCACTTTTTACCAAAGTTCTGCTTAAAATATTACGACCATCAATTCCTCGATTAGAACTAGTATAAGTCATCTCAAAATATGATGTATGTAATCTCCTAAATATCACTGTCCTTATTTACTATGTACATTGCCCAGAAAAATCTGGTCTGATTTCATATGTGCCCCATATTAATAGCACTCTATTCAAAATTAGTCCAGTTTTTTCTGGGTGCAATCTATACATATATAATTAATTTTTCATTATAAGAAATATATATTATTAGCTTACTTAAGATTCAAAATCATTAGAGTCGCAATTTCACAATATACATCTAAATAATACAATATACTATGTATTTGATATTTTACATTATATTAGCAATAAATTTGCAATTTTTTGGTTTTCACAGCTATAGCGTCATATTTAGAAATAATTACGAAAGTTCAAAACCTGTATTACTTGTAACAGCATATCGTAATTTTTCCCGCAAAGTACTCTTTTTTTGATAATTTGGTAATTTCAGGAGATTAAAACACGTAGATGACGTAGGCAATCTATTTTGTGGATCCTTCTTCCTAATTGTGAAAAATGCCCTAATTATACTGCCTGAAAAAAAGAAACGCAAAACAATTTTAAATTATTTAATCATTTAACATATTTAATGTACAAAAAAATACTTTTTTTAATAAACGGAAAAACTTTTTATTTCAAAATTTATTAAACGGATTATTAAACTCTAAATATTCGATATTTGATACAAAATATTAATAACGCCACTGGGTGAATATCGGGATCTGACTCAAGTAGTGAATCTAGGAGTAACAGCAAGTCAAGTGACATAATATAAATATTATCACTGACATTATTCAGTTTGTTCTTAAAAATATTTAAAAATTATTTTACCTATTGTATCACCAGTGTCTTCATCAGCTCCAACTTCTACGCATCTTATCGAAAAAGGAGGTTCCAAATGAGCAAAACCAAGCAACGGCGATTTCGAACAACTAGTCACAAACTACAAATGCAATCAATCTTCAGTTTTTATTGAAAAATTATATCTTTTAATTTATTTCAATCATTATCAGGAGCGTAGCCAGAGGAGGGTTTTGGAGGTTCAAATCCCGAAATCTTGGAAAAACATATATGTTAAAGCCTAAAGTGCTAATTTTCTTCTGAGTACACCTCTGATGAAATTCCATAAACCCATCCCCCCTAAAACTTATTTCTGGCTTCGCCCCTAATCTTTATTATACCTAATGCAATGTTATTTAAAAGATTTAATATCACACAGCACAAAAAAATTTCTGAAATTTTATTAAATATTTACTTGCCATTTTTGGAATATTTAAATTCAAAGTTTAGTGAAAATTAAACATTTAAAATTCATTTTTGCATAAATTAAATTCTCAGGCAAGATTCATGCTAAACATTTATTTAATGGGGACATTTAAATCTTTACACAATTTTTATTTAACATTAGGGGAGACTGGGGTAAACCCGCTCACTAGCGATTTGACGCTATGAACTCAACTTAAGATGGAGATATTGGTACTGTAAATTGTGCTTAACATTCAACTTATATTAATGAACTTTCGTTTAGTTTCATGAATTCAACATAGGGCGCCTTTTCCGTTGAAGAGGTTAAAGAGTACAGACGTCTTTTCGTCTACCCTTCTTACTCTGTAAATTTCTGAATTGCGAGATATTATTCTCGCCGGTCCTCCGATGTTCATTAAGTACTTTTTATTTTTGTGAATTAATTACCTGTGATTTGTTTTTTTTGTTTAATTAATTTAAACTTAATTGAAAATTTTCATTAAGTTGTGTATGTGTGACAAGCTCAGTTATTAAGTGTTCCGTTCTACTATTATATATTTTGAACTTTTAACTTTTATATAATTTATTCCTTACATAAAAAGTAAGGAGAAAATCAAAATAAAATTTAAAATAAAATGAGGACACAGTGCAATAAATTCTGCTTTTAATTTTAAATAATATATATGAGTTCATAACTTCTGCAAGAACCAGTGAAATTACTTTCCACCAAACAAGTAAAGGTCAACACTAAAAACAATATTTGTTGACAATTCGAGGTTGGATCTTTATTTATTTTCTATTACTTGTCTCTTCTATCTTACGTTCAAATAAATTCCTTATTTAGCTTAAATTAATTTTTCCTTTTGATTATACTTGTTACTATAGTTGGTTTCACCTGGCTATTTTATTTTGAATTTGTGTTATTTACATTGTTATATCTAAACAATTTATAGAAAAGATATTTGCCAGTTTTCATTCTTTTTTATGATTATTAATTTTATTAAAATTATTGAAATGTCTTCTTTATTATTATGTTAAATTTATTTAACTAATATATTAATGAGGCTGGAATCTGTTTTGGATGTTGTTTTCTAATAATATCAATCTTAACATTTTTTCTTTTTACTTATTTAATTATTATTTTTTTGTTTTTTTTTGTTGATTAGTTACTTTTTTAGATTTTGCTACTATGCCTCCTAAGAATCTGCTGAACACACGTGAGATGTCCTCAACTTCGAATGGATCGAATTTAAGTACGAGAAGGCCAGGAGTTGGAAGAGGATTTCTCGGCCAGAAAATCTCTGATAGGAAATTTCTTCAAATACAACAACAACAAAAACAACAAACCAATATTCAATCTAAAAGTTTGGGTAATAGGGATAATAGTAATAATAGAAGAATGGAAGTGGAAGAGTTTAATGAGAGGGATAAAGAAAAGATCTGGATCTTTAACTAAATCAGAGAACTATTCTTCACCTAATGCTTCTGGTTCTTCAGGTTCTTCTAATACTCCTCATAAGATTAAAAAAAATCCTCTATTTACACTCAATCTCAATCTGGAAATTGTCCAACTACCTCACATGACGATGGGGAAAAACCTTCTGAATTGTCTAGCAAGTTAAGTGATCCTGATACTCTACATTCTGTTGATGATCCTCTTGATAAGAAAGATTCTCATGCGGATCATGAAGATAAGGTCCTCTCTGATGAGCAGAAATCTGCTCTTGATAGGGGATCGAAACTCAAAGATCTGTTAGAGAATCCAATGTATTACTGGTCGTGTTCTGAGAATGTGAATAGTCTTTTTAGATATGCGGAAAAATCTATTGGCCCGTTTTTTGTTCTAATGGAAAAATGGAATCGAGAGATACAAAAAAAGCTCTAGGCAAATATGATCCTTTTGCTACCTCTGATCTTATAGAATCTGTTATTTCAGGCCCTAAACGAATTTTTAGAAGTGGTCAAAACTAAATCAAGATCATTTGTGAGAATTATAAAGATGCTAACACCTTGATTGATTCTTCTGAATTAAATATAGCATATAGAACATATATACCCAAAAGTCAAATAAGCCGAAGAGGATTTAGTAATGATATCCTAACTTCGAGATCTGTTTCTGAGTTGAGAGATAGTCTGGATGCAGATACTAGAAATAATGTAATAGCTATTAAGCGTTGCTTTAACAACAAATTGGAAATTACAAGTAGAGTTGAATTTTCATTTCACTCTACTTTTATTCCAAGAATCATTTTTGTTAGGGATTTTGCTTTGACTATTACCCGTATTACCCCTAAACCATCGCGGTGTTTTAGATGTCAGAGATTCTCTCATATCGCTGATCAGTGTCGGTCAACGCATCCGGTTCGCTCCTACTATTCAGGTAATCACAGATACAATATTTGTCCATATAGAGATCAAATTCCGTTGTGTACCAACTGTGGTGGTCCACATGAGGCTGTGGATATCAACTGCCCTATTTATAATTTTAAATTTGAAATCTTAAGATGCCGGTATATAAATAACTGCAGTAGAGAGGAGGCTTTGGAATATCTGTGTTTCAGTGGTTCTCCGGATATTTCTAGAAGAGCTAGAAATGCTCTGAAACGAGCGGCTGATTTACAGGTTGTTTCGAATCCTCTAAATTTGTCTATAGTTGGAGGTGAACGGGAACTTGATGGTCAACCTATAACCCTCTTTTCAAATTTGAACGACATGTCAAGACCAAGTGGTATACAGACGGGTATTGAATGTAGATCAGATAGAGATATGATTGCTGCTGAAGGCTTAATTAATTTGGTTGATTCTAAACCTAAAATTTGAATTCTAATGAATCTCAGTTCTCCAGCCTCTTAGATGTATGTTGTTTTTTTTTCTTTCTTTTACATATTTATTTATCTCTACTTGTTTTTCTTTTTGTTTTTTTAGTTGGTTCTTTTATTTCATTGCTTTGTTTTTTGTATTTCTCTATTTTATCTGTGTTACATTTGAGGCATGATTATTTTTCTGTTTTAATTTGATTTTGTTTACTACAGAAGCCTCTTTAAAGCATGGGAATTTTTTGGTTATAATACACATAGAGCACATCGAGATGCTCACGGTGGTGGTACTGTTCTTTTGGTTGCACAAGAAATCATGGTCAACACAATTAAATTTAAAACCGCTGTCTTTCCTTTTTTTGATGTTGTGGGTATAATATTTGGATGAAATTTTTTGAGGAAGCTACTAGTTGTGGACCTTTATTTGTGGGAGGTAATTTCAATGCACACTCTTTTTCTTGGGGTACGGTGCTACCTTTAATTCTCCTAGAGGTTCTGATTTGATAGAGATATTCGATATTTTTTCTCTTTTCTCCCTTAATGATTCTGAACCCACTCGTATGGATAGAGATGGTAGGATGAATAATAACCTCGATCTAATATTAATTTCAGATACGCTAATTGCTCAGGCACTTGCTGAAGTTACAAGTGATTTATATGGATCTGATCATCTGCTGCTTATCTCAAAATTCGATCTAAGTCCTAAGTATGCTAGTTCTAGTTCGACTAGAATTAACTTTAAAAATTTGGACTGGTCGAAGATTGAGGAACCTTTAAGAGCTCAAGTGAGTGATTTGGATGAATCTTTAAATAGAGAAACTCCACCAGATCAGATATATAACAAACTCATTGATTCACTTTTATCCACAGTTTTAGAATATGGTGTCTACAGGCCACAATCACTTTCCGGGAAAAAAAAATTTGAGCCACTTTGGTGGGATAATGATTGCTCTATTCAAATAGAAAGACGTAGAAATGCAAGGAAGGATTGGATAAATAATCAAACTGAGGAACTTAGAGCCCGTTTTAAAGAGATAGATCAGAAGGTGAAGTGGTTTTTGAGGGGGAAAAAGAAGGAGTCTTTTATCTCGTTCTGTGATTATGTCTCTCCTTCTGAGGGGATGTCTAGAACATGGAAGACTGTAAGATCCTTTCTAAATAAAAATTCCCCTCCACACACCAATATTTGCAATGATTCTTCCTCTGCAGATTTTCAAAAATTAAGATCGGAATTGGTTAGCAATGACGTCCCATATTATGAATTTGTTCCTCTAAATAAAGATGCAGGAGACTTTGAAAAATTTAATAATCCCTTTTCTGAGTTGGAATTCGATAGTGCTTTGTCGGATTGTAAGAAAGGTTCTGCTCCAGGATTAGACGGTATATCTTATGATTTTATTCTGAAATTGCCAAAATTTATGCGAGATATTTTATTTAAAATTCTTAATGAAATGTTTACCTGCTCTATATATCCCACATGTTGGAGAGATACTAGGGTTTTATTTATTTCCAAACCAGGTGGAAAAGGTTTTAGACCTATTTCTCTCACCTCATCTCTTTGTAAATCATTTGAAAAATTGATTCAGAAAAGATTGGAATTTTTAGCCGAATCTAATAATTGGATTTCTTCTAACAAGTTTGGATTTAGGAGGGGAAAATCGGTTCTAGATTGTGTATCGATGGTGACAGCCGATATATCTAACGGCTTTGCTAATAAAGAAAGCACCCTGGCATTGTCAATTGATATAAAGAGGGCTTTGAATTGTGTCCTTCCTGAATTCCTTTTGAAACAATTGCGTAAACTAAAGGTTCCTTACAAACTATACAATTTCGTTCGGTTTCTTATCAGTGAAAGAAATTTTTTTTCCTAACTTGAATAGTTCTGAAACTTCTTATGTAGGTGTACCACAAGGTGGAGCTCTTTTCCCTATTTTATTTAATATCTGTCTTATGAATTTATTTGAGCAATTACCTATTAGTGTTAAAGCCGCAATGTATGCAGACGATTTGTTAATCTATGTTAGATTCACTTCTGTCGAAGATGCTCTAAGATTATTGAGTTCTGCGGTTGAGATACTTTCTGTTTGATTGAGCGACTTAGGTTTATCTATTTCTCTTCCAAAATGTCAATCTGTCAATTGTCAATCTGTCAATCTGATGCTCTAAGATTATTGAGTTCTGCGGTTGAGATACTTTCTGTTTGGTTGAGCGACTTAGGTTTATCTATTTCTCTTCCAAAATGTCAATCGATTTTACTTTCACGTTCTATTCCTGATGAAATGAATATAACATTAGAAATTTTAAACTCTAATATACATGTTGAAAAAACTCTCATGTATCTGGGATTTCTATTGGATAAAAGATTAACATGGGTCCCACATATTAAATATATCGCTTCAAAGGCTAGTAAAGCTGTTAACGCTCTTAAAGCTATGGTAAGAGTTTCTTGGGGAGCTCATCCATCTGCATTACTTCTCGCTTATAAGGGTTTGGTAAGGGCACATTTGGAGTGGGGAGCACAATTATTTGCTCATGCAAATAATAAATCCCTGAAAATTCTAGATAGATTACAATATGAGGCCCTGAGAGTGGTACTTGGTTGTATGAGTTCTACTCCTATCAGTATACTATTATCCAAATGCAATGAGCCTACCTTAGCAACTCGTAGAAAATTATTATTGGACAAATTTTTAGTACGTAGCTTTTCTACAAAATCTAACACTCTAATTCCACGACTTAGACTTTTATATGAAAAATCATTAACTAGAAGGAGAAGGGAAATTAAATTTGATAAATTTCCTCTTTTTGGTAGATTTGAATATATTAAAGATTTAAATAAAGACTCTCTATGTTTAAATAAATTCTCATACTTTGATCTTTCTTGACGAGATTTGATATTAAACCCTCAGATTGACACTTATACAGGATCTCAGATTAAGTCACATAAAAGTCCAAACGAAATGTTGAAACAAATTCTAAATACCAATTATGCAAATTGTACTAATATCTATACAGATGGAGCACGAAGTCAGAATGAAAATAAAGCTAGTGCATCTTATTTTGTTCCAACTTTAAATTTGGAATTTGGTGTGAGACTGAGTGAGACTGACTTCGGTCTTGTCATCAGAACAAGAATACATTTTAACATTTTAATTATTTCCTTAAATTTATATTATACCCTTTTATGTCTCATAATGTAAAATCTCAAAAGTTTGATACGTGCCAAAATTATTGAAATCAAATAAAATATCAAACATCCAGAATTAAAAACGGATTCAATCAAGCGTGCGATTCAACAAATTAACTAAATAAACAAACGAGAATTAAATCACACGTTTTTTTCAATATCGTCTCTTGACTCTGAATCCTTATCACTTATTTCCTCCGATATTAGGCTCACCACAATTCCGGGATTTCTAAATCAGTTGAACTATAAGGGAAACATGTCTTCCTCAAGTGACGAAGAGGGAAACCGCGCAGACGAAAATTCCCATGCGAACTTGCATCAAATACAGCAAGTATATCCGGATAAGTTCCCAATCTGAAACAATCCTAATCTCCCTGTCTCAAAAGAATTTCCTGAAAACTTGCCTCCTCCAAACATCGTTATAATTGAAAGCCAAACACAATCTTTAAATCTGGGAAAATTAAATCCCATAGCAATCAAAGTGTCATCAAGGGTCAAAGACTCATTCAACGGAATGGGCAGAATAGAGTCCAAATAACATGCAACACTAGAGAAGATGCAAACAGAAAACTGTTAAGGGATTAATTTCCAGAACGGGCGTGGTATCCAAGGAGGTTAATACATCCGAAAAACAGCAGAAATCATAGCTCTTCAAGACGGCTTAGTCAGGGATGACATCCCACCACGAATATTTCAACCTCTACCGCTTGACGATCCAAATCACAACATGAACCAGCCCTTTACTTCTTCAGAATTCTTAGTGGCATTGAATTCCTCCAATATCAAATTCTCTCCTGGACTTGATTCCATCACATATGAATTTCTTAGAAGGCTCCCTAAAACAATTCTGGACAAACTCTTGGCTATTTTCAACGAAATGTTCCTCAAGAGTCAATTCCCAGAATCTTGGAGAAACACCTTAGTAAAATTCCTACCCTAAGTTTTCCTATTCCTATTCCTAAGTTAGTGGAGGATATCGACCCATTTCTCTAACGTCATGTCTCTCGAAATTGTTTGAAAGAATAGTTCATTCAAGAATGGAATATCTCTCCGAATCCCTAGGATGGCTTCCCGAATTTCAATTCGGATTTCATAGGGGTAGAACTGCCCTGGATGCAGTCGCCCACTTCATGTCAGGGATATACGAAATCTTCACTCAAGGTAAACATTTGGTAGCCTTAGCTCTGGATATAAAGGGAGCTTTTACTGTCATATATCCCTATACGCTACCAACGCCGACGGAAATTGTGCGAACGCTAACATCTCGAGCTATTAAAAAAACACACCCGCACAGAAAGAGTGATAACTCGGTTAAAAATAAAGCTAGATGCTTTTTTTAAATTGCATTGAAAAGCTTATTAAATTTCCAATGAAATGCCACTATTTTAAGTTGTATTGCATAAATAGGAAGCGAGATATATCATGTTATGAAGACAAAAAAATCATTTTATTTTTTTCGGAATTTCTTACCATGACTTTGACTCCTGGCAAAATTTAGAAAAGTTGATGAAAAAAATTGTTACTTTCACAGACTATTCCTTGTAACCTAAGCTTTAAATAGAGACCAAGATCAGCAAAAAATATTTACGGGTTCCCGAGATATTACAAAAAGAGCCGGACCGTGCGAAGCAATATTTTTAATTAAATTTAATCTATAATGTGAGGAATACACTCGGGGTAAAGCCGCTCACTTAGTTTTAAATTTAAAATTTAGAATAAAATAATTTCACGTATTATATTTTAACAATAACAAAATTTATAACTTGTTAAAACCAAAATTGTAACTAGAATTCACTTTCTCTTAATAAAATATAACATTTAAATCCATAGTTGTAATTCATGAAACCTGTATATATTCATTATTTATTAAACCAATTTGTTGTTTATAGAATTGTTTATAGAACTCATAGTTTATCGAAAATAAATTATGCTTAAGACGGGAATAAGAAGAATTTTAGTATTTAAAAAATAAAACTGTTCCGTCTTGAAAAAATAAAGTGAGCGGATTTACCCTGGAAAATTGTGATTTCGAAATTTGGTATATGTGTATTAAAAAGTTTCTCTAAGTAAAACTAAAAAAGATATATCAAAAACTCTTTTTTAATTTTTTAGTAGAAATCATAACCTTTCAAATGATATAAATTAACTTGGATTTAGAGAATAATTTCCTAGATTTTTATCGATCTAAAAATAAGTGAGCGGGCTTACTCTAGTATCCTCTACATTTAAAAATCCCAAACATTACATTATTAAGTAAATATTTAATAAATTTTAAATTTGTGTAGTGATTATAGAATATTGATGAAATTATTAAAATTTATACCTTTAGAAATAATCCTCTCTCTTCTTCAGAAAAGTCCTTTTCTAAAATATCCCACAACCAACAAACCACTCGATGGCTGTCGTGAAACCCTCCATAATATTGAGTATGTCTTCGCAAATCACGAAGATCTAACGGTACATTATCTCCCGAAATTAATCTTTGCAACTGTAATTAAAATTGAGTAAAGTTAATTTAAAAAAGTTTGTTATGATATGAGTGCGTAAAGCAGATTCGTTTGAAACAGCTTAAACTCTTAACAAATACTCTTCAAGCTATTGTTTATTAAAATGAATATGGTCATTCAGAACATGTTTATTTCTTAAATTATTTATAATGTAAACAATTTTTTTATGACAGCTGAAAAGTTTCTAAAGTGTAAAAATTATTTTTATAACGTTTGAAATTTCTTGATTAACTTGCCAAAGGAATCTCAAAGTTTTATTAATTTTTGTCACAGTTATGCAATTTTGAAAAATGTTATTCAGAACATTCCAATTGCTTATAAAAAATTAAAATGTTTACAAACGTTCTTAATATGATAATTAAAAATCTCAACTCTTCAATGACCAACTCTACAAATGCCAATTGTTCTTAATATGACAATTAGAAAACCCGATTGTTCAATGACCGACACTTCAAATTCCAATTTTGAATAACATAAAAATTAAGAGTACCGACTTTCTAAATTCCGATAGCTCATAAAATGACAATTAAAGATCTCGTTTATACAATTTAATGATCTACAAATTCAGATTGATTTATTTTTAAGTTTATTAATTAATATCAATTTACTGACTTACCTTTTTTATTTCTTGATAGCAGGCTCAAAACTTCTAAAGCGTGTCACTAATTTTTTGATAGAGATATTTTTATCTTGCATATCAATAATTTTATAATATTTTCGTACCTACCAAAATGTGACCTCAAAGTTGATTTTGCAAAATTTTAATTTTGTTAAGAGTTATTGTTTAATGGATGGATGGATTTGATGGATTTTAAAAAAATTTGGTATGAGTAATATACAATAATCATACTTTCGAACAAAAAATATTTGTTAGATTTTGTTTATAATTTGTTTAAAATAGCAACAATTATTATAAACAAATAGAAATAAAAATTGTTGTTTATTTTATTTCTATTTGTTTATAATAATCGTTGCTATTTTAAACAAATTATAAACAAAATCTAACAAATATTTTTTGTTCGAAAGTATGATTATTTACTCATACCAAATTTTACTAAAATCTATCAAATAGAACGGTAGGAAAAATTTTTTCAATAATGTGATGCGTAAAAATTGTTTAAACAATAACTCTTTAAAAAATTTAAATTTTGCTAAATCAACTTTGGGGTCATATTTTGGTACGAAAATACTACAAAATTATTTATATGAAATATAAAAATATGTCTATCTAAAGGTTAGTGGCACGCTTCAGAATTTTTAAGCTAGCATATAATGTATTTTGTTAAATTGTTTATAATATAAATATTTAGATAAATAAAAAAAATTTTAATTCTAACCTCGGGTGTTGAGAAAAGCGATAACCACTCTGGATTAATAATGGAACGAAAACCTTTTATAAAGGCAAAAGTTTGATCTTTAATTTGCGTGACCATTCGGAATCTTGCCATCGAATGAACGTAATTAATTTTATTTTGATCAGTAACAGGTTCTGCTCTTCCACCAGGAATCAATTCGTGGGTGACTAATTTTCCCATTACATCCTCATCCAACGAAAATGATAATTCTAATTGTTGCACGTCTCCGTGATAATTTTTTACGAGAGTCAAACTTCGATATAAATCTCGATCAAGAGATGCTAGTTCATCGATATAACTGTAAAATGCACCACAAGTTTGTCCGGAAAATTGTGAGACGAAAAATGAAGCAAATGGTACGTCGACGACTATTCCCTGAAAAATTAACACATTTTAGGAAAATTATATTACCAAAAACTTCCGTTCATGCAAAAAGTTTGAATTTGAATTGCGAGGAATCGACATCGAACTATTCATAGATTTCGAATCAATGTAATTCGAATTCGAATCGATAATGACAAATATTTTTAAACACAAAGTTTAATCATCGTACCGACAAGGTACTCTAAAGTTTTAAAATGTTTGAAAATAGTTTTACTCCGCTTTAAACACAGAATTCACTAAGATTGGCTTTGAGAAACAAGACATATCAAATTTGAGTTAAAGAGCATACACTTTTCTCCATTTTGTTGAAGAGTGTAACCAGGTTAAAAATAAATTTTGTAACTGTAAATTGTAAATGTGTAACTTGTAATAATTATTTTTTATTAACATTCACTAAATTGTCCAGACTAAGTTTTGACTTTCGGACTAATTGCGGATTCACTAGTTGTATACAAACTGTATAGAATTCGGATTTATTCGCATTAATTTCGGGTGACAAAAACCTGACCATAAACCGCACTGTTTCGGACAAATTTCGGATTAGTCCGAAATCTATCCGGTTTTTTAACCAAGAACGAGACTTTTTAACATGTTAATATCTCATTTTAGTAAAGAATTATATCCTAAAAACAGAACTCAAATTGTGTCCAACTCGCAGCAAACTTTCCTATTTTATATAATAGATAGGGGAGTGTGTCTAGGTATGAGACGGGTTTTCTTTTTGACCCATAAATTGTAAATGGATAAACAAAATTGTAAATAAAATATACCGTTCGAAAAGTAACTTAAATACGCAACTTTTATTCATAGAAAGTATAGTGTTCAGATGAACTCCAAAAAAGATATGATCAATTTTTCGAGCACATTGCTTTTTTCAAAAAAAATATGTTCAATTGTGAGACACTTATTAAAAATTGCTAAAATTTAAAAAGTTTGACATAAAACGTTATGCTTAGTATAAATAACTAAATATATTAATAATATATATTATTATATAGGGGAGAGTCTCCAGTTGTGAGACGGGTTTCATTTTTGACCCGTAAATTGTAAATGGGTAAACGAAATTGTAAATAAAATACACCGTTCGAAATGTAACAGAAATACGCAACTTTTATTAAAAGAAAGTATAGTGTTTCGATGAACTCAAAAAATTTTACGATACATTTTCCGAGCACATCGCTTTTTTCAACAAAAAAAAATGTCTCCAGTTGTGAGACACTCATTAAAAATTGCTAAAATTTAATAAGTTTGACCTAAAACGTTATGTTTAGTAGAAATAATTAAATATATTAATAATATATATTATTATATACTAAATAATAATATTTACTCGCCAAAATATGACTATCAAATAAACACAATTTAATAGCTTCAACAAGAGCATTAAAATTGATTTCTTCTGAATCAATTGACTTTTATCCACTTGACATGCCCAAAAATACTAGAAAAAAAATCAAAACAACATTTAAATAGTATGCCTGCAAAGTCGTATTTTTATGCTGCCCAGATGGGTGTTGACACCGTCTCACAACTGGTGATATGCTGTGTCTCACACCCAGAAAATGACGCTATTTTAAAAAAGGAAAATTAAATTATTTTCAACCGTAGATTGGAACAATGCAATATTGCATCACAAAATATAAGGAAAACACTAAAAGAAAATGCATTACATTTACCTTTTCCAATTAATTAACTTGGAAAAAAAGTACTTTGCATTTATTGAAAAAACGCTTTTTAGTCGATTATCACACACAGTGTTGGTATTTAACAAAAACAGTTTATATATCCGCTTCGGCGTACACGAAAAAGTTGGCTTATATAAAAAGAAATGTGTTTATATAAACCAATCGGCTTTTTAATATTGCATGTTAAAAAAAATTAAGTGTCTCACAACTGGAGGTGTCTCACAACTGGAGACTCTCCCCTACTAAATAATAATACTTATTCGACAAAATATGACTATCAAATAAACACAATTTAATAGCTTCAAAAAGAGCATTAATATTGATTCCTTGAGAATCGGTTGACTTTCTTCCACTTGGCATGCCCAAAAATACAAGAAAAAAAAATCAAAACAACATTAAAATAGTGCGCCTGCAAAATCGTATTGTTTATGCTGCCCAGATGGGTGTAGACGCCGTCTCACAACTGGTGATATGCTGCGTCTCACACCCAGAAATTGGCGCTATTTTGAAAAAGGTAAATTATAGTACATTTCGTAACAAGTGTGAACTGATGGCGTTTTTGAAACGAGCGCAATGTTTTTGAAACGAGTTGTAGGCGAGGCGCCGAGCCGGAAACGAGTTTCAAAAACTTGCGCGAGATTCAAAAAGCAGTTCACGCAAGTTACGAACGATACTTTTTATAATAAAGTCATAAAAAAAGGCGTTAAAAACGAGACACCCAGATTTGTCACAAAACTAGTTTACCGATTTACATTCAAACGTACAAAAACGTTTTGTCGCGGGGGGGTTCGGGGGGTCTCCCCCCGACGGGGTCCAGGGGCGGAGCCCCGGCCAAGGGGTTCGGGGGGCGGAGCCCCCCGACTGCAAAAAAACCGACTCAAAAGAATAATTTTCATTGACGATTTAAAAGTAAACAATTCATTTCAGTATTGTTGAAAAACCTTTGGTGTGGCCTACAAGGGAAAGGGTACTTCGGGGGGCGAAGCCCCCCGTTCCCAAATAACCATCTCCAAATCATAGGCTCCAAATATTAATTATTCTGACAGTTGATAAAAAAGTGAGGTTATGTTGAGAAAATGTTTTGACAATGATAGCGAAATCATAGAAATTTTTAGATTTCTAGCGAATCTTAGGTTGGTAGTGCTGTCCATAACTATTGCTATATAGTATATATATATATATATATATATATACTATATATATATATATACGCCTGCGCTACGACGCGCTGCGCCTATGTGCTACTATTCTCGATAAAAACGTCGACTCATGCTGTCCTTCTCACTTGGTTCATCGCAGTCGTTACATTATTTTTCTTTTTCGTACTCTCGGGAGGTCTTATTTGCACTCCGTACGAAAAAGAGCTCTTATGACGCTCTGTTCAAGAAAAGGCAGTTTTCTACTTATCTCCGGAGTACCAAAAAACGCCGTTTTTATGACTGAGTTATAAAAAAATATTTTCAACCGTAGATTGGAACAATGCAATATTGCATCACAAAATATAAGGAAAATACTAAAAGAAAATGCATTACATTTACCTTTTCCAATTAATTTACTTGGAAAAAAGTATTTTGCATTTATTGAAAAGACGCTTTTTAGTCGATTATCACACACACTGTTGGAATCTAACAAAAACAGTTTATATATCCGCTTCGGCGTACACGAAAAAGTTGGCTCATATAAAAAGAAATGTTTTTATATAAACGCAATCGGCTTTTTAATAATGCGTGTTAAAAAAATCGACTGTCTCACACCTGGACACACTTCCCTACAATTTTTAAAAATTCAATAATAGAGGACAATTTAAGAGAATTTGAAAATAGTTACTTCATAAACAGCCTTTCCCAGCATCCGGCCGACAAATTCGAAAAGTAAAAGATGATTCTCTTGTATTGAGGATGTTGGCGAGGGGTAAAGTCTATTTTCACTTGTTGCTTTAAATAAATTTAAAGAAGGATCAAACACTCGCTTAATTGTTTCCTCAAGGAATTCCTTAAACACACCATCCTGATCGATTCCAGCTTCATCTAGTCCTTGTTCATTTACGAAACGAACTCTTATCACACCTTTCAATGCCTGAGATGGTAACATTGCTAATTGTCGATAACCGTCTTCTACTATTCGTGATCTAAAATATTTTATTAAAATTACTTTCAACATATTCATAACTGATTAATACAAGTTTGAATTCTCCCCAGAAAATAGTATATTAAGACACAAGGCCAGAAAGTTGGATGTCCTGGCAGGCGTAATATATAAGGCTGAGGCTTTATTATATTATTATGCGTGTTAGGGCATCCAACATGTATATCGTATACTTTTTTTCTCTATTTCTAGTCGAATGTACGTTTAATAATTATTGTTTTAACAATAAAACAGAAATACATAAAAGTCTGATTCGAAAAATCGTTTTCACTTGAGTCAGTAATATGATTCGTTTGACAATTTTCCAAATTTTGTGAGTAGTTTACTTCTTTATTTTTATCTGAAATGTCTTCATCTTTTAAATTTCGATGACATCCAAATAAATGAATTGAAAAATTTTCTCCGTTACTTAAATATTTATGGAAATGCTTCTTAAAGGAAAATAAAGTTCCACATACGAAATCACAATTTGGTTTCTTACATGAGTAATTACTTTTAGACTGTAAAATTTTGTTCACATTCTGCATTCGGTAAATGCTTTCGAAAATTTTTGAGCAATCGTTGTACTTGCAAACTGCATTAAAATTCGGTAAATTTCGATGATAGAAATGATGTCCATTATAATTTTTTATAGTAGAAAAATTAGAAAAGCATGAGACAGTTATTTTATTTTTTTGTGACTTATTTTCCCCTCAGCAAACTAACAATAAGGAATGCATTTTCCTAATTGCTAAACTATCATTAAATTTTAAAATAACATTAGATGATTAAATAAACAATGTCAATTTGAGATTTATAAGTTAAATTTTTGAATGTGCGTAAGCAATAGAGAAGCAGAAAAGCAAATGTAGAAAGGATATATAGGAAATCAGTCACCGATGGTATAGTTCGGTTGGTGGAATCCCGTTGCTTGCGATCCCAGAGGTTAAGCCACTTTGAGTGCGGTTAGTACTTGGATGGGTGACCCTCTGTGAATATCGCTACAGTCTCGGTTTTTTCGCCGATCGAGATATATCATACGGGAGGTTTGACGCCGAAGCTATGTTTGTGCATTTGTGATGGCTATCCAAATGTACATTCATGACTCGACGTCAATAAAACTGGTTGTACTACGCAAGTAGGTTTTCTGCAGTATTCCTCTTCCCTGGCCAAATGTCCAGGCGAATGCGAGTACTTCTAACCTAAGTCGGCTGCAGCCGCAAAAGTAGGGACCCCAAAGAGTTTGTGAGTTAGGAAAGTTTAGTAGTGATGTTGAGGAGATTGTAAAGACCCGAAAGGGTATACAATGAAATCATACTTTACTTTTTATAGGAAATCAGTCATTAATATTGATAATCGCAAGGTACCAACAATAATCAAATAATAATTAATTATTACCTGTGAACTGAAATCAAAGTCGAAGGAGGACTATTACAGGCACTTTCGGTCAAGCCAAGCACTGCTTTTTCATCAGCTATGTGTTTTCTAAATAGTACAATTCTTTCAGAGTGAGGTATAACGTGAGGCATTTTAGAAAGAAGTAGCGCTGCTCCTCTCCGCCCTTTTTCGAGATCAGCAAGGAATCCGGAAACTCTAACCTCCTGTTAAAAAAATTCAATAAATTAATTTTTAGTTACAATTAATAAAAATATATAATTAATAAATTATAAAAAGTGTAAAAAAGTGCATTACAGTCTCATTTGTGAAACTCAATTTCGTAACTTATTTCTTTAACCGCATAATTTAATTTTAGATAGATGTTATAGAAATCGAAAAAGCATGATATGAATTTTTTAACACTCCCAGGTAACATCATTGTCTGCGAAAAGTTAGATATTGTTTTTTACAAAATTCATAATAGAATAGAATTAAGAAAAAAATGCTTTAAACTTTTTTGAATACAATTTTTATAGAATATAACATTTTTAGCTTGGCGTGCCACCTATGACCTGCTTGACGTAAGTCGCAGATATATTTATTTCAGACAAGCGATATAAATCGTGAACAGTAAAACAACTGACTGAATTAATGTTGAAATTTACCAGAAGGGGTCGTATTAAAAAAATAAACAGAACGACATCTAGTGTTTAAAGAATAATTAAAATACCGCGAATCATAAAAGTGAGTTTATAATATTTAAACTCCAACACGTCCCCTCAATATAGAAATCACTTTGTATTTTTATCACTGAGTCCAAGTCCTTTAGCACAAGACTGGTTGTCGTTGAAGAGTGTGATGGGGATCAGGTCTGGACATTTGAGTTCCTTTAGAAGAGAACTAAGGAAGATCGCTTCTTTAGCAGCTTCCGTTATGCTGATGTATTCTGCTTCAGTCGAGGACAGAGCGACAGTTCTCTGTTTCCGGGAACACCAAGATATTGCAACTCCAGATAGAGTGAATCCGGAGTATGATCGATGATCATTTTGGTTGTTGCGCCAATCGGCGTCAGCAAATCCAAGAATTCCTTTGTTGTCCCTTGAAAATACCAATCTTCTGTCCAGAGTTCCTTTGAGATAACGTAATATTCTTTTTGCAGCCTCCCAGTGCTGTTTTCCGTGTCGATTATTGAATTGACTCAACGCGTTCACGGTATAACTAATGTCTAGTCGAGTTGCCGTGGAAATGTACATGAAAGTTCTTACTAATTCACGAAAGGGACACGCACTGTATTCACTAT
This sequence comes from Leptopilina syphax, assembly GCA_032872505.1. Taxonomy (NCBI): domain Eukaryota; kingdom Metazoa; phylum Arthropoda; class Insecta; order Hymenoptera; family Figitidae; genus Leptopilina; species Leptopilina syphax. Next base: position 6,807,676 of record CM065471.1, on the reverse strand, counting down.
CGGTTGGCACTTCCAATTTGAGTCCAGCAACCATCGATGTTTTCACAAGTTTGCATTGATCCATGTTAAATCGCGATATAACGTCTTTTATGTAACCACTTTGACAGACAGAGATTTGATCATTTGTCTGTTCAATTTGGATTCCAAGGCAATAATCAGCATTCCCGTTATCCTTGATCTTAAAATAAGTCGAAAGACATTTCTTGATTTCTTTTACCCTTCCGGGATCGTTTGAGGCAATCAGGAAATCATCGACGTGAACTATAAGGTAAGTATGATTTTTTCCTCTACGATCAATGTAGAAACAAGGATCTGATTTTGTAGCTTCCATACCAATTGATTCGAGAGTCTTCTTCAATTTAATGTACCATTGTCTTCCCGCTTGGCGAAGACCATAGATGGCATTGTGTAATTTACAAGTTTGTTTTCCTGATTCGAGATCCTGCAGCATAGTTTTCGCTTTCACAAGTATATCATCCACCCGTATCCGACCGACAATACTTTTCCATTGAGTTGCGTCGTCCTATTTTAGTTCCACTTCGCTAGTACCATTTTGGTGGCGCCACATGCACAGACACCCACTAAATACATTATGTTATATAGGGAAATATTATAAAATAATTAACTTTATAATATTTATTCATATAAAACCAACTAAAAATTGATTAATTAAGTAAATTTAGTAAATTATCCTTATTATTTAATAAATTTTATCAAGTATAAAACTATATTTTATGAAACTTTTATAAAAATAATTTTGGCGCTATATACGTGTATATATATAGAACTTTTTAAATAATTACATATACATTTTTTCATATTAATTTTAAAACATACTTCATACTATATTGAAAAAAATTCATGATTCCATCTATTAAAATTTTTTTGACTACTAATTGCTTTAAAAATGTAATTTATTGTAAAATATATAATTTCATTAATATGTTAAAAAAATAAATCAGAAACTGAAATTAAATGTTAATTTTTCAAAAAACATATGATTGGGTAAATAAGTATAAACACATATATGAACTATAAATTTATATTAAAATAAAAAATTTATTTTTAACATCTTACATATTTCTATGATTTATGAACATTCTAAGAATTAGGTACTTTTTTAAATATATTTTTATATAAAGATTTTTTATTAAAATTATTGATAATTTAAATATTTAATATTAAAATTCTTCAAAATTTGGTTTTCAAAAAATGATAATAAAATACATGAAAGAATCAAATGTTTCGAATAAAATTTTTAAAAATGTCAATTGCAATTATTGCTATTAGAAAAAAAATAACAATAAGCAAAAGAATAACAAATGATTCATATAATTTATGTTTTGCAGAACTTTGCGTGTTTCTTTTTCAATCTATTTTCAGATATTTTTGAGTCTGCCATTTCTTTTTTTAAAAATTCTCTCATTCTTATCTGTAAGAAAAACTTGATTATATATATATATATATATATATATATATATATATATATATATATATATATATATATACATTTTATTTGTTTTTTGAGAATAAATTATTATTTAAAAGTACATTGAAAATGAAAATAAATACTTACTGATGACATTACTTTGCCATCCGGGCCCATCACATCTTTTATTCTAATAATGTCTTCACTTACAAAATGTTTTTCACAGACTTTCTGTCCACTTCTTACAGTAAAATTCTTACGTGGTATCGCCTTTTGCCACTCTTTTACTACGTTTATGTCATTTGGCACAGAAAATAAACTTAATTTTTCTTTGCAAGATGCATAACCTGCATTGCAATTTGGTATAATGCACTTGGAACCGTGGTAAGAGGTCATTTTTATTAACTACTTTTTTCCATTAACGAACAATTCATCTCAATAAATAAAAATATAAAACACACAATAAATATATTACATACAAATCACTTTTCAAACGAGCCAAACTGCAGATTTCAATACATTGTTTGTTTATTTCAATGTAAACATGGGGTGCAGTAGAAGTGGCGCCACCGCAAATGAACTAATCAAGTAGAACCGAAATAAGACGAAAGATATAAGGCTCGTCGGATACGGGTGATATCATCGTTTGTTTCGTTTTTGATGATGTTCTCCAAAGCTTTTCTTTTCTTCGGTTTAATGTACTGTCAGGACTATATTTATTTCGTAAGATTATTTATCCTACTTCCGACTGTTTTTGCATCGGTTGGCTTTTCGATTAATGTTCAAGTGTCGTTGATGATAATACTTCTTAATTCGTCGGATATCGCGTCTAACCACTCGTCACGATCAGGACCATTTGTAGCGTCTTTTAACGAAATCTCGGATGTACTGGTCGCGAGATTTGCATCGTAAAATTTGTCTTTCTCGAATTCTAGTTGGCGTTTCGTTCTCTTTGGTGACTGGTGGTGATAATTCACGATGATGGAGGATGATATCTACGAATTGGAGTTTCGTGAGAAACTCATATCTTTGTAATTTGATTCAGATTCGAAATTAAAAAATTTTACGTCACGAGATAGAATGATTTTTTTACTCTTTGGATTCCAGATAAAGAATGCTTTTGATCGATCAGGAATGTTCCCTCGATGCCTCTTGGTTCAAATTTCCCTTTGTTAGGTGTTTTGTTTAAGAAGAATAATTTGCTGCCGAAGACTTGAAAATAAGACACGTTTGGACGTCGTCCGTACCATTTTTCGTAATGATAAATTCTGTTCAAAATTAAAAATATCACCATTGATATAATTGTAACTATCATAAATTTTATAGATATATTTGATACCTATATTAATAATTTTACAGGTTCGTGATACAATGAGGGAAGCAAATCATTCCAAAAGGTGTGGGAATATCTCTCCCGAACAAAAGGAATTACTCATTGCGTTTATAGCGCAAAATGATGATTTAAGGGGGGAAACCACATTAGGTGGCTCATTTTTATGGAATTTTAAAAATTTTTTTTGGAGGAAATATCAATTAAAATTCAATTACATTTAGGCATCTTTTTATTAGTGTTTTGAACAATGTTTATAAATTCTTTTGATTTATTTTAACCAGAAATAAGGCGATATGCTGTCGTAACCACTGATGGTCCTGATATTTTTCTCGACTTGCGTGACGTGTAGCAATTTTTATTTTTAACTAAAATTAAAGAAAAAATTTCTGACATTCTTAACTTATTTTCTAAGAATATGAACCTCATTTTAGGTAAAAATAATAAAATTTTTTAATTTTGAAGGTGTTTGAAATTTTTTCTTGAATTTTCACAATTTTTTTTTTACACTAAGTAGATCCTCCGACGGCCGCAAGCGGCCGTCTACGGTGCTAGTTTTTATATGTCCATTGTCCAAGTCCATTATTTCATTAATAATAATATTCAAATTTTTTCAGTTAATAATTTGCTTATTTATATTTAAAATGTTGACGTTTTTTTTGACAATGCAAAATAAGATTTATTATGAGTACTTTCTCTTAACAAAAATAAAATTTATATATTCGCGCTCTTTTTAAATAACATACGACTGCAGCGCCACCTTCACATGTGCAAACAATTTTAAAAACACCCTTCTATTAAGATTTTACATTCTCATTGCCCATTCTTTACTTCGATACTTTTCGATACATTCGACCTTTCCACTCCATGTCTTTTTTAAGAAAGGATTACACAAAAAAACATCCTTAAAATCGTGATATCACCTTAAATGGTGGTTTATATTCTTTGTCATTTTTATAAAGAATAAAACTTCCAAATCTTATTATAATCGGTAAATATTTGTTTAAGTTAGACTGCACGCAATCATAAAAAATGTGATTTTGAGAAAAACGCATTTAAAGTTTCAATTTATTTTTTTTGTTCAGCAGAATTTTTTTAAAGTCACAAAGAGAAAAAATAAAAAATTTCTAAATATATATACTTTAAGAAAATGAAAAAAATAAAAAATAAATTTTTTGAAAGTTACAATTAGGTTTCCCCCCTTAAGAAATAAAAAATTCACTTCATAATTCACATGCAAAGATGCACAAAATAAGTGGCAGGAGATCACTAATGAACTGAATTCTATACCAGGCGGTTCTCAAAAATCGTGGATAAAGTGGAGAAAAACCTGACAAGATTTAAAGACATCCGTTAAACAAAAAGCAGCTAAGGAAAAAAGGCACGCGAAGGGTACCGCGATCCTGCACCGCAAGAACTTTGTCCAGTCTTGGATTACTTTAGCGAGAATTACGTTATTGGGAAATCAGCCAGAGGTAAAAGAATAGCAATTTTGCTTAGGTATCCTATACGTATATGGAACCAACATGAAGCTGATTTACGAGGGTCTCACAAAACCAACAACGTAAGTGAAGGCTGGCACAATAGGTTTGCCTTACTCGTTTCCAAACATCACCCGGACCTACACTCTATACTGAAGGAGGTTCAAAAAGAGCAGGCTGATACAGAGGTGGCTATTGCTGAACTCAGTTTAGTCAGATCGGTGTGCTTATATATGTCGTAGGCCGATAGACTTTTCAGGCCAGTAGCTAAAAGCCTAACTTCTTTTCTAATGGAAAGACAGTAGACAAAATGTAATTTATATGTTCTTGCAATGTCTACTTACCTAGAAAAATCAGGCCATTAGCCGAATATCACATTATTGGGCTACTAGCCTGTCTATTTTCAGGCCGTTAGAATAAGCACTGTTTATATTATTAATTAAGTCGCGTTAATAAATGTAAATATTAGAATTTGTATAACAATGAAATGAAATATCTTTTGTTTCTAAACTTTCACGTAGAATAATTTTGAAAATAAATTTTAGTTTCTAAATTAATATTGTCGGAACTAGTCGCTGTAAATATAATGGAGAACATTGTGGATCGTGCGGAATTTGAAAAAAGTTAATTAATTATTATCAAAATAATGCTAGTAGCAATAATTCGGTATGGAATAAAGTACACGAATTAAACGTAATTAAATGTCTCTCGGAAAGTGTAGAAGATAACGTAAAAAAATCATCATTATCATAAGTCGTATGAACTTGTGAAAATTGGTGAAAACACGCACGTAATTTTGAAAAGAAACGACAGTAGTGATCCATTAATATTTATTTTGGCAATCGAAGATTATTACGACAAGCTTTTGGAAGCACATGTTCGAACAGGTCATGGTGGAAGGGACAAAATGATGTTTTATGCAAAAAATAAGTGGAAAATTTCAAAACTAGCCTGCCAAATGTTTGTATCGTTTTGCCAAACATGTGACAGAAAGCGTGCAGCTCCAAAAACTGGCATTGTTGTAAAGCCAATTGTTTCGGATGGTTTCAACATGCGAGGACAGGTTGACCTCATAGACTTCCAATCGTGGCCTGATGGCGAATATAAATGGTTATTAAACTATCAGGATCACGCGATAAATTCCCAAATTCTTAAAAGCGATAATGGCCGAGAATTTGTCGCCGCTGTTATCCATGAACTTGTTTCTCTTTGGCCTAATACACGAATAATCCATGGGCGACCTAGGCATCCTCAGAGTCAAGGAAGTGTAGAAAGGGCGGGGCTGACGTGGAGAATATGTTGAGGGCGTGGATGTTAGATCATAATTCTAAAAATTGGAGTGAAGGATGTTATAAAGTTCAGGTAATTAAAAATAAATATTGTAACGTTGTAATTTCTAATATTATTATTTTTTTATAATTATTATTATTATTTTTTATTACTTTTATTATTATTTTCATTATTATTTTTTTTCAATTTTTATTATTACTTTTATTATTATTTTCATTATTACTTTCATTATTATTTTTATTATTATTTTTTTATAATTTTTATTATTACTTTTATTATTATTTTCATTATTATTTTTATTATTATTTTCACCTTATTTTTTTATTACTTTTATTATTATTTTTACCTTATTTTTTATAACTTTTATTATTATTTTTATTATTATTTTTTGACTATCATCATTATTACTTTTTTCTAAAAAGTTATTTTTTTTAGTTTAAACAAAACTAGATCTTTTTCAAAAACCAGCCACGGGGATGAGAGAAGCTCTGTTTATGAAGAACCCATTATTGGAAATTCAACAAAACGTATTCCTTTTGTATGTTTGATTTGTGAAATCGAACTTTATAATGACTGTGGTAAACCCTTGACAAATCATGAACAAGACTTAATTTGCTCATTATGCATGAGAAGAAAGCGGATGGCAGAAGTTCAAAACGACTGTTTCAAACGACAAAAATTGGAAGCAGAGAAAAGGAAATCATTTTCTGCAGAACAATTTCCACCCTTGAGTGTCGGTGATTCAGTGTCTCTCGTCATTCCAACTGTTGATCATGGACCACTAGATTTTAAAAACATTGTTGGTGTCATATCCGAAATAAAAAATGACGTTTACCAAATTGGTACAACAAACGGATTTTTAAAAGGATGGTTCCCAAGGACTGAATTAAAAAAAATTGAATCTGTCGTTTTATCGATTGATAACGTACCAATTACGGACAAACATTTATCTTTACGCGAAACTGCAGCATTTTAGTCCATATGTGGAGGCCAAGGCTTCAAAAAATGTAGCTGTAAGATAAGTGACAAACAGTGCATATAACCAAAACAAATTTTTCTGAATTTTTAAATTTCGCACAAAATAAATAAGATGAAAAACGTCCCTTTAAAAAATCTCAATCCACTAGCTCTGCTAATTTACAACAATACTCATTACACGGAGAAAAATATAAAGTAACTTTTACTATAAAAGTAGTAAAAGTTACTTACCGATGTATGCCATAATTTGGTATGCCATGTATACCGATGGCATAGCTCGGTTGGTGGAATCCCGTTGCTTGTGATCATGGAGGTTAAGCCACTTTGAGTGCAGTTAGTACTTGGATGGGTGACCCTTTGTGAATCGCTACAGTTTCGGTGTTTTTCGCTGATTGAGATATATTAAACGGGAGGTTTGACGCCAAAGTTATGTTTGTGCATATGTGATGGCTATCCAAATGTACATTCATGACTTTACGTCAATAAACCGTTTGTACTAGGGAAGTAGGTTTTCTGCAGTTTTTCTCTCCCCTTGCCGAATGCCCAGGCAAATGCAAGTACCCCTAACCTAAGTCGTCTGCAGCCACAAAAGTAGGGACCCCGAAGAGTTTGTGAATTAGAAAAATTTAGTGATGATGTTGAGAGGATTGTAAAGGCCGAAAGGCATACAATGAAATCATATTTTACTTTATTAAAAGCTACTTCATATTTTTCTCCGTGTACAAGTATGCACTACGTGTCTTAAAACATCTGTACTCAACGAAAGATTTAAAATAGACGAAAATTGGGATCTAGTGGATTGTTTTGTCGACGCAGACTGGGCGGGTGACACGACACTGTAGACCGAAAAACTACCTCGGGTTATGTTATTCGATTATTTGGAAACGTCACTTTCTGGAAATCACAAAAACAGAACTCACTTGTAAAGTTATCAACTTTTACAAAATACGTTTCGTATTCTTATTTACTTTAGTCAATTGAATCAGAACCACTGTTGCCAACATTATGCCAACAAAATGTAGTTTACTCAATCTTCCTTAATATTATAATAAATACATTATTAAACTAAAATACCATTCCAAATTTATTTAACAGTAGCTCTAATAACCAAGTTCAGTTTGGTTAATGCAGCCGAACTAAATCGAACAGAACTTGTTAGTTGATAAAAACCGAGTGTGCGGTCAGTCCTATTTTAACAAGAGTGTTCGGTTGCGCCAAACAAATTTTCTGTTGAATCAACCATTTTTGTGTTTGTGGTGAGGGCAAATGAACACACATAAGTGTCCTCGATGTGGGCGCATATTTTTGGCACAATGTCTCTGAAATTTTGAGGTTACGTGAGACCTCATTATCGCCCGACAGAATACGGCACTGACTTATTTAGATGACGTGAAGTAGGTAAATAAACATTTTTCAACCATTACTTCCTCTTAGAGAAAGTACAGTAGGATCTTTCAATAGTGCAGTCGTCGGGAATATTGTGCACTATTCGAAGCAAGCAAAAACTAAAACATTCAGGTCCGTGTCAAGAAAATTAAAGGTCCCCCACTACTAAATACCGGGCACCACTAAATGATACTAAATAATCAAATGAGCGACAGCACTGTATTTGACTTCGCAGATTCCCTTCCCCTTTGCCCCCCGAAACCTCTTGTCTACTCAACTCACTAATGACTGCACTGTTCAGAACTGCACTATTGAAACATCCTACTGTATTGTAATACCAAAATTTTTCAAGTTCAATTTTTTGACATATCTTTTTGTTACTTGACCTCAGGAGTAAAAAATGTAATTCCGTGTGTGTGTGTGTGTGTGTGTGTGTGTGTGTGTAAACATCACATTTTCATAAATATCTCGAAATCATGAAGAGCTTTAAAGTTGAATTTTTTTAAAATTGTAGATCTCATCTGCGGACATAAAATGAGAGTACTTTGAGATAGATTAATAAAGTTTAACTAAATTTTTTTTGGATTTTTAATTTTTCAGAAAAACGTTTTTTGATCATAACTTTAAAAAAATGTTAGGGCACCTATAAATGTTTTTCCATAATTTTGTAGACTTTTTTTAGACGCATCTTTTGAGCCCTAATTGAACATTTTTCGTCCATATTAACCGGAGATATTAAACTTTTAAAAATCAAAAATTTTGAAAAATAAAACTTTTGAAAATTTTGTTGAAAAATGTAGAAATAACTTTAAAATTATCGTTACCAACTTGTAGAGCATCAGAAAACGCTTCGATTGACCTATTTTTGAATCTAATTCGATAATAAATTTCGAAATTATTGGTATTTTAAAAACCAAAAATTGTGGAAAATGACATTCTCTCCATTTTTTGTTGGAAAATTTTTGTTTAACTATTAAAATATTATAACTATCTTGTAGAGTACTTAAAAATACATTGATTAACTCAAGATTCAATCACTTTTACCATATTTATAAAAATTTATTCATATTATTATATTATTTATAATAATATAATAATAATATTTATTATTTATTCATATTATTATTTATTTATTATTATTATTTTTTTATTCTATTATTATTATCTCTATGAGGAAGCAAAGTGTTCATGAAGTGAGCACCTTATAAAAAAGATATACAACTTGGCAGCGGTTTTTTTTCTCTGAACTCAGACACTTTTTATAAAATCTGCCAACGTATCTTCTAAATTACAATGATTCAAAAGATTGTTTAAATCCATGCAGAATCTGGCAATTGGCTGTAGAGCACTTCTTGCAGCCTGTTATTACATTACTTTCCAATTTTTCATTTTACAATCGCGTTTCTGCATAAATTTAAAAAAAAATTTCAATTATTGTAATTTAGAAGATGCTTATCCATTGTACATTGGCATATTTTCTAAAAAATGAGAGTGATCAGATAAAAATTAGTTGGAAAAGGTTTCTTTACCTATTTCATGTCTTTTATAACAGTCATTGACGTATTTTGTAGGACGATAATCGGAGGTCTCACATAACCTAGAAATTTCGGAGACCTTCCAACACTCTTAATTTTCCTCATAGAAATCAGTGTATAAAAATTAAAGTTTTTCATAAAGTTTTCTGACTTTTCGTATTTTAAAAAACATGTGAGAAAAATATTTAAAACTTTAAGAAAGTTAATATACTTAACTTTGCCAACCAGTGACCCTCTGGACAAAAAGTCCTTCTGCAGTCCCTTCTATATATTGTCATAAGTAAAGTATGCAATGATGTAAATAATGGATTATTAATCACTGATTTTCCATCTGTAAAGAAATAAAGCAAAACAAAAATTAGTCAATTTCAGAATTGCTAATAGAAAATGATCTGTTTCTCCTTTCATCATTTACGCTTTCATCTATCTAAATAAAATCAGAAAATTATTTGAAGAACTTCAAACTATGCTTTTATAAACAAAACGGATCATATGTTTTACCGGAAGTATATTTTCTGCTCTTCCGTTTAAACCAAAATTAAATATGATGGTTTTCAAGTCAGAAAACACAACAAATTATAGTATTATTTTATTTTAATTATGTTATTATAACCATAGTTTAGACGGCTGATCAATTATGGAGTCAAATATGAAGTAAAATTAGAAAATTTTGATCACTATTTGACACATTCATTTAGTTAGCATAAGGTTTGTAACTCTGGCGTTTTCGTGGTTGCTTATATTACGAATTTAATGTTAGTTTTGAGAAATTCTAAATGGCGGTTCCAGTATGATGAACGAAAATTTTTAAAATTCAGTCAATTGGTCTAAATCTTATCACTTCGAAATTTTCTAGGTCGCTGATTACGAATCTGAACTTTCTTAAATTGTATTGACACGTTTTTAACATTCTCGACATGTTTCCAAAAACAGATTTTAAAACCTCAGAGACAAAATAGATAGGTTTCTAAATTTCTTTTTCGCCATACTACATACCGTAAACTGGGGCTATTAGGAACAAAATTCTGTTTTCGGGTGGAGTTGATGCTATCGGCGCCGTTTATCGATAAATTGTGTTACTTGCTTTTGAAAAATTGTTGCTGCGGTAACTGTCAATACTTTGCAATGCAATAATTGTGACTATCAATTATTTTGTGAACAATAGTAGCTTGTAAGTGACTTAATGTGTTTTAGTGAAGTTTCAAACGTTGAAAACATTTGATTGCTGAGGTAAGTTGTTTCATTTTTAACTTTTCAAAGTGATTGTTTTTTATTAATGGGATTTCTTATGGGAAACTTTATTGAGTTCAGTAAGTAATAAATATGTTTATTTTGTATTAACAGTAAGATTTTAGAAACAAAAACCAAAATTCAAAAACGGCGGGTATATAAGGAGCACAATTATTTCTTCCGAATTGTTAAAGTGTGTTGTCAAAACGTAAGTTTTTCGTAATTTATTTTGTTTTTTATCACCTAATTTGGTTTTTAGTGTTCAAAGATGGTTCGAAATGGTAAAAGAGTGTGGGGACCGACAAGTCGCAAAAAATTACCAGTGATTTCATCATCGACCTCAACTGATGATACCAGCAACGTTTAAAACACATATTCGCTATTTTAGTTTTTACATTTGTTTTATATTCTGTGTTTACTTTCGAGCAATAAAAAATAACTTTTTTAACTTTAAATACGTTTTCCAATGGTTTTTACCGCCTTGTTCCTAATAGCCCCATTTTGTAATTTCGAAATAATGCGTCTTTTTCGTATTTTTTGCTTAAAACAAATTGCCGGTAGGTGGCGGCTTTTGAGCACATGTTTGTGCGTGTCTCGGCTTTTTTATATGGTTTAACCAGTTTATAAGTTCGGTTTAATTTTTTGGTGGAGTGTCTTCATATTGTGGTACTCCCCTGATTTTGTATTTTGTGACTTTTTCACTTAAATTCTGCATTGCTTACTGTAAACTTGGGTTTACATATCCTAACCTCATTTTGGACATTGGTTCATTAACAAGGTTTTCTTTCATTGAAGTGAGTTTGCAGGTTGCAATTCTTTTTTGTGAACTTCTCATTTTTACATATTGGTTCTTTCTAGTAAATTAATAATGGCATCTGCAGTAAATATTGAGAAGTGTACAAAGTGTGGTAAAGATATTGCACGTGCTATACCTACGTTTTTTTCTAAATGTAAACTTCCTTACCATTGGAGCTGTGCAATACAGACCTCTACTTTGTCTGATGGATCGTTTGCTATTTGCTGTAAGCCGAGGTCATTGTCCCCGTCAGCTGACTCACAGTTCTCAAACTCTGCTGTCAATTTGGATACTATTGTGGACGCCTTAAATCAGCTGACGTTAACATTATCTCGTAATGTCTCTATAATGAATGAGAATTTTAAGGAAGTAAATGTTAAATTGGATGAGACACTTTCCAGAGTAATAAATATGGAGGGTAGAGTTGTTGATTTGACGAATCGTCTTGCTTTGGTTGAGGAAAGAATTGACAAGATTGAGGCGGGATGTTCACAGTTGGACAATCCAACAGTCGAGATTAATGCCTGTGTTAATGAAATAGTGGATCGGTCAGAAAGAAAATGTAACTTAGTTCTATTTAATCTTTTGAAGATAAAACACCTAACACAGACTCTAATACCTTGAAAGTAGTTGTCAGCAACAAATTTAAAAAGTTTAGTGAATCAACTGATCTTGATGGAATTCGAACATTCAGAATTGGTGCTTGTGCGCAGGTCTCTCGAAAGCCACGCCCAGTGAAAATCGTATGTTCGACGGAGGAGAGGGCACAAGCGATTTTGCGATCGTTCGTGGCTGCTAAAAGAGACTTTGCAAATTCATCGGACTTGGAGAATTTATGGTTGTCGAATGACAAAACGAAGATGCAGAGGGACGAGATTAGGAGAGTGAAGTAGCAGTTAGCCGTGCGTCGACGAGAGGGAGAAGCAAACATTTCTTTGGTTTTTCGTCGTGGAGTCCCCACAATTATTAAAATCCCTCCCCGCAAACGTACTTTTACTCTCACACTTCAGATAGGCGGGTAAACAGTTGGTAAATCCAACTGCAGTACCTGGTTTTGGTTGAATTCTTCTGTCATCATTCTCTTGAGTGTTTAAATGCATTCAGCAAACTTTTTGTGTGTGTAATTTTTGAGTTAAACTCCTTTAGAGTATTGTGATTTATTTCTTACAATGACATTTTGTTAAGCAAAAAATGTGTATAATACCCTCCTCATTTTTTATATTCCTCATTGAATTTTTAAATATTCTTACAGTTTCTAGAACATTCTAAACATCTTATTTCATTCAGAATTTTTTATTTTATTTTTTATGTAATTTTTAATAATTGTTTAAAATTAATTCGGATAGAGATACAAATTTATCATTTATTAATATTATTTAATATTAATAGTAATGTTATTAGTAATTTTTACTAATTGTTTAAGATTAATTCGGATAGAGATACAAATTTATCATTTATTAATATTATTTTTATATTCTTCTATTAAACTGTAAGATTCACTAAAACAACTAATTTTCTAATGGACTCAGTGGAGAAACAAAAATATCTAATTATATTATCTAATTATATTACTTTATTTTCATTATTATACTACAACGGTATTTACATCTATACCGAACTTCAACTTTTGAAGCGCCAACCTTCATAATGTATCTGTTTTTATATGTTACAAATGTAACTCTTAGAATTAGGAAGTACGTAATGTACGAAAGGGCATGTCCCGTTATGTTATTAAATAAATAAATAAAAAAAATTCCAGCTTTGATCAAGACAATTATTTAACCCTTCAATGTCCTCGCCAAGATAAAGAAAAAAAACAAATTAAGGCAATATTTCAATACACAAAAAAGTTGCAAGACTTTAAAGTTGAAATCTGTTCCTAATAGCCCCAGTTTACGGTACTTTATTTTGAATTTCTGAAACTAACACCGAATTCGTAATCAGCTTCCAAAATTCTTTTATTATTCTATTAAATAAAAGAATTTTAATTAAAACAAAACAACCGTTGCTAGGTTGATAGCTAAGCGTTGAGAGGGGAATTCAGTATGCGTAAGGCTGGTACGACTGAGCGGTTGAGAGATTATATATAGCATATATACAAAATATATAATTGAAGCTAAAGTGAAATAAATAATTGTTATTATTATATAAAAATATCTCTTTTTATTGTGTTTATTGGTTAACCCAATACTTACGGTTCTGAATCCAGTCATTTAGCTAAAGATTGCCTAAAGCCAAAAAATTAATAAAGGCTGAAACTAATATTATTTCCAAAATTGAAAGTGTAGAGAACAATACTAAATACATATTGCAGGGTGGTCCCCCTAGCTCAAGATAAATACAGAGCCTTCAGGACTTCATATTTCAACTGGGATTGGAGAGCAATTTCCTCCCCGGTGGACTGTGATCTCTTAACAGGCTATAAATTCAAAAATAATCCTCTCTCTGAAAAACTTTTCAGAGAACATATACAAATGAGATATCAGGATTACACTGTTGTCTACACTGACGCTTCATACAACAGAAAACTTGCCGAGGCTTCAGCTGCAATTTTTGTTGAGGGACGAGACTATCACTCTGGAACCCCCCTTCAGTTTGGTACCTCAGTTCTCACGGCGAAATTGTATGCCATTTTTAGAGCGATATTGTACGCTGAGACGCACTCATTAACAAAGGTCCTCATTGTATCTGACTCGCTTTCGGCGTTGAATATCATTTCTAACTGCCTAAGATATAAAAACATCCCAGAAACCACATACAAAATACTTACAAACAAAAAAAAACAAAAAAAAAAACAAAAATACTTAACAAACTCTTCCACAAACAAGAAAATAAGCTTTTTGTGGGTAACGAAGGGGTCGATATGACTGCGAAGCCAACAAATTGCTATTTAAACCGCATATATTTTAATCCTCCAACAGTCGATCTTAAAAAAGAAGTCATCCTTCCAGACATGAAAGCATGGCTCGCAAAATTGTGGCCCTACACAGAAGAACAACCTAATAATATTTATTTTAGAAAAGTAAATTTTGAATCTAGCAGACCCTGGTTCAAAGATATATTGCGACCCAGAAGGGAAATTGTAATTATATCTAGATTGAGATCAACTCATATTGCAACTGCGGACCATCTCTGCAGATTTTATAAAAACGCGAACCTGGGCTGCGGATATGGATCGATGTGGAGAAGTCTCGAACATATTCTTCACGATTGTCCTATTTTGGAACAATCAAGACCAAAGTTCATCCGATTCTTGAAGAAAAGATTCCTTGGTTTGGAACCGAGAGAGATTTCGATGGATGAGTTAGTGTACAACCCAGATGAGGAACTTGTCAGAGAGCTGGGGGGCTTTATAACCTCTTGCAGAATTATTCTGTGAGACTTGGGGTCGTGTGCCTTGATGCTCATTCCCTCCGCTTCTTCGGACCGTTCATATCATATCAAATCGTCCAAAGTAAGGGGAGTGATTGATGCGGCAGCCGTGGCTCTTTTCTGGCAGTACTATCCTTAAACAATGTTTTTATTTTTTTCTCTCAATATTTTTTAACACAGAACAGAAGACTTTGACAATAACATACTCAGAGTATATAGACGACAACTTGACCGACTATGTGGACTGCCTGTTCCTTGTTTTCCTCTTCCTAAGAGACATTCAAATAGGTTGGACACATGCTGCTGAATTGGACAAAATTTCCACTCAACTAAAGTCACGTACACATGGATTATCACTCTACATTCTTCTACTTCAGTTTGTTTATTCTGACAGTTGGCTGAGCCAGAAGTCATTTAAGAAGATGAAGAAGAAAGTGTAGAGACGATTAATAAATATATCAGAAATGTAAAAACTGTCGGGAAAGAAATATTAGCTTTTATCGATCTAGACTGCTCAGATTATATAATGAAAGGATCCTTTGTTGAAAAATTCGAATTTCGTTTAAATAAACAAGAGAATGGAATTGAAGGTTTTGGTGGGGAATTTTTGTTAAAAGGAATAACTAGACAAGATGTGAAAGTCGACGATTGTGAAATTAAAAATATACTTTTCAGAGTTGTGAATGATATCATTATTGATAAAAATTATCCTGAATTGACAGAACTAGCTTTTTATCGTTATGGAGACAAATTTGAAATTATTTATAGTGAAAATTTTTTCTTTTCTCACTTTCCTGAATTACCAGTTTCAGGGAAACCTGTAGTGAAAGAATCGATATGGTTACCACCTGCGTCTATTAGTTTTATCCAAGTGAAAATCAGCGATTCAAATGAAATTTTACCTGTCAAGAATTATAGTAAAGACGTGATCAAACTTGATTAAGGTTATGTTTGTAATCAAAAAGTGACAGTTTCGGAAGTTTAGAGAAATGAAACCGCGAAGAGAAACGATTACAGAAAATGAATTAGTAAATATATTAGAATTATCGAAAGAAAAGAAATTAGAATTGCTGGAGTTGTTAAATAAATATAGAATGTGTATAGCCCTTAATCTGTCAGAACTTGGTTGCACACACTTAATTAAGGGGACCGTACACCACTTTTGCGTGTTTTTTCAACATTTATTTTTTCATAGTAAAATGTATTAAAACACTGGGCTCTTTTCACACATATTAACACACTTATTGAGGATTAAGAAAAAAAGATTTGTTTATTTATTCTGCCATTCAAGGCGACAAAATGGTGGCTGAAGTGATTGTCCGGAAAAAACTGGTTGACACGATATCTCTGCTTCAAAATGTCTGAAACAAAAAATCCAAAGAATTTCTTAAAATATTTGTCAGTGGCTATGGCATGAACCACAAAAAATGAATTTGAAAAAAATGAGTAAATGGCGGCGTTTTGAATTTTTTACCCCTTTTTCACCCCTAAAACGGTAAAAAAAATGGGGTTAAAAATGGATGCAGAATGTTGGTTGTGGTTCATGCCATAATTCCACTGACATATATTTTAAGAAATTTTTTGGATTTTTTGTTTCATACATTTTGAAGCAGAGATATCGTGTCAAC
The DNA here is from genome assembly GCA_032872505.1 of Leptopilina syphax. Taxonomy (NCBI): domain Eukaryota; kingdom Metazoa; phylum Arthropoda; class Insecta; order Hymenoptera; family Figitidae; genus Leptopilina; species Leptopilina syphax. The sequence goes on along the minus strand of CM065471.1, from coordinate 6,791,221 downwards.
CAGTTCTTTCTGGACAATCACTTCAGCCGCCATTTTGTCGCCATGAAGAGCAGAATAAATAAAAAAAAAATTTTTCTTAATCCTTAATATGTGTGTTAATATGTGTGAAAAGAGCCCAGTGTTTCGATACATTTTACTATGAAAAAATAAATGTTGAAAAAACACGCAAAAGTGGTGTACGGCCCCCTTAAAATGGACAGTATAGAAAAGCCGGGGACACAGCCACCTTATTCAAAATCGTATATTATAAATACTGAGAAGCGAAAAAAATAAAATCAAAGGTTGCAGAATGGAAACAAAATAAACTAGTAAAAGAAACTGTAGCTGCTTATACCAGTCCATGTTTACTCGTTGAAAATCCAGATGGTTCTACACGCGTTGTAGTAGATTATCGAAAAGTTTATAAAAATATAATTCGCATGAATTTCCCATTACCAAATGTAGACGATGGGTTAAACGCGTTATTCGTAGCTAAAATTTTTGAGGTTCTAGATTCTCGAATTTCCGACACCCACTGATGGAAAGAGCACCACTGGAAGAAGCGTCCGACAATTTGATCATGGCTACGAATTTTAATATTTCTGTACGCGAGGACGAAATCATGATGTATCAAAGATGTTTATTTGCGAAACGTAAACACGGGAAGCAGACAGAGGAATTGCACCCTATTCCTGTAGGAAAGAGACCCTTTGAAATCGTGCACATAGATCACCTTGGACCATTTGTAACATCGTTTAGAAAGAATAAATACATTCTCGCGTTAAACTGTAATTTAACAAAATTTTGTTAATTATACACAGTTAATGATACTAAATCTAGCACGACGGTAAGAAAAGTTGACCGCGAATTGGGATTAGTATTTCTGATCGATTCAGGAACAGACGTGTCATTAATACCAGCATCTCATTCGAAAAATCATGAACCTTCTGAACTTGTCCTTTACGCAGCAAATAATACGCGAACTTCCACATTTGGAACAAAACATTTAAATTTAAATCTCGGTCTTAGACGCAACATTTCATGGGATTTCTGATTAGCAGCAACACCGTATCCAATTATTGGAGCCGACTTGCTTGCTCATTTTGGTTTACTCATCGATTTACGTCAGCGTCGACTTTTAGATCCTTTAACGCATATTTCTGCAGCTTGTTCAATTAAAAAGGTTAAATTTTTATGGTATCAGTTTGGTTGACACATCTTTACCATTCGCAAATATATTATCGAAGTTTCCAGAAATCACTAGACCATCACAGGGTCTATCTGATCTTCCAAGTGACGTACAACATCATATCGTCACTCATGGCCCTCCGATCGCCATGCGTGCTCGACGTTTAGTTCCCGAAAAGTTGGTCCGCGTTAAGGCTTATTTTCAATCAATGATTTCTCAAGGCAAATGCCGTTACTCTAGTGCTCCATGGGCATCTCCAATACATGTTGTTGAAAAAAATGATGAGGGAGTCAAGGTTTGCGGTAACTACCGCGGTTTAAATAGCGTTACGGAATCCGACCGTTTCCCCGTTCCACATTTGTATGATTTTTCATCTAATCTTAATGGCAAAACCATTTTTACCAAATTGGATCTGCATCAGGCATAAAATCAAATACCCGTAACCTCAAAGGATACTCAAAAAACAGCCGTTATCACCCCTTTTGGGTAATTTGAATTTACAGTTATGAACTATGGACTGCGCATTGCTGGTCCAACGTTCCAGCGCTATATTTCTAGGGCTCTTGGAGATTTGGATTACGTCTTTGCCTACGTTGATGACATACTCATTGCTTTTTCCTTTGTTGTCGAACATGAGCGTCACCTTTATGAGGTTTTCACACGCCTAAAAAAATTCCATCTCCATCTCAACTTGTAAAAATGTCTTTTTGTTAGGTCCGAACTCTAATTTTTGGGATACTTGGTTGATGGCAAGGGCATTCGGACAACATCTGAAAAGGTTAAAGCAGTAGTTGATTTCTCGCGTCCCAAGACTAATCTTCGAACTTCGTCGATTCCTGGGTCTCGTTAATTTTTATCGACGAAGCATTGAACATGCTGCCCAAATTCAAGCTCCACTCAACAATTTCCTTCGAGATTCACGCAAGAATGACAAGCTCGTTATTCCCTGGGATTCGGTTTCCGTGGGAGCTTTCGATCGAGTCAAGCGCGAGCTTGCTAACGCCACATTACTCTCTCATCCTTCTGCCAATGCTGAGGCGCGCTTAATAACCGTTACTGACCATAAACCCCTTGTTTATGTGTTTAAACAACGACTTGATAAGGCATCGCCTCGACAGTTGAATCAATTATCGTTTTTGTCACAATTTACCACAAAAGTTGAATATATCTCTGGACCTGAGAATGTGGTTGCTGATGCATTGTCTAGGGTTGATGCCATCTTGTTTCCTTCCGAGATCACCTTGGCTGAGTTTGCTAAAGCTCAGAGTAGTTGTCCGGTGTTAAAGACCTTTCTGGAAAGTAAAAATATTTCATTGAATTTAAGAAAATCATGTTTGGTCGAGAGAATGATTTCATTTTTTGTGATCTTTCAGGCGAAGTCCTGCGTCCGTTTGTTCCCGTTTCTTGGCGTGATCGTGTCTTTCGATTGTTACACTCTCCAGCACACCCAGGTGCTAAAGATACGGATCATGTTATACGCAAAAGATATGTATGGCCAAATATGAGGCATTTTACGTGAAATGTCCTAAGTTGAAATTTCAACTTCTTGAAAAAAATTGAAACTCAGGGAATTTGTTGTTCTATCAAGTTGAAATGTGCCCCACAAAATATTTTTGATTTTTTCGAAAATTTGGAGGGGGTAGAGGGGGTCAATTTGACCAATTTTGCTAACACCGGTTACTTTGTGAATTTTTTCTGAACATACTTGTAACAGATCTAGGTGATATCCCAGAGCAGTACTGAAAAACAGAGGTGGGTGATAATTTTCTTCTTTATGACTTCTTTGATAACGAAAATGAAACGAATAATAGAGTCATAATTTTTGGAACTAGAAGAAATCTAGAGTTATTAGCCAGATCACCAGCTTGGTTTTTGTATGGTACTTTTAAGACATCACCTAGTATATTTTTACAAGTTTTTGTTATAATGGGCCTTGTGAGAAAAATATCTCCTGAAGAAAACGACGTACAAATTGATGTTCCCTTGGTGTTCACTCTGCTTCCGTCTAAGGATCAGGCTTCTTATGAAACTGTAATAGAAGAAGTGAAAAATGCTTTTCAACGATATCACATTAATGTCATCCCACCACAGAGAGTACTTCTTGACTTCGAGATTGCTGTGAAAAACGCCTTGTTGGAAGTATATCCAACTTGGATATTGTTCAGAACTGTTTCTTCCATTTGGGTCAGTCTTTCTACCGTCGGATACAGAGTGAAGGTCTACAGGATCAGTACAACAATCCTGACGATAGATCTCTTAAAGAATATTCTCATATGATTCTCTCCTTAGCGTTCGTTCCAATTGCAGATGTTGAAAATGTATTCGACAAGCTTTTCGAAGAAATTCCTGAAGAACTAGTTCCGATTGCGCAGTATTTTGAAGAAAATTATATTATTGGGAGAAGAGCACGGGGCAGGCGACATGCAATCGGTCCACGATTTCCACCAGCCCTATGGAACGCGTACGAAGCTACACTCCATGATCAGCACCGTACAAACAACATTAGCGAGGGATGGCATAACAAGTTTCAGCTTATGGTTGGGAAACACCATCCTTCGTTGTATTATCTTCTTCAGGAGTTGGATTTGGGTCAAACAGTGAAAGGGGCACCAAAGAAAAAATGGTTGCAATCGAAAAGACGGATAAGAAGTATTGTAGCTCAATTCGAAGAATACAAGGAGCAGGACAAAATTCTCGATTACCTACGCCTCGTAGGGCACAATATCAGCCTCTAAGTAATAAATATTAGGAAATTTATTAGAGAAATCATCAAAATAAAATTATTATTATTATTGGGAAATGAGATCTTTGGGAAAAATGTCTTGGGAAAAATTATTATTGGGAAAAGATATCTTTGGGAAAAATGGTTTGGGAAAAAAGGATTGGGAAAAGTGGTCAGCAACGCCTCCAAATTTTCGAAAAAATCAAAAATATTTTTTGGGGCACATTTCTACTTGATAGAAGAACAAATTCCCTAAATTTCAATTTTTTCAAGAAGTTGAAATTTCAACTTAGGGCATTTCACGTGAAATATGCATAAGGATATTTTTCGCTTGTGTAAAAATTGTCTCGATTGTCAGCGTTCCAAAACATCTAGGCATGTTGGTCTTATTCCGTCGCAGATTGTCGCCCCCGAGTCTCGCTTTCTGCATGTGCATATAGACATTGTTGGCCCCCTTCTCGTCGATTCTGGATTTAAATATTATTTGACCATAATTGATCGATTTTCACGGTGGCCTGAGGCAATCCCTATGCAAAATATCTAAGCAACAACAGTCATTCGTGCCTTCATGGACAATTGGGTTTCACGCTTTGGTTCTCCTGAGACGATTACCACTGATCAGGGCAGTCAGTTCGAATCTTTGCTTTTTCAGGCTCTACTTAAATTCATTTGTTGCTAGCGAATTCGCACTACTCCTTACACGGAAAAAACTGCATAGTTAGGACAATCATATATATTGAAAAATACGGGATATACATATTTAAGGTATTTAAATATGGGTATCCATATTATGGTAATAAATAATATGGTATATTATATATATGGTATCCATTTTTATGGATACCACATCCATTTCTTTAGTTGACACATCCATAGAAATAGATGTGATAACCTTAAATATGGATATCCCTTATTTTTCAATATATATGGTTGTCCCAACCATGCAGTTTTTTCCGTGTACCATCCTGCCTCAAATGGCATTATAGAACGTTGGCATAGAACATTTAAAGCTGCCATCATGTGCCACGCTACTCGCGAATGGACTCGTATACTTCCCATGGTTCTCCTCGGGCTGAGATCAAATGTGATGGATTGTGGTTGTTCTGCTGAATTTCTATACGGTACCACAATTCGTATTCCTGGCGAATTCGTGGTGAATGACGACTTTTCCCCTTATCCTCAAATTTTTCTTGAGGAATTTCGTGAGACGATGAGAGAGGTCAAGCCTATTCCAGTCGAGCACCGACATAAAAAGAGAGCATTCGTGTTTAAAGACTTGTATACATGTTCTCATGTATTTTTGCGCGCCGTATATAAAAAAAAAATCATTGGAACCACCTTATTCTAGGCCGCATCGCGTCATAAAGCGTAATTTGGACCGCGTTTTTCAAATTGTCGTAAATGGTTCGTTACGTAATGTTTTTGTCGTGTTGCTCAAGCCTGCATATTTTTAACGAGAGACAGAGGATAATGTAAATAATGTTCCAGTAAATACTTTTGTTAAGGAAGATCAGAGTAGCTCGGCAGAAAACCAAGCATCGTCCTCGCATCTTGATGTTGCACCAACTTTAGTAAGCGATCCCGTAAATTTCAACAAACCAGTAAATTTAAGAACATATTCACGAAAGAAAAAGTTAATTTTAAAGTATGATTTGAATGTGTGATCGCGAAAAATCGAATAGTATTATATTTTTAGAGATAAAAAAAAGAATATGTTTCTTCTACAAAATAAGATAGATGTTTATTTATACATTTTAATTAGATATTATTTTCAGCCATGCTAAAATGTGATAATTACGTAATCATTTTTAAATTTTAATAAAATTTATTATTTTTTTTGTAACTTTTAGTATTATTAACATATTTACAATTATTTACAATTGTTATTTTTTTATATATAATTTTTATATTGTTATTATTTTTTTATATATATCATTATCATTTGGGGAGCAGTACGTGGGGAATACTTTCCTTTCCACCCAAATCTTGAAAGCGTGGGCTGACGCGAGCCTTTGCAACCGTTGCTAGGTAGGCTAGGCGTGCGTATAAAGACTTTTGGAGTAAGTCAGTTTTGCGTTGACTGGTACGCACTTAACATCTATATACTGATGTTGTATATAAATTGTTAATTAAAATATAAAATAAATAATATGTTGAATTTATAAATAAGAGTCAAGTTATTTCTGGTGTACATATGTCAATTATTAATTATGGTTTGGGAACCGTAATTATCATCTACGACTAACAAATCCCCACAGAAACAATATTAGTGCTGCCATCTCTATGACACTGTCACGCACTATTACGTTGTGTCAAAAATTATGAATAATTAATAAAAGTTGTGATGAGAAATTATTTGTCTTTAATTTAGAAATATTATAGATGATTCTTGGTATTGTAACAACCGACATTCACTTTGTGTAATTGTTACAATTTACACGCTGTCACTCAAATGCTTCTAGTTAATTAAATAATAGATATAGAGCTAAATCAATTATGGCCTTTTAAAACTAGATAATATATACCTTTGATTTAATTGTATGACAAAACAAATTGGAGTTAAACTCTTATCACTGTAACTGATTTTATCAAAATTGTAACAACTGCACCTAGTCTCCCCTACAAAACATTTTTAAAAATATTAGATTACTTTGACTCTTGGCATCTAACAGCAAATATAGACAAGTGTGAAACAATTATATTGTCCCTGTACATGGAGAGAAATCTGCTGCTAATATTACTCGAAAGAACACATTACTTAAATAGCTTAACGTTTCTCTTATATTTTTAGCATGGATTCATATACTTATTGTAAAAATACTTTCAATGCAATAAGCATAAGAGACAGTAGCTAATTTTGCACAAAATCTTTATTATAAATACAAAGAGAACGTGCTATAAAAGTACCCGCACAGCACCGAAACTTTCCTAAAAATTTATTAAATATTTACTTGCAATATTCGTCATATTTAACTGAAAAGTTTAGTGAAAATTGTGTAAAGATTTAAATGTCCCGATTAAATAAATGTTTAGCGCGGAGCTTTCCTGAACATTTCCTGAACATGAAATTAAATTTTCGCATAATTACAATTATAATTATGCGAAGATTTTATTGAAATATTCAGGGAAGCTTCGCGCTAAACATTTATTTAATCGGGACATTTAAATCTGTACACAACTTTCAATAAACATTGCAATTAAATATTCCGAATATTGCAAGTAAATATTTAATAAATTTTTAGGAAAGTTTCGGTGCTGTGGGGGTATTAGATTATTGTTATAAGAATCGCTCGAACTCCGACTGATTTTCAGGCGGACTTTATACAACACAATTTTACCTGTGTATACGCACATATAACTCACACACACATATATTTCTCTCTCTCTCTATATTTGATATTTCTCTGTCCTGTAAAACATTATATATTATATGTAGTATTTAATACTTGTTGCTGTTATAAAAAGATAATATTTATTTAATAGTAAGGATATTAGTTAAAAATTATTGCATTTTTATTCGTGTTTGAATGTATAAGCAACATGTGTGTGTGAGTTATATGTGCGTACACGCAAGTAAGATTGTGTTGTATAAAGTCCGCCTGAAAATCAGTCGGAGTTCGAGCGATTTTTATAAGAAGAATCTAATACTTTTATAGCACGTTCTCTTTATATTTATAATAAAGATTTCGTGCAAAATTAGCAGCTGCTTTTTGTTTTTATTGCATCGAACTCTCCGTTACATTAAATAGATGATTTCGTATATAAACTATTATAACCTCAAGCTAAAATTCTATTCAGCAGTGACTAATAAAATTTGTAAAGATTCTGCAAGCAATAATAGCAACAGATTTCTCTCCGTGTAGGAAACAAAAAAAGTAAAAACGCGGATGAATGGAGAACCTTTTTAATTACCGATAAGGCGGAAAACCCTATCGCACTAAATCACAATTTTATAATAAAATACTTTGAGATTTGGCTAGACGATAAATTAAATTATTGTAAACATGTCAAAATTCAAATCGAAAAGGCAAAAAAGGCATTTTATAGTTTAACCCTTTAAAGTCCGAATTATTTCCACCGATTCGATTTCAACCACACTTGGTAAATAAAGGTTTTTGGGGTCGCTGATTACGAATCCGAAGTAAAAATTGCAAAATTCGAAATGGCGAAAGAAAAAAATAAAAATCAATAGGATTTACTTGAACCTTGTTTCTCGGGGGTTTTTCGGGTCGCTGAATTTGAATCTGACGTCAAAATTGCAAATTTAAAAATGTCGGACGAAAAATTCAAAATCAATAGGATTTATTTGAAACTTGATTTTCGGGGGATTTTAGGGTCGCTGATTACGAATATGAAGTCAAAATGTCGGAACCAATATGGTGGAAGAAAGAATTAAAAATCAATAGTATTTGCTTGAAACTTGTAACCAGATGACTATCATTTGTTCTTTTTCGTTCAAGTCATTCGCTCCAGGATTGTCAATTGTATTTTTGATTGACCGACTTATTGTCATTTGTTCTTTTTTATTCGAGTCAAGCGTACCAGTTTTACCAGTTTTTACTTTACTGGCTGGATCAATTTCTACCCTTGCCTTCGCAGGCTGAGGTAATTATCTTATTATTTCTGAGCGGAAGGTTCTGTTTGAACCGCTTTAGTGTACGGTTACATTTGTTGTTTAATTTGTTAATTGGCATTGTTTTTACACGCCATAATTCTATGTGTTTTATTTAGTAGATTTGTGAACTTAGAGCATATTTTTAAAGAAAATTTGAAATATTATTGTCTTATTTTTATTATCGAGACTGTTTCTTGAGTATTTTAATTTGTAATTTATTTGTGAGATTGTGATGAATATATGATTGTTATGTTAAAGCAATTAATTAGTGATTTATGTAGTCAGATTGATTTTCAATTAGTCTATTCTTATTAAATTATATTCCTCTGTTTTTATCAGAGAATTTACAAAAGTAGTTGATTTGATATTCTTATGATTGTATCAAATCTATAATTTACGAGAATTTATAGTTTATTGGTTTTTTTCCGCTTAATAAAATTAAGATAGAGTAAGAAATTGTTGGATTTTTTTATAATACGCTTACAGTATCATTCGTCGTTTGGATAAACCAATTTAATGCTTTTGGAGTCATTGAGGATACCTGCGTATTTCTGGGTTCGTTTTTGAGGCTTAGGTTTTGTCTTTTTTCACCTTTTGCTAACAGGAAGTGAATTCGTTCTCTTAGGTTAGCTAGAAAATTTATTTTGAATTTTGGCTTTTATACTTTGACTCTTTACAAGTAGTCGAGTTGATCTCTGAAATGTACATGAATTTCTAAATTTAATTTGAAATTTTAGTCGGGGGCGTGAAGTCCCTCAGTTGTTTAAAATTTCAAGTTACTTCTTTGATAGAGTTTGTCAGATATATTCACTTCCATCCACGAGTATCAGGACGATTACACTCGACTCTATTAAAAAACATGCCATCACTTTTTGAATCATATCTCGGCAATAAAAGGAGATACAAAAAAAACTTAAACACCGTGACAAAGCTTATTAAATTTAGCATAATATAATTTATATTTGAAGTTATTTCCTTAACTATTTTGGGAGTTACAGAGTGAGAAAGAGAAAAAAAAATTATCAAATTTTCTCATTTTGGTCTCTTGACTTCAATCTTTTCAAAAATCTAGAAAAATTTAAATACACTGAGAGAAGAAAAGCACAGAATCTGAATTCTGCCGCACACCGGCTATACAAAATAAGACAGAATCTATCCTTCGCATAAAAGACAGATACTGTCACTTAAAGCGTAGAATCTGTACTTCAAAATTTTTCAAAGTATAGCATCTGTGCTGCAGAGTACAGAATCTGTCCAATAGTGGCACTGCTGCTGCATTCAACCTGGGGTACTGATGCTGAACTATGTCGAATTCAGATTCTGTGCTTTTCTTTTCTCAGTATAGAATTTTTTTAAAAACACAGAAATCTTCCTTAGAATTTCAGCTTTACAATAAGCTTTAGAAAATTAAAAAATGTTAATCCGTCATCGATTTATCATTAAAAATGTGACGCCGTGTTGCGAACGAACGGTGCATTGAAATTCAACTACGACTCAATTCTGTCTTCGCGCGGCTGTGCGCGGCTGCGAATGGGAGAGAAAGCAGGGACGAATTTATGAGGGGGAACGAGGAACTTTGGGGCTGTTCAAAAAATACGTAACGCTTTAGGGGGGAGGGGGGTCAAGCTATTTGTTACGGTCAGCAGAAAAAATGGCGCTAATGTATACAACATTGCGTTACATGGGGGAGGGGGGGGTCCAAATTTCCGAAAAATAGCGTTACATATTTTTTGAACGGCCCCATTCATGTTTCTTTATATTCTTCGTGAAACGTCATTATTTATTATTTTCTTTTAATTGCGTTTACCTAATCTTTTTCTACAAAATATTGATTACAATTATAACAGTTTATTTAAAAGTTTTAATAAAATTTTTTTCTTCTTTAACAAATAAAATTTGTAATATATTTCAATTAGCATATAATTTATTATTTCCACTTCTAAAAATAATTTGGAAAAAATTAAGTAATTGTTTCTGTTGTGTATTTAAATCAGGGACCGCTTCGGAAACGAAACTAAATAGAAAATTACTATCGTTTCAGTGTTTGAGTTGACACGAAACTAAATTAACAAAGTGACTTTAGTTTCAAGTCGACACGAAACTAAATTAACAAACTAAGTTTAGTTTCGTGTCGACTCAAAACAAAAGATTGAGAAACATAATTATTTAGTGTCAATCACAGAAAAAATGTTTTTCCTGACTTACGTAACTAGAGCAACGTAAGTAATTAATGTAAGTTACGTAACCAGAGTAAATTACGTAACTATAATAACTTACGTAAATAATCAAACTAACGTAAGTTACGTAACTTACGTAAGTTTATTTAATCGCGAAATTTATTCTAGATACGTAACTTACGTATGTTTGATTAACTGCGTAACTTATTCTAGTTACGTAACTTACGTAAGTTTGATAATTTACGTAAGTTACTGTAGTTATTTAATTTATTCTGGTTCCGTAAGTTGCTGTAGTTACGTAATTTGCTCTGGTTACTTAATTACTCTAGTTACGTAACTAACGTAAGTTTTATCATTAACGTCAGTTACTGTAGTTACTTAATTTACTTTGGTTCCATAAGTTATTGTAGTTATGTAATTTACTCTAATAACTTAATTACTCTAGTTACGTAAGTTAAGTAACTTACGTAAATTTGATCATTTACGTAAGTTTATTTAATTGCGTGCGTATGATTAATTGCGTAAGTTTTTTTAATTGTTTAAGTTATTCTAGTTCCGTAAGTTACGTAAGTTTGATAATTTTGTGCAGGTTATTCGTCTCACGTAACTTACGTAAGTTTGATCATTTACGTAAGTTATTATAATTCGGTAATTTACTCTGGTTACGTAAGTTACTGTAGATACGTAATTTACTCTGGTTACGTAATTTACATTAATTACTTACGTTGCTCTAGTTACGTAAGTCAGGGGAAACAATTTTTCTATGATTGACACTAAATAATTAAGTTTTTCAATCTTTTGTTTTGAGTCGACACGAAACTAAATCTAATTTGTTAATTTATTTTCGGGTCGACACGAAACTAAACTCAGTTTGTTAATTTACTTTCGTGTCGACTTGAAACTAAAGTCACTTTGTCAACCTTTATGTCATGTTTAATTAGCTTCAAATTGCAATTAAATCATTCGGAAATCGTAACTCGGGGATTTTTATGGTCGCTGAACACGAATCTGGCATCAGATTTCCAAAATTCAAAATGGCGGATCCAATATGGCGAAAATAAAAATTGAAAAATTGACCAAATCGGCTGGAAATCGCTACTCGGGGGTTTTTGGGGTCGCTGATTTCGAATCTGATGTCTGTTTTTAAAAATTCGTAATGGCGTATCCAATATGGCGGACGTAAAAAATTAAAAATCGACCAAATCGGCTAAAATTCGTTACTCGGGGGTTTTTGGGGTCGCTGATTTCGAATCTGATAATTGTTTTTAAAAATTCAAAATGGCGGATCTAATATGGAGGACATAAAAAATTACAAATTGACCATATCGGCTAAAATTCGTTACTTGGGGGTTTTTGGGGTCGCTGATTTCGAATCTGATAATTGTTTTTGAAAATTCAAAATGGCGGATCCAATATGGCGGACGTAAAAAATTAAAAATCGACCAAATTGGCTAAAATTCGTTACTCGGGGGTTTTTGGGGTCGCTGATTTCGAATCTGATAATTGTTTTTAAAAATTCAAAATGGCGGATCTAATATGGAGGACATGAAAAATTACAAATTGACCAAATCGGCTAAAATTCGTTACTTGGGGGTTTTTGGGGTCGCTGATTTCGAATCTGATAATTGTTTTTGAAAATTCAAAATGGCGGATCCAATATGGCGGACATAAAAAATTAAAAATTGACCAAATCGGCTAAAATTCGCTACTCTGGGGTTTTTGGGGTCGCTGAATATGACTCTTATTTTTGTTTTCAAAAATTCAAAGTGGCTGATCCATATGGTGGACGTAAAAAGTAAAAATCGACCAAATCGGCTAAAATTCGTTACTCGGTAGTTCTTGAGGTCGCTGATCGCAAATCTGATGTCTGTTTTTAAAAATTGAAAATGTCGGATCCAATATGGCGATTGAATTTTTTGAAAATTGATTGTTTTTTAGAGATTTTCTTGAAAACTGGTGTATTCTCATTAAACTTGATACTTGAAAGTTTTCCAGGTCGCTGATGTCAAATCCAAAGTCAAATTTGAAAAATTCAGAATGGCGGACCCAATATGGCGAACGGGAATTTGAAAAATCGTTTAGATTTTTGTAAAATTTAGCATATGACGGAATTTTCGGTTAAAAATTATTACTCGATCTTACTCGTTCTTACGATTGCAGTTCCGCTTATGGTTGCAATTACGAATCTATTCTGCTTTGCCCTTCATTCAAAATAAGTTTAAATGCATTCCGCCATTACGGATCAACTGCTTCGAATTTGCTAGTTTTCAACTCAGATTCTTATTTAGCGACCTCGAAAACCAAGAGATACACATTTTCATATCTGCCTGCTAGTATGACCATTTCGAATTTACGAAAACAGACGTCAGATTCGTAATCATCGACCCTAAAAATTCCCGAGTAGCGAGTTTCAATCAATTTGATCGATTATTAATTTTTACGTCTGCCATATTATCCGTCATTTTGAATTTTGATAAACAGACCCCAGATTCGTAATCAGCGACCTCAAAAACCCCCAAGTAACGAATTTTAACCGATCAGGTCGATTTTCAATTTTTTATGTCCGCCATATTGGATCCGCCATAAAGAATTTTCGAAAACAAACATCAGATTCGTAATCAGCGACCCCGAGAATCCCCGAGTAACGAATTTGAACCGATTTGGTTGATTTTTAATTTTTACGTCCGCAATATTGGATCCGCTATATTGAATTTTTAAAAACAAACATCAGATTCGTAATCAGCGACCCCGAAAACCCCTAGGTACAAATTTAAAAAAAAAATTTTTTTGTACATTTTGGGCACTTTTGGTAGTTAAGACAAATATTGATAAAATTAATCGGTATTTGATATACAAACTCGTTAGGGTCTATAGAAGACGATAACATATAAAAAAAACTTAAAAATTATTAATTGTTTAATAATATTTAATTGTTATTAATGATCTACCAGCAATCACATTTTCTTACCTTCGCCGACAAAAAGTCAGTGGGGAAGTTTCGAATTAAAAGAACTTCCAGTGAGACATTTGTTCTTCAATGTATAAAGATGTTTTCTGAAAAATTTCAAATTGATTTATTGAAAAGTTTAGAAAATATCGAAGTTTAAACAAATTGCGCGTGGCGCGCTAGCGAGTCGCCGTGTATAGAGAATAATATTCTGTGTATGAATGATCTGCTTCTCATAACTTTTACATATATATTTATTTACTATCGCAAATAAATTATTTTAAAATTTATATTGATAAATTAAAATTGATTTAATGTTTAAATTAATAAATTTTTACTAAATGAATAGAATAAAATATTTTTTTTATTATTGTTTATACTCCTGCCCTATTGGCCTTACGCACTTCGACAAGAGTCCCCGAGAAATACTTTTTGGATTAAGCATAACCATTCTACTTAGAAATTTTCTATAAATTAACATAATTTTGCGTCTACAGCCGAGTTTTATTAGGAGTACTCGCATTCGCCTGGACCACCCGTCAATGGGTTTTCTCGCCAGAGAAGAGGGAAACTGTAGAAAACCTCTCTGAGTACAACCGGTTTATCGACAGTCGAGTTCTAATGGTGTGTACCGGACAATAATCGACGGTGCACATCATTATACCTCGACGTCAAACCTCCCGCTCAGATTATGTCACGTGCCGGAAAAATACCAAGCCAAATGGGCGCGAATTAAGGGTACTTATACCCTCGGTCCTTAAACGACCGCCAAGCGAGGCATCTATCCGACTGAGCTAATCTGTCGGTAATAAAATATTATTAATATTATCTAAATGAATAAATATTTTTCTTATTATTTTGTTATTTTAAAATATTTTATGTATAAAATTTTCAACTATCTATAATAATAATATGGACAAGAAAATATTTTCAAACTTTCCATTTTCAATATTTAAATTTCTTATTTACAAATTATTATTAATAGTTCGTAATTATTTCGTTATTGTTTTGATTTTGATCTTTTGCGAACGTCTTAATTATTATTGTAATTCACTTGTCACTGTAGTACAAAAGAAGGTTTCTAAAAGAAAATTTTTTTAAGTTAACACAAGTTTTGCTAAAATGGATAATTTTATTTTTCGTAAAAATGTGAGATTGTGACGAAAGGTCGAAAACAAAAAAGAGACGAAAGTTCTTGGCTGAAAAATGTGAATAAAAAGAAAAGAAATGAGGTACGCTATATTAATTATCTGTTGGTCTTTTTTGCGTAATTTAAATACAGTGTTTAATTTTTAAGGTTTCATTGTCAAGAGATAAAATTAAATTAATTTAATTAATTATGAAAAAGTACATAAAAATCTTTAATATTGTAGGGACTAGAATATGTTTCTTCGTCAGGGAAGCTAGTTCCAGAAAAACAATTTGAATATGTAGAATCATGTTGTACAAAAAACTGTCATTCTTATATTCAAGAGTCAGAGCAAGTAGAATCGTTTTAACAATTTTACAAATGTGGAAACTATAATTCACAAAATTTGTTTCTTAGGGGACTCATGAGAAGGTTGAATTATTGTGCAACGAATGAAATGAAGATGTAAAAGAATTAATACAGGAACATTGAAATTCTATTCCACATTCGGCATCGCATTAGAGGCGGGAGGAAACTTCTTTAAAATACTTTGAAAATTCAGAGTTAAATTTAAAAAAGTTGTATTTCTTGTTTTTAGAACTCCGTGGCGCAGTTGGTAGAGCGTTTGATTTCTAATCCACTCCTGGCTGCGTCTTGCGTTCGAGACCTCGTGATTGTAAATATTTAAATAAATATCAAAACAAATTTTCTTCGACATGTATAAACATTCCGGGTATGTATGACATGCGAGAACAGCGTGGAATATTTTTTTAATTTTAATTTAAATATTTTTTAATGACAGATATGAGTAACAGATATTTGTAACTGTTCTAGAACTGTGACAAGTATCTTCGTCACCATGTTACAGATCTGTTACTTAACTGTGACATCCCCCTGACTACGACATTTTGCGTACCCAGTGAGTCCCCTGTGAGTCACCAGTTACAGAACATGTTCTTCAATTATTTATCACAGTTCTGTAACAGATCTGTAACAGTGTTTGCTGGGTTATTATGCAGCAATAACGGGAAATAAAAATCCACCTATTGATGAAAACACGTACTGTCAATGTTTTAATTACAACGTTGACGTTGACTTCACTTTTTCGAAACCAGGAACGGACTTTTGTAATACATGCTTCGAATTCGAGAAAAGTAACTTGCAGATGAGTGATGAAATGACAGATCATAAAAAAGAGTCAATCATTATAAAGAATTAAAAGAAAAATGTTTTATGTCTCGAATTTGACTTTGGTCAAAAATCATTTCCGAAAATCCCAGTGAATGACCAATATTATAAAAGATTACTGTGTTTGAATATTTTTAATGTGCATGTTTTCGGTGACCATAAGCGCAGTTACATGTACTTCTTTGTAGAAGGAAGTATGAAAAAAGGTTGCAAAACTGTTTGGAATTTAATTTGGGACACGATTAAAAAAGAATTCGCTATTGATTATTATGACAAAATTTTTTTATTTTCTGACAATTGTCCAGGACAAAACAAGAGTTATTTAGTTTTATTTTTTTTTCATTACTCTCTGCAAAATTACAAATCGAAGTCGAACATGTTTATCCCGTTCGTGGACATTCGTATTGTTCGTGTGATCAAAATTTTGGGATGTACGGACAAAAGAAAAAAAAACTGAAGTAATTGAGACTATTGAAAATTATATAAATCTTATTAGTACTGCGCGAAATCCTCCATTTATAACTGTACGCGAATCAGATTTCGAAGTAAAAAATTTAGAATCACTGTTAGAAAATGAAGCCCAAGCTTTAGCGCAAATTAAAATTAGCAAATTGGTTCAAATTGTTTATTTCCCAAACAGACAAGTAAAGGTATATAATGATTATAAAACGGAAGCCAGAAATTACACTATCAATCATTCAATAACATTTGATTATTTGTTAAGTAACTCGAAGTTGGCACCTGCTGTAGGAATCACTGAAAGTAAAAAAAAAGATGTATTATCGTTAACGCGTTATTTAACGTGCAAGGGAAAGAAATTTTTTATAGATCTTTTTTCAAAACTGGCTACTAAAAAAAATATTCGAAATATATAAAAAATATTATTTCTTACTTTTCATTTTTTAAAAATATTAAATATTTTTAAAAAGTTGTTTCTTAATAATAAACTTCATTTAACTTTTCAATGAAGAAAAACAAAAAATAATTTGTTTTAAGAATGTAAATTTTTACGTTACAAATTTTTGTTAAAAATTTTTACGCTTTAAGAATGTGAAATATTACCTTTAACGTTATTGTTAAATATGTCATTAGAACGAAAAAGGAAATATTATGATGCGTCTAAAGAAAAGTGGAAAAATTTAATTAATGTATATCTAGTATTTTATTAAATATGTTATGCCTTAACATTATTTTGAGTTATTTATTAACATTTATTAGTATTTAAAAAATATTTTATTTATTTTTATTTTCACATATTAAAATCTCTATACACGGCGACTCGCTAGCGCGCCACGCGCAATTTGTTTAAACTTCGATATTTTCTAAATTTTTCAATAAATCAATTTGAAATTTTTCAGAAAACATCTTTATACATTGAAGAACAAATGTCTCACTGGAAGTTCTTTTAATTCGAAACTTCCCCACTGACTTTTTGTCGGCGAAGGTAAGAAAATTTGATTGCTGGTAGATCACTAATAACAATTAAATATTATTAAACAATTAATAATTTTTAAGTTTTTTTTATATGTTATCGTCTTCTATAGACCCTAACGAGTTTGTAAAATAATAAATAATTTAATTTAAATTTCCATGATGCTTTGGCATTTATTTTTTAAAATAAATTGTTGCCATATGTGTTTTAAATTAATACAAAAATTGGACTTACCATACATTTTCGTAAAAAGTAAATAGCACAAAATCACAAACAAATATATTTAACAAAATTAAAAATTTTAATTAAATAATTTTTAAAAACTTTAATGATAAAATTTCGTTAAATTTTAGATTCTGCAAAATAGCCTCCTTTTGCATTTAAGACTGCTTGACACACTCGAGGCATTCGGCGTATAAGTTTCATTAAATAATCCTTTTCGATGCATTTTCACGCCATTTCCAAGCAGTTCCACAAGTCGATGGCATTTTTAGGTCTCATCATCCTAACTCTTCTATCCAACTCGTCCCATAAAAGCTCGATTAGATTACAATCAGGTGATTGTGCAGGCCATTCCATTTTTGTCAAGATACCGTCTTCAATTTTTCGACCCACGTACGCTTTGCAGATTTTACTGGTATGTTTTGGATCATTATCCTCTTGAAATTCAAATTTATTTCCAATAATTCGCTTACCACTTGGGACCATATGTCTCAAAAGTATTCCATGGTACATTTTAGCATCCATTATACCAGTAATTTTCTTTAAATCTCCTACTTGCCCATTGCCGAAGCAGCGCCATACCATTACTGATCGACCACCAAGTTTCACTGAAAAACCTAGTCTCAAAATGAGTAGCGTACGCTACTCATTTTGAGTTGCAACAAAAATGAGACTCTTAGGTGGCGCCACGTTCTATGGCGTTTAACATAGTCTCATTTTGAGATGCAACAAAAATGAGACTGGGTTTTTTGTGTGTTTACAGTTGGCACTATCATATCCGGATTCATTCTTTCACCTACTTTACGTCGAACATAAACCCTGCGATTTCACTGCAAAAATAGGTGTCTTTTTTATATCTTAAAATAAGATGTAAGATGGAAAAATGGTATCTTACATCTTAAAATAAGATGTTTTCTAAAGCATCTTACTGATATTTAAGATGCTTTATACGTTTTAGCAGCGATGAAGATATTTCTTCCATCTTAGAAAAGTAAGATACTTTTGTAAGTTCTTTAAAGTATCTTAAATTAAGATGTTTCTGTTGCAATAAGATGTTTAGCGATAAGTTACTTGAGAATGGTAAGATGCGCCATAAGTGTAAGTTACTAAAAACTAAGATACAAAAAGTGTTTTCCATAAGAGCCCATAGTTAACCTGAAAACTTTTTGCCCCAAAAATACACAGAAAATGTGTACGAAGATACTTTTAACATCTTAAATTAAGATGTTTCAAGTAACTAAAAAGTGTCTACCAAAACATCTTAAATTAAGATACTTCTTTTTGCAGTGATTGCTCCAAAAATTTGGAATTTCGATTCATCCGAAAAGAGAACTTTTAACAATTGCTCTTCAGTCCAATTTTTATGTTCTTTCGCCCACAACAGCCTTTTCTTTTTATTTGCAGCTCGCAAAAGAGGTTTTCTCGCAGCAATTCGACCTTGTAGTCCATATTTTTCAATGCCCTTTTTACAGTGGTAACTGATATTGGATCTTCTCTCTGTTTATTTACTTCAGCAGTAATATCTGGAGCCGTCAGATTTCTATTTTTTTTTTTGCTTAAAATGACAATAAACTTTTCTTCACTTCCAGAAATACATTTTTTTCCTCCACGTCCTTTACGGTTAATAAAATCACCACTTTCTTTGTATCTTTGTAAAATGTAATGAACACCACTTTTACTTAGATTTAATTTTTTCGCAATATCATTACACGAAAAGCCTTCTTCTTTCAAAGTAATAATTTTTATCCGCTTTTTAATGTCAATTTCTTTTCTTGGCGCCATTGTTTTTAAAACTAATTGAAATCAAACACATAATTTTGAGATGTTTTTAAATGTAAAAAAAATTACGTTATTAGAGCAAGCTACTGTCTTACACGGACGATTTGAAAATTATTATAAATGCTTTCCAGTCAAAACAAATCAGGTTGCTTCACCAGGTTCCAGTTAGTAAACATTAGCGACCTTGAGAACGTGTCGAAGTCGTTCATACTTATTGATGTGTTTTGACTGTTAACATTCGTAAAAATCTTAAAAAATTAAATCTTACTAAATGTTCACTTTATTTTAAAAAGTTATAAAAAAGTGGAATTTTTCTTAATTGTGAGAGAAGTGAAGGAATGAAGTGTATTTCTGCACACGGAGAAATATATATTGTCCTATTAAGCAAAAATAAAATAGACGACCACAGATATAATAATTTTGACATAAAATATTCCCTTATTTATTAACTTTTATTAATTAATTTATTTATAGAAGTGTTTTTAAAAATCTTGGTTAAACTGTTAAAATTAAAGTAATCATTATTTTGTAGAATTAATTAATTAATTAATTATTATACTTATTAATAAAGATTAAAAATTATAATTAATAATTAAATAGGGCAATGTCATCTTGAGTGGACCGCCTAAGCTTTTTTTCTAAAAAATTCTTTATAACAGCAAATTAATCGGAGGTTTCTATTCCAAGCTTTAGTTTAGATCCCTAGATAAGTGAAAAACAATTGACTTTAAAAAAATAGCTCATTTTTAAGGAATGAAAAAAGTGTAACCTTGAGTGGACCACTCTTTAAAATTGTAAAAGTTATTCTTTAATGTATTTAATATTTCTGATATATTGAAACAAAATTTATGCTTATGCAGCTTCAGACCATGTTTGTGTCGCAATGTTTACAAGTGAAACCATTTTCAATATTTTTGGCACATATCACATCAAAATCACAAAAAAATTAATAAAGAACATAAAACAGTTTCAAACCAATTTATTTCCATAAAAATGGTAAACTGTCATTAAAAATATAAAAAACAGACAGTCCACTCATTGTTATAAACAGTGGTCCACTGATGGTGACATGCAACTTTTTATGGCAGACACCAAAATTTTTTTTTGAGTCAAAATTATCACTTAATTAAACTAAGACAATCAATTTCAATGTCCAAAGTAGTAGGGAAAAAATAAGTTACATTTTAAAACTTAAATTTTACACTACTTTTACACTTCCGAATCACTTTACTCATTGTAAGAACGACTTCTTTTTTGGTTTGTGTTCTTAAAATGCGTTACATCAAACGATAACATATATGATTATCGCGGAACATAAATTTTTACGGTTTCTAGGTGCGGTGCTGCTATTCGTTTTATTTATTTCACGTTTCCGCTGTCAGATAACTTAAAAACTCAGGTGGTCCACTCAATGTGACATTACCCTAATATTAAAAGAAAATAATAAATAATGACGTTTTACGAAGAATATAAAGAAACTAGAAAGTTCCTCGTTTCCCCCCCCCCCCCATGAATCCGTCCCTGCTTTCTCTCCTATTCGCAGCCGCGCACAGCCGCGCGAAGACAGAATTGAGTCGTAGTTGAATTTCAATGCACCGTTCGTTCGCAACACGGCGTCACATTTTTAATGATAAATCGATGACGGATTAACATTTTTTAATTTTCTAAAGCTTATTGTAAAGCTGAAATTCTAAGGAAGATTTCTGTGTTTTTAAAAAAATTCTATCTACATTTTTCTAGATTTTTGAAAAGATTGAAGTCAAGAGACCAAAATGAGAAAATTTTTTTTTCTCTTTCTCACTCTATAACTCCCAAAATAGTTAAGGAAATAACTTCAAATATGGATTATATTATGCTAAATTTAATAAGCTTTGTCACGGTGCTTAAGTTTTTTTGTATCTCCTTTTATTGCCGAGATATGATTCAAAAAGTGATGGCATGTTTTTTAATAGAGTCGAGTGTAATCGTCCTGATACTCGTGGACGGTAGTGTATAAAGATACATAAGAGATGAATTATAAATTGTTTGTTTTATTTTGCTTAATAAAATATTTATATTTTTTTGTTGTGGATAGTACATTGAATTTGTGATTTTTAGGTTGTCGTTCCTAATCAATACCATGTCGTCCACTGGAAAATCGGGTGGATTCCGACATCCAAGGCCAACAAAATTGCCTCCTCATTTGGTTCAGGATAATCCCTCTACATCAAACCCCTAGAATTCGCATCCTTAATAAGAAATCTCTATTCGATAATCTCTCGAATCTCTGTAACGTAACGCGTATTCCATTGGTCAGAGTATGATGATTTGTCATCTCCCTCATGCAATATAAAACAAACTTTAAGTCTGCAAAACAATAAAAAATTTCCAAAAATACAAAAACTCGGTTTTTTAAAACTTTACAGGAGACACAAAAAAATGTTTATTTCAAACAGCTTTGATTAAAAATCCAGCTATTCTTCGTAATTACTAGATTTTATGTCCTTAATAAGTGAGTTGGAAAAAATTGATATTATAGTTGTCAAAGTTGAGCCTTTTTCAAAATTTATGAAAAAATTTAATCATTTTAATCATAAAAATATATTAATAAAATGTTTTACTATCGGGAAACAATTTATTTATTTAATTTTAAAATGTATTAATTTTTTTAACTCGAAAACAATCCAGCAGTGTGTTACAAAACAAAAAAACTTAGGTTAAAAGTAAAAGGTAACACACTTTAATACATATTTTTTCCTCTAAAAGTACCTCAGACGAAATTTTCTTTTTAAGAAAACGTCAATTAATATATGTAATAATGCAACAAATGTAGATATCTTCGTATAAACTATAAATACCCACTAAAATTATCAGATAAATAATTGTTGTAATTTAATATTAGAAGGAAAATTTAGGTTACATTTATAGAACTGTTAATGGCAATTGTTTTGGACACAATTTTAAATAAGACTCTTATTGCATGGAAAATATACTAAAAATTATCTTGCACCAAAAATTGAATGAGAATGATCTTGCATTCATTTATCAATAAGCCTTCTATCAACAGGAGACGTCGTGTTTAACAATTGAATTTTTGTATTTATGAAAGTGGTTCATTGTTTTGCAGACGTAAAGTTATTGTTTTCAGTTTGATATCACCTTTTAAATGATGGAATATTGTTTCATTTAATGGAATATAGAACACAGATTACATTAAAATAGTGGACTTCATATTGAAATTGTTGCCATTATAGAAACATGTGTGAAAAATTTTAATGCTTTTTCAAAATCATATATACAGTACCGGCCAAAATTGTCAGTCCACCCATTTTTGAAGGAATGAAAAAAATTTTTTAACATAAAATTTATGAAAACTCAAATTTTTTTTGGTTTATATTTTAAAGACGATAAAATTTTGAAAATAATAAGATTTCACAGAAGTCATTTGGCAAATATTTTTTCAAGATATTCTTAAAAAATCGTCATTTTTAATGTTTTTCAAAAATTTGAATAACTTCTAAAATAATAAACGCTTTTTAATAATCTTAGGCTTATTTTAAAGATCATTTTCTACGAAATAAGAATTACTTATAGGCATTAACCTGTAATTTTTTTCTTGGGATAAGCATGACGTCAAAGTTGGACAAAAAAATTGGAAAAATTTGAAATAAATTTTTTGTACTAAAAACTATTCTAGAACATATATAAACATGATATGGTGTAGATGTTTCAAGAAAATTTAATAAAAAAATATGTTTGAATTTGAAAAATTATTTTTCTCTTAATAATATTATTTCAAATTTTTTAAATTTTGTTTGTCGAACTTTGACGTCATGCTTATTCCAAGTAAAAAATTACAGGTTAATGCCTATAAGTAATTCTTATTCCGAAGAAAATGATCTTTAAAATAAGCCTAAGATTATTAAAAAGCGTTTATTATTTTAGAAGTTATTCAAATTTTTGAAAAACATTAAAAATGACGATTTTTTTAAGAATATCTTGAGAAAATATTTGTCAAATGACTTCTGTGAAATCTTATTCTTTTCGAAATTTTATCGTCTTTAAAATATAAACCAAAAAAAATTTGAGTTTTCATGAATTTTATGTTAACAATTTTTTTTCATGCCTTTAAAAATGGGTGGACTGACAATTTCGGATGGTACTGTAAGATATGATATCAAAATACTTCTGTGATAAATGCGCATTTAAGGATTGTCTATGAATTTTAATTTTATATGGAATTCCTTTTTCTAATCTCTTTACATTAATCACAAATACTTTAGGCGCGCGCAGTCTTCGTCTAGTATTATCTTAAAACACACTTATGATAGTGAAAAAAGAGACAATTGTTATCTGGTGCTATCAATGAAGTGGGTGATAAATTTCATAAAAAGCCCAAAACTAATACTGCAGGTGGTGAGAAGCCACCCAGCCCTCCCCCTCCAACTGATGAATCAGAACAAAACTCACATCAGAGTATTTTACAAGCCCAATTAACAACTAATAGGACCGACAGGTTAGCTCGGTCGGATAAATGCCTGGCTCGGTGGGCGGACCAAGGGTACTTGCTTCGCGCCTATTAGCCTGGGATTTTTCCGGCACGTGAGACAATCTGAGCGGGAGGTTTGACGTCGAGGTATAATGATGTGCACCGTCGATTATTGTCCGGTACACACCATTAGAACTCGACTGTCGATAAACCGGTTGTACTCGGAGAGGTCTTCTACAGTTTCCCATCCTCGTTGACTCTCCAATTTTGGTAGAAAAAGGTCTTAAAGCCTTTATCCCTTTTTCGCTTTTTAATCGTCGTATTTTGGTCAAAGATGTTGATATTGACTTGGGTGCGGGAGATATTTTTTATTTGTTGGATCGTTCCCTTCGTCCGCAGGTTTTGGAAATCAAATTATTTCTCCACCTAAGAGGTGTTACGATTGTCATAGGTTCAGACATATTACGAGACAATGTAGGAGTTCGAGACCGATTTTCGTTATCTGTGCAGATTTCTATAAGGAGGAAGATTGTCATAATAAATTAAAGCCTGCCTTATGTTCAAATTGTGGTGGCAGTCATCTTGACTCCTCAAAGGATTGTCCCGTATGTGCTTTTGAGTTCGAAGTAATGAGGATCAGGTATAAGAATTTTTGCGGTTATGATGAGGCGGATTCTATTCTGGAAGCTCAAGTCATCACTAGGCCACGCTTCCCAGCAGCTATTATCCGCAATCTTTAAGAAATATCTCTTCGTAAAACTCAAGTTGGACAGTTTGGACACGAAAACTTAAGTGGCAGGGATACCCTTCCCCCCTGGTATTCCTTCTGGAAGTGCTTCTACAGATTTGGACATTGCAGAGATTCCTGATTCGGATTTCACAGAGAAATTATTATCGGCGCATTCCAAGTCGGCTAAGTCCTCAAAAAACACGTCTCTGGTGGAAATGAAGATATGAGGGATTTTTTTCTTTTATGGGACTTTTCGTCCCCGACCATAATTTTTGGCCCTTGGATTATTTTGGTTCGAATTAACACGGTCTTGTCTGATATGTTTACTGGATGTTCTTGTTTTTTACATTCTTAGTTATTTTTGCTTTACTTAATTTAAATTCAATCTTGCTTTATTTGAATTTTATTTTTATTTCATTTGTCGAATGACACAACACAATCTTATATGGGACCTTTGGAATGCCCATAGCGTAGTACATAAAAAAGCAGAGGTGGAATCAATTTTATTCTCCTATCGATTGGATGTACTATGCATATCTGAAACATGGCTTACGTCAGAATTGAATTTTAATAATTACGGCTATTCTGCTCATAGATCTGATCGAATTGCTGGAAGAGTTGGTGGGGTTCGTATTCTGTCTAGGGATGGTTTGAAGATTAAGTTGGGGAAGCTACCAATCCTGTGTGGAGGGGAGATTGATCTTTTGGCCATGAATGTGGAAACTGATTTGGCGTTGGTTTTCTTTATTTTGGTGTACTGTCCACCCAATGTGCACACTGAATTTGATGATTGGCTGACAATCTTCGACTTTATCAACACCTATTCGTTTCCGATTGTGTGTGGTGACTTTAATGCTATCCATGAATCTTGGGGAGAGGCCCATTCAGAATCAAGAGCTAGACATCTTTCATGCGGATCAAGGCTTTGTCGTTTTTAATGACTCGCTTCCAACGTTTTCACCGTTTGATCATCGTAATCATTCTAATTTGGACGTAATCTTCACTCTTTCTGAAAATCAGCATCTATTTTCTTGGGAAGTGACCGGCGACCAGGGTTATTGTGGAATGAGGAGTGTGATGATGCGATTAGGAAGAGGAGGGAAGCTAACAGGGCTTATTGGACCGATCAATCGAAGGAAAATGAGGAAGAGGCGAGGAAAGTGGATATGGAGGTCAAGTGGTTTCTTGGCAACAGGAAACCATCCCTAACGTCAGTTCTCTCCAAACTTATGGAGACAATCATTCAAAGCAGATTGGAGAACTTCATTGAACAGAACAATATAATCTCAAATTTCCAGTTTGGTTTTCGTCGCAAACGCTCTTCTTTGGACTGTGTGTTAACGGTGGTGACGGACATCCTGCAGGGTTTCGGTCAGGGATGTGTCACACTTGCCTTGGCTATAGATATATAGGGGGTATTTAACAACGTTCGACCATTAATTTTAAATGAAAAATTGCGCCAATTGAATGTTCCGGGACGCATTGTGGATTTTGTCGCTTCTCTTACTGAGAGAAGGGAGCTTTTCTTCCCTAACTCTGTGGAGGGTAGAACCTGTGGAGCCCATACTTTTCAATTTATATCTGGTAGAAATTGGTACAACCTTCTGGGTACACGTTAGAGCCACACAATACCCGGATGACCTTTTGTTATATGCTAGAGGTGGAGATGTTGGCGAGGCGAAGAATTTGCTTGAGGCGGCGGTGATTCCATTGTCGGATTGACTACTGCAGAGGGGCTTAAGGATCTCACCAGCAAAATGTATACTTTGTCCGTTTTCCTCTAAAAAGGTTAATCTTGAAAATGTTTTTAAGGATGTCGATAATACAAGAGTGATTGGTACATCCGAGATCAAGTATCTGGGAATAATTTTGGATTCTAGACTTTCCTGGATTCCCCATATAAGAGAGAATATTTCACGAGCCTACAGGGCAATAAATGTTCTTAAAGTTATCTCAAAGGTTAGTTGGGGAGCTGTCCCGGTCTTAGCTTTGATGGTATATAGGGGTTTGATCCGTGCGTATCTAGAATGGGGATGTCAACTTTATTGGTCGACAAATGTCTCAGCTCTTGCTGGTTTGGACAGGGTCCAGAATTCCGCTTTGATGGTTGCTCTTGGTGTCATGAGCACCACCCCAATCCCTGTATTGCTATCAGAGGTAAAGGAGATTCCTTTATCTTGCAGAAGGAAGCTGCTTACTCAACGTTTCATCGTTAGAAATTATGCTTGGCGTTTTAACCCTTTGATCCCTAAGTTGGCATTGTTGTCTGGAAAAATACGCTCTTCTGCTTGTCGTATGCCGGTGACCATTGCTAGATCTCCATTTTTGCGTACCTTTGAATCTATGCGTAAAGCTTTGGAATCTATGTTTAGAACCAATAGACCTGCGGATTATGATCACAAATGGGAAATGATAACTATGGATCTAGATATTCGACTGAATTTATTTCAGGAGAAATAGGAAGATGGGATTTCACCTGCAAATACTCTTACATCTATACAGCTGGAAAACTTTCCAGGATTCACTTCCATCTTTACTGATGGATCGGTTTTCGGGGTTAACGCATCTTTCTCCGGCAGTGCATTTTATATCCCTGAGTCTAACTATAGATTTGGGGTGGCTCTTCAGGAGTCATCATCTGCTTACTCGACTGAGGCGTATGCTATACTATCAGCTATTCTATATGCCAAGAGAATTGGTACTCCAAGAGTCCTCATCCTTTCGGATGCGAGACAAATACTTGGTGATATTAAGGATGTCTTTTCGCGGGAACCCTCTTCGCAACTGATTTATAGTAAAACAAATCTTGTTTTACTTCTGCTTAGTTGAAAAAAATGTACTTTTATGTTTGATGCCCGGTAAAATACACAATTTAAAAAATTTTTAAAAATCTTTTTTTGCTAAAATCTTCTGTCATAAAACACTACATTTATACCAAGTTTCACAAAAATGAATAGACCCATGACCAACTTTGATTTTTTTTAACATTTGACCCTGTTGCAAACTAGTTGCAGATCTGTTATATAACCTTATTGTAACAGAGTTCTAGAACATAGTTACAAGTTAGTTACAGAATAATTCTGAATTATGCTTATGACACAGTTCTATAACAATGTTATGTAACAGTTATATTACTCGTTTCCGACGTTTATGTTGTCAGTGTTGTGAAAATGGCAAACGTGGTTCATTGATGAGTGAAATTGAGGGTCCCTATCAAAGAACCGGTTATAAGTTTTTGAGACTTAAAATTCTCGACCTCTAAATAAAAAAAGGATTTAAAATTTTAATTTCTTGAAAAAATTTCGTATTTATATAAAGATTTACCAAAATGTTTTTCAAAAAATTGGGATTAAAAACAGTTTAATTTTTGACTTACAGGGCAATGATTTTGAGCTTAAAAAAATTATAATCGGTTCTTTGATAGGGACCCTCAATTGTGAATTTTAATTGTCTGAAATCTAAATTGATGCTTGAATCATTTGATGCTTGTTTTCTAATGACCGAGCAGAAAAACTGTCAATTTAGAGTTTTAGCCAATCAAAATTCATAATACCAACGGAATGGTCAGCAGCAGCCTATCGAAAATCTGCTGCAGACCCAAAGGCCTCTCAGTGCATTCTAAAGTAAGACCGTTAGCTACGTCCCTTTATTTCTTACGTCCATTAGACTTACCGAATAAGTTGTTGAGAACTGCTTTATAAAGAAACTGGTTGAGGAAATACGACATCGTAATAAAATCCGAAAGTTTAAAAGGATCTTGTGTCTCATACATATTCATATCGTCTAGCAGCCTGAAAATTGTATAATACATGAATTTCCATTTAGGAATTGAAAATTTACAGGCGTATAAAATCAGAAATACGCACGCAATATAATTTGTCATACAGTCACAAAATAATATCAGCATGTGAAATTCTGGAGCTGTACATTTTGTATTAGCTGCTAATAAATCGAGGAATGCCTTCAAACCACAATGAGGACCAAGAGTTCCCAAAAAGAGCCACATGTGATATAAAAGTTTACCACTGCTTAAACCTGAATAAATAAAAGTCATCAAGTAACTAATAATTTTACTTCTCTTATCATTTATTTGCTTACATATTTATTTTTTGATCAAAATAGTTTCTATAAATATTTATTTACCTATTAAAATATCAAATTTAATTCCAGTTAGTGTGTCAAGAGCAGTCTGATAAAGTGAACATATCAAAGCTATTTTCGTCGTTTCAGGACTTCCTAGCTTACGATAGTTTTTATTGCTATTTGTTCTGTTTGTCCTCGCTTCGAGGAAAGCTCGAACAAAAATATTAGTACCCACTGAGATGCTTTGTTGCTCCAATTGTGGTGGAGATTCATTCTCAACAAGTTCCATTAATGGCTGGCCTATTTTTTCATTCAAAAAGCAGAATTAATATTTCAGAATATAAAAAAATGATATATTGATATGAAAAGAAGTAAAAATTTTCTTTCTAATAAAATGGTTTTTACGAATAGAATATAAAGTACGACAAACATTTCAGCTATTATGAATAAAATGATCAAATCTTAATCCTCTTAAATTGAAGTTTTCAACAATAAAAAAGAAACAAAAATTTGAACATAAAACTTAATTACCGATCAATTGAGTTACAATTTTTCCAGTCCAAAGTTCAGATAATTGTAGTTTAACAAATGGAATAACTCCCGGAAGTGATGGATCAATTTTTTGAGCAAACCATCCGAGAATTGGATGCCAACTTGTTAAATTACTTTTCTTCGCAACCACATATTGTTGACAAGCCTCCAGCATCTTTGTTACCACAAACTAAAGACAAAAAGGAAGAAAATACAGAATTTCTTGAAAGAAGCTAATGAATACATACTAAATATTTATCAAGATAAAATATATACCGTGAAAGATGGAAAGTAGGCCTCTTTTAAAACTTCTTCCTTCTCGATAGTTGCTAACTGAATTAAATTTGCTAACAGGCATAACGCATAGTTCCCTTCAAGAGCGTTAAAAACTATCCTTAAATTTTGCTCAGAATTTAATAAATCTAAACTTCTTGACAGAAGACTATGTGTCTTAAATAATGAGATACACTGCCAAAGAAAAAATTATTATTTAAAATTTTTTTAATTATTATCATTATTTATTGAATTGATTTAATTAAATGTTAGTTTAACTAGAAATATATTTAATCAATTGAAAATTAGTTTGAAATAAAAACCGATTAAAAATACATTAATATTAAAAAAATTTACAATGTAAAACAATATTGGGGACGATGTTCCCAAAAATTCATTTCGTCGCTCATTTCGAACCTTACATCAGATTTTGAAAATACAACCAAACATATAAATTATGTCTAAAAAATCTAAAAAGCTTCAAATAAATTCTTACGTTCTTACCTTATCGAATTCTTCTTTATTTAAATGATAAATCAAAGAAGGAACGCTGAGGATGTTTATTAAAAACAATGAAACTAATTTATCAGACATTTGAGAAGAAATCAGAGGCCTGAACGTTAACGTAATAACGGCTGTTAATTCAACAGGTGTCAACGTAATACTTTCTCTCGCCAAACTTCTCACCAAGAGAGCCTGAAATTATTTCAATTACAAATAGCAATATTAGTATAAAAGCATTAAATAATTCAAGAAAATAGATAATAAACTACAACAATCATAATAAATGTTTCAATTGATTTTTTAATAAATTTTTCTAAACGGTTTGAAACAATTTAAAAATTTGTAAATACTTAATGTTAAGTACTTTCAATGTAATTTCATATAATGTGCAGGATATACACGGAAAAAAAAGTTCGAGGATTATTCGAGAACTTCGTTCTTAACTCTTGGATACGGCGGGTAGTACACAGATAACTAAAGGTTGACTCATTTAAATATGTCATTTACTATTTCTCTACAAATTATAACTATTTCACCACTTCTCGGCAAACTGTTCTTGAAAAAGTCGGAAACTGTTCAAGAAAATCGAAAAGTTAGGCGAATGCAAGAAAAAATGGATTCTACTTCCCCCCTCCCACTTCCCCTCCTTGACACGTGCGCACACACACACATTTATCCTTGAAGGACATTTACAATTTTTATCTTTTATTAAGTTTCTGAAATAGAAAAAACCATATTAGAGAAAAATCGACGGCGGCTGGAACAGAACTCGCGTACCCGAGGAATAGAAGTCCGGCGTCTTATCCATCTGAGCTAAACAGGAACGTTAAATACCTCAGCATAAAATAAATATATAAGGCACGCAAGTCTTACTGACTGTGAGACTTGTTGAGACTGGTGCGCTAGTTCAGAGCTGTTACCACGTATCCAAGAGTTAGGAAATAATTCCTGAAACATCTGGGAACTTTTTTTTCCGTGTATAACTCTTTCTACTTTTATTTATTTTCCATATTCATTCTTAGTCTCCGACTAAGAATGTCCAAGTTTGGGCATTGTATATATTAAGCAGATGGGAAGAAGAACTCACCGAGACGCTCGGCTGCACGCTGTATTGTCAGTTAAGCGTTCCAAATGCCGATAAAATTAAAATTTGAAATTTTGAATTTTAAAAAGTGCTACATTATAGAAAATAAAGAGGCGCATCTTTTTTCCTTTGAATTTTTTTGTACAACAATTAGTTTAAATAGTACACTGTAAAAACAAGTGTCTCATTTTGAGACGTTTTGTCCCATATTTGAAACAGGTAAGATGTTTTGTGTCCACATATTTGAAACAGATATGTGTCTCATTTTAAGACACATACATGTCTTAAGCTGAGATGCTTGACGTGTTTCACTGATTGTGCGTTTAATAGAAAAAATCCGTCATGCACAGTAATTTCATGCTTTTATTCTTCAAGAAAACTGACAGTTTTAGGTTAGTTTTTCACATTGTTAATAGACCAATAAAATGTGATCATTTCACAAACTCTTAATATTGAATCTTTTTTATCGACATTAGGTACATAACAAACAAAATAAAAAGTTTAAATATTAATTTAAATAGTTCCACACATATTATTTGAATAAATAAATAATAATACCATTGTTGAAAGAAGAACATTTATTTATTCATAATAAGACAAATTGTGGAAAATATATTTTTTAGACATTACCGACACTGGAGTTATGGCGTTTTTATCGACTAAACAAAATGCGAATGAAAAGTAATTTTGAAGCTGCCCGTACAATGCGAGTGCTGCCAATAAAAAAACAAAACAAAGTACATAACCTGAAAGTGTCAAATTTTGTTATTAATAAATAATAAGAAACCTTTATTTTTAAATGATTCTAAAACGAAATTTTACTGTGTGCGTAGCTATTTTGCGCATGCGCTAAGATACTTTAAGTATCTTACCCGCTTCGTGTTTCATTTTGAGACACGATATGTGTTTCGAGTATCCATCTCACAGTCAGGAGACGTGATATGTGTCTTATACGCTTTAAGTCACGTTAAATGTTTTAAAATGAGACACGATATGAAATTAAATGTCTCAATATAAAACATATTTTGTATCTCAATGGTTTAAACACGTAAAGCAACTCATTTTGAGACACTTGTGAGATACCAGTTTTTGCAGTGTAAGTGCAAAAAAGTAACAAATTTTAATTTTCCATTCAATTTTAAAACATAAATCCTCGTAGTTGAGACAAATATTGATAAAATTAATCGGTATTTGGTATTACAAACTCGTTTGGGTCCAGAGAAGACGATTGCATATCAACAGACTTAAAAATTAATAATTGTTTAATAATATTTAATTGTTATTAATGACCTACCAGCAATCACATTTTCTTGTGAACTTTCAGTGAGACATTTGTTTTTCAATGTATAAAGATGTTTTCTGGGAAATTTCAAATTGTTTTATTGAAAAGTTTAGAAAATATTGAAGTTTTAACAAATTGCGCGTGGCGCGCTAGCGAGTCGCCGTGTAGATAATAAGTATGGATGATCATATTCAAGAGTCAGAGCAAGCAGAATCGTTTTAACAATATTACACGGAAAAAATCTTGGGTGACGTGCCGTTCCAAGTAGACCGAAAATGTACGAATGCGATACGACTTTAGTTTGGAGGAGCTGCATTTCCAACTTGGGCGTGCTGAACGCCCAAGATGCGGCTATTGCAGTCCCAAGGTTTTGAGTCTCAAATCTTGGGTGTTCAGCGCCACCAACATGGGAACGTAGATTTCCCGAATTGAGAACGTAGCACATCCAAACTATAGTTCCCCCACTTTCCGACGATTGGGATTGCACGTCACCCAAGATTTTTTCCGTGTACAAATGTGGAAACTATAATTCACAAAATTTGTTTCTTAGGGGACTCATGAGAAGGTTGAATTATTGTGCAACGAATGAAATGAAGATGTAAAAGAATTAATACAGGAACATTGAAATTCTATTCCACATTCGGCATCGCATTAGAGGCGGGAGGAAACTTCTTTAAAATACTTTTAAAATTCAGAGTTAAATTTTAAAAAGTTGTATTCCTTCACAGTAAAAAGTAAATCTTACTTTAAGCGCTGTCTGAAATTAAACAAGTCGTGAAAATAATGGAAGTCTTAATTTCAGCTGCGCTTGCGTGAAAATAAGAACAGGCATTCTGAACTTACAATTGTCAGTACTGTAGTGAATTTCTAAATGATCACTGCATATAATAGTTAATATTCTTGAATTTTTTCCAATATTAATCACATTTTTAAACGTCAAACAAATTGACAGCTTCAGGTTAGGTTTTTACATTGTTTTTAAAATATACACTAGTCCTCATGTGGTCAGTTTCAGAAACGTCTAAATATTGAATTTTTTTACCGACAGTACATAACAAGCAAAATAAAAATTTTATCATTAAATAAAAAAAAAATTATATGAGTAAATAGTACTACTTATATTATTTGAATAAACAATATTGATTATCCATAATTATCCATAATATGACAGATTATGGAAAAATAATAAAAATCATTCATTTCCTGTTAAAAAATATTTAAGAATATTGAATCACTATTTACTTTTAGGTTATTTTTTAACGTTACCGATAAAAATAAGTTATAATGACGTTTTTATCGACTAAAATCGCAATAGAAAGTAATTTCGAAACTGACCACACATATTCCGAGCGCTGACAATCAAAATCAAAATATGTAACCTAAAAGGATTGAAAGTGTCAAATATATTCCGAGCGCTGCGACGATAAAAAACAAAATACCCTACACAGCACATGATATTTCCTGAATACTTCCTGAATATTTCACTGAAAGATTGAAATATTTCATTGCAAGATTCAGGAAATATTTCTGCAAACAGGAAAATGTCCGCTTATGTAGGAATATTGACGCGAAAATTGAGAAAATATTTCATTGAAATATTCCTGCAATATTACACATAAAGATTCTGCAATATTGTGAAAATATTTCAAAAAATGGAAAAATTTGTTAAACACCTCAAATCAATAGGAATTTTCTGAAATATTTTAAAACCCATAGGATATAGTAAGCCAAAAACTACTGCGCAACTCTACAGGCCATAGAAACTGAGTTCGACCAGTGCGCATCATTTCAGTTGAATATTTCCAAAATATTTCAATGAAATATTTTCTCAACTTTCGCGTCAATATTCCCACATAAGCGGACATTTTCCTGTTTGCAGAAATATTTCCTGAATCTTGCAATGAAATATTTCAATCTTTCAGTGAAATATTCAGGAAGTATTCAGGAAATATCATGTGCTGTGTGGGTACATAACCTGAAAGTGTCAAATATTGAAATAATAAGAAACAATTATGAGTATAATATATGTTAAGTGAAAAGAATGCTAGGTTTTCAAACTATTTTATCGTAAGTATATAACTGCTGAGTTTTCAATATGATTGTCTTAAATTCAGCACATTCAACGTGCTGAAAACCAGCATGCTTGCTCTTGAATTTCAGCCAAAAAATATGATTTGAAATTAAACACAGACTGCCTTAAAAATGTTGCATCTTAAATTAAGGTACTCTTTATGCCTTAAATTAAGACTTTCTTTTTACTGTGTTGTTTTTAGATTATTATGCAGCAATAACGGGAAATAAAAATCCACCTATTGATGAAAACACGTACTGTCAATGTTTTAATTACAACGTTGACGTTGACTTCACTTTTTCGAAACCAGGAACGGACTTTTGTAATACATGCTTCGAATTCGAGAAAAGTAACTAGCAGATGAGTGATGAAATGACAGATCATAAAAAAAGAGTCAATCATTATAAAGAATTAAAAGAAAAATGTTTTATATCTCGAATTTGACTTTGGTCAAAATTTATCATTTCCGAAAATCCCAGTGAATGACCAATATTATAAAAGATTTCTGTGTTTGAATATTTTTAATGTGCATGTTTTCGGTGACCACAAGCGCAGTTACATGTACTTCTTTGTAGAAGGAAGTATGAAAAAAGGTTGCAACACTGTTTGCAACTTAATTTAGGACACGATTAAAAAAGAATTCGCAATTGATTATTACGACAAAATATTTTTATTTTCAGACAATTGTCCAGGACAAAACAAAAGTTATTTAGTTTTATCTTTTTTTTCATTACTTTCTCCAAATTATAAATCGAAGTCGAACATGTTTATCCCGTTCGTGGACTTTCATATTGTTCGTGTGATCGAAATTTCGGGATGTACGGACAAAAGAAAAAAAAACTGAAGTAATTGAGACTGTTGAAGATTATATAAACCTCATAAGGATGCGAGAAATCCTTCATTTATAACTGTACGCGAATCAGATTTCGAAGTAAAAAATTTCGAACCATTATTAGAAAATGAAGCCCAATGTTGAGCACAAATTAAAATTAGTAAATTAGTTCGAATTGTTTATTTCCCAAACAGTCAAATAAAGGTATATAATGATTATAAAACGGAAGCCAGAAATTACATTGTCAATCATTTAATAACATTTGATGATTTATTAAGTAATTCGAAGTTGACACCTGCTGTAGGAATCACTGAAAGTAAAAAAAAGATGTTTTAGCGTTAACGCGTTATTTAAGTTGCAAGGGAAATAACTTTTTTATAGATCTTTTTTCAAAACTTATAAAAAAATATAATATTTTGCGGCGTAGTGTGAAAAAATTGAGAAAAATCGAATAATTTTATCCAAAGCATTAACTAACGGTAATTTTTTTTAACCATAGTTCGTTAATGAAATTTGTTTATTGGAATAAAAACTACAATTTTACTCAAGAAAGTAAGAAGTTATTGTCAAAATACCAAAAGCTGATTAGAGCGATTATTCAATAAATTACTGAATTATCAAAAAATTATCGAAACTTAAAATTACAATAAAAATCAAACGGCTGCTAATTTTTCAAAATCCTTTGGGGATTTTACTCTGCTGGGGTAGTACTTCCATCCCATTATAGTAAAATCTTAACCCATTTTTTGTTCCACTGTGTTTTTAATAAAAATTCCTGAAGTGCCCCCCCCCCCTATTTTCACAAAGTTGCAAAATTTAAAATAAGTAGTTGTATTTGAAAGTACTAGTATCTAGTAATATTTTCACGGAGTATTTTTAAAATATTTGAATTATATATATTTTTTTATTGTTAATTAAAGATTTTTAACAATTTGAAATTTTGCAGAAAAATGATTGCTGGTAGGTCATTAATAACAATTAAATATTATTAAACAATTATGTAAACTATGTAAACTAATTGTTCTACAAAAAAATTCAAAGGAAAAAAGATGCGCCTCTTTACTTTCTATAATGTAGCACTTTTTAAAATTCAAAATTTCAAATTTT
Organism: Leptopilina syphax; assembly: GCA_032872505.1. Taxonomy (NCBI): domain Eukaryota; kingdom Metazoa; phylum Arthropoda; class Insecta; order Hymenoptera; family Figitidae; genus Leptopilina; species Leptopilina syphax. Next base: position 6,754,877 of record CM065471.1, on the reverse strand, counting down.
AATTTTATCGGCATTTGGAACTCTTGACTGACAATACAGCGTGCAGCGGAGCGTCTCGACGAGTTCTTTATCCCATCCGCTCAATATATGGTGTAAATAAATGTGTAAATAAAAACTCGTCTGCTGTAAATAAGAACGATTAATTTATCAAACCTGCATAATATTGTAGAATCCATTGCTGACTAGATGTCCCATAATATTCGCACAAAGTTGATTCATTCCTGTTTTGAGTTTCTCCATTCCATTGAGATGAAGAATAGCCCATGTTTTTGGTGACGTGAAACTGATTAACGTGTGCAATCTTAATACGATTGATTTATTGTCAGAAACAATTTCTGGTTTGAGATTTTCTAAACCAGTCATACAGTGGTGCAATATTGTTTTTATTTGTGAAATCCATGATATGTTATGCTCTTTGTTTAATGCAACTCCAACATAAGAGAATTTCGGTGATTCTGATAAAATTGATAGCACAAGATATCTGAAAATTTACCATTTAATGATTATTTATTTTTACATTCTTATCACACACGGTAGTCAGGAACAGATTTTAAATAAAGTGAAAATGTAGAGAAAATCTGTTTACTCACATCTTTAATAGGTCATTTACAGGTTTTACAACATTTTAAAAGTTTCAAAATAAGAGACTCTAATTGAAGGATTTAATTAGCATATTTGTATGTTACACATACGCAAATAAAGACCAGTGAGATTTCTAGGTGAGTCCAAGAATTCCTAATTACAAAACAGAAGAATTTTGTTTACATTTTGACATACAATTTATAACTCTATATAATTGGTTACCCCAGTTGCAGCGAAAAAATAGGCTTTTTTCGTGAATTTCTCTCTCTCCATTTTTTTCATTAAAAAATTTAAAACGTTTTGGAACAATTAGCTTAAAATGTCTATTTTTGTATACCGTTGGGCGATTTTAAAAATCTAAGATGGCGGCTGAGATATAAAGCTTACAGTCGAGAAAATACAAGAATTGCTTACATTAAAAGCTAAATAATAGATCATAATTCTTCTGAACACTTCAAAATAAGCTTGCAAAGGTGTTTTTGAGGTTGCAGAACAAGAATCAGAAGTTAGATTTCTAAAATTCAAAATGGCTGTTTCAATATGGAGGCAAAATGTTGAATTATTTCTGATTTGCTTAAAATTTGTTACTCAGGAGTTTTTAGGGTCGCTGATTATGGGGCCGTTCAAAAAATACGTAACGCTTTAGGGGGGAGGGGGGTCAAGCTGTTTGTTACGGTCAGCAGAAAAAATGGCGCTAATGTATACAACATTGCGTTACATGGGGGGAGGGGGGGGGGTCCAAATTTCCGAAAAATAGCGTTACGTATTTTTTGAACGGCCCCTATGAATTTAAGTCTGGATTTGAAAAATACAAAATGGCGAATTCAATATGGCGGAAAAATTTTAAAGATCCTCCGATTTGCTTGAAATTTTTTACTCAGAGGTGGGGAGTGAGATGGGGTGGCCCGCTTGGCAAAGAATGTCCTATATACATTTTAGAATTTTTTTTATTAAAAAATATTGAATAATTTTGTTAGAAATTTCTGCTAAATGAAGGTTCTTTTTATTATTTTTGTCTTGCGGTGACCAAAGTTGTAGTGAACTGAATAATGTGAAACAAAAAATGTCAATAGGTTTAGTTAAATAAAACTATAAACTAGTCTTTAATCGAAGGATTTATAAAAATATTATTAAAGACTACATTTTCATGTATTGAATAATCCTGCCAAATTTCAGAAAGATCGGTTCAGTAGTTTTCAAGTTATTTTGGTCACCGAATTAAAAAATACCATTTCGAGAAAAACGCGTTTAATGTTTTAACTTCAGTTTACAGTAGTAAGAAAATTTTTTTTTAAATCTATTTCGCGTCCAGATAGTAACTTTCAACATTGTTTAAGTAAAGTTTCTTTACTCAGATCAGTGTTTATAGGTATGATAGCGTTCAAAACATTTGTTGGTAGTAATTTATAATCATGCTAGATAGTCGTCAACGCAACGGATCTGTTATTTTTATGTTCATATCTTAGATAATTTTTTCAGATCGGCTTGAAATTTTAAGGACGTAATGTTAGATAGTTATGCTTCAAAAATGTGCCAAAAGAAATTTGTAAAATTTGAAAGTTACAAGTGGGGGTAACCCCTTAAGGATAATTAAATCTATCTATTATGAGAAACATTAATTTAACACTCCTTAGGTTAAGTTCTAAACAGGGTAAATTTGATTATTCTTTTTCTCCGTGTGAAACAAATATAAAATAAATTCGATAAATCACCCATCACATTCATCAATGTTGAAGAAAGCTGCCGTTTCATTCTCATTCATACATGTCTAAAATCAATTTTATTATTTGAATATATTTTATTATAAAACACCTTGACATGGCGTGAACTTTCAAGTTTTTTTAAAATTAAAATTTTTTAAAGGGTGTAGAACATGCACATGATCTAATAAAGATGTGAGTTAAAGTGATTCTGTTTTGTAGTTATGTATACAATAAATTTATGTAAACAGATTTTCTCTACATTTTCACTTCATTTAAAATCTGTTCCTGACCACCGTGCACATAAGAAAGTATTATTTAATATTTTTAATTTTAATTTATTTTATTTACTTGTAGAAATTTTCAATATTTGAATGGAATTTTTCAGGTGTAAATAATTGTAAATTCCAAAGAAATAAAGAAATATTTGTACACGGAAAGAAATTGTTGTTGAAAAAGTACTAAACTGAGTCGAGTAAAACTAAGAATATTGTGACCAATTCATCAGAGTTGAATTGATAATTGAAAATTATCTTTTCGGATAAGTAATAAACTGATTTGAAAATAATCCAAAATATCCTGAGTTAGTGAAATAATTCAGTACTTTTTCGAAAACTATTCTTTTCCGTGTAATTTGAAGAATGTTTAATAAAAATAAAATTAAAAAAATTGCATTTTGACGTGAGGGATTTTTCCTCACTTTTAATTATTTGATCGATCCGGAAAAATGAGCGACCTTACGGTATTTTCACCGTAGGTGGCGCCTGTTCTCGGCCACTTACCGGTAAAGCTACGCAATTTTCCATATTAATTACATGAAGTGCTGTGTGGTGCGCATACGCGATTCGTGCGAATATGACTTCGCTCAGTGCGTAGATATAAGCGGATCACCGAATTATGTACTTCGACAACCGTACCCGACCTCTCATTGCCTGGAGGGGGAGGTACCGGTTCGAGCTAAGAAATAAAGGTTGTACTTGATATTACTCAAGTCGGCTTATTTTTCTCCTATACCCATTTTCTTATCTTCCATGCTACGAGCCTCGACCAGCAGCCAGACGGAGAAGGAAGTAAGGAGCATGGTTGCCACAAAATCTAGATTTCAAAATTCCAGGCTTTTTCCAGGTTTTCCAGGTCAAAAATATTAAAAATTCCAGGTTAAAATTTAGGAATTATTTGTGATGAAAAAACAAGTATTTTACAAAACAGTGTTAACAATATTCATTATTATGTAGTTATAAATTAATGCCCCCTTAAACAGTTAAAATTACAGGCATTTTTATGTCAAAGTGAGACAATAATACTCACTTACCTATATAAGGGTAATTTTTCTGAAAGTGCTACTTTTGATATTCGATTTTTTAATTTATTTTTTTTAAATTATATGGTTTTTTCTATTGAAACTACTTTATTTCATACTCAAGAGTAAGAATTTAAATTGCGCAAAATTAATTTGAAAATATTAAAGTCTTTCTTCTTTGAATTTTACTAGGGCCGATAAGTAAAATTTGAATATTTATAAAAGCAATAATATTCCTCCTTTTTATAAATAATATATATACAAAAATTAAACATTAGATCTTTAACTTTATTTTAATGTGCATTAACATTTTTTTTAGAATATTTTTAATGTATAAAAACATCATTAATCATGATGTAATTTTAACTTAAATTGAAGACAAAATTTAAACATTTTTATCACATATAAAACGGAGGTCCAAAAATTTTTAAAATACACATAATGATAGAAAAAACATTGTATTTTCTGGCACTATTTTTAAAAAATTTCTAAGACATTTGAAAAAAAAACCATAAAAATTTAGTTTTCTTATAAAATTCCTATTGGAGAAATGTTAAAAAGACTTTGGAGATGAAATTATTTTAGTTATTGCATAAATTCAGAAGAATCAGTCATAATTAGAACATTCAAGTCAATTCTAAATTAAATAATTTTTATCTTTAAACGTTGTTCAAAATCTTGAACAAAAAACAACTAGTATCAAAAAATTTTGACAATCGTAATACTAATAAAGATATAAATTCCTTTTTTTAGAACAATCTTAACAACATTTTTCACAGTTTTAGTCAATAATTAAAAAGAAAAATTTAATTAAATTAATTTAAAGAGAAGATAACATGGAAAAGGAAAATTGTATGTTAACATTTTTAAAAAAAATAACATGTTGAATGGAATTTTTCTTAATATCTTTCACTAACCAAAAAAAAATTCCAGAAATTTGTTCAAATTCCATGCTATTTCCAGGTTTTCCATACTCTTTTTCAAATTCCATGCTATTTTCCAGGTTTTCCAGGTTTTCCAGGTTGTGTGGCAACCATGAAGGAGAGAAGGAAGGAAGCTATTCTCCAGCCGCCTTAGGTCCCCCACCGCCTGCCTGCCAATTCTCTCCTAACCACGATGTCAGCAGCAAGGCCCCCATCGTCCGCCTCACTGTCACGACCCCCCCCCCCCGCTCAACGTCGATACCAAAATTCAACCTGCATCGCATCACCGAGGGTTGCATTGGTTCCCCATGCAGTTCCCCATAAGGGTTAATTTTCATTTCCCCTAAATTCTCGCGGGTCAACCGGCCACTCTTAAAATACTAAAAATTTAATCTACCCTTTTAAAAGTTTCGCAGCACTCTTCTGTGAACAAATTTGACGAGAATTTCCCTACCCGTAAAAAAGGGAAATTCGCCCATGTCAATTTACATTAAAATAAAATTTTGTTTATCTTTTTTCTGAAGGCTACCTGCATAATTTTTCCACTCTTTCTTGATCTTTCTCCGACTTATATACAATTAAAAATCTAGAAATAATTTTGTAGATGTGTAGAGCAGGTTTTAGTTTCACAGCGTCATTTGTTTCATTATCGCCAGGTTTCTCATCTTGAAAATTGTCATCAAATTGTGTTCTGAAATAATTAACATTTTTTATCAATTTACTTATTGAATTGAAAACACTGTATGAAGGGAAAGAAGCAACCAAATTTTAAGTTTTTATTTTTCAAGATCTTTATTAATATTTAATAAATTAAATAAATAAATAAATTTTTCCAAAAAAGCAGTATTCATTAATATTTTTCCATAGGAATTAAGATTTTTAAAAATTTCAAATTCAAATCTTTTGAAATTTAATAACTTAATAAGAATATTTTAATATAACCCAGGGATAAAATTATTATTTTATTTAAGAATATTGTTACTCTAACTTCTTCGAAATTTATTTTTAAATCAATTTTTATTAGAAAATTCTACGAGAATTCAATTACTTAAATAGAAAAATAAATAATTTAGATATTCAATAATTAAATGTTTCTAAAAATTTAATTTTTACGAAAAATTTTATTAACAACTTTTGAAATATTTAATTTCTTTTGAAAAATTTAATTTAAATTTTACTGAAATTTATTATAATATTAAAGAATTTTATAACAATTTTTGAAAATAATTGAAAACTTTTTAAAGAATTTTATTAAAATTTTTAAATATAATTGAATTATTGAGAAGAATTTAAATAATAATTTTATAAAAATAGTTGAATTCATGCGAAGAATTTTATTAAATTTTGTTTAAATAATTAAAATTTTGCTAAAAATTTTATTAAAATTTTTGACAATAATTTAATTCTTGAGAAGAATTTCTCTATTTATAAAGATAATTTAATTCTTGACAAGAATATTTTAAAAATTTGGAAAATAATTTAATTTCTGCAAAGTATTTTATAACTTTCATAGGCGTAGCTAGGTAGGGGCCAGGGGGGGCACGGCCCCCCCCCCGAAATTTCTCCGGGCCCCCCTGAAGAAATCACATAAACATTAAAAAAAATAATACATTTAACGCATAGGGCTAAATTTTAGTTAAATTTAGTGCCCAGAAAAACATTTTTCGAAAATTGAACATTATCCCCCTTGTCCCCAATAAATATATACCTATCAGAATATGCGCACCGGGGCCGGGCCCCCCCTAGCCAAAAGTTCTACCTACGCCTATGATAACTTTTCAAAAAATTGAATTTTTCTGATGAATTTTGTTATTTATCAAAGTAATTTAATTTTGGAAAAGAATATTATTAAAATTCTTCAAAATAATTGATTTTATGGGGAAATTTTTGTTGTTTATAAAGATAATTGAATTCTTTTCCAGAAATAATTAAAAAAAATTTTAAATAATTGATTTTCTACGACGAATTAAAAGTTATTTATGAAAATAATTGAATTATTGCAACGATTTTAATTATTTTATTAAATAATTGAACGTTTTTTAAAATTGAATTCTTTCTTCAAGTTTTAATAAAATTTTTAAGAATAATTGCATTTTCCAAAGAATTTATTTAAAATTGTATTAAAAATATTTGAAATTCTGCGATGAAAATAATTGAATTCCTAAATGTAATTTTATTGTTTATGAAAATAATTGAATGTTTTCGCAGAATTGTATCAAAAATTTTTTCATTAATTAAATTTTTTTTATAAATTTTATGAAAATAGTAAACATTGAAAATCATTGAATTGCGAAAAATTTTTTTTTTGTTGAAAATAATTGAAATTTTGCAAAGAATTTTTTTTTAAACTTTTGAAAGTAATTGAATTTTTGGCGAAAAATGTTGCTATTTCAGGGTCTGGAAACCTGGAAATGCCAGGGAATTTTATAAACCTTGAAAACACCTGGAAAAGTCAGGGAATTTTGATCGAAATCCTGGAAAGTTGTTGTTTTTCTAAAGTTATTGTGTTTATTCTTGAAATCTAATTTCACTTAAATATTTCAAAATTAATTCAATTTTAAAAGAATTTCGTTTACAATTTTCATAAAAGTATTAAAAGATTTTGATTCAGAATTTTGTATAATATCAATTTTAAATGAATTTAATTAGAAATATAAAAAAACTTAGATTTAAAAAAAAATTTTTAAACTAAAATTCTTTTGAAATTAGTTAAATTTTTTAATATAAATATTTAACTAGTTTTATTGAAAATAATGGACTTATAGAAAAATTTTAATTAAAAACACTAAAACAAATTGAATTTTGAAGCAATTACAAATGATTGCAAAAATTCAATTCTCTCAAAAGTAGTAAAATTTTTCTCAGAAGTTAAATTATTTTCAAAAATTGCAATAAAATTCTTGGCAAAATTTTAATTATTTTCAAAAACTTTCCTCAATTCAATGATTTTTTAATATCTACTACTTTAACAACAATTCCTAAAAGAATTCAAGAGTTAAAAAAAATTTTAATAAAATTGTATTTCGCAAACATTTTATTATTTTCATAAATAATAAAAATTTCTCAGAAATTCAATTATTTACAAAATATTTTCAGATATTATTCTATTATTTTCATAAATAATAACATTTTTTACAGGGATTCAATTATTTTCATAAATAATAACCTCAATGCTGAATTTCAATTATTTTTAATACAATTTTAATGGAATTATTAGAATTTAAGTATTATTTTCAATAAATTTTTAATTAAATTTCTTTAAAGAATAAAATTATTTTCAAAAATTTTAATGCAATTTTTTCAAAATAAATTTAATAAAACTCTTCGCAAAAATCCAATTATGTTTAAAAGTTTACAAAAATTCTCGTCAAAATTTCTACTATCTTTATAAATAATAAAATCTTTCTCCGAAATTCAATTATTTTCAAAACTTTTAATAAAATTCTTGGGAGAATTTTAATTATTGTTAATACAATTTTCATCAAATTTCTCGAAAAATGCAATTATTCTTAAAAATTTTATTAAAATTTTTTGATAAAATTTTTTATGAAAATTCAATTTTATTAAACATTCAATTTTTTTAATAAAATATTTATTTTTATAGTTAAATAATTGAATTCTCGTAGAATTTTCTAATAAATATTGATTTGAAAATGAATTTCAAATTAAAATCTTTGAAAATTGTAACTTTTCATACTTTTAATTAAGAATTCTATAGAATTAATTTATTTTTCTCAATAAGTTTACGGAATTTTTTTTAAATCTTTGAAGTTTTTAATTTCTAATATATTTAATTGAAGAATGTCAGAATAATCGTAATTTCGTAAAGTTAAATTGTAAACAAAAGAATTTGAAAATTCACAAAGAACTGTTTCAAAAATTATTTTTAAAAAATTGACTTAAAGAAGATATTTAGTTGAAAATTCTAGAAATGAATAATCGCAATGATGAAAATAATTTTTCAAGAAGTTACAGTAACAAAGTATCAAGTTTTATAATAATATTTTTATACGTTATTGAATTTCAAATTTTTAAATATATAAATTAAAAAAAAATAATGATTAAATATTTATTTAAAAATAAAGTTATTGATGTTTTCGAATAAATTTTCGGTTTAAAAACCTGGAAAAATTCCGTTTTTTAACCTGGAAATGTCAGGGAATTTGAAAAGAGCAAAAATCGTGACCCTGATTATTTATAAAGATAATTGAATTCTTGATGAGATATTCGTTAAAATTTTTTAAAATAATTGAATTTGTTCGAAGAATTTTATTACTTTTGAAAATAATTGAATTCTTGTGATAAATATTGTTATTTATTTATGAAAATAATAATAATTTTTGAAATAATTAAATAGTATTAAAAAAAATTCATTCTTGTCAGAAATAGAAAAAGATTTTGAAGGTTTTGTATTGGAATTCGTGGTAGTTTCATAGTTTTACGAGGCAAACAAAAAAGTCACCAAAATTCAGAATTTTCTTATGAATTCTAAAAATGTAATTTTTTCCAGTACTTTTTATAAAAATCTGACTTTTTCCTGATTTCCCTGACTTTTCCCTGAATTCCCTGACCTGTGGCAACAACCCTGAATCAGTTTTTTTTTACTGTTGAGTGATACATGAAAACTATAATATTAATAGAATGTTAAAAAACATGTTCGAAAAAACTCACCTAATTGTATTGGCAAATTTAATTCGAGTCAGCCATCCTTTAACAAGTGCTTGAATGCAAGTTGCTGCTTCCCTTCGAATTTTTTCATTGGCAACGTTCCTCTCTCGCGGCTTTTGTTTGCTGAAGGAAACTACCTTTCGACGATTCTTCTGCTTTAAACATTCTTAATTAAAAAGACCTTAGATGAATGAAATAATTATCAAATCATAGTACATCTAATAAACATTGTCAGCTCTTCATTTGTTTATATATCATCATTTATTGCTCACAAATAATGTTCCTGTCAATACACACTTTTATTTTCATTTTACTTTTTTGTATACAGTATAAAAAGTAAACAGTTATTAAAACCCCGAGTCAATCTCAAATCACGTTTCGTTATCAATTTTTTATTCTTGTTCAAGAGAAATTCAATGACAGTTTTATAAACGTTCTGATTTTTACTGTTTTTTTACAGTGCAGACTACCATTGTTATTGTATGTTAAATTGGAGAAACTTCTCACTTCTCAGAATTGTAAAATTCCCTAAGCTGACCTGTGGCTATACCAAATCTAGGGAATTTAGGACAAAATCGCGATTATTTTTATTAATTTCTTACGATTAATCACTAGAATTGATTTTATTAAAATTATCTCCCTTATCAATTATCGAATATATTTAAATTTTCTTAAAAAAGGTATAAAAACTTCTATATTTTTCGTATTTTTTGAATTTGTCCAATACTTCCGGTTGAATAAAATTCTCCTCTCGAAGCATTCGATATTTATCGAAAGTTCTTTTCGTGTACTTCCGCCGTCAAGATGGGTACGTGTTTATCCTTATTCTGTATTTTTTACATTTTTCAAGTGCTTTGTTGTTAAAATTTTTATGTTTTTTTTCAAAAAATGTTTTAGAAGTAATGCGAAATGATTTATTGAAATCATAGTTCGGGTTATTCATTTTTTTTCGAGAAATATTGTATGTTGAAAATGTGTGATAACCGCGTGCACGCTTTGACACTTTCAAAATATTAAAGATAATTATAAACTTAATAATGATTAGTTGATTTAAAATTAGATCGCATTTTTCCTTTTTCATAATATTTAATTAGAAATTTATTATTTTAATTTTTATTATCATTTGACACATTTGTACATGGAACAAAAAAAGTGAGGTTAGATTTTTCGATATGTATCGGTCAATGATTTGGTTTGCCAAATAAATATTCCACTTGAAGTAAAATGTATTTGTGCTTTTTATTTTATGTTTGTAACATAAAAATGTTAATTTCGAACAAATGTAAAACTGAATTTCGTTCCATTTACAATAAAAAAATATTTTAATTATAAAATGTGTTTTTAGGTTATAATTATTTTAATAATTTCTAAAGGTTTTTTCTTTCTAAAATTATAATTTATCGTATTACTTTATTTGGCAGGTAAACCTCGTGGTCTTCGAACTGCTCGTAAACACGTGAATCACAGACGCGACCAACGTTGGTGCGATAAAGATTACAAAAAAGCCCATCTTGGAACAAGATGGAAGGCCAATCCCTTCGGTGGTGCTTCTCATGCAAAAGGAATTGTTCTTGAAAAAGTGTGAGTATTCAACAAGTTATTGATAACTTTTAAAATCAAATATTTATTTTCCTTTTTCATTAACTTTTGTATATTTTAATTTTAAATTTCATAATTTAAAACAATTCTCATAATTTTCTTTATATTTCTCTTAAAAGCTTTGTCAAAGTTGCAATAAATAAAATTTGTTTTTAACTTTCCAACTAAAATTCCACTTATAAATTAACTTCTATTTCTAACAATTAATTTGGAAATATTATTTCCAATTAGTTTTAATTTGTTTAATTACTTTAAAGAAAATGTAAATAAAGAGTAACTACTAAATATCATAAATAGTGAAACAAAAACTAATAGAAACCTTTTTGTTTTATTTCTGAAATGTAACATTTAAAAAAAATTAAAACTACAATGGGTCAAAATTTGTTAAATTTTTACAAAAAATAAAAAGTATTTTTTTAAAATTGAAATGTTAAAACATTTCTATTTCTCCTTAGGAATGTGTCCACGGAAGAACAGAAAAAAAAATTTTTTTATAAAAATTATTGCAAAATATAATTTTTTTGCAACTTTTTAAACAAAATTTTATTTCTTCTAAATGAATGAACCGATTTAAATGAACCAAGCGGGAATATAAAGGGGATAATACATATTTTCGTTTAGAATTAGAAAATTTTTAAAAGTTTATTTTTTTAATAATTATTATTTAATAAATTGTTTATAAACAATTTTTTTTAATGTTCTGCGCCTTTTGAAAATTTGAAAAAAAATCCCAACATACAATTAAAATTATAAGAAATCAAAATAATTTTCATTATAACTTTCAAAATAATTATCGCTCCTAAATTTTTTTAAATGGATTTTGATTCCTTATAATATTGATTGTATGTTGAGATTTTTTTCAAATTTTTAAAAGGCGCAGAACATTAAATAATTTTTTAAAAATTTTCTAATTCTAAACGAAAGTATGTATTATCCCCTTTATATTCCCGCTTGGTTCATTTAAATCGGTTCATTCATTTAGGAGAAATAAAATTTTGTTTAAAAAGTTTCAAAAAAAATTCATTTTACTAACTTTTTAAAAAAAATTTTTTTTTTGTATGTTCTTCGGTGCCCACATTCCTAAGGCCAAATAGAAATGTTTTTTCAACATTTCGATTTAAAAAAGATACTTTTTATTTTTCGTGAAAAATTCACAAAATCTGAACCAATACTAAAGTATTGTTTAAAAATGGTTAAAAAATTGATAAAATTTTACAGTGGTGTAGAAGCAAAACAGCCAAACTCTGCCATCCGAAAATGCGTGAGAGTTCAATTGATTAAGAACGGAAAGAAAATCACTGCGTTCGTACCTCGGGATGGTTGTCTCAACAATATCGAGGAGAACGACGAAGTTTTGGTCGCTGGATTCGGTAGAAAAGGTCACGCCGTGGGAGATATTCCCGGAGTCAGATTTAAGGTCGTTAAGGTAGCAAACGTTTCCTTGTTGGCTCTTTATAAAGAGAAAAAGGAACGTCCCCGTTCGTAAATACTTTTTACGAAAAATGTATTTTTATTTTCTTCATTAATAAAACTTAAAACATTAAAAGAATACAGAGTTTTTTTTTGAGACACAAATAATATACCCTAGAACTTATAAACAGTAATTTTTTTAAATCAAGTAAAACCACTATAACACTATAGATATTAATTTATAATTTCCAGGCTTCGCACTCATCTATTAAAACCTACTATTTACTACTTTTTTTGATACTATTTGGGTACTTTTTTTAAATTTTAGCCACTAAAAGCTACTATTTCTGTTTTTTTTCTGAGAATTTCCACTACTTTAAATTCGCTAATCCTAGAAATCAAAAAATTATTATCAAATTCTTTAAAACGATTCAATTATTCTCAAAAAATATCCCAAATTCAATTATTTCCAATGTCTAGTATTTTCATAAAATTTCGCAAAAGAATTCAGTTATTTAAAATAAAAATTGGTAAAATTCATCCAAAGTTCAATTATATTCATAAATAATAAAATTTTCACTGGAATTCAATTAATTTAGAATAACATTTTCACAAAAGTTTCGAAAAAAATCAATTATTTAACAAAATTTTTATACATTTCTTCACAATAATTCAAATACTTTTACTAACAATAACATTTTTCATGGAAATTCTATTTTAAAAAAAAATTGATAAAATTGTAAGCAAGAATTCAATCATTTCATAAATAATAAAACTCATCTAAGATTTTCAATTATTTTTATTACTATTGTATTTTAAATTAATTAATCGAAAAATTCAATTATTTTTAGAAATAAAGTTTTCTTCAAGAATTCAATTATTTAAAATAAAATTTTTATAGTATTTATTACATTTCAAAAAAATTAATTATTTTAAACAATGTTTATAAAGTTCTTATGAAGAATTCTATTATTTGCAAAAATAATAAAATTTTTCACAGAAATTCAATTCTTTTTAAACATATTAATAAAATTTTTCGTAATAATTCAATTATTTTCATAAATAATTAAATAATTCTTCTCAGAAATTCAATTATTTTTGAAAATTTTAATGAAAATCTTTGCAACTAAGTATTTTAATAAACTTTTTCGAAAGCAATCAATTATTTTACATACAACTTTTAAGTTAAATTTTTTTGAAATTATTCAATTATTCTTTTAGAATTTAATAAAATTATTCCCAAAAATTCAATTATTTTGAGGCATTTTAATAAAATTTTTTCCAAAATTCAATTATTTTGATAAATAACAATATTCATCACAAGAATTTAATTATGTTTAAAAGTAATAAATTTCTTCTTGGAAATTCAATTAATATTTTAATAAAATCGTTCGTAAGAATTCAATTATTTTTATAAATAATAAAATGCTTTTTAGGAACTCAATTATTTACAAAAAAATTTAATAAAATACCACACAGACATTCAATTATTGTCAAAAACTTGATTAGAATTCTTTGTATAATGTAATTAGTTTTGAAAACTTTACGCAATTCAATAATTTTCAATATCTACTATTTTCAGAAAATTTACAAACAGAATTCAAGTATTTAAAAATTTTTTTTTTTTTAAATCTTCGTAAGAATTTAATTCTTTTCATGAATAGGTAATAAAAATTTATCGGGAATTCAATTATTTAAATTAGAAATTGCATGGAATTAGTCGAAAGAAATCAATTATTTAAATATTTTAATAAAATCCTTCACAAGATATAAATTATTTTTATAAAATTATTCACAAGATATAAATTATTTTTATAAAATTCTTCGCAAGAATTAAATTATTTTTATAAATATTTAAATTCTTTCATAAATAATAAAATTAATTATCGAGTGCGAAGTCTGAATTTCAACTTTTTATCTAGCACATGTTTTTAAAGCGCATAATTGGCTCAAAATTTCCAAAATTGTACTATTTTTTTAACTAAATCGGGAAAAAAGAATTTTATTTGTATCTTTATTAAATTTTAAAATACTTTTTTTTAATCAAATTCTTTAAAACGATTTAATTATTTTCATAAATAATAAAAATCATCGAAGGATTTCAATTATTTTTAATAGGTACTATTTTAAATTTATTAGTCAATCGAAAAATTCAATTATTTTCATAATATTTATTATATTTTGAAAAAATGAATTATTTAAAACAATGTTTATAAAATTTTTATGAAAAATTAAATTATTTTCAAAAATAACAACATTTTTTACAGAAATTCAATTCTTTTAAACATTTTAATAAAATTTTTCGCAATAATTCAATTATTTTCTTAAATAATAACATTCTTCTAAAGAATTCAATTATTTTTCAAAATTTTAATAAAATTGATCGAATGAAATCAGTTATTTTAAATAGAATTTAAATTAAATTTTTTTGAAATAATTCAATTATTCTTTTAGATTTTAATAAAATTCTTCCCAAGAATTTAATTATTTATATGAAATAATTCAATTATTTTCATAAATCATATCAATGTTCATCACAGGAATTCAATTATTTTTAAAAGTAATAAATGTTTTCTTGGATATTCAATTATTTAAAAAAATTATAATAAAATCGTTCGCAAGAATTAAATTATTTTCATAAATAATAAAATGCTTTTTAGAAATTCAATTATTTTCAAACAAATTTTAATAAAATGCCACATAGACATTCAATTATTGTCAAAAATTTGAATACATTTCTTTGCAAAATTTAATAATTTTTAAAAACTTTTCGCAATTCAATGATTTTTAATATCTACTATTTTCCTAAAATTTCCAAACAGAATTCAATTATTTAAAAAAAATCTTCGTAAGAATTCAATAATTTTTTTCATGAATAATAAAAATTTCTCAGGAATTCAATTATTTAAATTAGAATTTGCATAAAATTAGTAGAAAGAAATCAATTATTCAAAAATTTTTATAAAATTCTTCCCAAGAATTAAATTATTATTTATTTATATTTAAATATTTAAATTCTTTCATGAATAATAAAATTCGTTGCGGGAATTTAATTTATTAACAGGATAAGGAAGAAGTAAATATTATTAATGAAAATTAGGAAAAAGTCAGGAAAATAAAATATTGAATGGAATTTTTGACATTTTTGTGAAGTGTCTAAAAGGAGTTTTTGGTCATCAAATTTAATTTTTTGATAGTTAATTTTTTACTAATTTTTTAGCTTCAAAGCTACTTTTTGCTTTCTGCTTTTTCGTTTCACAAATAATTCCATTGTCGATTTTAAACATATTTAATTAACTTTTTTGTCTCCTTCTTTAGAAAACGAATTTCCACTTTAACCTATATTTGAAGGCAAAAGAGATAAAATTTCTTTATATACCTAATAAATATATTTATTAAAATTATTTTAAAAAAGTTGTTCTACAAAGTTATAAATATTAATTAATAATTATTTGCAAAATTTTATACATTAAATTGTTGAAAACTAAACGTATTTGTGAACTTTAAAAACTAAGAAAATTACTTTCAAATTTTAAATTAACAGCAGGTTAACAATTTTAAAAACAAAAAATATTCCATTTTGTTTAATTTGAACAATTAATTTATGTAACCTCAATTGGTAAACATTTTTTAGAAAAGTAGAAACATTCAAAATTATTACATTTAGATGAACATGAACATTTAAAATTGAAATTTTTTAAACATAAAGTTCGAATCGTATTAAAATTGAAGAATGAAAAATAAATTGTATTAAAATTCCCCACAACTGTTTTTACGATTGAGCAACATCTAACCATTTGATGCCAACATCTGTTATTTCATAATTAATGGTTTTAGAGTCTTTAGCCGATTGAACTTTACATATTCCATGAGTCGAGTTGACATCATAAGTAAGACCAATCCTGTGATTTATTTCTCCAAATGTTCTCTCGCAATTTGTTGCATTTTCCAAGAGAGGACGAATTTTTAAAGATTCATAATCAGCTGGTTTTGTAAAAATGATTTTCACCTTAAACTGAGCGGTAGATTGTTGAATTTTTTTTAATACAAACGATACGTACGAACTCAATGAATACTGTTCAATTCTATTTACTTGACGATCTTGCCAATAAAATGCACATATACTGTCCACAGCAACAATGCCTATTTTATTATTGGCACCTAACATTGTTGGCAACGAAAATATATTGCAATTGAATTGATAATATTCAAGGCAGTTGATAATCAGAAGATTTTTTTAATGACAACTTGACAATCTCATTCAATTTTGTATCACTTAACGATTCGGATTTCTTAATTAATGACATTTCCACCAAATTTGTCATTATTTTAGCGAGTTTTCTAATTGGGAATCGATTATCTGCATTAATAAGTAGGACATTTATGCCGGAACCATTGTATTCCAGCGGCAAAATGCAAGATGCAATTAATTGTGCTAGAAGATGAGTTTTGCCGCTTCCTGGATCTCCATTTATTTCGACGGTGTGTTTATTTCCCAAACCGTCTGGGAACAGTGTATCGTCCAATCCTTTAAGAGGATTCGCTGAATTTTCGGCGAGCCTTGCTAAAAATTGCATTCCCGATTCGATGATTGTTGTCATTTCTATGTTTTTCGTTTAGTCTACAAAACAAGAAAAATTAAATTGTAGAAAATCCTATTGAGGCGTTCCTGCACAGGGCAAACTTTGAATCTCAGATTTTCTTCATAATTTGCCATTTTGTTGTCTTAGGGGATACACATAAGTTGTGGAAAAAGTTTTGCAAAATTTCGATTATTTCGCAAGATATTGTTATTTAAACTTTTAAGTTACTTTTTTTCAACATTTTTTATTTCCAAAATCTATAACAGTTACAAAAAAATGTAATTAAAATAAAAGTTTGAAATGTCCTTAAAAAAACCTGAAAATTACAAAGAAGTGTTTTTTAATATTCCCAGGGCTCGAACTAGGTCCGTAAATCCCATAAAGGTCCGTAAATTTGCTTGAAGTCCGTAAAAATCAGTTTTTTTAAAAAAAAGGTTCGTAAAGTTCGTAATTTGATAGAAAAAGAACGAAAGTTCGTAAATTGTACGACATAATAAAATTCTTCTCCGAAATTCAATTATTTTCAAAAATTTTAATAAAATTCTTGGCAAAATTTCGATTATTTAAAAATATTTTTTCTTAATTCAATGATTTTTAATATCTTCTATTTAAATAAAATTTACCAAAAGAATTCAATTATTTTAAAAAATATTAATAAAATTCTACAAAAACATTTAATTATTTTTCATAAAATAATAAAAATTTCACAGGAATTCAATTATTTACCAATTTTTTATAAATTTCTTCTAAATAGTTCAATTATTCTCATAAATAATAAAATTTTTACAAGGATTGAATTATATTCGTAAATAAAATTCTTTTTAGGAATTCAAATATTTTCATAAATAATAAAACTCAATTCCTGAATTTCAATTATTTTTAATACAATTTTAATTGAATTCCTCGAAAAGTATAATTATTCTTAAAACTTTTATTAAAATTCGTCAAAAGAATTCAATTATTTACAAATTTGTTGATAAAATTCTTTATGAGAATTCAATTATTCAATAAATTATTTTTTTTATTTAAATAATTGAATTCTAGTAGAATTTTCGAATAAAAATTGATTAAAAAATGAATTTCACTTAAAGTTTTAGATTATAATTGAATATTAAAAGCATTATAGCGTGAATTCTTAAAAATAATTGAATTTTGAAAAGGTTTCATATTAAAATCTTTGAAAATTTTAATTTTTCATACTTTTAATTAACAATTCTGTAGAAGAATTGACTTTTTGAAAAAGTTTATTTCAATTCTACTTGAAATTATTATTTTGAAGTTTTTATTTTCTAATATATATTGAATTAAAGAATTTCCGAATAATTGAAATTTTGGAAAATTGAATTGTAAACAAATGAATTTGAAATTTCTCAAAGAACTTTTTCAAAAATTATTAATTAATTAATAAATTTTAATACAATTTTAATCGAATTTCACGAAAAATGTAATTATTCTTAAAAATTTTATTAAAATAAATTAGTCAAAAGAATTCAATTATGTATTTAAAATTTTGTTGGAAAAATTCTTTTTGAGAATTCAATTTTAAAAAATAACTTTCAATTATTCAATAAATTATTTATTTTTGTATTTAAATAATTAAATTCTAGTAGAATTTTCTAATAAAAATTGATTTAAAGATGAATTTCAGTTAAAATTTTAGATAATAATTAAATATTAGAAGCAATATAGCGTGAATTTTTAAAAATAATTGAATTTTGATAGTAATTTTTTTGGAAAAGTTTAATTGAATTTTTTTATATGGTTTGGAGTTTTTATTTTCCAATATATATTTAATTGAAGAATTTACGAATAATTGAAATTTCGTAAAATTGAATATTGTAAACAAATAAAGAAGAATTTTAGTTAAAAATTCTTGAAAATAATAATTGAATTGTAATGATGAAAATAATTTTGATGGAATACTTATATAGTTCTTATAATATAAAACAATGATTTTATCTTTCGGACATTTTTAATTATTATAAAACATGAAGAAATCAATAACTCCGAGTCGAAGACTCTGAGTGATTGATTTCTTCGTGTTTTATAGTTATGAAAAAATTTAATTTATTGTTTTAAGTAAAATGTTCTCTTATTTGACTCAGACATTAAAAAACACCTCTCTGCAATTTTCAGGGTTTTTTAAGGACATTCCAAGCTTTCATTTTAATATTTTTTAAAGAAAAAATTTTACGGACTTCGAATAAAAAAAAATATTTAAAATTTATTGTTTAAATAAATTAATGAAAAAAAATTAATTTTCTATTTTCCAATAAAATATTATTAAAATTCAATAGTTTCCCTACAATTTTCATATTAAACTTTTCTTTGTAACTATCATAGATTTCGAAGTAAAAAATTGTTGAAAAAAAGTGACTTAAAAGTTTAAATAACAATATCTTGCAAAATATTAGAAATTTTGCAAAACTTTTTTCACAACTTATGTATGTTCCCTAAGACAAGGAAATAGCAAATTATGAAGAAAATCTGAGATTTATAGTTTGCCCTGTGCATGCGGATCGCCCCTATTCCAGAAAAATTAAAATTCATGTAGATCTTACTAGTTTGAAATGAGACGTTTGTTAATTGGAGGGACAATAAAGCACGCGAAATGTTAAAATCTAAGAAAAATAAAATATTATTACTTCAATTTTTATTTCAAGTCACGTCAATCAAAATTATTCAGGTTTCAAGCTTTATAACATGAATTTTATGTTGTTGATGACATGAAATAATATATGAAAATAATGTTTTAATAAACAAACGATTTACATGTTTGCTTAAGATTCATAATCAGATTCTAAGGATTTGTAGAAATAAATAAATAAATAAATATGTTAGTGAGGTTAGAAATGTTTGTTTACTGGTTCTACCGGTTCTACTTCTACATTTTGACAGCATAAAGGCCTAAGCACAACTGCTTCGCGAACGCAAATCATGAATTAGAAAAGGACAGAGATGTACATTTGTGTCCTTTTCTATCACATCAGCAGAAAGCGTGGAAAGCAGAATTTTGTGAGTGCAAGAGAGATAATCGATAACAATATCCTTTTCACACTCATGAAATTCTGCTTATAGCATCTTAGATCGAAGTGTGGATTCTCCAATATGGACACAACTTTATGTTCGTCCACGCGTTAGGGTAATTCCACAATGGCTCTTTTTATTTTAAACTAAGCTTACTGTAAACACAACTTTTACCCTTTGTTTACGAGTTGTTTAAAAGAATTGTTTCATAGAAAGTACATATAAAAGTAGATTTTTACCTTCTCTCTTCTAATTATTAATTATTTAAGGTAGAAATTCATATTATTAAATTTTTGAAACTTTAAAAAATGAGCAAGTTTTCAAAAGCTGATAAATCCATTTTTAAAAAATTGATATAAATATAAATTTAATATTTTAAAGACCTCACAAATCAACCTGTCACCGTTAAATGTAAGAAAAAAAATTTTATTAACAACGAATTTTCAATTTAAAAACTTTTTGACATAACCAAGATGACTTATAATTTGTATATGTTTTTATTAGAAAAAATTGCCAAAACCTTCAAGTCACTTAATTATGATAATGTTTAATTAAAAAAAGAATTTCTTAAATATAAAAACAAATATAAATTAATACAAATTTTTTATTTTAAAAAATTAACTGTAGTAGTTATGTGAGAAATGTTGTTATTTGTTTCATTTTCTCGAAATAAGAAAATATGGATTTATCAAGTTTTTAAAACTTGCTCCTTAAATTTGTTAACATAATTTAAATCATAGAAATTTTGCATTTTTAGAATGTCAATAAATCAAACTACTAATATTGAAAGTGATATGGAGAAAGATGTGGGAGAAGATGATACTGATGATGAGGAATTAGTAGCTTTAAGGGAAAGGAAGAATCAACTTCTCACAGAAGTTTGTGAATTAAGAGAAAAACTGATAGCAGAGGAAAGACGACACGAAATCGAGTACAGATTACTAAATAAATATTTCGAATAGGTATAATTTTATCCTCTAAGTTTTAAAAGAAAAGTAACTTAATATTTATATTTAATTATTTTAGAATGACTGCCAACTTTATTGGTTTACAAATGGACAATGGTGACATCAAAACAAATAGTAGCAAGAGGAAAGAAATAGAATTTTCTGAACGTTTGCTTGGTGTGTCTTTTAATGATATTAGTAAAACTTTGATTCAGGATTATGTTTATCATTATAAAGTCATTCTCACTACAGAAGCTTTAAGGATCGCTGTCGAATTGACTGTCAATACAAAGGTAACTAAACGAAAGGAATTTTTTTCCTTTGTTCAATATTGCTGTACTATTTGAAAAAAAATTCTTTTCTTTTGATAATTATTTCAATGTAACAAGCCATTTAAAAAAATTCCAAGTGCTTCTCAAAAGCAATTTTTCTCTTTTGATAATTGTTTATTTTAACCCCTTCACTGTCAGTGGGCTCTATAGAGCCATAAAAATGTCGTGCCCTGTATGTCCATGGGCTCTATAGGGCCATCGGAAAAAAAGACATTTAAATGTTAACGAATCTGGCTAAAAATCCTTACTCGGGGGTTTTCGGGGTCGCTGAATCCAAATCCGTTGTCGAAAATTCAAAATTCAAAATGGCGGCTTCAAAATGGCGCCCAAAAAAATTTTTAAGTTTACGAATTTTTTTTAAAATGCCTTAAAATGCCTACTCGGGGGTTTTCGAGGTCGCTGATTTCAAATCCGTGGTCAAAAATTCAAAATTTAAAATTGCAACTTTAAAAAGGCGACAAAAAAAAATTTTTAAATTAACGAATTCGTTAACTTTTCAATATTTTTGCTCGATATTTTGAAGCCGCCATTTTGAATTTTGACTTTTCGACCACGGATTTTGAATCAGTGACCTCAAAAACATAAAATATGACAATATCATGATTTTAAAAAAAAAAATTTTTTTTGAACACTTATGGCACAAAAACTTTATTTTCACTCGACTGTGAAGGGGTTAATATTAGAAGTTATTTAAAAAAGATTCCAAGAGGATCCAAAGCTGGGAAAACAGTGATTTTGAATTTTTCTTTCGTAGATCTTCCAAAAATTTCGGAATTTCATTTAAAAAATCAAAATCACTTGCTACGCAACCTGGAAACCTGGAAATGTCAGGGAATTTTATAAACATTGAAAAAACCTGGAAAAGTCAGGAAATTTTGATCGAAATCCTGGAAAATTGTTGTTTTCTAAAGTTATTGTGTTTATTCTTGAAATCTATTTTTTACTTAAATATTTCAAAATGAATTCAATTTTAATAGAGTTACGTTTACAATTTTCATAAGTAGAAGAACTTTAAAAGATTTTGATTTAAAATTTTGTAAAATTTCAATTTTAAATGAATTTAATTAGAAATATAAAAAAACTTAGTTTTAAAAAAAAATTAAAAACTAAAATTCTTCTGAAATTAGTCAAATTTTTTAATATATATTTAACTAGTTTTATTAAAAATAATGGATTTATAGAAGAATTTTAGTTAAAAACACTAAAATAAATTGAATTTTAAAGCAATTACAAATGATTGCAGAAATTAAATTATTTTGAAAAGTAGTAAAATTTTTCTCAGAAATCCAATTATTTTTCAAAATTTTAAACAAATTCTTGGCAAAATTTCAATTATTTTCAAAAACTTTCCTCAATTCAATGATTTTTAATATCTACTACTTTAATAAAATTTCACAAAAGCATTTAATTACTGAAGAAAAAGAATAAAATTCTACGCAAACATTTATTTATTTTCATAATTAATAAAAATTTCACAAGAATTCAATTATTTACAAATTATTTTCATAAATAATAAAATTCTTTTTTGGAATTTAATTATTTTTATAAATAATAAAACTCATCGCAGAATTTCAATTATTTCTATAATACAATTTTTATCTCATTCCTCGAAAACTGTAATTATTATTAAAAATTTTATTAACATTTTTAAAAGAAATTTAAGTATTTTCAAAACCTTTGCTTCAATTTATTTCTTAGAATTTAAGTAGGTATTATTTTCAATACGTTTTTAATTAAATTTCTTCAAAAAATTAAATTATTTTCAAAAATTTTAATGTAATTTTTTATAACAATTCAATTTTTTTCAAAATAATTTTAATAAAATTCGTGTCAAAATTTCAATTATTTTGAAAATTTTTGCTTAATTTAACCTTCTTAATCTGAACCTAATTCTATGATTTTCAATATTCTACTATTTTAATAAAATTTCCCAAAAAAATTGAATTATGAAACAAAAATTTTGATAAAATTCTATGCAAACATTTTATTATTTTCAGATATTATTCAATTATTTTCATAAATAATAACATTTTTTACAGGGATTTACTTACTTTCATAAATAATAAAACTCAATGCTGAATTTCAATTATTTTTAATACAATTTTAATGGAATTCCTCGAAAAAAGATATTATTCTTAAAAATGTTATTAAAATTTATCAGAGAAATTTAATTATTTTAATAACATTTGCTACAATTTCTTTTATTAGAATTTAAGTATTATTTTCAATAAATTTTTAATTAAATTTCTTGAAAGAATCAAATTATTTTCAAAAATTTTAATCCAATTCTTATCGTAACAATTCAATTTTTTTCAAAATAATTTTAATAAAATTATTCTTCACAGAAATCCAATTTATTAAAAAATTTACAAAAATTCTCGTCAAAATTTCAATTATTTTTATAAACAATATAATTCTTGGCAGAATTTTAATTATTTTTAATACAATTTTCATCAAATTTCTCGAAAAATGCAATTATTCTTAAAAATTTGATTACAATTTGTCAAGAGAATTCAATTATTTAAAAATTTGTTGATAAAATTCTTTATGAAAATTCAATTTTAAGAAACATTCAATTGTTTAATAAAATATTTATTTTTATAGGTACTTAAATAATTGAATTCTCGTAGAATTTTCTAAATATATATATATTGATTTAAAAATGAATTTTAAATTAAAATCTTTGAAAATTTGAACATTACATACTTTTAATTAAGAATTCTATAAAATTAATTTTTCTCAATAAGTTTAATGGAATTTTTTTTAATTATTTGAAGTTTTTAATTTCTAATGTATATTTAATTGAAGAATGTCAGAATGATCTAAATTTCGTAAAATTACATTGTAAAGAAAAGAATTTGAAAATTCAGAAAGAAGTTTTTCAAAAATTATAAAAAAATTGACTTAAAGAAGAATTTTAGTTGAAAATTCTAGAAATTAATAATCGTAATGATGAAAATAATTTTTGAAGAAGTTTCAATTTCTTAATTTCTATAAAAAAAAATAAATTAAATATTTATTTAATAATGAAGTTATTGAAGTTTTCGAATAATTTTCGTTTTTTAACCTGGAAACATCAGGGAGTCTGAAAAGAGAAAAAGTGTGGCAACCCTGGTTATGTATTTGCATCTATTTGTAAGCAATGAGAGGAGAATTCTTAATTATTCAATTTTTCTGAAAATATTCGCTATTTTTCACCATATTCTCAATTCTTTAATATAAATTCAGAAATATTTAAATTGAACAAAGTTTTTTCCTTGCTATTTAAAAAGGTTTCGTAAATAATTTTTTTCTTAAATTTGTAAACAAAATTATGTACCTATTAGTGAATTACATTGCCAAGTAGTAATTTTAATTCTTCTTAACAGAACAAGGAAAGCAATGAAATTATGAGCATGAGCTGTTATTTTCCGGACACTGAATTGAACGAGTGTTATCGTAAAGAGGTTGAACCTTGGATAAACATTTTCATAGAAATGAAAGACTTTTCTTCTCTATTAACAGGTAAACCAAAGTGACATTAATTTAATTTCTAATGACAAGAATATTTAATTTACCAATTTACATTATTTTATTTTCAAGCTTTTGTCAACTACGTGAATCAGAGTTTTATACGTAAGAGAATGTTGAGACAATTAGAGAAACGCAAATATGTAACTATAAAAGATAGTACAAATGAAGAAGGAGGACTTGCAGTTAATGTTCATTCGCCAAAAAATGTAGACAATATCTATTTCACTTTAATATGGGCTACTCGATTCTTAAAGAAAAATTGTCAAATTCATCATTACTTTATTATCGGGTCCACTGACGAGGGTAAGATTCATAAACAAACTTCTGTAATTTGTATTTAAAAGTATAAAATTTCTATTTAATAACGCATTTTAAAATTTTTTTTTCAAAATACATTTAGAATCTTCATTTGTCAATAAATATTCTCAAGTACTCAAACAATTCGGTCGAACTACATTGGAGAAAATTGATATAGACGAAATTTGGGCTGACGTAATAAATGCAATTGAAAGTGAGGAAGAAATATCTGAATAAATTTATTGAAAGGCAATAAAAATAATGCTATTCAAATTTTTAACTGTAATAAATGTGTAATTTTTCTAAACTTTTTTAATAAAATAAAAATGCTAGACTGAGTCTGGAAAATTGTAAATACGTTATTGTTAAATTACTTTACAAACCTTTATTCCCTGACTTTTCCAGGTTTTCCATGTGAAAAAATTTAAATTTTTCCAGGTTTTTAAAACAACATTTACATTTTATCAAATTAAATAACTTTCTAATTTCCATACAAAACTTTAAAGATAAGATATATGTAGTACATAAGAGTCTTTAACATTAGTTATTTATGAAAATAATTAAATGTTTGCGTAGAATTTTATTCAATTTTTTTTTAACTAATTAAATTCATTTGGTAAATTTTATAAAAGTAGTAGATATAAAAAATCATTGAATTAAAGAAAGTTTTTAAAATTAATTGAAATTTTACCAAGAATTTTATTAAAATTTTTTAAATAATTGAATTTTGGAGAACAATTTTATTATTTATAAAGTTAATTGAAATTCGGAAAAGAATTTTTGTAAATTTTTGAACGTAATTGAATTTCTGCGAAGAATTATATTTCTTTAAAAATAATTGAATTCTTGAGTAGAATTTTATTAAAATTTCTTTTTAAATCATTGAATTCTTTTGTGAAATTTTATTGAAATAGTAGATATTGAAAAAAATTGAATTTTGACAAATTTTTGAAATTAATTAAATTTCTACGAAGAATTTTATTCAAATTATTTTGAAAAAAATTGAATTGTTATAAAAAAAATTCATTAACATTTTTGAAAATAATTTAATTCTTTGAAGAAATTTAATTAAAAACATATAATAATTTATAAAAATAATTTGTAAATAATTGAATTCTTGTGGAATTTTTATTATTTGAGCCTCTGGAAAGTATAACCACACATAAAATTCTGACGCCCATTGAATTAGCATGGCGGTCAGAATTTTATGTGTGGTTATACTTTCCGGAGGCTCAATTATGAAAATAAATAAATGTTTTGAGTAGAATTTTATTAAATTTTTTTTAATAATTGAATTCTTTTGTGATTAAAGTTGTTGATATTAAAAATCATTGAATTGAGGAAAGTTTTTAAAAATAATTGAAATTTTGCCAAAAATTTTATTAAAATTTATTTAAATAATTTAATTTCTCAGAAACTTTTTACTACTTTTGAAAATAATTGAATTTCTGTAATCACAGGGTTGCCACTCTTTTGTGGTATGAAAAGTTCAAATTTTCAAAGATTTTAATTTGAAATTCATTTTTAAATCAATATTTCTAAGAAAATTCTACGACAATTCAATTATTTAACTATAAAAATAAATATTTTATTAAACAATTAAATGTTTCTTAAAATTTAATTTTTATAAAGAATTTTATCAACAAAATTTTAAAGTAATTGAATTCTCTTGACAAATTTTATTAAAATTGTTAAGAATAATTGCATTTTTTGAGAAATTTAATGAAAATTGTATTAAAAATAATTGAAATTCTGCCAAGAATTTTATTAAAAGTTTTGAAAATAATTGAATGTCGGAGAAAAATGATAATATTTATAAAGATATAATTGAAATTTTGACGAGAAGTTTTGCAAATTTTTAAACATAATTGGATTTTTGGGAAGAATTGTATTAAAATTATTTTGAAAATAATTTAATTGTTACGCAAAGAATTTCATTAAAATTTTTGTAAATAACTTTATTCTTTAAAAAAATTTAACGAAAAATGTATTGAAAATAATACTTAAATTCTAATAAATAAATTGTAGCAAAGGTGATTAAAATAATTAAATTTCTTTGACAAAATTTTAATAAAATTTTGTAAATAATATTTAACTTTTTTTGAGGAATTCCATTAAAATTGTATTAAAAATAATTGAATAATATCTGAAAATAATTTATCAATAATTGAATTCCTGTGAAATTTTTATTATTTATGAAAAGAAATAAATGTTTGCGTAAAATTTTATTAAAATTTTTTTTTAATGATTGAATTCTTTTGTGAAATTTTATTAAAGTAATAGATATTAAAAATCATTGAATTGAGGAAAGTTTTTGAAAATAATTTAAATTTTGCCAAGAATTTTATTAAAATTTTCAAAAATAATTGAATTTCTGAGAAGAATTTTATTACTTTTGAAAATAATTGAATTTCTGCAATAATTTGTAATTGCTTCAAAATTCAATTTGTTTTAGTGTTTTTAAACTAAAATTTTTTTATAAATTCATTATTTTTAATAATCAATTGAATATATATTAGAAATTAATTTAACTAATATGAGAAGAATTTTAGTTTTTATAAATAAATTTTTTAAATACTAATTTTTATAAATTATGATTATGACTCAATTTATACTTTATACAGACCAATCGATTCGTCTTGATGCAAAGAATAAGACTTTATTATATATAAACTTCAATATTTAACATAAAAAGATTTTTTAAAACATCTGAATTTTTCGATAAAAGTAAAAAAAAATTTTTCGGAGAATTTATAAAAATCCTTTTGGTAGTTTAAAGATGGTTAAGGATGTGTGCGCTTTTAATGGTTAATTTTCAATTTAAAACCAACTCTACACATTTTCGAAAGATTAACAAAACTGCTAACACATTTTAAATAGTAAACTGAAAAAATTTAAAGCGCTCTGCAATCTTGCAGTTACCTTTTAGTCATTATTCTTTTAAGAAGGGCAGCAGCTACTCTTTAAAGAGTCAGGCATAAAAGAAAGCATTTCTCTCTACAAGAGCAGCAACGTACTTAAAATTTTTTTCAGTGTAGTAAATGTTAGTCAGCAATGATTTAGAAAATTCGTCATATTTTGAAATACCTTAATAATTTATTTATAAATGTCAAAAGATTATATATTTCAATCGATATATAAAAATTACGTACACGAAATTAAATTTGATCTATATTCACTGTATTCCATAAAGTTTAAGCGTACGATCCATGCTGGTTGAAGCGATATATTGAGCATGCTTTCCGAAACGAACGCCAGTTGCAGTTGCTGTGTGATCATTAAACACTTTAAGTTCTTGCCATTGTTTACATAAGTAGATTCTGAAAAATTAAATATGTGTAGTTAATAAAACTGATTCAGAAAAGAGTTTTCAAATTTTTCAAATTTCAGTTAAAATAATTGCTTTTTAAGGCCAAAGAAAACTATTTATCAAAAAAAATATATTACCGAACATCAGATCCAGCGACAGCGAGATATGTTCCGCTCTGATCAAAGCAAATATCTTTCACTTCATAAGACTCGTCAAGTTGCAAAGATTTGAAATTCTTCAATTTCCTCAAATCCCAAAGTTTCACACAAGAATCTTCAGCTGCTGTCGCCAAATAATAACCATTTTCTGAAAAACTAATTGCAGAAATCGCCCCATTATGACCAGGGAAATTGGCTACGTTCGACTGTTCCTTAAGATCCCAAATTTTCACTTGTGAGTCGGCTGTACCGGTTCCAAAAATTAAACCATCGGGATGAAATTGGGCTGTAGTCAAAGGTTGATTTGCTTGTCCTGCAACCTAAACAAAATTAATATCATTTGTTATGTTCGCTATTTTCCAAATTCTAACATTACGAATGAAAATTTAATGAATGGCATTTTTGTTTATCAAAAAAACTAATAATAATTTTTTTACTTTTGTCAATAATCGTCCGGTTCGAATATCAGAAAATGCCCAATAATGATCCAAAGAAGAACTGAGTAGATAGTCGCCAGTTGGATGCAGAGACAATCCAGTAACTGGAGCATCGTGATGTCTTAGTAAAAGCGTTGACTGACTTGTCGCAACGTTCCAAACACGAATCGTTGAATCCGGTGAAGCTGTCATCACTACATCCTCCTCAGGATGGTAAATTACTCGTGTTACCTGAAAAAAGTAATGTTATTCACTATGTCTCTTCTTCATCTCTTTTTGTAAATTTTAAAACTTTCATTTTCTCAACTTTTAGTACAAACTAGTTTTTTCAAATTCTCTAATTCAGGGTAATTTCCCGGCTTTGTCCTAATTTTTCACGGTTTTTTTCTCATCAAATTTAAATTTATTTGATTTCGAACATAAATAAATCTACAAATGTCTTCCAAATTTTTTATTAGAGTTTTTATGAATAATTAAATTCTTTTGACGAGTTTCTTTAAATTTTTTGAAAATAATATTTTTCTTTTTTTTAATAATTTTAATTAAAAATTTGGAAAAT
Source organism: Leptopilina syphax (assembly GCA_032872505.1). NCBI lineage: Eukaryota > Metazoa > Arthropoda > Insecta > Hymenoptera > Figitidae > Leptopilina > Leptopilina syphax. The sequence continues at coordinate 6,725,532 of CM065471.1, read as the reverse complement.
AATTGAATTAAACAAAGAATTTTTTCAATTTTTTAAAATAATCTTGTCTGTTCATAATTATAATTGAAAATTTTATTAATTCAATTTTATTAAAATGTATTGATACTAATTGAATTTCTGCAAAGAATTTTGCTATTTATAAAAGTAATTGAATCCTTCCAAAGAATTTTATTATTTATGAAAATAATTAAATGTTTGAGTAGAATTTTATTAAAATTTTTGAAAATAATTGAATTGTGGAGAACAATTTAATTATTTATAAAAATAATAATTTTCCTTGATTATTTTCGAACAATTTAAATAAAATGAAGTTAATTATTTTTAATAGAATGCGTAAAGAAATTTCCATTATTTCGAAAATTTTTAATTATTTGTTTATAAAAATTCAATTATCTTGAAAAAACAGAATTGAAAAATTTAAAAAATCCTATTTTTCAAAGTTTTCAAAAAAAACTTTGCGAAAATTCAATTTTATTAAAAAAATTTCAAGTGTGTATCTTTTTTTAAATTAACTAATAAAAATTTTAATTAATAACACAGGCACACAAAAAATAAAAAAAGTCAAAACCCAGAGGTTACACCCCCCTATCCCCATGTTTTTGGAGTCGCTGAAACCGAATATGACCATGAAAAATTTTTTTCATCGGACATTTTCCCGCTACCACCCCCTTACACCTGCTCCCGGGGGTTGGAATTTCAGTTTAAAAAAAAGTGGAGTAGGGTGTCTATTCCTATGTTTTTTGGGTCGCTACAACCAAAAAAGACTACCAAAAATAAATTCTTCCCTCCCTTAACTCCTTACAACCCCCTTAACAACCCCGGGGTGAGAGGTCGAAATTCCAATTTTCACGAAAAGTTGATTACGGTGTCTAAACCTACGTTTTTTGGGTCGCTGAAACCAAAAAAGACTACTAAAATCAAATCCTTTCCACCCCCGACCCCCTACAACCCCCTGCAATAATTTTTTTCAAATAAAACGAACCGATTTTTGGGAAATTGAAAATTAAATATTAATTATCAAAAATTATTGCAGGGGGTTGTAAGGGGTCGAGGGTGGTAAGGATTTGATTTTGGTAGTCTTTTTTAATTTCAGCGACCCAAGAAACGTAGGTTTAGACACCGTAATCGGCTTTTCGTGAAAATTCGAATTTCGACCCCCAACCTTTTGGGTGTTAAGGGGGTTGTAGGGGGTTAAGGGAGGGAAGAATTTGTTTTTGGTAGTCTTTTTTGGTTTTAGCGACCCAAAAAACATAGGAATAGACACCCTACTCCACTTTTTTTTAAACTGAAATTCCAACCCCCGGGAGCAGGTGTAAGGGGGTGGTAGCGAGAAAATGGCCGATGAAAAAAATTTTTCATGGTCATATTCGGTTTCAGCGACTCCAAAAACATGGGGATAGGGGGGTGTAACCTCTGGGTTTTGACTTTTTTATTTTTTTGTGTGCCTGTGTAATCTTCGCACTAAGAACATGAATACATTAGAATGTGAGTCATTATAAAATCCAATTATTTCTCTATTAATAAATTAAAATACTTTGAAAATTCGATTTGTTAAAAAGTTTTTAATGAAATTCTTTAACAAATTTAATTATTTTCAGTTGAATTTCACAAAATTTCTATTAAATCGATAATTTTTTAAAATTTATTTACATACTATATTTGAATCAGTGACTGATTTTTTACTATCAAATTAATTATGTTTAATTAATTCAAATTTAGAGAACAATGTAAATATCTTTAAAAATTGAAATAAAAAGAGATTTTTTAAACACAAATTAAAATTATAAAACTTTTTTTAATTTGGTGAAAAAATTCTCGGTTTGGCATAAAATTCCTAGCTTATTCCCGGCTATTTCCCGGTTAGTACACACCTTGAATTTAATATTCCACTTTTTCAAGAAATTTTTTGAATAATGACAATAAAATTATTTAGAAATATTTCTAAATAATTTTTGAAAGACAATAGTTTCACAATTACTTAGAATTAAAAAATGTCCAAAAAAGTGAAATTTGGTAAAAAATAATTTAAATTTAGTAAAATCTTTGAAAAATAATTTAAATTTAGTAAAATCTTTGAAAAATAATTTAAATTTGATCAAATCTTTTAAAAATAATTGAGTTTTTAAAAAATAATCAAATTTTTGAAGAATTTTAATTATAAATGATTTCTCAAAAATTCTAAAATAGTACATTTTTAAAAATTTTTAATTTACTTTATTCGAAGGTAATTGAATTACTGATGATTGGGAAGATTTGTTTGTATATAAAACTGAGATAATTTGAGAAAAATAGAAGTTTAAGTAATTTATAATTTTAATAAAATTTACAGTTGTGCCAATTGGCAGGTAAGAAATATTTAGTTTACAACATTAGGGTAAGTGTCGAAATTAACGATAAAATCAGGAAATAAGGATTAAAATTGTCACGTGAATTAGGAGTGGAATCGGTAGTGAAAGGTTTGGATAGGGAAAATTGTATTGTTAATAAATAATAACTTTGAAACGTACCCTCTTCGTGTGTCCTTTAAGAATGGCTATCACTTGTTCAGTGTCTTTGTTAAATACTGTTGCATTCTTATCAACTCCGCCAGTCAATATTTTACTTGTATCCGCACTGTGTATATCGAGAGCGAGAATTCCTGGAGTACTTGCCGAATGAAGACCCTACACATAAGTGTAATTGTTTTAATAAATTAAATGATAAAACCAACAAGAAAAACCATTTTATATTTATGTTTGTATATGAACTTACAGGGTGGTTGGCCAAGAGTTGAAAATTGCGAATACTGTCAGCTGGTAGGAGATCTTCGGGAACAGATCGACCACGCCTCTTTCTTTCTTGTGTGAGAACGGTAGCTCTGTCTTGTAATTTCTGAATAACTTCCTCTGTGATTCCAGCTTGTTCTGTTGGTTGGGCCGCTGCGCCTCCAGCTTCCGCTGCTACAGCCTACGAAACAGATTCCGATTAAATCGAGTATAAAAATATAAAATAAAATAGAATCTAGTTACTACGAAAAAAAGTTGAAGTCTTTTAATTAAAGCCGTTTAAAATTTTAACAGTTTTTTGTCTCCTGTAAAATTTCAAAAAACCGAGTTAAATCCTTTTCGAAATTCACGATTCAATTATAATTTTTAGAAATTTTTAAAATTCATAAATTTTATTCATTTTTCGTAAACTTAATTTTTTCTTGCGTGTAAAGAAATTTTGTCAGGGAAAATAATTTTAATGTCAGTAAATTGTCAGGAAAATGTCAGGGAGTTTAATAAACTGAAACTTGTGACCTCCCTGGTTATTGAGAAATAAAAAAATATGCAAAATTTTCTAATATTTTTTATAAATAAAGAAGAAAAATTTGCATAATTTAGATCTGTGAAAGGAAATTTGTTATAGAAAAAAGCATGCTGAAGTGAAAGCGTTTCCAGGGTTGCCACGCTTTTGCTCATTTCAAATTCCCTGACTTTTCCAGGTTAAAAAACGGAATTTTTCCAGGTTTTTAAAATTACATTTATATTTTACAAAATTTTTAATTCTAACCTTTTTGAAATTAAACAACTTATAAAAAATTGTTATAAAACATGAAAATATCGATCACTCCGAGTCTTCGACTCGGAGCAATCGATATCTTCATGTTTTATAATAATTAAAAATTTTGGACTGATAAAATCATCATTTTATATTATAAGAAAGAATATTGTTACTGTAACTTATTCAAAATTACTTTCATTATTTTAATTCAATTATTGTTTTCCACAATTTTTAACTGAAATTCTTCTTTACAAAGTGTAAATTAATTATTATTAATAATTTCTGAAAAATTTCTTTCAACATTTTCAAATCCTTTTGTTTGCAATTCAATTTTACGAAAATTTATCGATTATTCGGAAATTCTTCAATCAAATATATATTAGAAAATAAAAACTTGAAATAACTTCAAAAAAAATTCAATTCAACTTTTACAAAAAAATTAAATCTACACAATTTTAAGTTAAAAGTATGAAAAATTCAAGCATTCAAAGATTATAATTTGAGACCTGCTTTTCAAAACTCAATTATTATATAAAGTTTTAACTGAAATTCATATTTCAAACAATTATTATTAGAAAATTCTACGACAATTCAATTATTTAAATAAAAAAAAATAATTTATTGAAGAATTGAATGTTTTTTAAAATTCAACTCTCATTTAAAGAATTTTATCAACAAATTTTTAAATAGGTAATTAAAATTCTTTTGACGAATTTCAATAAAATTTTTAAGAACAATATTTAATTTTTCGAGAAATTAGATTGAAAATGTATTAAAAATAATTGAATCTCTGTAAACAAAATTTCATTGAATTGAGAAAAGGTTTTGAAAATAATTGAAATTTTGGCAAGAATTTTATTAAAATTTTTTTAAATAATTGAAATATTGCTAAGAATTTTATTAAAATTTTTGAAAATAATTGAATTTTAGAGAAAAATTTTAATATTTATAAAAATAATTGAAATTTTGAATATAACTTTTTTTTAAACTTTTGACCATAATTGAATTTCTGCTAAGAATTTTATTACTTTTGAAAATAATTGAATTCTTGAGACGAATTTTTTAATAATATTTCTTTTTAAATACCTAATTATTTTTAATACAAAAAGTAAATAATTTATTGAATAACTGAATGTTTCTCAAAATTGAATTCTCATAAAGAATTTTATTAACAAATTTTTAAATAATTGAATTCTTTTGACGAATTTTAATAAAATTTTTAAGTATATAATTACATTTTTCGAGGAATTCGATTAAAATTGTATCAAAAATAATTGAAATTCTGCAATGAGTTTTATTATCTATGAAAATAATAATTGAATCCCTGTAAAAAATTGTATTACATATTTATAAAAATAATTGAATCTCTGTAAACATAAATTGAATATTTTTAGAAATAATAATTTATAAGAGAAGAAATTTATAAAAAAAAATTTTAAAAAATAGTAGACATTGAAAATTATTGACTGGAGGAGAATTTTTGAAAAAGAAATTGAATTTGTTAAAAAGAATTTCATTAAAATTTTTGAAAATAATTGAATTTTGGAGAAAAATTTTAATATTTATAAAGATAATTGAAATTTTGACGATAAATTTTTTAAACTTTTGACCAATAATTGAATTTTTGCGAAGAATTTTATTACTTTTGAAAATAATTGAATTTCTTTGATGAATTTTAATAAAATTTTTAAGAATAATTATAAATTTTTGGAGAAATTCCATTAAAATTGTATTAAAAATAATTGAAATTTTGCAATGAGTTTTATTATTTATGAAAATGATTAAATTATTGCGAAGAAAAATTGTATAGGAAACTCTTTTAAAATTGAATTAAGAAATTTGAATTAAGAAAATTGAAATATAAAATAAAGAAAAATTAAATTTCAAGAATAAGCACAATAACTTTAGAAAACAATAATTTTCCAGGATTCCAATCAAAATTCCCTGACTTTTCCAGGTTTTTTCAAGGTTTATAAAAATTCCCTGACATTTCCAGGTTTTCCAGTTTTCCAGGTTGCGTGGCAACCCTGGTTTCTACTTTCCGCCGAAGCTTCTATACCTCAACACAACTCATGTCTAGGCTTTTCAGTAGGAAAGGATATCAATATCCCATAATTAATTGAATTATTTTATTCGCCATGTAAAAATGAAAGTAATTAAAGTGAGTCTCACAGGCTGAGGTATGGCCGTCGGTTGTGTGATTCCGGCCTGGGGCTTCAGAGTGGCCAAGGCTTCTCGAGCCGCTGTCACTTCCTTCGTTAATCTGGCAATCACCCTGCAGGCGGCATCGTGCTGATAAAGAGCATGTGACAGTTCTTGCCGCGCTGTTTGCAGTTGCTGTCTGAGCGTGAATGACTGCAACATCACTGCGTCCCATTCATCTTGCAGGATTTTTAAAATAGCCGGAATGGACGTGGCACTCGCCGGCTTTGGTCTTACAATTGGCGTTGCTGTTTTAATATCAATTGTTATTATTTATATTATTGCATTCAAGAGAAATAAATTTTGATCATGTTACATACTTTTGATTTCTATAAGTTGATCGATTGTAAGCTCTTTACGTGAAATTGGATCGATACCATTATCAAGCAGATATTTTTCAATCAAACGCTTTTCAAATATAGCCCCCGATACAGGCGAGATAACAGGATGCTCTGGCACCTCATTTGAAACTGAAATAAAATAAGTTCAATTCAAATAAATAAAATACTTTCATTTTTATATTTAATAGAAAACAATTTTATTTAATAAATAAAATTTTAGAGGATCAAAATTTTAATAAATTTTACAATATAAACATAATTACGCTAATATAATTAAAATATAATAGATAGAACTTTAAGGTTATGTTTTGTTTCCTAAAATTAGGAGATTCAAATTTTAAAATGTTCAATCTGCTATTTAATAATTATTTATATAAATTTTTAAATAGTTACAATAAATAAAAATACTCACGAGCACAACACATAGACATTTTTTATTGTTTTGCGGCTTTTTCACAAGAAAATTATTCACTTTATTGCTTTTTCTCTTTGCGGGCTTTGCGGCTTTTGCCAAGCAAGATGTTTTGCCAATGATTAAAGCTTAAAGGCGCTTACACACCTAAAGATGAGTAAATCTAAAGGATCAGCTCTACGGAAGCCTACACGATTTTAACGCTGCGTTTAGCGTTGAGTAATGAGTGTAACAAGGACAGAAGTATATGAAAAACGCAAGCATGTAGACACAGCCTAATAGCACCTTGAACGGAACAAAAACGTAACGAAGTATTTATACGTAGACCTAATTTTTTACTTTAAATACTTTTGTAGACCTCATTTTTGATGATAAATACTTTATTAGACCTAATTTTCGACATTAAATATTTTTACAAACTTAATTTTTGTCGATAAATACTTTATTAAATCTAATTTTTGCGATATACGTATCTTAAAAAATTAGGTCTACAGAAGTACTTAAATCTAAAAATTAGGTCTACAAAAATAGTCAAAGCCAAAAATAAGGTATACAAAATATTTAAAACCAAAAATTAGGTCTACTAAAGTATTTAAAGCCAAAAATTAGGTCTACTAAAGTATTTATAGTCAAAAATTAGGTCTACTAAAGTATTTATAGTAAAAAATTACGTCTAAAAAGTATTTAAAGCCAAAAATTAGGTCTACTAAAGTATTTATAGCCAAAAATTAGGACTAAAAAGTATTTAAAGCCAAAAATTAGGTCTACTAAAGTGTTTGTAGCCAAAAATTAGGACTAAAAATTATTTAAAGCCAAAAATTAGGTCTACTAAAGTATTTATAGTCAAAAATTAGGTCTACTTATATTTGTTTTTTTCTCCAAAAATACTGAATGAAATAAATTAGGTCTGCAAAATATTTAATACCAAAAATTAGGTCTATTAAAGTATTTATAGCCAAAAATTAGGTCTACTTATATTTATTTTTTTTGTCTGTCAAAATATTGAAAGACAAAAATTAGGTCTAAAAAATATTTAAACCCAAAAATTAGGTCTACTAAAATATTTATCGACAAAAATTAGGTCTAAAAATTATTTGAAGCCAAAAATAAGGTCTACTTATATTTTCTTAAACCTAATTATTGGCAATAACTACTTTTGTAGACCTAGTTTTTGGCGATAAATACTTTTCAAAACATAATTTTTGTCAATAAATACTTTAGTATAGGGGAGACTGGGGCGAAAAGTTAAACTGCCAAAACCGTTAAAATTCATTATCTTTCGAACGAAAATAGTTAGAGCATTGCAATTTTAATTATAGAAGGGTGTTATCACCCTAAATAAATGTCCGGAGTTGTGTGCAATTCTGTTTATTTTTGTGGTGTCAATATTGAAAGTTTTTTTTCAACCTACTTTTGAAAATTTTTTCGAAAAAGAAAATATCAACTTTTAAGTATATTTTTTGCATTTATTCTCACCGCGATTTTTTTACTTCATTATTTGGGTCCCCTGAAGAGATACCAAAAGGAATTTGCTAAATATCTTTAGTCAGATTTTTTATATTTGTTGTCAAAGCCAAAAACGCACCCTGGGACGAAAAGTTAAATAATGGGTGGGGCGAAAAGTTAAAAAAAACAAAATTTTCAAAAAAGGACAAAACATGTATTTTTTGCGAAAATATCAGGAACTTTTTTATTGAAACTTGTAGGGGACAAGTTGCCCTACAATATTGATATACAAATAATTGCATCTAAGCGGCTTATATTGCCAAAAAAAATCATTTATGCAAAATTTAACTTTTCGCCCCAGTCTCCCCTATTTTATTTTTGGCTTTTAATATTTTTGTAGACATTATTTTTGTCTTTAAATACTTCTGTAGACCTAATTTTTGAAGAAAAATACGTTTATCGCAAAAAGTAGGTCTACTAATATTTTTTAGTCCTAATTATTGGCGATAACTATTTTTGTAGTCCTAATTTTTGGCTTAAATACTTTTTCAGATCTAATTTTTGGCTTTGATTATTTTATTGACCTAATTTTTGTCGAGAAATACTTTTGGAGGACTAATTTTTGGCGATAAATACTTTAGTAGACCTAATTTTTGGCAATACATTTTTAGATCTAATTTTAGGCTTTAAATTTTTTGTAGACCTAATTTGTGTCTTTAAATAATTTTGTAGACCTAATTTTTGGCAGTAAATACGTTTTTCGCAAAAATTAGATCGCCTAAAGTATTTATCGACAAAAATATTAGATCTAATAAAATATTGATCGCCAAAAATGAGGTCTACAAAATATTTGAAAGCAAAATTAAGTTAACTAATATTTTGTAGACCTAATTATTGACGATAACTACTTCTATAGACCTAATTTTTTATGTTAAATACTTTTTCAGATCTATTTTTTGGCTTCGATTATTTTATAGACCTAATTTTTGGCGATAAATACTTTTGCAGGACTAATTTTTGGTGATAAATACTATAATAGACCTAATTTTTGGCTTTAAATACTTTTTAGACCTTATTTTTGGCGATAAATACATTAGTAGACCTAATTTTTTACTTTAAATATTTTGTTGACCTAATTTGTGTCTTTAAATACTTTTGTAGACCTAATTTTTGGCAGTAAATACGTTTATCGCAAAAATTAGATCTACTAAACCCCGTATTTATCGACAAAGATATTAGATCTAATAAAATATTGATCGCCAAAAATGAGGTCTAGAAAAGTATTTAAAGTCAAAAATTAGGTCTATAAAAATATTCAATGTGAAAAATTAGGTCTACTAAAGTAATTGACGACAAAAATTAGGTCTAAAAATGGTTCCACATATAGGAAACGCGCGCGTATTCGCATAAACCAGACCCGTCTGTCTTCTGTGAAACTCGTGGACCTATAAATATTCCACAATGATAGAGGCGCCACTGTTTTAGGGGGCCCAAAAATGCATTGAAATATAACAGTTTACACAAAAAAAATTAAATAATTAAAAAATAATATTACATTTAAATAACTAATTTTTAATAATAAATATCTTTATTTATATTATTAAATAAAAAATATTTGCAGAGAATTATGTATGAAATAAATAATTTACAAGTAATAAAAACAAATTTTATTCAAGCAGCAATACGTAATTCAGTTAATAAAATGAAATTTTTTAAAAGTATACAGGGTATACACTAACAATAATTTTAAAACACTTTAAAATAAATATTGAATCATAATTATAATGTTGAATAATTAGAATAGATGAAAATTAAGCTGGTAAAATTTTTATTTATTCTATATTTTAGGGTAATATTTTCTAGTTGCTATTTATTCAAATGCTGAATTCTTCAAAATATAAGTTAATAAAATATTTATCTTAAATAAAAACTTTATTTTCTTGGACATTTAACATTTAAAACTTTTAAATTGGATAAAATTAGATTAGAATTTTTAAATTACGGAGTTGTACAAACGTCCAGATCTTTCTAACATTTCTGCCCATTTAAAAAAAACACTTATTATGTTAGGAATGATTCTTTAATTTTATTATGTTTATAAATATTTGTAAATAAGCAACAGAATACCCACTGCAGCATGTATTTATATACATAATAACGATAATAACAGACAAAACTAGGCCTCCTACGAAAGTGGCGTCTCTACTGGCGTGGAATAATTAAAGGTCCACAAGAATACGTACAAAAACAGAAGAGACAGACGGACCTGGCATAAACGCTCGCGTTTTGTATATGTGGAATCATCAGCGTAATAGCACCTTGAACGGAACGTAAACGTAACGAAAAAATATACTTAGCATTATTTCGTTACGGTTACGTTTCGTTCAAGGTGCTATGGACTCAACCTTAAACCGAAAGGAAAATAATGAGTGCAAGAGAGATAGTCGATAGCTCTATCCTTTTCACTCTCCTTAAGTGGACTGCACACCTGACTGAGGATCAACATAAACGCGTACGGGACGCCAGTATGAGGAAAGGACAGAAGATATGTTTTTCCTGTTTTATCACATGCCTACGTTCACGTTACTGTTTTATTCTGCTTTGGGCTTTATACTGTCAAAGTGAAGGTCACATTATGTAAAAACAAACTACTTAAATCATATGGTTTTTGTATGAACATTAAATATTACATAAGTGCTTTTTTCAAATAATAATAATAATTATTATTTTTATTAATGTTAAAGTTAATATTTTTTTATAAAAATTTAGTATGGTTATTGGTATTAAAATAGCTAAAAATAATGATAGATGAGCTCGCGAAAACTTGACTTTCCTAGTCCATTGTTTTGACGGTTTTGACGCTCTCAAAAATGGCGGATGTTATATTTATCGCACATTTTCTACTATTGTTGACATTTAAAATATGTTCAGGTAAGAAAACTGTTGTATTTATTCAATTGTTAATTGTGGAAAGTGATTATTTAGAATAATAATTGAAACATTTCTATAATTTGTTTTGGTTTGTTTATATTCTCTTACAATATGTAGTTTATAGTTTTGAGTGGCTCCTTTTATTAATCATTGTTTTTCCTTAATTATATTAAAAATTAGGAAAGTCTTTTAACATGAGAGTATACTATTAAAAATATATACAATATTGTAATGTAATATAGAAGGAAAGATTCTAACAAACAAATTACTATGCAGCAATAACTAATTTAGAGTGGTTTCTAAGAAATTGAAAGTATTTTATACCTATAATTTTGAAAACTATTATTTGGGTTTTTTTTCGTTTATTTGCTATAATTTAAGTTGAAAATAAATGTTATGTTTATGATGTGTTTACCTTTTTGCAAAAACAATTAGAATTTTAATGCATTGTTTCTTTTAGGAGAAAGACACAGAACGTCATTACAAGAAGATGATAATTCTCTGGACGATGAAGATGTTAAAGAGCAATCGGATTTACTCGAACATAGTTTGAGTAGACTTGGAATTCAGAAACGATTTAAATGTTATTTCTGTGAAAATGCAGAGTGCGTGTCACCGCAATTGTGTCACGATGCTGTAGTGGTAAGGATTTTATATTTCAAAATTTTATTTAATAAGAATTAAACGATTTATGTTACAATTTTAAATGAGTACATTTTCTACTTTCATTCGCCATAGATTATTATTCTATTTACAGTATATGATAATAATTAATACATTTTAATATTTCAATAATTCGGACGTACCGAATTAGTATAAATTCGCTAATAGTTGAAAATAAAAAGAAACTGCTAAAAATTGTAATAAAATTCTTTAAAACTATTCAATTATTCTCAAAAACTTTTTGAAAATCAATCATTTTCAATATCTATACAATTTTAATGAAATTCTACAAAAGATTTTTGATAAAATTCTTCGCAGACATTCAATTATTATTAATTAATAATAATAATAATAATAATAATAATAATAATAATAATAATAATATACATGTTCCGGTAATCTGTTCGCAGTTTCAATTTTAAAATTAATGTATTGAAAATCATAGAATTGTTGCAAAGAATTAAACTATTTATAAAAATAATTGAAATGTTTCGAAGAATTTATTAAAATTTTCAGAAATAATTAAATTTTTTGAAGAATTTTATAGAAATATTTGAAAATAATGAAGTTTTTTTAGAAATTCAATTAAAGTTGTTTCAAAAATGATCGAATTTCTTTAAAGAATTTTATTAAAATTAAGTACCTATATTCAAAATAGGTAATTGAATTCGTCACAAGAGTTTTATTATTTTTTTGAAAATAATTGAATTTTTTAATTTTTTTGACGAATATATTAAAAAATTGCATTGAAAGTAATTTAATTTTTATACAGAATTTTTTAAAAATATTTTAAGAATAATTAAATTATTTTTAGAGAAGTTTAAATTCTTGTTGAAATTGAATTTTATGAAATTTTTTGAAAATACAGTGGACTTCTCTTATAACGAACTTCCAGGGACCGTTAAAATTTGTTCGTTATAGCCGAAGTTCGCTATAAGCGAAGTTAAAGTTAAGACACGTTTTACTTTACGTTTCATTTTTTCCCACACATTTTCAATCCAGTCATTAACTTCTGAATTATCAACATCGAGAGCTTCACCACTTACTTTACCGAAAATTAAATTGTGTCTTTTTTTAAATCTAGAAATCCACTTGTCACTACACTTAAAATCATTTTCACCATTTTCTCTTGAACATTTTTCTGTTTTAAGGTAGATTCACTTATAGGTACTCCTTGATTTCTTTGAACCACTTTAAAAAAGGTTGGTCTAAATCAGGGTGTTCACACATTCGCACTTTTTAGTTTTTAAATTATGTTCTTCTGAAGCTTTAAACATTTTTTTTGTTCTTCCATATAGTGGATACAGTCGAAGATTTTAAATTAAATTTTTTACATACTGACGTATTCGACTTCCCTTTTTCTAATTCTTGTAAAATTTCAATTTTATCACAAATCGATAAAATTGTTCTTTTTCTTAGATTTTCCATTTGGCAATAGCAAGCAATGTTAGCACGAGGTAGAATAGAAACAGACTGGTCAATGAAGTAAATAAATTTTATATGTTCGTTAGTATTTAGAAAAATCGTTGAATTATTTCGAAGAATTTATTAAAATTTTAGGAAATAATTGAAATTTATGGAAATATTTAAAAATATTTGAATTCATCCGAAGAATTCAATTAAAAGTATTTTGAAAATAATTGAATTTCTGCAAAGTATTTTACTATTTATAAAATTAATTGAATTTTTTGCGAAGAATCTTACTATTTATAAAAATAATTGAAGTTTTTCGAAGAATTTATTAAAATATTAGAAAAAAATTAAATTTTTTCGAAATGTGTTAAACATTTTTTTAAAAATTGAATTCTTCTGAGGAATTCAATTAAAATTGTTTTACAAATCATTGAATTTTTGTAAAGATTTTACTATTTAAAAAAATAATTGAATTGTTTAGAAGGATTTATTAAAATTTTAGAAAATAATTTAATTCTTCCGTGAAATATTTAAAAAAATTTTGAAAATATGAACAGTAATAATTAATTTTGTACTTAATAAGTGAATTTTTTAAATTTTGATTATGAAATTATTTAAAAAATAATTCAATTATTTTCACAAGCAATAACATTTTCAAGAAAATTCAATTATTTATAAAAATTTAAATAAAATTCCAGGCAAGAATACAATTATTTTCGCATAAATAATAAAATGCTTCTCAAGAATTCAATTACCTACTTTTAAAAAGTTTAATATAAAATTCTTCACAAGAATTCAATTATTTTCCCAAATAATTAAATTTTTCACGAGAATTCAAGTATTTAAAAAGAATTAAATAAAATTCTTCGCAAAAATTCAATTATTTTCATAAATATTGAAATTACTTCCTCATAGAGGAAGTATTGTAATACCAAAATTTTTCGAGTTCGATTTGTTGACATATCTTTATGTTATTTGACCTCAGGAGTTCAAAAATGACATTTTTAAAAAATGTAATTCCGTATGTGTGTGTGTGTGTGTGTATGTATGTGTGTAAACATCACATTTTCATAAATATCTCGAAATCATGAAGAGCTTTTGGGTTGAATTTTTTTTTAAATTGTAGATCTCACCTGCGGACATAAAGTGAGAGTACTTTCTGATAAATTAATAAAGTTTAACACTAAATTTTTTTTTATTTTTAATTTTGCAAAAAAACGTTTTTTGTCCATAACTTTAAAAAATGTTAGGACACCTATAAATGTTTTTTCCATAATTTTGTAGAGTTTTTTTAGGCGCATCTTTTGAGCCCTAATTGAACATTTTTCATCCACATTAACCGGAGTTATTAAACTTTTAAAAATCAAAAATTTTGGAAAATAAGACTTTTTGAAAATTTTGTTAAAAAACGTAGAAGTAACTTTAAAATTATTGTTATCAACTTGTAGAGCATTAAAAAACGCTTCGATTGACCTATTTTTGAACCTAATTCAAAAATAAAAAAACAAAAAAAAAAAAAAAAATTTCGAAATTATTGGTATTTTAAAAACCAAAAATTGTGAAAAATGACATTTTCTCAACTTTTTTGTTTGAAAATTTTTGTTTAACTATTAAATTATTGTAACTATCTTGTAGGGTATTTAAAAATACATTGATTGACTCAAAAATCAATCACTTTTACCATATTTATAAAAAGTTATTTATATATTTCTATTATTTTTATCTCCATGAGGAAGTAAAGTGTTCATGAAATGAGCACCAAAATTATAAAAAAAATATACAACTTGACACCGTTTTTTTCTCAGAAATTGAATTAATTTTTTACAAATTGATAAATTTTTTCTTTAATTTTTTACAATTATTCAATTATTTTTCCAAATGATAAAATGTTTCACTAGAGTTCAATTATTTAAAAAAAATTAAATAAAATTCTTCGTAAAAATTCAATTACATATTTTCATAACTAATAAAATTCTTCTGAGAAATTCAATTTTTTTTTTTTAAATTGATAAATTCTTTCTAAGATTTAAATTTTGAGAAACATTCAATTATTCAATATATTAATTAAAGGTAAATGAATTTAACAATCTATCCGAATCAACTTCTCACTCAGCACTTAATTTCATGTATCGACAGCACAGCTATCCTAAATACAGAAACCTGCCTTCTTGAAAAATATTTTTCGAAATTAATTAATAATTTCTAAAATATCAAAGAAATTATTAATTAATTTCGAAAAATATTTTTCAAGAAGGCAGGTTTCTGTATTTAGGATAGCTGTGCTGTCGATACATGAAATTAAGTGCTGAGTGAGAAGTTGATTCGGATAGATTGTTAAATTCATTTACCTTTAATTATATATACCACCGAATGATAAATTCATCTTAAAATTTATTCAATAATATTATTTTTTTTTAATTTCAGTTGAACTTTCTAATAAGAATTGATTAAAAATGAATTTCAGTAGAAATTTGAGTTAATAATTGAATATATTAAAAGCGTTATAGTACGATTTTTTTTAGAAATAACTATAAAACTTTTAAAGATTATTTAATCGAAATCGTTGAAAATTTTAATTGTTGTAAAACTGTAATAACATTTAAATTTTTACTTTGAAAAATTATTAATTTATTTTCTTAATTCCTGTGATTTAAATTAAATTTTTTAAATAATTGTATTTGTTTAATTATAAAAATTACATTTTACTACAATGTATTTTTTATGATAAAAATTTAGAAAATAATTGAAATTTTGAAAAATTTAGAATTAAAGTTTTCAGCAGTAGTAGAATAAAAATAAATATTTTTGATTGAAATCAGGAAACAGTTGGGGAAATACTGAATAAAATTTTTGTGAATCAACTAAAACAATTTCTTTTTTATTCGTTAAAATAAATTTTCGATAGCTATGTACTTTTTACTCTTTTCAGTATTCAAGCTACTTATTGATACTTTTTTAAAATTAAGTATTGAGTGTGAAGCCTGAATTCGGAAAATTGCCGGGAATTTACAAAAATATCCGTGAATTTTTTAAAAGTTTCGCTAATTTGTTAAAATTTAGAGAAAATTTGTATTTTAGTCTTATATATATTTTTCAACAACTTTTTAAGAAAAACTATTATATACACTCGGGTCGCAAATTTTTTTTTCTTACATTTGACAGTTTTCCACTTTTTAATTTTAGACAAATCATTCACAAATATTCTGTATTTTCTTTAAATTCTATAAAAAAATTCTTTTACTCTCTAAATTTTTCGAAGACTATAAATTGCAAATTCGTCGTTTTTATTAATTTATTTTATCCTACACTTTTGAAAAATAAGTAAAACTTATTTAATAAATTATTGAAATAAAAAGTGAAAATGTTATGAGAATTACGTTAAAATAAAAATACAATTTTCATTAAGTCGATGTTTGCACAAAAAGTAATGTTTGGAGTTGAAAATTTTTTGAGTTTTCCATTTTTTCTAATTTCTTTTTCTTGGTTAGAAAACATACGCTTTAATAATGAAAGAGTACAATTTTTTTTGTAAGTTGAAAAAAAATTCGTTCTTTAGAAAATGAAAAAATTCTGGTGCATTGAATATAGATATAATTTAATTTGTTTTACAGTGCTGGAAATCTAGAGTGAGGGAAAAAGATGGAGTAGAACGAGTAACACGAGGATGTTCAAAATCAGATGACGAAAAAATGTTTACTTGCACCAAAAAGTCAAGTCAAGTACTCGTCGATTGTTGCTATTCGGATTTATGTAATAATGGCCCTTTTCCAGTTTTAGATAATTTGACAGCCGGTAAAAGAATTTTTACTATACAACTATTATTTTATTGGATTGAATTATATAGTACTTTTTAAATATTATTATTTATTATGTATATGTTTTTTAAGTTAATTAAGAATTTGAAATTATAATTAGATTACAATACAATTTTGAATGATGTAATGTATTTTCTTTTCTCAGGTACCGAAGGAGAAGATTATTTGCTAAAATTAATTTTAGCGATTCTAGGACCAATTATTGGTTTGGGAATTATTACTTGTGGAATATTTTTCTGCCTTTTAGCCCGCAAGACACGTGCCAAAAGACCTTCGGCTTCGAAAAGAAATAAATTACTTATTGACGCAGAAATGGGACCCTCTATTCTTCACTTCACATCAACATCTCCAGCTTCTGCAAATTATCAACCTCATGAATTGAGAGCGACTGCGGCAGGTGATAGCACTCTCAAGGTAATTTATTTATATATTTCATTTACTTTTTTTAGAAAATTTTTTCTACATATTCTACAATAATTATATTTTTCGGAAAAGAAAAAATTAATTTTTCTAAGGTCATTATCGAATCTTGAAAACTTTAGAAACTGAAAATTATGTGAATTTATAGTCCGGTCGTAAAAAACATGGAATTTTAATTTGTGTTTAAAAAATCGCTTTTTATTTCAATTTTTATAAATATTTAAACCGTTTTCTAAATTTAAATTAGTGAAAAATAATTAATTTGATGTTAAAAAATCAGTCACTGTTTCAAATATAGTATGTAAATAAATTTTTAAAAAATTATCGAATTAATAGAAATTTTGTGAAATTCAACTGAAAATTATTTAATTTGTTAAAGAATTTCATTAAAAACTTTTTAACAAATCGAATTTTCAAAGTATTTTAATTTAATAATTGCCAAATAATTAAATTTAATAAGAAGGCACATTGTAATCTATTCATGTTTCTTAGTGCGAAGATTAATAATTAAAATTTTTATTAGTTAATTTAAAAAAAGATACACTCTTGACATTTTTTTAATAAAATTTAATTTTCGCAAAGTTTTTTTGAAAACTCTGAAAAATAGGATTTTTGAAATTTTTCAATTCTGTTTTTTCAAGATCATTGAGTTTTTATAAACAAATAATTGAAAAGTTTTGAAATAATTGAAATTTTTATACATTCTGTTAAAAGTAATTAAATTCTTTTAAAGAATTTTATTTAAATTTTTCGAAAATAAACAAGGAGAGTTAGTCACCGTAATTATAATTTTATTTTTAAAAATTTCTTCACAATATATTCAATTATTTTCATTTCAGAATTTCAAAATTATTTTTACTACAATTTTAATAAAATTCCTCGAAAAATATAATTATTCTTACAAATTTTATTAAAATAAGTCGAAAGAATTCAATTATTTCCAGAAACTGTAAAAAAATTCTTCTCAAGAATTCAATTATTTCCATAAATAGCAAAATTCTATTGAATATTATTTTTAAAAAATTCTTCACAAGAATTGAATTATTATTTTTTATTTTTCATAAAATTCTAAAAAACAAGTTAATTATTTTCAAAAGTAATAAAATTTTTCGCAGAAATTCAATTTTTCTCCAATTCAATTATTTTCAAAAATAATAAAATTCTGTCGAAGGATTCAATTATTTTTATAAATAATAAAACTCTTTGCAGAGATTCAATTAGTATCAATACATTTTGATAAAATTGAATTAATCAAATTTTCAATTATAATTATAAACAGACAAGATTGTTATAAAACATTGAAAAAATTCTTTGTTTAATTAAATTATTTTCCAAATTTTCAATTAAAATTATTAAAAAAAACATTATTTTCAAAAAATTTAAAGAAACTCGTCGTAAGAATTTAATCAAATTCTTACGAATTATTCATAAAAACTCTAATAAAAATTTTGGAAGCCATTTGTAGATTTATTTATGTTCGAAATCAAATAAATTTAAATTTGATGAAAAAAAACCGGGACGAGCTTGCGTAGACGCGCGAAACTAAAGTCTATTCTCAGTTACTGCCGTCCAGACATGACAATATTTTGGGATATCCTTCACTTTGGAAGGATTCAATTACTTTTATAAATAGTAAAATTCTTCGCAGAAATTCAATTAGTATCAATACATTTTAATAAAATTGAATTAATCAAATTTTCATTTATAATTATGAACAGACAAGATTATTTTAAAAAATTGAAAAAATTCTTTGTTTAATTCAATTATTTTCGAAATTTTCAATTAAAATTTGATCATTTTTAGTACAATTTTAATCGAATTCCTCGAAAATTTTATTAAAATTCGCCAAAAGAATTAATTATTTAAAAATTTGTTGATAAAATTCTTTATGAGATTTTAATTTTAAGAAATAACTTTCAATTATTCAATAATTTATTTATTTTTGTATTTAAATAATTGAATTCTAGTAGAATTTTCTAATAAAGATTGATTTAAAGATGAATTTCAATTAAAAATTTTAGAAAATAATTAAGTTACAAAAGCAATATAGCGTGAATTTTTAGAAATAATTGAATTTTGAAATTAATTTTTTTTGGAAAATTGAATATTGTAAAGAAATGAATTTGAAAATTGTCAGAGGACTTTTTTGAAAATTAATTGATTTAAAGAAGAATTTTAGTTAAAAATTCTTGAAAATAATGATTGAATTGAAATGATGAAAATAATTTTAAAGAAGTACTTACCTATGTAATAATAATGATATAAATAATGATTTTATCTTTCGGAAATTTTTAATTATTATAAAAAAAGAAATTAATCGCTCCGAGTCGAAGACTCGGAGTGATTGATTTTTTATGTTTTATAGTTATGATAAAATTTAATTTATAGTTTCAAGTAAAATGTTCTCTTATTTGACTCGGACTGGTTACATTTTTGTCAGTAATTGGTCCGTAATTTTTCATTTTTGGTCCGTAAAGTCCGTATTTTTAAATACTTTCACTGGTTCGAGCCTTGCTAATGTCAATAAGCCCTTGAAGAAAAGAAAAAAGAAAATAACTATTCTTTAAAGTAACATATTGGTTTTAAACAATAGTTTTAATACCAATATGTTACTAAGAATTTGTAGAAAATTTTTAAAAAACCTTTTAAAGATTGATATGTAGGGACGCATGATTATTCCCCAAATGTCATTTTTCCGAAATGTCATTTTACCGAACTGCACTTTTGCGAATAGTCATTTTTGCGAAAAGCCATTTTTGCGAAATGTCATTTTTACGAATAGTCATTTTTGCGAAAAGCCATTTTTGCGAATAGTAATTTTTGCGAAAAGTCATTTTTACGAATTTTCATTTTTGCGAATTGTCATTTTTGCGAATCGCCATTTTTACGAATTGTCACTTTTGCGAATCGACATTTTTACGAATCGCCATTTTTACGAATTGTCACTTTTGCGAATCGCCATTTTTACGAAATGTCATTTTTGCGAATAGCCATTTTTGCGAAAAGTAATTTTTACGAATTGTCGTTTTTGCGAATTGGCATTTTTGCGAAATTTCATTTTTGAGAAATGTCATTTATGCGAATTGTCACTTTTGCGAATCGCCATTTTTACGAATTGTCACTTTTCCGAAAAGTCATTTTTGCGAAAAATACAATAGTAAACTTGTAGTATATATAGATTCACTATTGTATTTTTCGCAAAAATGTCAATTCGCAAAAATGACTTTTCGCAAAAGTGACAATTCGTAAAAATGGCGATTCGCAAAAATGACATTTGGGGAATAATCATGCGTCCCGATATGTAATTGAAATAAGAATTCTTGAATTATTTTCAGGAATATTTGGATGGCAGGAGTTTGACGAGTGGGTCAGGATCAGGCCTTCCATTATTGGTGCAAAGAACTCTAGCTAAGCAGGTTGCTCTCGTGGAATGTCTTGGCAGTGGCGGCGGTGGTGGTTTCGGCGGCGAAGTGTGGCGTGGCATATGGCATGGAGAAAATGTTGCTGTGAAAATATATTTTTCACGCGACGAGCTTGCGTGGACGCGCGAAACTGAAGTCTATTCTCAGTTACTGCCGTCCAGACATGACAATATTTTGGGATATGTTGGCAGCGACATGACAAGTCGAGCAAGTTGCACTCAATTGTGGCTGGTGACACATTATCACGAACTTGGTTCGTTGTTTGATAATTTAAGTCACTCTCCACATCCATTGACGCATCATCAGTCGTTTAACATTTGCCTAAGCATTGTCAATGGCTTACTTTATTTGCACACGGAAATTCATGGCACCAAAGGAAAACCTGCAATGGCCCATCGTAATATCAAGTCAAAAAATATCCTCGTCAAAAATAATGGTTCTTGTGTAATTGCTGATTTTACATTGGCAGTTACGCAGGATCGATTAATGGCCGATACTGTTGATCTTCGTCAAGGTACGAAACGTTACATGTGTCCTGAGTTTCTTGAACAAACGTAAGTATACAAAAAAAATTTTTAAATATATGGGTTTCACTGTAATTACTAAAAAAAATTTTACAATGATATAATAAATATCAGAGTTGCCACAGGTCAGGGAAATCAGAGAAAAGTCGGATTTTTATTAAAAGTACTGAAAAAAATTAAATTAAATTTAGAATTTATAAGAAAATTCTGAATTTTTTTGTCAGTTTGTTTGCCTCATAAACTATGAAATTACCACGAATTCTAAAAAAAATCTTCAATTTTGTCTATTTCTGACAATATTTTATTTTAAATAACTTAATTATTCTATTCAATGACTACCATAAAGTTTTTACTTATAAATCATTTAATGAAGTATTTTTTTGAAAAATTTTCATTTCAATTTTGTTGAATTTAGTTACAATTTCAAAAATTTTAACTCAATTCATTGAAAGCACTCAACTATCTTAATAAATATCAAAATTCTTTCCAGAAATTCAATTCTTTTCAAAAAATCTAAAAAAAATTGTCAACATTTTAATTATCTATATAAATAAATAGCAAAATTCTTCGACAAAATTCAATCATTTTCAGGAATTTTAATAAAATTCATTGCAAAATTCAATTATTTTCAAAAGCATAATAAAATTCAATTTTCAAAAACTTTAATAAAATTCGTGGCAAAATTTCATTTATTTTGAAAATTTTTTCTTAACTTAACCTTCTTAATCTGAACCTAATTCTATGATTTTCAATATTCTACTATTTTAATTAAATTTCCAAAAAGAATTCAATTATAAAACAAAAATTTTGATAAAATTCTACACGAATATTGACTTAATTCCAAAAAATAAAAAGTTCACAGAAATTCAATTATTTTCATTAATTTTCAAATTCCTTTAAGGTATTTAATTACTTTCATAAATAATAAAATCATTCAGAGGAAGTTAATTATTTTCATAAATTACAATATTCATCACAAGAATTCAATTATTTTCAAAAGAAATAAAATTCATGTCAAAATTTCAATTGATTTCAAAACATTTTTCTTAATTCAATAATTTGTATATCAATTATTTTAATAAAATTTCCCAAAAGAATTCAATTATTTAAAAACCATTTTGACAAAATTCTACATAAATATTCAATTATTTTCTAAAATAATGAAAATTTCACATGAATTCAATTATTAAAAATAGAATTTGCATAAATTTTTTCGAAAAAAAATAAAATTCTTAGCAGAGTTTCAATTATTTTTAATACAATTTTAATCAAATTTCTCTAAACTAAAATTATTCTTAAAGAATTTTATTTAAATTTTTCGAAAATAATCAAAGGAAGTTAGTCACCGTAATTATAATTTTATTTTTAAAAATTTCATCGCAATATAATATTCAATTATTTTCATAAATAGTAAAACTCATTGCAGAATTTCAATTATTTTTAATACAATTTTAATCAAATTTCTCGAAAAATGTAATTATTCTTAAAAAATTTATTAAAATTCGTCGAAAGAGTTCAATTACTTAAAAATTTCTTGATAAAATTCTTTATGATAATTGAATTTTAAGAAACATTCAATTATTCAATAAATTATCTATGTTTGTATTTAAATAATTGAATTGTCGTAGAATTTTCTAATAAAAATTGATTTAAAAATGAATTTCAGTTAGACTTAGATAAGAATTTTGAGAAGTTACTAATAATTGCAATTTTTAGAAATAATTAAATTTTGTAAAAAGATTAAAATTTTTGAAAATCTGAATTTTTCAAACTTTTAATTAAAATTTTCATGGAAGTAATTTTTTTTCAAAATGCTCAATTGAAATTGTTTTAAATTATTTCAAGTTTTAATTTTCTAATATATGTTTAATTGAAGAATTTCCAAATAATCAAAATTTTGTAAAATTCAATTGTAAACAAATGAATTTGAAAATTCTCAAAGAACTTTTTCAAAAATTATTAAAAATAATGCATTTTATAAAAGAATTTAAATTAAAAACACGAAAAAAAATTAATTTTAGAAAATTTACAAATTCTTGCAGAAATTCAATTATTTTCAAGAGTAGTACAATTGAGCAATTCCACGCCAAGTGATCATAAGAATTTTCGATGATTTTAGCAATATTAAAAATACTTTCAGAATTTGTTCCTTTTTATACATGGAATAAAAAGTGTATAAAAGTTTTTTTTAAATTTTCAAAATTTTTTGAGTTACCTCTTACTCAAAATTTTGGTCGGTTTTTCAAAAAATGCACATAACTTTTTTTCTTGTTAACCGATTAAGATAATTTTTTTTGGAAAATACTAATAATAAGAAGTACTTTAAAGAAAAAAAATAAAATTTAATAAAAAATTTTTTTTTGCCCGAAAAAAATTTCAAAAAATTTTTTGAATTCAAATTTTGAAAAAAATATATCTTCGATTTGAAAATTTTTTTTTGGTAAATATTGTCAATTAAGTAAAGAAAACCGCTGCCAAGTTGTATAATTTTTTTTTATAATTTTGGTGCTCATTTCATGAACACTTTACTTCCTCATGGAGATAAAAATAATAGAAATATATGAATAACTTTTTATAAATATGGTAAAAGTGATTGAATTTTGGGTCAATCAATTTATTTTTAAATACCCTACAAGATAATTACAATAATTTAATAGTTAAACAAAAATTTTTAAACAAAAAAGTTGAGAAAATGTCATTTTCCACAATTTTTGGTTTTTAAAATACCAATAATTTCGAAATTTATTATCGAATTAGGTTCAAAAATAGGTCAATCGAAGCGTTTTTTGAAGCTCTACAAGTCGGTAACGATAATTTTAAGATTACTTCTACATTTTTCAACAAAATTTTCAAAAAAGTCTTATTTTCCAAAATTTTGAATTTTTAAAAGTTTAATATCTCCGGTTAATATGGACGAAAAATGTTCAATTAGGGCTCAAAAGATGCGTCTAAAAAAACTCTACAAAATTATGGAAAAACATTTATAGGTGTCCTAACATTTTTTTAAAGTTATGGGCAAAAAACGTTTTTTTGCAAAATTAAAAATCCAAAAAAAATTTAGTTAAACTTTATTAATCTATCTCAAAGTACTCTCATTTTATGTCCGCAGGTGAGATCTACAATTTAAAAAAAAATTCAACCCAAAAGCTCTTTATGATTTTGAGATATTTATGAAAATGTGATGTTTACACACACACACACACACACACATACGGAATGACATTTTTTAAAAATGTCATTTTTGAACTCCTGAGGTCAAATAACATAAAGATATGTCAAAAAATCGAACTCGAAAAATTTCGGTATTACAATACTTCCTCTATGAGGAAGTAATACTTCCTGTAAATTTAATTATGGGACAAAAATAACTATACGAGAAAAAAACCGGACAAGTGCGAGTAGAACTCGTACTAAAACCGAGGGTTCCGTACCTTCGTTTAAAACTTCTACTTTTTTGCTGAAAAAAATATAAAGATCAACTTCAATATTTTTCGCTGTATTTTTTCTGTAATCTACAGGTGAAAATAAATAAATAACTAATTTTCATCTCTTCAGATAAAAAACTTTTGGCGCTAGGGTAAAAAACACGCTTTTTTGACGAAATTTTTAAAAAATTTTAGTTTTTCGCAAAAAAATATGAAGATGAACTCCAATAATTTTTTCTGTATGTTTGTTGAAATCTACACGAAAAAATAAATAAAAATGTATAACGCCAGTCCACTAGACTAAGAATTGAGAGAACTAGCATAGGCACTAGGGCGCTAGGGTAAAAAACACGCATTTTTGACGAAATTTTTAAAAACTTTGAGTTTCTCGCAAAAAAAAATATGAAGATGAACTCTGATAATTTTTTCTGTATATTTGTTGAAATCTACACGAAAAAATAAATAAAAATGTATAACGCCTGTCCACTAGACTAAGAATTAAGAGAACTAGCACAGGTATAATTATTATCGAAAATTGAAAAAAAAATTTAGGTTTTCGCTCAAAACGCAATGAAGATCAATTCTAATCATTTCCACTATATTTTTCCTGTAATCTACACGTGAAAATACAAAAGTGTACCAATTTTCAGCTCTCTAGGTAAAAAACTGTGAGCGCTAGAGTGAAATACACGCTTTTTTGACGAAATTTTTAAAAACTTTGAGTTTTTCGCTGAAAAAAATATGAAGATCAAATCCAATCATGTTCGCTATATTTTTCCTGAAATCTACACACGAAAATACATAAAATAAGCAAAACTGCAGTCAAATAGGCAAAGAATTTTGAAAACCAAGGGGGGGGGTACACACTTTTTTTTTTAAAACGAAAATTTTTTTTAGTTTTTTGCAAAAAAAAATATGAAGATGAATTCCAATAATTTTTTCTGTATGTTTGTTGGAATCTGCACGAAAAAGCAAATAAAAATGTATAACGCCAGTCCTCTAGATTAAGAATTGAGAGAACCAGCAAGGGTTAAAGTATTTTCGAGCTTGCAAAAAGAGATTTTAGTTTTTCGATGAAAACACCATGAAAATAAATTCTAATCACTTCCGCTATATTTTTCCTGTAATCTATGCGTAAAAACGAATAAGTATGCCAATTTTCAGCTTTCCAGGTAAAAAAATGTAGGCGCCAGGGGGGGGGGTACATGGATTTTTTCGAAATTTTCAAAATTTTTGACTTTTTCGATAAAAACAGAATGAAGATGAATACTAAATGTGTTCGCTATATTTTTCCTTTAATCCATTTTTGAAAATACATATGCATACCAATTTTCAACTTACTAGGTAAAAAACTGTGAGCGCTAGGGGGGGGGGGTACATGCCTTTTTTTGCGAAAAATGGCCAAAATTTGATGTTTTTCGTCGAAAACTCTATGAAGTTCAATCCCAATAACGTTCGCTATATTTTTCCTGTAATCTACGCGTGAAAATACATACGTGTATCAATTTTTAGCTCTCTAGGTGTAAAACTGTGAGTTCTAGGGGGGGGGTACATGGTCATTTTTGTAACCGTTCCAATAGGGTTCCTACCGGGTACGGAACCCTAAAAATAAAGTGTGCAGCGCGGCGTGCCGGGACTTGTGCTTATGGCGGCGCAAGTTTCGTTTTAAATCACATTTTTTAAATAACAATAAGTATTAAAAAAATCATAAAATCGTAAAATATATTTTTTTAGTTTTATTAATTAAGAAAATTAATCAAAAAACCTATTAAAATAATTTTTGATTGATAAAAGATAAAAAATTATTTAGTTAAAAATTGTTATACAATAAAAAGTTATTATTTTGTCATAAACTGCGTACTTAGGGTTAAAAATTTCTATTTTTTCTGAATTGTGCAATTTTTCATAAGTAAAGTATTCAAGTATAAAAGAAAAACTAAAAATTTATTATTTAACCCTTGTTTAAACAGTTTATAATTTTCAATTTTTCAATTAATTGTTTAGAAAAAATTAGAAATTTCTAACCCAAATGAAACTTATGAAAAAATGAAAAAAGTAAATAAGAAACAAATATAAATTTCTTACCCTAAGTATAAATAGTTTATGAAAAAATAGCAACAATTAATTGTTTAAACAATGTTTTAATAAATAATTGTTTTTTTATCATCAGTAGATATATTACTCATGAAAAATTGTACAATTGAGAAGAAACTAGTAATTTTTAGGCCTAAGTATACAGTTTATAAAAAATAACAACAATTAATTAATTAAAAAGTGTTTAATTAATTTTTTTTTATCAATCAAAAATTATTTTAATAGGTTTTTTGATTAATTTTCTTAATTAATAAAACTAAAAAAATATATTTTACGATTTTATGATTTTTTTAATACTTATTGTTATTTAAAAAATGTTTAAAAACAAAAATTCAAAAATAAGGCTCGAGAGATTGATAGAGAATTTAATTACGAAGATTTAGAAAAAAAGAAAAAGCGTTTTGGTAAAGAATTGTGACCTATTAGAGTGATTTAAAACGAAACTTGCGCCGCCATAAGCACAAGTCCCGGCACGCCGCGCTGCACACTTTATTTTTTTTCTCGTAAAGTTATTTTTGTCCCATAATTAAATTTACAGGAAGTATTCTTTACTTAATTGACAATATTTACCAAAAAAAAATTTTCAAATCGAAGATATATTTTTTTCAAAATTTGAATTCAAAAAATTTTTTGAAATTTTTTTCGGGCAAAAAAAAATTTTTTATTAAATTTTATTTTTTTTCTTTAAAGTACTTCTTATTATTAGTATTTTCCAAAAAAAATTATCTTAATCGGTTAACAAGAAAAAAAGTTATGTGCATTTTTTGAAAAACCGACCAAAATTTTGAGTAAGAGGTAACTCAAAAAATTTTGAAAATTTAAAAAAAACTTTTATACACTTTTATTCCATGTATAAAAAGGAACAAATTCTGAAAGTATTTTTAATATTGCTAAAATCATCGAAAATTCTTATGATCACTTGGCGTGGAATTGCTCAATTCTTCTCCGAAATTTAATTATTTTCAATAATTTTAATAAAATTCTTTGCAAAATTTTAATTATTTTCAAAAATTTCCCTGAATTCAATGATTTTGCTTCCTCGTGAGGAAGCTTTGTAGTCGTTTAATTTACAAAATTTTTAAAAATCCTTTTAACAAATTTTCTTCTATATGGGACTATGTTATATAAGACCCTGAACAATTGTCCGGATGTATGTATGTGTGTGTATGTGTGTGTGTATGTGTGTGTGTGTTTGTGTGTGTGTGTGGATCCCGATTTTTGTGAACACGATAACTCGAAGAGGTTTTAACGAATTTGGCTAAAATTTACCAGGTATATTTATCATAAAAATATCTCGAAATGGATTGATAGACTTTAAAAAATTCTCAAAAAAAAATTTTTTTTTGACTTTTTTCTAAAAAATTTTTTTTTTTCAAAAAAATTTTTTTAAGTTATTTATTGAAGTTAATATATAATAAAATCTTATTCTTTGCATCAAGACGAATCGATTGGTATATAAGAAGTATAAATTGTATGAGAATTTATAGAGTTAATCACAATTAAAGCTGAAAAAATCGCATTTTTATCAAAAAAAATGAGTTCTTTTCGCAAAATTATGTTGCTGTGTAAGAAAATCTTACTCATTTATTTCTAAAATCTTATTCATTACACCAAGACGGATCGATTAGTATATATAAAGTATATGTTTTACTTAAATTTATAGAATTAAAACCAATTATAGACAAAAAATTTGCACTTTTAATAAAAATTCATTTTTTCTTAAAAATCATGTTGCTGTACAATAGAATGTTATTATTTATTAAAAAATAAATCAAAAATCTTATTCTTTGCATCAAGACGAATCGATTGATGTATATAAAGTATATATTCTATTGAAAATTATAGATTTAATTACAATTAAAGTTGAAAAATTCACTTTTTAACTAAAAATTTTTTTGTTTATTTAGATTCATATTACTGTATAAGAAAATTTTATTCTTTCTATTAAGACGAATGAACTTTATTTTATAAATGTTAAATTGTATTAAAAATGATTTAAAAATGAAATATATTTATCGTTAATGCTTCCTTCACGAGGAAGCAAATTTTTTTTGCTGATCGTAAAGAGGAAGCAAAATGTTCATGTAATGAACATCTGGATTTACAACTTGTTTAAGATCTACTATTTTAATAAAATTCTACGCAAAAATTTAATTATTTTCATAAATAATAAAAATTTCACAGGAATTCAATTATTTACAAATTATTTTCATATATTATTCAATTATTTTCATAAGTAATAACATTTTTTACAGGGATTTAATTATTTTCGCAAATAATAAAACTCATCGCAGAATTTCAATTATTTTTAATACAATAATTTTAATCAAATTTCTCGAAAAATGTAATTATTCCTAAAAATTTTATTAAAATTCGTCGAAAGAATTCAACTATTTAAAAATTTATTGATAAAATTCTTTATGGGAATTGAATTTTAAGAAACATTCAATTATTAATTGAATAATTTTTGTTTTTAAATAATTGAATTCTAGTAGAATTTTCTAATAAAAATTTGTTTAAAAATTAATTTCAGTTAAAATTTTAGATAATAATTGAGTTTTAAAAGCAATATAGCGTGAATTCTTAAAAATAATTGAATTTCGTAATTAATTTTTTTGAAAAAGTTTTATTGCATTTTTTTTATTAGGGGAGAGTGGGGCAAACCGGACCGGTGGGTAAACCGGACCCCCCTCAATATTTCCGAAATGGCGAAATTGGAAAAAGTGTTGTTTACAAATTTAAAACAACCATGTTTAGTATACCTTATTTTTTCAATCTGACAGTTTTAGCTTGAGTTTGTGAGAAGAAGGGAGCAAAAGTTTTTTTTTAGTTTTTTTCTACACTTTTACGAATTTTTTCTTAAGGAAATTCTGAGGAAATCGTGTAATGTTTCCAAATATTAGGTCTTGGGTTTTGAAGGTACACACCTCAGGAATATTTACCACCAAAAACTTTGATGAATTTGCAAAGCGTTTCTTTTTGACAAACATTTATTCTCAAAATGGGCCTGTGGGGCAAACCGGACCGTTTTCGGTGGGGCAAACCGGCCATAGGATATTTCCATTGAATTAAAGTTTCATAAAAATTATTTTTAAATAAAATGTTTCTTTCATTAAAATATTTACTTACAATGAAAAATAATTGTCTTCCAATGAGAATTGGACCCTTTAATATTGTTTCTCTGATAATGACAAACATTTTTATTTTTTTATTAAAAAAATATTTATTTAAATAAAATTCAATCTCGTATTTTTATTTTCATTATTACAACCATTGTTTACATGATTCTTTATGTTTATTGTTATTGTAGATTATACAAATGCAATATTATAAATAAAAAACCAAACGGTCCGGTTTGCCCATGGGGGGTCCGGTTTACCCCAGAGGGTGGGGCAAACTGGACCGTTTGCAAAAATTTTTATAGTTAACACAGCAACTAAACAATAAAAGATGAAGTATAGGTGTCTCTGGGAAAAAGTTGCGCAATTAAATGATCTTTCAAACAAGCCATCGAAAAATGAAATCGGTTGATTCGTTTAGTCACAAGAGTCAAAAAACCGTTAGGGGGTCCGGTTTACCCCACTCTCCCCTATTTAATGTTTCTTAATATTTTTCTTAATAGCATATTCGAAATCTTTTTATTTCAGACATGTGTTCGTTTAGTATGTCAAAATGTTGTCTCTTTTTTTGTAAATAATTTTCTCGATTTTTGCCTGATGAGGGCTTTTTAAGCCGAAATATGTAGCAAACAATTATAATATTTATGACAAATAAACATCTTTAACCGTTCAAGGCCTCTTAAATAATGAAACAATAATATATTTAATTTGAAAATATTTTTTCTCATGGCATGTATATTATTAATAATAGATTATTTTTGTGTGACAGGGTAAATTTGGAGTGCTTGGAAAGCTTCCGACGTGCTGATATATACAGTCTGGGACTAATTTTCTGGGAAGTGTGCCGTAGATGTGTTAGCAATGGCGTTGCTTTGGAGTACGCTCCACCATTTTACGAATGGTTGTCGAGTAGCAGTCAGGATCCTTCGATAGAAGAAATGCGAAAATTAGTATCACTTGACCAACGAAGGCCGCCGCTTCCAAATAGATGGCATTCGGATGCTGTAAGTAGAAATTCATTTTTTAACCCAACTTCAGTTTAGAAAATAGGACAATTTTCTAAAGCAACTATTTCGAAAGAATCATTTAAAAAATTTGAATATTTATTAAATTTCCATAATTTTAAAATTAGTTTAACACACTTTAAGTTAGTTAAAAATATTGATTTATTTTTTAAATTAACAAATGTGTAATTTACAGACTCTTGCTGGAATGGGCAAATTAATGCGAGAGTGCTGGCACGGAAAACCAGCTGCTCGACTTCCAATACTCAGAGTAAAAAAGACTCTTGTTAAGCTGGCTGCTAACGATTCGCGTGTTCATTTACCTCTCGACTGACCAGTGATCAGACAACTGAATTCAACTTCTCTCACGTATTTATTCTTAAATCATTTCTCTTCATCGACATTTATCATCTTCATTATTCACTTCTAATTATCAATTATTATTATCAAACAATTTCAATTTCTTGCCAACTGAAAACTATCATACATTAACATATCACAGTCGCGTTAACATAAAGATTCAGTTCTTAGCTGAAAACAAAAACATGTAATGTTAATTTATTTCTAATGACAGTGTGAATCATTATTTGCTTGTTTGTGTATGATTTTTTATTCAGTTATTTAAAAATCTGGATAATCTGCAATTTTTTATTACCTTGAAGTAGGATGATTGTGGTAAATATGCGTAGCAAATATTTTTCTTTTTTACATTACAAATGAAAAAACTTGTAAAGTTATTTTTTTGATTACACTATTGACAAACTTGGCACCGATGTAAACCAAGTTTTAAATTCGTCAACATTTTTAACAGTGTAATTCTTTTGATTATATAATTTATTAGTAATTTAATAACATTTAAACCAAAAATATAGTTTCAAAAACTAATTTTGATCAACTTTCTAAGATTTAAATCCTAATACATTCAAAACAAATAATTGATGAATTATATTATTAGATTTACAATTGAATTGTTTTGATCAAAATGGCACATATGTTTTAGTCTATTTATCTGAAAACATGTCATTTAATCTCTTAACGAAATGACATGTTTTCAGATAAGTAAATTGTAACGACTGATCCCGAATTGCGTCTCAAGGGGTAGTAGGTATATATTTACATATAAGTTCTTTATAAATCAGATTTTTATTTCAAGCCATTTAATTGACTTAAATAAAAATGATTCCATACAAATAAATATTTATTTGATAGGTATAGTATACAAGGCTCGAACTAGGTTCGTAAATCCCGTAAAAGTCCGTAATTTTGCTTCAAGTCCGTAAAAGTCAGTTTTTTTGAAAAAAGGTTCGTAAAGTCCGCAATTTCATTGAAAAAAGACGAAAAGTTCGTTAATTGTACAATATAATTTGGAGAATTTTAGAGAAATTACAAACGATTACAGAAATTCAATTGTTTTCAAAAGTAATAAAATTCTTCACAGAAATTTAATTATGTTCAAAAGTTTTTACAAATTCGTGTCAAAATTTCAATTATTTTCAAAAGTAGTCAAATTCTTCTCAGAAATTCAATTATTTTCAAAAATTTTAATAAAATTCTTCTCCGAAATTCAATTATTTTCAATAATTTTAATAAAATTCTTGTCAAAATTTCAATTATTTTAAAAAATTTTTCTCAATTTAATTATTTTCAATATCTACTATTTTAATAATATTTTCCAAAATAATTCAATTATTTAAACAAATTTTGACAAAATTATACGGAAACATTTAATTATTTTCATAAAATAATAAAAATTTCACAGGAATTTAATTATTTGCACTTTTTTTATAGATTTTATAGATTTTTTACAGGAATTCAATTACATTCGTACATATAAAATTCTTTTTAGGAATTTAATTTTTTTCATAAATAATTAGGGTGTCTAACGGTCAGGGAAAAGTCAGGGAATGTCAGAGAATTTCATTCAAAGTCAGGGAAATTTCTGTAAATTTATAAAAAAATTTAAATTTTTTGTTAATTAAAATTTTTTTTTAATCTAAAAAACTGAAAAGATTTTTATTACCGTTTGTTTCTATCATTAGACATTAATTTATTGTTAAATATGTCAGTTACCATATTTTTGTCCTAAGAAAGCATAAATAAAATTAGTAAAAATTCAGGAAAAAAGTCCAGAAAAGTCAGGGAATTTTTTTTCAATCCTTGTTAGACACTCTGATAATAAAACTAATTGCAAAATTTCAATTATTTTTAATAAAATTTTAATCGAATTCTTCGAAAAATATAATTATTCTTAAAATTTTTATTGAAATTCCTCAAAAAAATTAATTCTTTTAAAATTTGTTGATTAAATTCTTTATGAGAATTCAATTTTCAGAAACATTCAAATATTCAATAAATTATTTTTTTGTATTTAAATAATTGAATTCTAGTAAAATTTTCTAATAAAAATTGATTTAAAAATAAATTTCTGTTAAAAACACAAGAATTTGAATATTCTTCAAAAACTTTTCCAAAAATTATTAAAAATAATGAATGTATAGAACAATAGTTCTATATATAATTATAGTTAAAAACACTGAAAAAAATTGAATTTTGGAAAAGTTACTTATTATTGCTGAAATTCAATTGTTTTCAAGAGTAATAAAACTCATCGCAGAATTTCAATTATTTTTAATATAGTATTTTAATCGAATTTTCGGAAATTTTAATTATTCTTAAAAGTGTTATTAAAAATCTTTGAAAGAATTCATTTATTTAGAAATTTGTTTATAAAATACTGTATGGGAATTGAATTTTAAGAAACATTCAATTATTGAATAAATTATTTATTTTTGTTTATAAGAGCATGAGTGGTCTAACGAATAATAAAAACGATATTGAGTATGAAATGACTTTAATTAACAAACAATTATTCATTAGGAATGTTGAAAATATGTAAACAAAACGCGTTAGTCACGACGTATCGCGAACGTATAAAAAAGTATAGATTTGAATGAAATGAAAAGAAAGGCGATAAATGCGCCGTCTATATGAAATTAAATGAAACAATAATCGAAGGGCGCGAATTGCAAATCTCAACAGCCCCCCTCAATTAGCAGCCCTAATTGAATTATTTGACATCAACCCAAGTCCGATGACACATGCGAAAAATGTTAGTTCAGTTTTAACGGCCAACGTGCCTCCAGTGAGTAGACGTATATCATCTTTATTGCTCATAGATCCGACGATTGCGACATAGTCAACAGCATGGCCGCAACCGGATGAAATTTCCTCTTTCAAAACAGGGAACGAATCGATCCTGTTGATTTCCTTAGCGCAAGTATTATATGTTATTATAGCGTCCACAAATACCGGATGAAATTTCCTCTTTCAAAACAGGAAACGAATCGATCCTGTTGATTTCCTTAGCGCAATTATTATATGTTATTATAGCGTCCGAAGGAGCGATAGACGCCCACTCGAGACTGGAGCTTAAATAGTCGATCAATTTGGCGTAGTTGTCTTCACTAGCCTTGATCTTAATCTTTTCTTTTTCAGCCTTTTCGCGCTCACGAGCCGCGCGATTTTTCTCAAGGAGATTGGCTTTTTCCGCCTCAATTTCTTTGCTCCCCTCCTCATGAAGGTCTTTGACAATTGTCACAGGACTGGATTCTAAGACAACGCTGAGTGCTATTATTCGTATTAGACTGGTCGGTCTTCGGCTTTCAGGGAGCACGAGTCAGTCCCTTATAGACGGCAGATTTATTTTCCTTTGTAGCTGACCTTGTGTCAATTTGCCCAAAATGGAAGGTCTTCTTCTGATTTTCGTCCCATCAGTAGCTACCGCATGCATAGAAGCGCTCTGCACGCGACAATGCTGTGCCGGTGAGAACGCCCCTAAAAAGGTCTTCAACTAAAAGAAGAACCCTCGACTCCGAAAGAATCACATGCTTTTCACTGCCGGTAAGTTCATAGATACGCTCGTGGTAAAGGTTAGTCGCGTCCCCAGTAACCGGTCGGAGCCCACAAATGTTAGCTTTGGCTGAATTCAAGTAGCCAACGAGAATTCTTTCAATGCTACGCGGTTTCAATTTGTCTCTATTAATCGAATTGTCCAAAATGAATGTTTTTGTTCCGAATTTTCTCAGGTGTCGAACGTCAGAGCGTTTTCCGGTCCATCTCTCGTAAGGTGTTTGAAGACCTAATGGTTTGGTGATGCATCGATTTTTGATGTAACATGTTGCTGAAACTGCCTCCCCCCAGAATGATGTTGGCAATCCGGAGTCGATCAATAAACAACGTGCTGGTTCGATGAGTGTCCAGTTTTTGCGCTCCGCAATACCGTTTTGTTGCGGGGTGTATGGAGCTGTCAGACGATTTCGTATTCCTGAGTTCTTTAATATTCGATCCATATCTGAGTTAATAAATTTCCGACCGTTGTTAGATTGGAGAGTTTTGATTTTCATTCCAGTGTGTGTCTCGACGTAGTTCTTATATTCAATGAATTTTTCAGTAACCTCAGATTTGCGGCGAAGTAGATAGATCTCTGTCCAACGACTGTAGTCGTCTGTGAAGGTGAGGAGATAGCGAGCTCCGCTTTTTGTTTCTGTTTTCATCGGACCGCAAATATCGGTGTGAACTATCTCGAGCAATGTGGATGTTCCTTGTGATTTCTTGGGAAAAGGTGTGGAGGTGATTTAACCCGTAACTGCTTCTTTTTGCATCATCAAATTTAAATCTCTGCGATTTAAGTGTCATAAAGGAATATGCCACTCCACTTCGTCACTTTTTGCACTGATAGCGGCGTTAACGATTTCGGGTTCAGTTTTTCACAGTCCTTGAGATGCGTAGATGGT
The DNA here is from genome assembly GCA_032872505.1 of Leptopilina syphax. NCBI lineage: Eukaryota > Metazoa > Arthropoda > Insecta > Hymenoptera > Figitidae > Leptopilina > Leptopilina syphax. The sequence goes on along the minus strand of CM065471.1, from coordinate 6,689,983 downwards.
TTCTAGCTTGGTCCACACATCACGTGATGATTCACAATTTCGTACGTGTTTAAGTTGCGATGGACCAATTGAGAGGATGAGATCCGATTTCGCGAGCTTATCATCGAGTGTCCACTTTTCCAACGCTGCTTGCGCTGCAGCGAGAGCGTCACCTTCGCCCGCGACTATCGGTTTGACTTTGTCGCCGGAACGTAAAGCCAAGTCCCACTTTTCGTGAGGAGGGCTTCAACTTCAAATTTTCCAAGTTTCGTAATTCTCTTTACACAGAGGTTCGATTCTTATTGAACTGGATGGTTGATAATGAGCCATTGTAAAATATTTCACTTCACACGTAATCTTTTCGAATTTCTGCTAGTGGCGGACAGTCAAGCGTATTATCGGATATCGCGGATATTTTCACACACGGCAGATAGTCTATTCGAGATTGTTAAAGTTTTGGAAAGTGTTCAATGAGTTTATTTCTTCTCACTTAATTCACGACCGGTCACGTTTTTGTAACGAAGCGTGTTCACTCGAGAGAAAAAAAATGGCGAATTCGAATCGGATGCGTCTTTTAGTTTAGAAAATTATTCGTCAATACGTTACTCTGGGCCCATAACCTATAAGAGCAAGAGTGGTCTGACGAATAATAAAAACGATATTGATAGCGAATTCGGTTATCTGCTCTAGAGTGCTCTAAGAGTGCTCCTCGAAGGAGTAGTATATTTCGATTTAACAAATTTGCTATAGTCAAAGCATACAAAGAGTGCTCTCGCACGGAGCAGAGCACTCCGTCTCAGAGCAGAGAGCAGTTAACCGAATTCGCTATGAGTATGAAATGCGCCGTCTATATGAAATTAAATGAAACAATAATCGAAGGGCGCGAATTGCAAATCTCAACATTGTTTTTAAATAATTGAATTCTAGTAGAATTTTCCAATAAAAATTAATTTAAAAATTAATTTCAGTTAAAGTTTAAGATAATAATTGAATATTAAAAGAAATATAGCATGAATTTTTTGAAATAATTGAATTTTAAAATGAATTTTTTTGAAAAAGTTTAATTGAATTTTTTTTATTTTAAGTTTCTATTTTCTAATATATATTTAATTGAAGAATTTTTAAATAATAAATATAGTAAATATAAAATAAAAATAAATAAAATTTCTTTTCCTAGAAAATAAATATTTGAATAACCGTATTTTGCATTTACTATCAATTCGTTTTTTTACAATTAATCATATAAAACTATTTCTATATTTTAGAATGTTAAATTAATATTACTATAGATTGAATTTTAAAAACTTTCAATTTAAAGTTTTAAAAAAGTTGAATTGTAAAAGATTTTAATTAAAATTTCTGAATAAGTTAGTTTTTTGAAACATTTTTATTCACATTTTTTCAAATTATTTATATTTTTGAATATATAATATTTATTTGAAAAACTTTCAAATTATTCAAAATTTCATGAAATTGTCTTGTAAAAAAGTGGATTTTAGAAATATTTTAGTTAAAATTTCTCGAAAATAATTGAATTGAAATTTTGAAAATAATTTTTAATAAGTTATAGTAGCAATTCTCAAAAATTATTCGAGTTTAAAGGATTTGAAACTTGAATTTTTTTTTAAATCTTCCTATGGAAAAATAATGGATAATAATTAAATATTTATTTCAAAAAATCTATTTAAGTTCCAAATGATTTTACAATTAAAGATATTCAAAAAAATGTATTATAAACATATTTTGGAGTTTCAATTATTTTTAGAGTAAACTAAAATATTTTTACGGTTTGGAAAAAGTCAAAGATTTGTCTAAAAATCAAGGAATTCTTTTCAATGTTTCATGGAATAATTTATTTTTAGAGTTATTCTTTATGACTGGGGAAAATAATTCATGACCGGGAAATGACCGTGAATTATTTTTATGAAAAAAGTGTCCACCCTGAAAATTTGAAAAAATGTTAATTCTTTTCTATTCCTGTCTTATTACCGGGATTTTCAAGTAAAATTTCACATACATTTTTCTCCGTATATTTATATTACAAAAACGAAAAAAAACGAAGAATTCGAATTTAATGAAAAAAACTAAGAACTACTTCCCCTCACGGGACTCTTTTGAACAACATATTAAAAATGTAAAAATTTTAATGTAGTTGGGATTTAATTATTATTTATTGCTAAAATAAATAAGTTTGAATTGTAAAACTATGAATTGTTTTTCAAGATGAGGAAAAATTTGGTTTTAATGTTGTAAATTTAAAAGATTTATAATTTCTTACGACTGCAGTGTACAATGTGAAGCAATGTGAAGCAATGTAAATAATGCGCACAATAATGAATGTTCATAAAATCGTGTGACTTACGATTGTTTTTGACCGTATTATATGGATTTAATAACTTGACATGACACATAAAAAAGTTTGTACAGTTTATAGCAATTTTATTGTAGAAAGAATTTGTTATAGGTTTTTAACTGTTATTAATTATAATTTGACGTATTGTTTATTTAGTAAGTTGAAATTTTTAATGTCACATGAATAATTAAGTCTGCATTAACTATCACACACGCTAATAACCATCAAAAAGGACTAAAGGAGTAAGCGTCTTTGACAGTGGTCAGTGAGTTCTTCGATTCAACTCCTCAATTATGTAGTGAATTCAGTGAAAGAAAAACCCGCAGGAAATACATTAGATTTAATTCTCTGTCAATTCTTCTATATAGGTTAGTTTTTACATTCTCATTTTTATTCAAAAAATGCCGCAAAATTACATGAAAATCGACTGAAAGTTTTATAAATTTAAATTAAGATTTTTATTCTTATTTTACGTGAAATCTTTAGTTTAGAATATTTTATGATATTCAACACATGTAATTTAATGAAACCGCAATATAATGAAATGTATGTAATTAAGTTGAAATAAGCCATTTCGAAAATGTATGTGTAAATATTATTTCCATATTAATAACGTATATATATATATATATATACATATATGATATAAATAAAAATTGCCAATATAATATAAGACTTATGGAATAATCACATTTTAATGTTATACTACCAACGTTTGTGAAAAAATATATAGTTATTTTATTATAAATAATATGTAAAACGAATTCAGTTCTCAATTAAATTTAATAAGGACGTACATGTAACTAGAAACATTCGATATCTCAAATGAGAACAATGAGAAGGATAAAAGTCCAGAAAATAAATTAAACAAATTTTTAATCTATTTTTGTTTCTACATCTAATTTATAAAACATCAATTTTAATTTGGTTAAACATATTTTATTTGCAATTTTATAAAAAAAATTTTATTTTTAATTATAGTGTATTGTGTATTTACAGGTCAGAGAAGTCAGGGAAATCCGGAAAAAGTCAGGGATTTTTTATTAAAAGTATACTGGAAAAATTAAATTTTTAGAATTTATAAAAAAATTCTGAATTTTGGTGTCTTTTCTGTTTGCCTCATAAACTATGAAATTGACGAGAATTCTAATACAGAACCTTCCATTTTTTCTATTTCTGACAATAATTTCTTTTTAAATAACTTAATTCTTGAAGAACTATCATAAAATTATTACTTAGAAATTATTTAATGAATAATTTTACTTAAAAATTACAAAATTAATTGCATTTCAAAAGAGTTGCGTTTACAATTATATTTTTTCTTAAATATATGAAGTTCAAAGGTTTCAATTTGAAATTTCAGAAAATTTCAATTTTTAATCAATTTAAATAGCAATTTTAAGAACTGATTACAGAAATTAAATTATTTTCAAAAGTGATAAACTTCTTCGCATAAATTCGATTATGTTCAAAATTTTTTTTAAAATTCTTGTCAAAATTTCAATTATTTTTAAAAATAATAAAAATCTTCTCCGAAATTCAATTATTTTCAAAAAATTTAATAAAATTCTTGGCAAAATTTCAATTATTTTTAATATCTACTATTTTAATAAAATTTTTCAAAAGAATTCAATTATTTAAACAAATAATACATTTTTTTATGGGAATTCAATTATTTAAAAAAAATTTGAATAAAATTCTTCACAAAAAATCTATTATTTTCATAAATAATAAAATTTTTCTCGCGAATTCAATTATTTAAAAAAATTATAATAAATAAATTGATCATAGAATAGGTACAATTATTTTCGTAAAATATAACATTCTTTCTAGGAATACAATTATTGTCAAAAATGCTTATAAAAATCTTCGAAACAATTCAATTATCTTCGTAAAAAAAAATTCTTCCCAAGAATTCAATTATTTTCAAAAATTTTTCTCATTTTAATTACTTTTTAATAAAATTTTACAAAAGAATTTAATTATTTAAACAAAATTTTAATAAAAATTCCATAGAAATTCAATTATTTTCAAAAAGTTTTAAAAAATTCTGAAAAAATTCAATTATTTAAAAAGTTTAAATAAAATTCTTCACAAGAAATGAATTTATTATTATAAATAATTATATTGTTCTTCGGAAATCAATTATTTTCGTAAATAAAATTTTTCACAGGAATTCAATTATTTTTAAAAATTTGGATATAATTCTTTATAAAAATTTAATTTAAAAAAATATTCAATTATTTAATAAATTATTTATTTTTTGTATTTAAATAATTGAATTTTCGACAAATTTTCTAATAAAAATTGATTAACAAATGAATTTCACTTAAAATTTTAAATTATAATTCAATATTAAGAGAAATTTTATGTGACAAATATTTCATACGTGAAATTGTTATTTTAACCGAAATTTCATTTGACAGAATTTTTATTGTTCAAAAATCTATTTAAGAGGAAGTTTATCTGTTAGAATTCATCTATTCAGTTGAATATCTGTTTAGATAAATTCTAAATAGAACAGAGGAATATTTGACAAATAGAAATCATCAGAATTTTTTTTCACTTCTTTTCATTAAAAATACTAAAATTTTGTTAAATATTATGTTTTATCAAATTCAAATTATGCAGATTTTTGTTCTTTACTTCTAAACAAAATTAGAAAATTGTGAAAAAGAAATGTGACTAAGAAATAGAAAATTTATTTATTTTGCATTATTTTTGTTTATGAATCACAATTTTTTAAACAAAATTATTATTTTGTTTTAGAAAAAGAAGAATAAATATTTGCACAATTTCTATTTTTAATCTTATTTTTGGAATAGGATTTTCCACAGGAATTAAGACTGCATTCAAAAATTTCAAATTAAAACTTTTTTTAAATTAAACAAAACTTATAAAACATGAAGATATCGATTGCTCCGAGTCGAAGACTCGGAGTGATCGATTTCTTCATGTTTTCTAATAATTAAAGATGACCGAGAGATAAAATCATTATTTTACATTATAAAAATATTGTTACTGTAACTTCATCAAAATTATTTTCATCATTTTAATTGAATTATTATTATCTAGAATTTTAAATTATTTTTTATAAAAATAATTGATTTCCTTAAAAAAATTTTATTATTTATGAAAATAATTTAATTTTTGTGAAATTTTTATTATTTATGAAAATAATTAAATGTTTGCATACAATTTTATTAAAATATTTTTAAAAAAAAATTAAATTCTTATTGGGAAATTTTATTAAAATAGTAGATATTGAAAAGAATTAAAATTAGAAAATTTTTTGAAAATAATTGAAATTAGGACAAGAATTTTTTTTGACATTTATGAAAATAATTGAACTTTGGAGAAGAATTTTGTTATTTATGAAGATAATTGGGATTTTTACAAAAATTTTTGTCAAATTTTGAACATAGTTGAATTTTATAAGTATTTTATTTTTTTTGAAAATAATTGAATTTCTTCAATTATTTTTGTAATTTCTCAAAAATTGAATTTGTTTAGTGTTTTTAACAAAAATTTAAATTAGAAAATTTTTAAATTCTATTACTTTTAAAATTGCTTATTTTTTTAGAAAGGTAGTAAGAAGTTAGTAAGTAAGTTGCTAGTAATAATAATAAATAATAATTCAAAAAACTAAATTTTATTCCAATTTTTTAGTTCCAATTATTCGGAAATTCACATTCTTAGTTAAATTTTAAATTATCGGCAGTATTATAATTTTATATCATTAATATATTCTTATATTAGAAAAGTGATTCCCGATGTAACAAAATTAAAGTATTTATTAAATTTTTTCAATAAAAGAAAGTCTTGAAATTTGACAGAAATTTTCGAATTTGCAAGTTTTTCATGTTTTTCTAAATAAAACATGTTCTTGGCTCTTTTTCTGAATAGAAATGTTAAATATTACTTGTGACAATTATTTAAAATTAACAACACTGAAAAATAAGTTAATAAAATGTATATGGGTGAAAATTTCTCAACTGGGCCACCTAAAACGGACTTTTCAAATTCCTAATCTTTTTTTTATAATCTTTTGTAGTAAACCTAACTAAAAATATTCCTGAAATGCGTTTTTAAAAAAATTAATTTTTTAATTATTTATTAACAATTGAAAAATTTCTTGCCTTTTCAATAAATTTGCAATTACTCTGTTGCTTGTTAATGAAATTAAATAAAATTTGGTGAGTATATAGAAAAATGATATCTTTTTGAATTACAATAAAAAATTTTAATAAACTTTATTGTTTATGCAAAATAAATTGTTTATTTAATAAACAAATGAAAATTTTAACTATTTCTCATATGTTTAGGATAAAATTTCAAAAAGGACAAGAAACTACACTTTCTCTTCTTTAATTTAAAAAAAAAAAATCTTAGTACACTTCAAAAATGAGCGAGTTACGCGAATTTGAAGACACGCGTGCAAGCGCTGGACCAGCCGCCACACAGTGGCAAAAAATGAACTTTCTCGTTTTAAATGACTCTGCAGGTCACAATTTTTTACCAAAATGACTTTTCTTTTTTTCTAAATCTTTGTTGATAAATTCTCTATCGATCTCTCAAGCCCGATTTTTTAATTTTTGTTTTTAAACAATTTTTTAATAACAATAAGTATTAAAAAAATCATGAAATTTTATAAAATATCTTTTATAGCCTAATTACTTAAAAAAATTTATTAAAAACCTATTAAAATAAAGTTTAAGTGTTTCTGATGTAAAAAAAGGATATCAATTTATTAAATTGTTTAAACAATTAATTGTTGTTATTTTTTTCATTAACTGTATTTAAGGCTAGAAATTTCTAGTTTTTTTTTTATAATTGTGCAATTTTTCATAAGTAAGACATCTAATAATGATAAAAAATAAATTAATTAAACATTGTTTAAACAATTATTTGATGTTATTTTTTTCATTAATTGACCTTAGGGCTAGAAATTTGTAGTTTTATCACAAACTGTGCAATTTTTTATAAGTAAGACATCTAATAATGGTAAAAAATAAATTAATTAAACATTATTTAAACTATTATTTGATGTTATTTTTTTCATTAACTGAACTTAGGTTACAAAATTACAAATTAAGGTAACAAAAACATTAAAGAATAAACAAAAAATTAAATTTTAATTATTTTAATACGTGTTTAAACAAATTTTAAATTAGTGTTTCTACCCCTAATTTTGTAGCCCTAAGTTCAATTAATTAAAAAAATAACATCAAATAATTGTTTAAATAATGTTTAATTAATTTATTTTTTATCATTATTAGATGTCTTACTTATGAAAAATTGCACAATTGTGGAAAAAAGTAGAAATTTCTAGCCCTTAACAGAGTTTATGAACAAAATAACAACAATTAGTTGTTTAAACAATGTTTAATTAATTATTTTTTTATTCTTTATCATTATTAGATGTTTTAATTATGAAAAATTGCACAATTATAAAAAAAACTAGAAATTTCTAGCCTTAAATACAGTTAATGAAAAAAAATAACAACAATTAATTGTTTAAACAATTTAATAAATTGATATCCTTTTTTTACATCAGAAACACTCAAACTTTATTTTAATAGGTTTTTAATAAATTTTTTTAAGTAATTAGGCTATAAAAGATATTTTATAAAATTTCATGATTTTTTTAATACTTATTGTTATTAAAAAATTGTTTAAAAACAAAAATTAAAAAATCGGGCTTGAGAGATCGATAGAGAATTTATCAACAAAGATTTAGAAAAAAAGAAAAGTCATTTTGGTAAAAAATTGTGACCTGCAGAGTCATTTAAAACGAGAAAGTTCATTTTTTGCCACTGTGTGGCGGCTGGTCCAGCGCTTGCACGCGTGTCTTCAAATTCGCGTAACTCGCTCATTTTTGAAGTGTACTAAGATTTTTTTTTTTTAAATTAAAGAAGAGAAAGTGTAGTTTCTTGTCCTTTTTGAAATTTTATCCTAAACATATGAGAAATAGTTAAAATTTTCATTTGTTTATTAAATAAACAATTTATTTTGCATAAACAATAAAGTTTATTAAAATTTTTTATTGTAATTCAAAAAGATATCATTTTTCTATATACTCACCAAATTTTATTTAATTTCATTAACAAGCAACAGAGTAATTGCAAATTTATTGAAAAGGCAAGAAATTTTTCAATTGTTAATAAATAATTAAAAAATTAATTTTTTTAAAAACGCATTTCAGGAATGTTTTTAGTTAGGCTTACTACAAAAGATTATGAAAAAAAAGATTAGAAATTTGAAAAGTCCGTTTCAGGTGGCCCAGTTGAGAAATTTTCACCCATATACATATATACAACACATATTAATCACTATCAAATGTAACGAACTAATGTTCGATATATTCTAATTCTTTTATCCAAATTTCTTCGAATTTATGTTGTAAAGACTCCACAGTTAGCAATTGTTGTAAATGTCTGTCCGGTTCATCAGATTGAATTTCACTCGTACTCCCAAGACATCTGTCTAGAAAATCACATATCACATGTTCGTGGCTTTCAGAGCTATTGAGAAACATAATCAATGAAAATCTCCATAAAATAGGTTCTCTGTCAATCGAAAAATCCAGGAGTAAAGGAATTAATCTTTGCAAACTAATCCAATCATGTTCCATTGAACATGAACGCATTTTAAGGGCAATAGAACTTGATGAAAAGACAGTTGAATTGCAATGTTTATTTTTCTTCAAGTCAACACTCGAAGTACAATTTTCAACTCTTTTTTCGTGGTTATCTTTACATTTCTTTAAATTTCGTTTCTTATCACAATTCTCTTGTTTTAAAAAATCAAATGCTTTAACCTGTGAACATATAAAATTATAATACAATGGAAATTATTTCACTTCAAATTTAATGAATGTAAAATTAAATAATTTGTGTAAAAAAGATAGACTTAAATATTTTCCTGGTAATGTTAAATGTATTTGAAATTAATATTAAATATTGTAAATTTAAAAGGAAACTTAAAAATAATAAAATTTTGTTTACAATGCTATCTCTTCCAGCCTTAAATGGAACATTTTTTTTTAATCTTTCTGATAACATATTTTTGTGTTTAATTAAGAATATTTTGTTGTTTTTTTCTAAAAAAATAATAAACACGAAACGAAAAGTGTCAAAAAATAAAAAAATTGTATAGCATAAAGGCCTTTCTCCAATAGGAGCACAAACACCACAAACACACTGCATAGGTTGCTATGGCAACACCGTTCAAGGTGCTATTATGCTGGTTCCACAAATACAAAACGCGATACGCGTTTCGTATATGTGGAACAGCCCCGTCGATGTGGAACCATTTTTAAACCTCATTTTTGGCGATAATTACTTTAGTAGACCTAATTTTTGGCATTGAATATTTTTACAGACCTAACTTTTGGTTTTAAATATTTTTCTAGACATAATTTTTTACTTTAAATACTTTTGTAGACCTCATTTTTATCGATAAATATTTTATTAGACCTAATTTTTGGCGATAATTACTTTAGTAGATCTAATTTTTGCGATAAACGTATTTGCTGCCAAAAATTAGGTCTACAAAAATCTAAAGCCTAAAATTAGGTATACAAATGTGTCGTCAAAAATGAGGTCTACAAAAATATTCAAAGCCAATAATTAGGTCAACTACAGTTTTTATCGCCAAAAATTAGTCCTGCAAAAATATTTATCGCCAAAAATTAGGCCTATAAAATAATCAAAACCAAAAATTAGGTCTACAAAAGCATTTATCGACAATAATTAGGTCTAGAAAATATTAGTAGACCTAATTTTTGGTTTCAATTATTTTGTAGACCTAATTTGTGTCTTTAAATTTTTTGCAGACCTAATTTTTGGCGATAAATAATTTAGTAGACCTATTTTTTGCGATAAATGTATTTGTCTTCAAAAATTAGGTCTAGAGAAGTATTTCAATCTAAAAATGAGTTGTACAAAAATATTCAAAGTCAAAAATAAGGTATACTAAATTATTTATTGCCAATAATTATGTTTGGAAAAGTATTTATCGCCAAAAATTAGGTCTACAAAAGTAGTTATCGCCAATAATTAGGTTTAAGAAAATATAAGTAGACCTTATTTTTGGCTTTAAATACTTTTTAGGCCTAATTTTTAATTTTAAATATTTTGTGGACCTAATTTTTGTCATTCAATATTTTTGAAGCCAAAAATTAGATCTACAAAAAAGTCAAAGCCAAAAATAAGGTATAATAAAGTATTTATTGACAATAATTATGTTTGGAAAAGTATTAAAAATGAAATCACCTAAAATTAGGTTTACAGAAGTAGTTGTCAAAAAGTAGGTCTGAAAAATATAAGTACATAGACCTAATTTTTGGCGATAAATACTTTAGTGGACCTAATTTTTGTCTTTAAATAATTTTGTAGATTTAATTTTTGTCGATAAATACGTTTATCGCGAAAAATTAGATCTAATAAAGTATTCAACGCCAAAAATTAGGTCTGTAAAAATATTTAATGTCCAAAATCAGGTCTAATAAAGTATTTATCGTCAAAAATGAGGTCTACAAAAGTATTTAAAGTAAAAAATTAGGTCTACGTATAAATACAGTCATTGTAACTAGGCCATGAGTGTGAGAGAGATGCAGATATATGTTTGCTCTATTTGCACTCATTGCCTAGTTACAAAACGCAACGCAAAAGGCCAACGTAGAATAGATCTGTAACCAGAACCGCAATCGTAAGCGTAACTGTAAGAATGAGTTAAAGAAGGATAGGTATATTGTTTATCCTTCTCTAACTCATTCTTACGCTTACGGTTACGATTGCGGTTCCGGTTACAGATCTATTCTGCGTTGGCCTAAAACGGTACCATGGGACTGATTGCACTGAGATTGCACCATAAAGTTGTGTCCACAATAGCACCTTGAACAAAGGTCTTTCTACAATAGCTGGAGAATATATTTTGAATTGTTTGATTCTAAGTAAGGGTGGAGTCCCATGACAGCGTTTTGCGTTGCGTCGTAATGGGAAAGAAAAAGACGCAAATATACGTTTGCTGCATTCTCTCTCATTACAACGCAACGCAAAACGCTGCCATGGGACTGCGGCCTAATTGCATATTCTGCAATTGTGCATTAGCCTTAAATCATTTTTCTACAAACAACAGTGTAAATGCACCCTAAATTGATTGAGCATGAGAACTGGCCTTAAGGAGAAGAGAATGTGAACTGTTGCCTGCCATTTTGATTTTCTTTAGCAGGCACGTTTCGGAAACGGCACCATGAGGTAAATCGAATGCTACAAATAATTTATTTTTCCATTCTGTAATTTAACTTAAAAAAGTCTTAAAGTGCATTAAATAACAAGATGAGATGTTCTTTATTAATTTCATATAAAATAATTGTTTCTAATTTTGGAGGTACATTATTTGTTTTTCAAAAAAAAATTTGTACTCCTGACCACATGGTCTGTATATTTTTTCTATTTACCATAAAGTCGATGTAACTCCTATTTTTTTCTCCTTGTTGCAAATAATTTTCTCATGTAACTTTTAGAATTTAGCAAATAATTCTATTTGTGCTTCGAGTGTAGGATTTTTATTTTAATTAATGTTTGACAGGTATGAAATAACATAACCTTTACTTGTTTTCAGTTCGTTAAAACTACAAAAGAGGCTTGCTGCCTCGGTAATGCGATGCGGCAAAAAGAAAGTTTGGTTGGACCCTAATGAAATCAATGAAATCGCCAATACTAATTCTCGTAAGTCAATTCTTCTTAATTATTATTAAAAGAATATTAAGTTAATTCCAGACCCAGAGTCTGGAATGTTTTTATTTCCTTTTTAAGAACATGTTTTTTTATTAAGTTCCAATCGTTCGCATAAGTAAACTATTAATTTTAATCGTGCACTAGGAAGTTATTTTACATGTAATGAATGATAATTAATAAATTATTTTAGATTAAATAATTATTAGTAATAAATAATAATCTTGTTTTTCAATGTGTTCGAACAAAAGTTTATAAAATTTTAATTTCATGTTTGGAACTTTGAATAGTTACACATTGTTATTAAATACAGTTAAAAAATTTCTGCTATTAGTATCTAAATCTGAATTAGTAGAAATTTACTCATGAAATGACGAAAAATCGTCTAGGAAATAATTTATTAATAATTTTACTAGCAATCAGTGAAATTTTACTAATATTTTAGTACAACTTCATTAACAATAATTAATGAAATCAGTTGACTAATAATTACTAAAATTTTATTTTAAAAAATTAGTAAAAATTCACTAATAATTAGTCCTATTTCACTAATCAAAATTAGGAAAAGTTGATAAAAATTACTAACAATTTGAAAATTTTATTTATTATTTGCAGTATTTTATTAATTAAATTTAAGAAATTAAATTAAAAATAAATTTTACTTAATATTAGCGCCTAGTCTACCGCTTCGCAATCGACTTCGTTGCTTCCACGTTTTCATTCATCATGACCCATTTATTTATAATAAATAAATCATAATTTTGCTAAATAAATATTTAAATACATCTTATTTCTTTTTTCACGGGAAATGAAATTAAAAAATTTCAACTTCTGAAATTTATCAATTTCTAAAAATTACAACTATAACTCTATCAATATTCAATTATTATACACAATTTTTAACTAAACTTCATCTCTAAATCAATTATTTATATTAATATAACTTAATAACTTGATAACTTTCCAAAAGTTCTTTGAGAATTCAATTATTTAAATACAAAAATTCAATTTTTTATAATAATTGAAACAGTCCATTTTTCTTTTTAAAGATTATTACGGTAGAATATTTTCAAAAATTTTAATAAAGAAATTCTTAAAATTAATTTTTTAAAAGTATTTCTAAATAATTTTTGAAAGACAATAATTTTGCAAAATCTTTTCAAAATAATTGAGTTTTTAGAAAATATAAAAAAATAATCAAATTTTTGAAGAATTTTAATTACAAATGATTTCTCCAAAATTTTAATAAGTAAAGTCTTAAAAAAGTAAATTAAAAAAAAAATTAATTTACTTTCTTCGAAGGTAATTGAATCTTAAAAAAATTATGATAAAACAATTTGAATTTTTAAAAATATGTAATCGAAAATATTGAAAATAATTGGATTTTAAAAAATTAGAAGGAGAAAATTCTGAGAATTAGTTTACACTTGAAGATTATTCATTAAAATTTTTAAGAATTTAATTATTTCAAAAATTTTCAATCAAATTGCTTAAAATGTTAATTTTTAAAAATTGTAATGAAATACTTAAGAAAAATGATTTGTTTTCAATTATTCAAAATCTTTTTAATTGTATACTTCAAAAATTTAATTAGAAAAATTATTCAAAAAAATAACATTTCAAAGATTTCTCTATAGTTATACTTTTCACACTATAAAAATCGAAATAAGTTGCATTTTATACTAAAATTTTGGTATTTTGTTTCAAAATTTAGAAGAAAAGTCGAAAAAGTCTTAAAAAAATCTTAAAAATTTTAATGAATAATCTTCAAGTGTATATTCAATAAATATGAAAATTAATGAAAATTAGTTTCTGAAAATAATATTAAAATAGTTTTGAAAAATGTAATTCTTTGAATTCTTTCGTTCTAAAATTCAATTATTTTCAATATTTTTGATATTCAATATTTTCAGTATTTCCGAAAATTCAAATATATACACAAAATAATAACATTAACATTTTTTAGAATTATTTTTAATATTTTGGAAAAATTAATCATATTCCAAATTTTTTGTAATTGCATTACAATATTTATAAAAAACTAATTCTTAGAATTGTTTTATCATAATTTTTTAAGATTCAATTTGCTTCGAACAAAGTAAATTAAAATTTTTTAAAAATTACTATTTTAGAATTTTTGAGAAACCATTTGCTAATTAAAATTCTTTAAAAAAATTGGATTATTTTTTTATATTTTTTAAAAACTTAATTATATTTAAAATATTTAATCAAATTTCTATTATTTTTCAGAGATTGTGCTAAATTTAAATTATTTTTTAAAAGATTTTACTAAATTTCAATTTTTTGGACATTTTTTAATTGTATGTAATTGAAAATTATTTAGAAATATTTTTAAAAAGTTAATTTTACGAATTTTTTTATTAAAATTTTTGAAAATATTATACCTCAATAACTTTTTGTAAAAATAAACATGGACAGTTACAATTATTATATTATGAAAAATTGAATTTTTGTATTTAAATAATAAATTGAATTTTTGAAGAACTTTCGGAAAATGATTAAAAATTAATGTAGATAATTAATTTAGATATGAAGTTTAGTTAAAAATTGTAGAAAATAATTGAATTTTTGGAAGGGTTATAGTTCTAATTTTTAGAAATTCTTAAATTTCAGAAGTTGAAGATCCGAGGTCTGTTTTTGTAATCAGAATCTCAACAAATATAAATTCTTTATTTATTTCTAATAAATAATTTACTTTTCCATTTATTTTAAAGAAAACATTTTATTGTCAAAATTAAATAAGTTTTCCACTTATATAAACCATGCTTTTCTTTATTTATAGGTCAAAACATTCGCAAGCTCATTAAAGATGGTTTGATCATCAAGAAACCAGTTGCTGTGCACTCACGTGCTCGAGTCCGTAAAAATACGGAAGCCAGACGAAAAGGTAGACATTGTGGGTTTGGTAAAAGAAAGGGAACAGCCAATGCCCGTACACCACAAAAGGTGATATTTTTAAACTTATCATTTGGTTTATTTATTTAAGAGTTATTTATAATAAATTATTTATAAACTTATTATTAAAATAAATAAATCTGGGTTGAAAAAAAGTGACATTTGATTAAATTCATATCTGAAGAACACTTTTCAAAATTATTTTTAATAAAAAGATATTAAAAGTTGTTTATTTTACACTTAAACTCATTGACAATTGAAAATTTTGATTTTTTAATAATGTCAGAAGAAAGAAATAACTGTAATACTTAAAAAAAATTTTAGTTTGTTTTAACATTTGACGATTCTCTTTTTAGGATTTATGGGTTCAACGAATGCGTGTGCTTCGACGTCTTTTGAAAAAGTATCGTGAAACGAAAAAAATTGATCGTCACTTGTACCACTCTTTGTACATGAAAGCCAAGGGAAACGTGTTCAAGAACAAGAGAGTTCTTATGGAATTCATTCACAAGAAAAAGGCTGAGAAAATGAGAGCAGATATGCTTTCTGATCAAGCAGAGGCACGTCGCTCGAAAGTGAAGGAAGCACGAAAGCGCAGGGCAGAGAGAATCGCCACAAAGAAACAAGAACTCTTGCAGTCGTACCAACGAGAAGATGAGGCTGCTGCCGCACAGAAGAAGTAATTCTAATGTGTAATTTTTATTATAAAAATAAAACATAAATTACTATACCGATTAATTACTCGAAATTACATCAATATTCCTTATAATTAATAGAAAATCCAAAAACTCGGGTAATTTACTACATTTTTAGATAGTTTTAAATCATTTTTCTGTTATTTTTATTTTTACGGTAACATTACCTTGTGTGCAGTAAAAATAGGGTCATTTTTTTTGTAAAAAGCTATGAAATTTATTAATTTTTGTCAGAGAATTTTGATCGAAATCCTGGAAAATTGTTCTTTTCTAAAGTTATTGTGTTTATTGCTGAAATCTAAATTCACTTTAATATTTCAACATTAATTCAATTTTAAAACAGTTGCGTTTACAATTTTCATAAGTAGATGAATTAAAGATTTTCATTTGAAATTTTGGAAAATTTCAATTTTAAATGAATTAGAAATCTTAACGAACGTAGATTTTTGAAAAGATTAATAATTTAAATTCTTCTGAAATTAGTTAAATTTTTTAATATATATTTAATTGATTATTACAGGCTTCGGATATTATACCATTTTCGACTATTTTCAAAAAATGCGACTTTTTTCTACTTATTTTCAAAAATTACGACTTTTTCGACTTTTCTTCCAAATATTGAAATAATTTTTAGTATAAATTGCAACTTATTTTCGAAATTTACAATTGAAAAGAGTTTCAATAAATATTGAAATTTTGTAAAATTTAATTAAAAATAATTGATTTTTTTAAAGTGTTTTTTAAAATTTTTTAAAAATCAACATTTGAAAAATTTTAATTGCAAATTTTGAAAATAATTGAAATTAAATTCCTCGGAAGAATTTAATTTTTAAAACAATTTTAAATATATTTCGAATAAATTCAATTATTTTCTAAAATCTTAATAAATCCTTCGAAACAATTGAATTATTTTTATAAATGGTAAAATTCTTCGTAAGAATTCAATTATTTTTATAAATAGTAAAATTCTTTGCAGGAATTCAATTATTTTCAAAAATTTTTAATAATTTCTTTGAAACAATTCAACTATTTTTATAAATTACTAAATAAATTTTCAAAATTTACAATAAAAAAGACTTTCAATAATTGAAATTTTTGTAAAATGTAATTGAAAATAATTGATTTTTTTTAAAGTGTTTGATAAAAATTTTTGAAAATAAACTTTAAAAGAATTTTAATTGCTAATTGTGAAAATAATTGATTTCTCAAAAATTTTAATAAAAAATCTTCAAGTGTAAATTTAAAAATGGTAATTAATGAAAATTAGCTACAAAAAAATTATATTAAAATATTTTTGATAAAAATAATTCTTAGAATTTTTGCATTATAATTTTTTAAGATTCAATTACTTTCAATATTTTTAAATATAAATTTCCAAAAATTCAAATACATACAAAAAATAATAACATTAAAATTTTTAACAATTATCAGGGTGGCCGCAAGTCAGGGAACAACTGGAAATCAGGGAATTTTGTTAATCAGGGAATAGTCAGGGAATTTTTAAAAATTCTTTAAAAGTCAAGGAATTTTGATCGAAAGAAAACAATAAATTAAAAAACTTTGATACTTAAATGTCAATTCAGTTTTTTATTTAGACGTTTTTGTAATATAGCTCATTATAATGGTGCCGTCACATTTTTTATAAGTTTGGACCTTTTTACGGACATTTTAATGTAGAATATTAAATAATTCAAAAATTTGTTAGTCAGGGAAAATCAAAAATTAGTCAGGGAAAAGTCAGGGAATTTTGAAAATAAAATTTTGCGGCCACCCTGATTATTTTTAACATTTTAACAACATATGACTTTTTTAGATTTATTAAAATTTTGGAGAAATCGCGTTTATATTAATAATTAACTTTAAAAATTCAATTACTTTTTTAATAAAATTTACCAAATTTCAATTGTTTGGAAATTTTTCAATTCTATATAATTGAAAAACTATTATCTTTCATAAATTATTTTAAAAATATTTTTGAAAAATTAATTTTAACCCTAGAAGGAGTACGTTAGTTTACTCACCCTCTAAGGAGTAACTGGGGTGTCCCGACACCCCACGCTTTAAACTTGTTTTATAAGGATTATATTTGACGTAAAAAAAATTTATTATAATGAATTGATTGGTTTTTTAGTAAGGAATACAATAATATTATTCATATTTTGATAAATTGAAAAAAATTTGAAGAAAAACCATAAAAACCCAAAAAAAAACACCAAAAAATTGCAAAATTGACTTTTTTCACAAAAAACGTTGTAGTTTCTTAAAAATTTGACTAATTTAAAAACTATTTTAGGTTTTTAAAGTTAAATAGGGAAAAAATTAGCTTTTGTATTACTTCCAAAAAACATAATTATTTGAACATCTGAAGTGAAAGAAATTAAAGACAATTGACGAATAGTGAAAATCATAAAAATGAACTATAAAATGGACTTAAACAATTAATATTTACTAAAAATGGTGTTATAAATTTAATATTTTACAAACTTAATATATCTAAATATATTAACATTAAAATTAATAACTTATAAAATGATTCTGTAAATTAATATTTAATCAAAGTTTTAATTAACAATTCTTAATAAAACTATAATATATGTTAAAATATTATTAACAATATAGAATTTATAATTTAAATTTGACTGTCATATACTAAATTTTTCTGTATTAGAATTTAATTTCTGACTGTAGAGAGAGCACAGAAATTTTTAATAATAATCTTAACTCAAATTTCATAAGTGTTACAAATGCAGAATGTCTATTTTTCATAAAAATAGAATTTTTGTATAAAAATGTTTCTTTTTTATAAAATACAAATTTTTCATGCATAACCTATCAATTTATACTTTATCAGATGATTTTAACTGATTTAAAACGATTTTTTAAAAAAATTTGAATTTACTTATGTTGACAATTTTTCTAACGTTAGGGAGTAACTGGGGTGTCCAGACACCCCAGACGTATTTCAACAGGAGATAGAGCTCTTCCTAGAGCAAAACTTTTGGCGGCACAAATAGGTGTCAAAAGATAGTGGTTCAAACTAAATTATCAACAAGTTTTGAGCGTAAAAAAATTATTGGTTAAGCCATGGGAATACTTTGAATTTTGCTTGGGGTGTCCAGACACCCCAGTTACTCCTTCTAGGGTTAAGAATTTCTTTATTATAATTTTTTGAAAATTAATTAATAACTTAAAAAACATGGGACAGTTAGAATCATTAAGTATAAAGAACTGAATTTTTGTATTTAAATAATAAATCTGTTTATATTGTGTCCTTGGGTCCAAAGGACTCAAGGTCACAACATAAGCAGATTTATTTGACAAAAATTAAGATCCAGAAAAAATTCTAAGTTGTATTTAAATAATTGAATTTTCTAAGAACTTTCGGAAAATTATTTAAAATAATTGATTTCGAGAAGAAGTTTGATTAAAAATTGTAGAAAATAATTGAATTTTAAGAGAATTAAAGTTGTAATTTTTAGAAGTTATTAAATTTCAGAAGGTTTTAAATAGAAATTTTTAAAATTTTATTCCCGTATAAAAACAAACAAGAAATATTTAAATATTTATTTATCGAAATTATTCAAGTCTTAAATAATTAATTAAGATATGATGAAAAAAATCGATCACTCCGAGTCAGGATTAAAATCCTGACTCGGAGTGATCGATTTTTTTCATCATCTTAATAATTTATCGACCGAGTGATAGCATCATTACTATACATATTTAAATAATTAAATTTAGAAATCAGTGAAAGATCAAAAGAATGAGGCCTGTTATTAAAAACAATGAATTTTAGTTTAAAAAAATTTTAACAAAATTCTATGCAAACATTTCATTATTTTCATAAATAATACAAATTTCACTGGAAATCAATTATTTACAAAATATTTTCAGATATTATTCTATTATTTTCATAAATAATAACATTTTTTACAGGGATTCAATTATTTTCATAAATAAATTAAAACTCATCGCAGACTTTCAATTATTTTTAATACAATTTTAATAGAATTCCTCGAAAAATGTAATTATTCTTCAAAATGTTATTAAAATTCGTCAAAAGAATATATTCAATTACTTTAAAAACATTTGCTACAATTCATTTATTAGAATTTAAGTATTATTTTCAATACATTTTTAATTAAATTTCTTCAAAGAATGAAATTATTTTCAAAAATTTTAATGAAGAATTCAATTATTTAAAAAAAATTTCAATAAAATTCGTCTCAAGAATTTAATTATTTCCAAAAGCAATATAATACTTCGTAGAAATTCAATTATGTTAAAAAATTTATACAAATTCTCGTCAAACTTTCAATTATCTTTATAAATAATAAAATTCTTGGCAGAATTTCAATTACTTTTAATACAATTTTCATCAAATTTCTTGAAAAATGAAATTATTCTTAAAAATTTTATTAAAATTTGTCAAGAGAATTCAATTATTTAAAAATTTGTTGATAAAATTCTTTTTGAAAATTCAATTTCAAGAAAAATTCAATTATTTAATAAAATATTTTTTCTGTATTTAAATAATTTAATTCTTGTAGAATTTTCTAATAAATATTGATTTAAAAATGAATTTCAGTTATAAGTTTAGATTATAATTGAATATTGAAAGCTTTATAGCGTGGATTATTAAAAATAATTGAATTTACCAAAGGTTTCAATTTAAAATCATTAAAAATTTGAGTTTTTCGTACTTTTAATTAAGAATACTATAGAATTAATTTTTTTCAAAAAGTTTAATGGAATATTTTTGTAATTATTTGATGTTTTTAATTTATAATATATTTAATTGAAGGAGGTCAGAATAATCGAAATTTCGTTAAATTGAATTGTAAATAAAAGGATTTGAAAATTCTCAAACAACTTTTTAAAAAATTGATTTAAAGAAGATTTGTAGTTAAAAATTCTAGAAATGAATAATTGATTTCAAGTTAATAGGAGTAAAATTGCTAAAGGTATGAGGTATTTGAGCGTCTTCAGATTTTTTATTTTACTACTAATTTCATAGTAAAATTTACTATAATTCAATTAGTAAACATTTTTACTAATTCAAATTTAGAGAGAAAGTATTATAGCGTGAATATTTAGAAATAATTGAATTTTGAAAAGGTTTCAAATTATAATCATTGAATGTTTCAATTTTTCATACTTATACCTAAAAATTGTGAAGATTTAATTTTTTTTGTAAAAGTTTAATTGAATTTTTTTAAGTTAAAAAAAACATCTTCTTTTTTAAAACATGAAGATATTGATTGCTCCGAGTTGAATACTCGGAGCGATCGATTTCTTCAGGTTTTATAACAATTTTTTATAAGTTATTGCTTAATTTCAGAAAGGTTTGAATTTGAAATTTTTGAAAATCTTAATTCTTATGAAAAAATTATAATGACTAATTATTTTATTTTGTAAAATATAAATGTAGTTCTAAAAACCTGTGAAAATTACGTATTTTAACCTGGGAAACTTGAAAAACTCAGGGAATTTGAAATATGAGCAAAAGCGTGGCAACCCTGATAATTTTATATTTTTAGAAATAAATATTAAGGGGACACCCAAGTCACCTAAAAACAATGCAAAAAGAGTCAACTTTCGGTACACTTTTATCGAAAACTATTATTCCAATTGCGTTTGCCCTTTTTTCATTCGATTACAAATATAATCAATTATATGAATAAGAAGTAATACGACGTTATCTTCAATAGAAACTTTTTTATGAATATTTATACCCAAAGCAAAATAAAAATCCCATTTTCTCTGATTCATTGACTCATATCTCCGTTTGTACAACTCAAAACGATGTTAAACTTCTTATTCGTATTCTTGGAACCTTACTGAACAAAGTAAAAAAAAAAAATTACAAATCGGTTTAGTAGATTCGGAGAAAAGTGTACCGAAATTTAAAAAATTAGAAAAACACATTTTTACAGGAAATACGAAAAAAGAAAAAATACTAAAAACTCATGGTATTCAGAATCATGTAATCAGATTTTTTCTACTCTTCAGAAAAGGTTTTAAAAAGTCTTGTTCTATTCCTAATTGAGTCTACTTTTAGAAAATCAAATAAAAAAAAAAGATTTTTTTGTCATTTTTCCACAAAAAGATCTACATTATAGGGCCACATCTGGGCCCCACTGATCAGATTGGATATACTTTTTTCTGCACGGGTATTTACCTTAATTTATACGTAATTAATTAAATTTATATTATATATTTTTAAAAACTCTATTTTATTTTGATGGTAAAAATAGTCCAATTTTAATAAAATATGTCCGGTTTCTCAAATGTTTTTTGAAACGGCACTTTTGTCACTAGTCTGATTGCACCTTTCTGCACCCAACCGACGAGTCCTGTTAAATAACAAATAAAATAATTAAAAAGCATTATAAAAATTTGTTTCCACAAAACCTTGATATCATGGAAAAATAAGAAATTTTTAAAAAAGTTCTCTGGAAAATCCTGGAAAAGGCCTAGAATTTCTAAAAGTTTAATAAATTTTCTATTTCTTCTTTTTGATAATTAATTTATATTATATATTTATTTATTTTTATTTATATTATTTTTTATTATTATTTATTTTATATTTACTATTGTCATTTCACTTTTCGAGGTTATGAAAAATATTTGAATATTTATTTTATTTCTTCTCTTTTTTCTTCAATACATAAAATACTATTGAAATTATATAATATATTTATTACAATAATAATTGTTATTAAAACAAGTGTCTTTTATAAAAGTGTACTTTATTTAATTTTTTTAAATGCACTAGTACAATTAAATTGTTTGGTACAATTGTTATTATATTGAATTTTTCTAGTTTACAATTACACGAAAATGAGATTTTTGACATTATTTTTGCCTAAACAATTTTTCAAGATAAAGCGGTGCACTTTATTGGCGTATCGCGTGGGCCCAGGCCCCTCTGCGGGGCCGCAATCGCATGGTGGGGATACGCCACTTCCCCTCACGGGATGGAATCGATGACTGCCCCTGGCATCACTGTTGTGTACGTGCGTGCATGCGATCTGCGCTGTAACTGCAAAATAACCCTTGCAATCAACAGGTAAAACATTGCTTCATCATTCTTTTCCTGTTATTTCAAGTTTTCAAGTTTTAAATTATCGCGAATTTCGAAAATGTGCATTGCCGATGTGTTAATAGTGTCCAGTTAAAGATTTGATAAACAATAGCCTCAAGTCCTTGTTTAGTGCAAGGTAAGGAGCGTTCGAAGTGAAATTCCTCGCATTCCAAAGTTGCGGTTCAACCGTCCAGGTCGACCAGCACAGCATCCAGGTTAAGAATGTCACTTTTGTGATCGCTCGCCAATGACATGCGAAGAATGCAGTAAGTGTATATTCAAAGTTCCCTTACATCAACTTGATCCATTTTTACAACTTTTTCTCAAGATTTCAAACAAAATTTTAATAATAAGAAATTATTTCTACATTGGTCCAAAATAAAATTATATTAGTATAGATATGTACGTATATATGTAATCTTCAAGATTTGAAATACATTTCATTCTGAATGCGTGGGAGTAGGAGATTAATATTCCATTTTGAGTCAGGTTTTTAAAATCTTTCCTCACGCATGATAATTTTTTTTGCAAATAGGCATGCATAATTAATATTTTATCATTCTGCAAATTAATTTTTTTTTAATAATTCTCTGAGAATTTTTCACTTTGATGTATTCTTTGAGAAATGGATTATTTTCTTTAATATATTAATTACGATTTATATTTATAGACATCTGACTACGCGACTATTGATACTTTTCTACACTTTTTTCCCCTCCTGCAACTATTTAACTACTACATATTTTAATTAATAAAATTAATGGAAAACAAATTAAAAACTTATCAATTATTCAGAAAAACTGCGATAACGTTCCAATTCGAAAATTAACCTTTTTAGTCAGATTTTAAAATATTAGCATATATCATATTATTATAACACTATTCTTATAAGTAATAGAGAAACATAATATTAGATAAACGAAATTAAGGAGACTTTCTGGTCAAGGATTTCAAAAAGATCGTTTTTTTCTTTTTTTTCTTTAAAAAATGTTCCAGTATCATAAAATTACTGACCCAAAACATTTTTGGAGAAATATGCGAAAGAAAAAAGTTATAGCAACTTTTATGATCGTGTCTTAGCTCACTGCAATACCTTTCGAAAACTTTAAATGTGTTTCTCTCGGAAACATATTTTAAAAACGGGCGCCCGGGATACACTTTTCTCAAAATCTACCAGACCGATTTTAAAAAACCAAAAACCATTCGATTCTTTATCTAAAAAAACTATACTCAACAAATCTCTAAAATTTCACATTACTTTTTACCTTTTTTTACTTTTTACCTTTTACCCAAAAACATCATTTTTTTCGATTTTTTGCCATTTCCACTATTTTTGGAGTAAAAATTGCTACGATCGAAGTACAATTTTGGAAAAAGTGAGTAAAATGTATTTCGATCGTAGCAAAATTCACTTTGAAAATATAGCAAAAGTATTGCGACAGATTAATAAAGTTTTAAATATTTATATACATCGATGTTACTGGGAAATATGTATAATACTATAAATTAAAATTGTTGATTAAAATTGTACGTGAAAATTGTTTCTTCCATGGTGGTGGTTCTTTATCATTGGTGGTAACTTAACCCCTTCGCTGCGTTTGGAAAAATATTCATATGATTGGCCCAAAATGTCCAGCAAAATCTGGTCGATGAATTTTACTTGTTTTTTTAAACTGTTATATTACTTAAAAATAATAAATAATTATTTATCATTGATATCTATAGTGTGTGTGAATAATGATATAAAAGAATTTATTTTATAATTTACATAACAAATCATATTAAATGGAATTTTGTTAAAATGTGAAAAAATTTAATTTGACACACCGTCTGTATTCTGTCGATCTATTACCATATGATTTAAGTTTAAGGTGTTTTCAAGATTAGTGCTAGAGATGCATTACGAGCGAGACTCATCGTCTCGTCGGGAACGAGAATCTCGGGAAAAAGACAATGAAAACAATTGAATGTTATACTCAATGACAATATATTATTGTATTGCATTTTATAATTTTTAAAAACTTTTGCGTGTAAACAAACTGAAACAATTTTTAGCTTCCCAATTAGCTTTATTCAACTTTTTATATAAAAAATAATTAAAAGGAAGTCTGTAACATATGTGTTTGTTAAAGTTTGACCCTGTTGTCGACCGCCATTTTTTAAGTGACATGATTTCAGATTCCTATAGCCAATTCTTCTTTTTACTAGGCTTTAACAGGGACGTCATTCATTGAGAGTTCAAAATTTGTTAAAAAAATCTTTTTCAACCCAAAATTCCAATCAACTTGCAAATACACTGAAAGCCCGATCAACGGTAGCTTATGTTTACGTCGTTTTTAGATGTTGTCCCGACTTTGCAAGCCAACCATTATATGCCCATCGGGACAACTTTGACCACAAAGGTTGGCACAACTCATCGAAACGTAGTTTAAAAGACTTTCAGTTTCGGTTGGCCAAACTCTGGGCCATGGTTGGCCCGATGGTTGGTAAAACTCAAGATACGCAGTTTAAATGACTTAAACTTTCTTGGTTGGCTGAACTCTGGGCCACGGTTGGCAAAACTCTGTGAAACGTAGTTTAAATGACTTAAACTTTCTTGGTTGGCCAAACTCAGTACTACTAGCATCTGAGTTACTCCAGCACGTGCATATAAAGACTGAACTTATCAGGTCCATTCGTAGAATTTAATTCTGCCTCCTGTCTCTCCTATTTTCTGTGATGTCTTTTTTCTTTTATGGATATATTAAATAAAAAAATCATAAAAATTTAATAAATAATTTTTAATTTATTTAATTAAATAGTTAATAATAATTATTGTTATATAAATTTTAAAAGAATTTATTATTGGCGTTATGTTGGTATAATGGCATAATAATAAGTCAATGATGGGTGCCAATTATTGGCAACGACGTAGTCAGCCAATGACTTTACCACTGTTGGTCCACTAATGGGTGCTAATAATATACCGATAGAAAATCAATGGCTCCCAATATTGGGCTATTCTTATGCCAATGGTGACTTTTGGCAGTTTACTTTTTGTAAGTTGTCGGTGCAAGTTTGTAACAAACTTTCATAGTAATATTGCAGCAAGTATACTGCAAATCAAAGTGTGTAAAATTAATGCGTTTTAAGCGCATAAATTTGTCCCAGTTCTGAACACACTTCAAGTGCATTATTCTCATGCACTTTGACCTCAAAGTGTGTAATTCCTATGCATTTTATATTTTATGCACTTCGAAAGTGCATTGAAATTACACACTTTGAGGTCAAAGTGCATTAGAATAAGGCACTTAAAGTATGTTCAGAACTGGGACAAATTTATGCACTTAAAACGCTTTAATTTTACACTCTTTGATTTACAGTATAGGACATTTTAGTACTTGCAGCAAACTTACGTGTATGTTTGCAAAACTTGTGATGTAAGTTTGCTGCATGCTTACAGGTTACTTATTTACATTATCTCTATGATCTATCAGAGGCTCTCACTGCTACCTGACTGGTATTATTTATTTAAACCGTATTTTGAGAGTTGACCACAAACTGTGGGAACGCTGTTTGTCATCTAGGCTCCGGAGTAATCATGAATGTCTACGAATTCAGTCCGTAATTAGTCCGCAACAATCCGAATTTATGACCAGTAAAGAATTCTTCTGAAATAATTACGGAATTATCCGAAATCAATATGTAAAGAATACGTAATCAGTCCGCAACAATCCGAGTTTAATCTAGTTGAAAAACTTAATCCGCAAAATATCCGGAGCAATCCGAAAGCTGTATGCTAAGAATCCAACAATTCTCTGTAACAATCCGGATTTAATCCAAGGGGCCGTACACATAATATACGTCACGCGATTTTTAACCATTTTCGATCCCCTCTCCCCCTGTTCGCGTGACGTATTATGTGTACGACCTCCAATTAAAAGGCATAATTCGAAACAAATACGAAACAATCCGAAATCTGTACTCAAAGAATCCGACATTAGTCCGCTTCAATTTGGAATTAGTGTTGTAAAATCCTATTCCAAAACAAATACGAAACAATCCGAAATATGTATGCTAAGAATTCGGAAATAGTTTGCCACCAAAATCATATTATATCCCTGGTAAAAATTTTTGACTAATCCGGATTAAATCCGGTCATATTAGTGTGGATTAGTCCGATAATTGTACGAAAAATGTCCGAAAATGATCCGCGTTAGTCTAACAACAATCCAAGCGAAATTATGAATCCGAAATCTAAACATCTATATTTATGTGGAATCTAAATCGAGATCTATATTATAGACGTCGAAATGGGACGCCACAAGACGTCTATAGACGTCCAAATTGTTGTCTATTAGACGTTTACTGCGCAGAATTCGGCTGCTTCTTCGCAAAAGACAAGTGGTCTATTCGACATCTTAGATGCTAAGTAGGTATCTAATCGATGCCTAGGACTTCGAATAGACAACTTAATTCTTGCTGGAGCGCACCATCAAGAAATGAGAGGTACAATCGACGATTTAGACAATCTATTCGATATCTAAGTAATTGCAAATACGTCTGTTAGAGTGGCACTATAGTACACGATTGGATTATTTCCTGCAAAAATTTCGGACATTCGTATAAGCGTAATCAGTACTGATCCAACAATTTTCTTTGTTTCGCTTACTTGAGAAAATTTAGAAAATATTAAATATTACAAAATGTGCGTAAAATTATACTAAACGGCTGAATGACAAATATAAATATCTTTGAAGTCAAACAACTTCGACATCTACATTTATAACATTTCTAGACCAAATCTAGACCTAGATCTCCTCTCAACTTTTTAGACGTCGAATAGAGGTCGGTTACACCTTTTATTTCTCACTGGGAATAGTAAGCTGCAATCCGAATAATATACGATCAAAACACCCCAGTCCGAAAATAAGTCTTATAATAATATGGAATTTGTAAATATATACAATCCACAGACAGTCAAAAACAATCCATAAAATCAATTTGTGTTAAATTCAGATAAATTCAAACTATAATTATAATTTCATAACCCGATTAATTCCGGACTTAATCGGACTAATTTCACATATTTGCAAGTTACGTAATGTCAGACTAACTTCGGACTAATTCCGGATACAAAAACCTGATCATAAAACGCACTGTTTCGGACAAATTTCGGATCAGTCCGAAATCTTCCCGGTTTTTTAACCAGGGTTACTTAATTATTATATTAATATATAATTTTTTTTGAAGTTTACTATTTTTTATATAAAAAATTTGCTATTTTACATTTTCTTTCAGAAGTTGTGAAATGCTTTTTATAATAAAATGTAATATTTTGTTTTTCTTCAATGAGTAAAATTATAAAGTAAATTATTGGAATTTTGATTTTAAATATTTATTAATGAATTTCAGAAAATGCTTCATTGTCAGCCCATAAAGTAGAAAGAAACTGCTGGGAATCCAAATGGACGACGGAAGCCCATTATGGCCCAGCATCGGCAGCAAAACCGCCAATACGAATTTTTGCCATTATGCGACGTCTTGTTCAACATAATTTCATTAGCTTCATACTTTTGCGATGTCGTGTTCGATCTTGCTATGGGATATGCTCTCGCTCATCATCCTTCAGCACCAGCAGCACTCTTTCCATTAAGCATCTCCCTCGTTGTGACCTCCCTTTTACTATCACAGGTTGGTACATTCATTCTTATTTTCTTAACTATTTCGATTCTATAATTCTTTATAAGTAGAAAATCTTTTCTTTAATTATTTCTTCTGCTACATACTTTTCTGGGGTGCGCAGTATTCCCCAGAGAGCATATAAAAGACTTCTCACTTTTGAAAACCTCAAGTCTGGGGAACGCTGTGTGCCCCAGTGTGTTATTTTAATTTATAAATAATTAATTATTTAATTAAATAGGAGTTAAGAATATTCCCCACTTAAATTCAGTGGCGCCACTTAATTTAAGTGGGGAATATTCTTGGTTCCTATTTAAGTAGGAGCTTCTTAAAATTAGATTATCGTTTTTTCTGTGTAGAGAAAGTTGAAAAGCAAGAAAAGCTGTTTTTCTCCAGGGTGGCTTTAAGGAGGTTCTCCGGCTGCTACTCTTGAAAAAAACGATTTTCTTTCAATTTTATTTAAATTTTGAGGAAATGTTTCTTCGAGTGCGCTCTAAATGTGGTAGAAATTTCAGAACCCTTTGCCATGCTAAATTTTGAAATATTCAAGTTCAAACTTCAGCTTCTACATATGCGATTATTTTGAAAATGAAAAATGCCAACTACGATATCTCGTTTTTTGACATGGCAAAGGGTTCTAAAATTTCTACCACATTTAGAGCGCACTCGAAGAAACATTTCCTCAAAATTTAAATAAAATTGGAAGAAAATTGATTTTTTCAAGAGTAGCAGCCGGAGAACCTCCTTAAATGAGACAAAAACATTTTTTTATTCTCATGAAAAAATGTATAAAAAATAAACAAAATTAATTAAATTTAACTTTTCTTAGGTGGTCAGTATACGATGGTACCTCTGGGGTGCAAGAGGTAAATTAAATAACAACGTGACAACTCCTAACTGTGATTTAAATAATGAAAAGAAGACTGGTAATTGGACAATGGGGTGGGTCTTGCTACTTCACTCAACACAAGCTGGTGTTCTCTGGCGTTACTTTAAGCTGTTTATTCCTGTTGATTTAAGCCATGTTAAACATGAGGTATAAACTTTACTTTATATCAATGTTTTGTAAAAATGCATTTTCAAAAATTTCAAAAATGACCTCTATAATTATATAATTCAATGTCGGGTCAGTTATTTTATTATTATTACTATTAAGAAAGAATCCCTTAAACGATTGGAACAAAAGTTAAACTTTATTTACAGGTGAGAGAATTGTGTGTTTTACGTTTGATACACGCATTTTGCGAAGCAGCTCCAATGTTACTATTGCAATCATACTTACTGTCAGTTGGAATCGAGAGAGAAATCGAGCTCGATCATGGAATTGGCAAAATCGAGACGGCAAGAGATGATGCAAAATTGGAGAAACTCACAACCGTATCGGCAGGATTGTCACTGTGGAGTGTGTGCTGGGCAGTCGCAAGTTTCAGTAAAGGAGCAGCACGCTTGAGAAATTTAGAGCGTTTGGTGCTTACATGGCTTGGTGTATTGGCCCAATTATTTTGGCGATTGGGAACTGTGAGTGCACGAGTTGGTGCTTTAATAGCATACGCCTCTCTGTATGGTGGTCAGTGGCTAATAATTGTAATGGCCCTCCACTGGCTTTCAATGTTGACTTGGCTAATGCTCACGCCTGATGGACTTTTTCATAGTGGCGAGCGCCTACCAATTTTTCGTAAAACATTTTTAGCCTCACTTCTTGCATTCGTTTACATATTTGTTTATGTAAATCTACATGAAATCAATCATCGGCAGAAAATGGTAAGTTTTCTTTAAGCAACTCTAATAAAATCATAATTGTATAAATTGGTAGTGAATGCAATTTTTACGTTTCAAGCGAAATTTTTAATTTCAATTCTGTGGCGCCTCATAAATCTGCAACAAAATCGATATTAAAATCATTTAATAATTTTTTTTCACACCAGGGCCAATTGCATATTATTTTTTGTCCCTAAAGTATTATTTAAGAAGGGACTGTTGGTCCCCTTTTGTTCCCTTATTTAAATTTTATCACCTTTCTCACCTTTTTGACGATTTGTCACCTTTTTCTCCTTTTTCTCCTTTTTTTTATTGATTTGCACCCTTTTTCACCTTTTTTCATTAAAAAAAACAAATTTTTCTTTTTTGAAATCTTTTTCAAACTGTAATCATAAAATTTAGACTCAATGTTATAGAATTCAGTGCGTTTTTTTATTTAGATTATTAACACGAACATAATAAATAAATATTTTTTTATATTAATGATTTAAATAATATAACGTAAAGAATTTTATAAATTATAACGTGGTTCATTCAACAGAATGCAGATCTTTAGAAAAATAATTAAAATATTATTATTAATAGTTTTTTCTAGAAAAACAAAAATTCTAATACAAAACCTTCAATTTTTTCCATTTATGACAATAATTTCTTTTTAAATAATTTAACTCTTGAAAAATTATCATAAAATTATAACTTAGAAATTATTTAATGAATAATTTTATTTATACATTTCAAAATTAATTCAACTTTAAAAGAGTTGCGTTTACAATTTTCATAAATAGATGAAGAACTTCGAAACATTTTAATTTCAAATTTTATAAAATTTCAATTTTGAATGAAATTTTATTAGAAATTCTAAAGAACTTAAATTTTTGCAAAAACTTTCAAAATTTAAATTATTATGAAATTAGTTAAATTTTTTAATATACATATTTTATTAATTATTAAAAGTAAAGAAATTAACGAGGAATTTTAATTAAAAACACTAAAAAATTTGAATTTTGGAGAAGTTTCAAATGATTGCAAAAATTCAATTATTTTCAAAAGTCATAAAATTCTTCGCAGAAATTCAATTATATTCAAAAATTTTAAGAATTTCTCGTCCAAATTTCAATTCTCTTTATAAATAATAAAAAATTTTCTTCGAAATTCAATTATTTTCAAAAATTTTAATACAATTCTTGGCAAAATTTCAATTATTTTCAAAAATTTTCCTTAATTAAATGATTTTTAATATTTATTATTTTAATAAAATTTCCCAAAAGAATTTAATTTTGCAGAAGTTTCAAATGATTGCAAAAATTCAATTATTTTCAAAAGTAATAAAATAATTTCACAGAAATTCAATTTATATTAAAAAATTTTAAGAATTTCTCGTCCAAATTTCAATTCTCTTTATAAACAATAAAATTCTTTTTCGAAATTCAATTATTTTCAAAAATTTGTATAAAACTCTTGGCAAAATTTCAATTATTTGCAAAATTTTTAAAAAATTCTCGTCAAAATTTCAATTATCTTTAAAAATAATAAAGTTCTTCTCGAAAAATCAATTATTTTCAAAAATTTTAATACAATTCTTGGCAAAATTTCAATTATTTTAAAAAATTTCCGTTAATTAAATGATTTTTAATACCTATTTATTAGGTATTTTAATTAAATTTCCCAAAAGAATTCAATTATTTAAAAAAAATTTGATAAAATTCTACGTAAACATTTAATTATTTTCATAAAATAATAAAATAATTTCACAGAAATTCAATTATTTGCAAATTTTTTAAAAATTTCTTCACAATAATTCAATTATTTTCATATAATAAAACTCATCGCAGAATTTCAATTATTTTTAGTACAATAATCTCGAAAAATGTAATTGTTTTTAAAAATTTTATTTAAATTCACCGAAAGAATTTAATTACTTAAAAATTTGTTGATAAAATTCTATGAGAAATTAATATTGAGAAACATTCAATTATTCAATATAAATTATTTATTTTTGTATTTAAATAATTGAATTCTCATAGAATTTTCTAATATATTAGAAATTTCTATAGAAATTGATTTAAAAGTGAATTTCAATTAAAATTTTACATAATAATTGAATATTAAAAGCATTGTAGCGTGAAGTAGAAATAATTGAATTCAGAAAAAATTCCAAAATTGAAATCTTTGAAAATCTGAATTTTTCATATTTTTAACTAACAATTCTGTAGAAATAATTTTTTTCAAAAAGTTCAATGGAAATTATTCGAAGTTTTTGTTTTAAAATATTTAATTGAAGAATTTCAGAATAATCTATGAAATTTCATAAAATTGAATTGTAAACAAATACATTTGAAAATTCTTAAAATTTGTTTAAAAATTATTGTAAATAATTGATTTAAAGAAGAATGTTAGTTAAAAATGCTAGAAAAGAATAATTGAATTGAAATGATGAAAATAATTTAAAATTCAAAATTTCCCTTTTCACCTTTTTTGAGGAAAAAATGTACTGTTGTACCTGTTTTAATCCAAAAAATCTATTTTTTCAAAATTCTAGAGTGGTGTTACTCCTTAGAAATTTTAGAACATTTACTTGCTTTCCAAAATCTCAGAAATATAATTTATTCAAAATTTACTGATACTTTGATAGTACTGCTAATGTAGCTCAATTTCAATTTATTTATTATTTGCTTTACAATTTTTTTTTAATTTTAATGAGGCATTGTATTTAACAGGTTATTTTCTACACTGTGATGTTCCTTGAGAATAGTTTACTCATTGGCGTTTGGGCAGTTGGTGTCAACAGAACTGATATTCATCTTGATCACCGTCCTCGTCCAACTGTACTTATTCTCACCCTGTTAGCTCTATTTTTTGGAGGTATATGCTTCATGGGTCTCTACTACAGGTAATTTCATTACTTACAGTTTTTTAATCACGAGTTTCCATAAATAAATAAATTAAAACACAATTTGAAGTATTTTTTAATTTTCTTTACGTTTAGATTTTTTCATGTAAGACGTTTGAGATATGAAGCGGGTGGAAGAATGAATAGCACAAATATTGTAACAACATTAAATAATCAGGTTTGTTAAATAGAATTTAAATTAACATATTATTAATTATAACTTTTTTTAATTTTGTATATTAATTATGAATTGTCTTTTAGAATATTTCCGATGCAAAGCACATGAATTATATTGATGATAAAAAAATGAACATCAATAATGGTATACGAGGAGTGAAATGTAGCAATGGTGGAATTCCGGGAGTATTTAATTGTCGTTTTGCAAATCCCACTGTGACAAATGCAAATCGAAAAAAGAAGAAACCAACTTCGTTTGTTCCTCCTCCATCGCAACATCAACAGAACAATTTGCCTTTAGCATCAGGAGGTGAAAATAAACAATGGATAAATAGCAATGGAAGTGCTCGACAATTAATTCCATTTTGGAAAAGACCTCTTTCACGCTCCAGCATGGTTCACGTAATATTTTCATTTTCGACTTTTTTCCCCAATTAATAATAATAATAATAATGATAATAATAAACAGGTTTGGCACGCAACCTGGAAACCTGAAAATCCTGGAAATGTCAGGGAATTTTATAAACCTTGAAAAAATCTTGAAAAGTCAGGAAATTTTGATCGCAATCCTGGAAAATTATTGTTTTCTAAAGTTATTGTGTTTATTCTTGAAATCTAGTTTTTCTTAAATATTTCAAAATTAATTCAATTTTAAAAGAGTCGCATTTACAATTTTCATAAATAGATAAACTTCAAAAGGTTTTGCAAAATTTCAATTTTGAATGAATGAATTAAATAATAGAAATTTCACAGGAATTCTATTATTTACAAATTCTTTATAATTTTTTTCGCAATAATTCAATAATTATTTTCATAAATAATAATCAAATTTTTTTAAAGCGATTCAATTATTTTCATAAATAATAAAATTTATCGCAGAATTTCAATTATTTTTAATACAATTTTAATGGAATTTCTCGAAAACTGTAATTATTCTTAAAAATTTTATTAAAATTCATCAAAGAAATTCAATTATTTTAAAAAGCCATCCTATAATTTATTTATTAGAATTTAAGTATTATTGTCAATACATTTTTAATTAAATTTCTTGAAAGAATTAAATTATTTTCAAAAATTTGAATGAAATTCTTTTTAACAATTTAATTTTTTTTCAAAATAATTTTAATAAAATTCTACGTAGAAATTTAATTCATTTCAATAATTTATCAAAATTCAATTATTTTCAATATCTACTATTTCAAAAAAATTCTACTAAAGAATTCAATTATTTGAAAAGAAATTTTCATAAAATTCGTCTCAAGAATTCAATTATTTTCAAAAGTAATAAAATTATTTGCTGAAATTCAATTATATTCAAAAATTTTAAGAATTTCTCGTCCAAATTTCAATTCTCTTTATAAATAATAAAAAATTTTCTTCGAAATTCAATTATTTAAAAAAATTTTAATAAAATCCTTGGAAAAATTTCAATTAATTTCAAATATTTTCTTTAATTCAATGATATTTTATTTTAATAAAATTTTCCAAAAGAATTCAGTTATTTACAAAATTTTTTAATAAAATTTTCCAAAAGAATTCCATATTTCGAAAAAATTTTAACAAAATTTTCCAAAAGAATTCAGTTATGTATTTAGAAAATTTTTTAATAAAATTGAACGCAAACATTTTATTATTTTCATAAATAATAAAAATTTCATAGGAAATTAATTATTTACAAATTTTTTATAAATTTATTAGCAATAATTCAATTATTTTCATAAATAATCAAATGTTTACAGGCATTCAATTATTTTCGTAAATAATAAAATTCTTTTTAGAAATTCAATTATTTTCACAAATAATAAATAAACTCATCACAGAATTTCAATTATTTTTAATACAATTTCTATCGAATTCCTGGAAAAGTGTATAATTATTCTTAAAAATGTTATTAGAATTTGTCAAAAGAATTTAATCATTTAAAAATTTATTTATAAAATTCTTTATGAGAATTCAATTTTTTAAGGAATATTCAATTATTTAATATAAATGATTTATTTTTGTATTTAAATAATTGAATTCTAGTAGAATTTTCTAATAAAAATTGATTTAAAAATGAATTTCAGTTAACAATTTTTTATTATAATTGAATATTAAAAGCATTATAGCGTAAAATAGAAATAATTGAATTTTGAAAAGGTTTCAAATTAAAATATTTAAAAATCTGAAATTTTAATATTTTTAACTAACAATTTCTGTGAAAAGAAATATTAAAATTCGTCTCAATAAGAATTCAATTATTTTCAAAAGTAATAAAATTCTTCGCTGAAATTCATTTATGGTCAAAAATTTAAAAAAATTTTCGTAAAAATTTGAATTATCTTTATAAATAATAAAATTTTTCTCCAAAATACAATTATTTTCAAAAATTTTAATAAAATTCTTGGCAAAATTTCAATTATTTTCAAAAACTTTTCTCAATTCAATCAAATTATTTACAAAGATTCAATTATTTTTAACACAATTTTAATCTAATTTCTCGAAAAATGAAATTATTCTTAAAAATGTTATTAAAAATTCGTCAAAAGAATTTTAATTACCTATTTAAAAATTTGTTGATAAAATTTTTTAAATGAGAGTTCAATTTTAAAAAGTATTCAATTCTTCAGTAAATTATTGATTTTTGTATTTAAATAATTAAATTCTCGTAGAATTTTCTAATAATAATTGATTTAAATATGAATTTTAGTTAAAATTTGAGATAATAATTGAACATTAAAATCTCTAAATTTAAATTAGTAAAAATGTTTTCTAATTTGAATTAGTGACTGACTTTTTGCTTTTGAATTATCAGATTTTACTAATAAATAGTCGTTTCTACTAAATTATTAGTAAAATTTACTAATTCAAAAGCAAAAAGTCAGTTACTAATTCCAATTA
The DNA here is from genome assembly GCA_032872505.1 of Leptopilina syphax. Taxonomy (NCBI): domain Eukaryota; kingdom Metazoa; phylum Arthropoda; class Insecta; order Hymenoptera; family Figitidae; genus Leptopilina; species Leptopilina syphax. The sequence continues at coordinate 6,653,847 of CM065471.1, read as the reverse complement.
GTAAACATTTTTACTAATTCAAACTTAGAGAGAAAGTATTATAGCGTGAATTTTTAGAAATTATAATTAAATTGAAGTGATGAAAGTAATTTTGAATAAGTTACAGTAACAATATTTTCTATAGTAGAAAATAATGATCTTATTACTCGGTCATCTTTAATTGTTATAAAACATAAAACATGAAGATATCGATTGCTCCGAGTCGAAGACTCGGAGTGATCGATTTCTTCATGTTTTATAACAATTTTTTACAAGTTGCTTAATTTCAAAAGTTGCTTAATTTGAAATTTTTGAAAATCTTAGTTCTTATGGAAAAATTATAATAACTAAATATTTATTTAAAAAAGATTGAAATTATTTAAAATTTATTTGATTTCATTTTACAACACAGGACGAAGATTCATCTGGAGAAAGACATGAAGCGGATGTTGGTATAAGTGGTTCGCTAAGCGTGAATTTAATTCATGAAAAATTGCGAGAAAAGAAGCAGCAGCAACTTCGTGAATTAAGGGCTATTCAGGAAGAAATCAAACAGGGAAAATTGGTTCCGCCTCCTTCAGCTTCAACATCTTCTTTCTCATCGTCGCCATCAGCATCGAATCAACAACCGCCACCAAATACAAAGTTACACACATCTCCCAGTTCTCCATTGATGACGTCAGTGCCGACATTGCCCGATCAAAATGTCATGTCTTCCTGGCCTCCAATTAAAATGCATTGTCTCCTACCTCCACCTCCGTCATCGCCTTATCATCCTACTTCATATTCCTCGACTCACTGGAAAGAACCGCAAAAGGACAGAGCAGAAACTCCCGAGATCCTTTTAGCACCACGTTGTCTTCCTCATCATTATACCCACTGGACATCGTCAGGAAATTCTACGCACAGGTAAGACTTCTAGATGTCGAAAAGTTTCTTATCTCGCTCTATATGAATATTTAGTAAAATTGGGTACTTTTTTTAGATTTCAGCCACTAAAAACTACTATTTCTGTTTTTTTTTTAGAATTTCCACTACTTTAAATTCGCTAATAATAGAAGTTAAAAACTATTCTCAAAAATTTTAATCAAACTAGCAAATGTTACGCGCGCTGGTGCGCGGAACGTGATATTCACTTTATTATTGTTATGCAAATTACAAAATTGTTTATTTTCAAATATAAATTTTTTAAATAATTTCATAATCAAAATTTAAAAAATTCACAGATTAAGTACAAAATTAGTTATTACTGTTCATATTTTAAAAATTTTAATAAAACTTTACGAAAGAATTCAATTATTTCCTAAAATTTTAATAAATTCTTCGAAACAATTCAATTATTTTTATAAATACTAAAATTTTTTGTCAGTAAAGTCAGGGAAATGTCAGGAAAAATTTTTTTGTCAGGGCAATTAAAGAAATTAAGACGGTCATGCAATACATTTTTTGCTCTGAACAAAAAAATCTTTGTCAGGGAAATTCGTTGTTATGTCAGTAAAATGTCAGGGAAATTGATAAAGTCAATCTTGCGGCCACCCTGCTACTACTTGAAGCAAAGCCATGCTTTCCCTCTCAAAACGCACCGAGTAACCGCGGATTACATTCTCGTTTTGTATAAAATGTCGTGTGTACCTCGGACGCACGCATTTCTTGTCCTCGCTTGTTTACAGTACTCGGCTTCGCCTCGTACTGCAAAATCAAGCTCGGACGAGAAACTTGCGCTTTGCGTCCTCGTTGCATACAATGTACTATTAATCCAATTTAAATAAAATTACACGAAAGAATTTAATTATTCTCAAAAATTTTCATAAAATTCAATTTCAACAAAAATTTAAAATTCTCAAAAAATAATTCAATTATTCTCAAAATATTTGAAAAAAATTCTATATAAAAATTAAATAAAATTACTTTCAATAATAAAATTCTTGTGATGAATTTAATTATTTTGAATATACTTAATTTTAATAAAATTCTTTAAAGAAAATCAATTATTTTCGAAACAACTTTAATTGAATTTCTCGAAAAAATTTCATTATTTTTAAATATTTCTATAAAATTCATCATAACAATTTAATTATTTCTTAAAATTTTAATAAATTCTTCGAAAAATTTCAATTATTTTTATAAATAGTAAAATCCTTTGCAGAAATTCAATTCTTTTCAAAACAATTTTAATAGAATTCCTCGAAAGAATTTAAATTTTCAAATATTAACATAAAATTAATTTATTTTCTAAAATTTTAATAAATTCTTCGGAACAATTTAATTATTTTTATACATAGTAAAATGCTTCGCAAGAATTCAAGTATTTTCATAAAATTTCGCTAAAGAATTCAATTATTTGAAAAAAAATTTATAAAATTCAATTATTTTTATAAATAATAAAATTTCCAAAGGGATTTAATTAATTTAAAATAGCATTTTTAAAAAAATTTTGAAAAAAATAAAATATTTAACAAAATTTTTATACAATTCTTCACAATAATTCAAATACTTTCACTAATAATAACATTTTTCAGGGAAACTCAATTTAAAAAAAAAGGTTTGATAAAATTCTAAGCAAGAATTCAATTATTTTCATAAATAATAAAACTCATAGAAGAATTTCAATTATTTTTAATACTATTTAAAATTAATTAATCGAAAAATTAAATTATTTTCACAAATAAAATTTTACACAAGAATTCAATTATTCATAATAAAATTTTCATAATATTTATTATATTTCAAAAAAATTAATTATTTAAACAATGTATATAAAACTCTTATGAAGAATTCAATTATTTTCAAATATAACAAAATTTTTTACAGAAATTCAATTCTTTTTAAACATTTTTCGCAATAATTCAATTATTTTCATAAATAACAAAATTCTTCTCAGGAATTCAATTATTTTTGAAAATTTTAATAAAATTCTTACCAACTATTCAATTATTTTTATAAGTCAATTATTTAAAAAAATGTTCTTTTTAATTCTTTGTAAGAATTCAATTATTTACAAAAATATTTGAATTTGCCCGTGCAGAAAAATGGTGAGGGCCCCCGGCGGGGCCCTCGTGGATTGCCCTCTTGCCATGTGGAATCCGCAGGGGCAATCCACGCGGAGCCCTCGAAGGCGTGACATGCTTTCCCTCATGGGTGCCCTCGAGGAAAATCCTCATGGATTCCATATGGATTTTCCACGCGGTGCCCTCGTGGATTTCATAAAATGCCCTCAACTTTATTTTCAATTAAATTAATAAATTAATTATTTATTAATAACAAATTAGTTCAATTATTGATAAATAACATTCTTATTTAACAATTTTTACTTTTTTTAATTAAATCGTGACCAAAAAAAAAAAAAAAAAATCTGTCGCACGCGGGAATTGAGCCTACGACCTACTGACTACCAGACAACACTCTTACCACTATGCTACGGGACCTACTTGAAAATTATTGCTTTAATGTAGGTGACTTGCTGACTTGCTTTTGATGATTCAATAAATTATTTATTAACACTAATACACAATGACAAATAATTAAATAGTTTAATAATAATAATAACAATATCAATAATATAATAATAGACCATAAATATTCATAAATTAATATTTTTATAATTTCAAAAAAAAAATGTCAAAACATTTGTGTTAAAAACGCGTTTTTCATAGTTTAAAATCATTATAAACATTAATTTTTTTATGTAAAAAAAATTTTTTTTTTGGACTTAGAAATTTTTTCTAGTTAATGATGTGGGCAATCCATGAGGGCCCTCGCGTGGGCCCTCATGGATTTGCCCTTAGGTAAGTTCAATATTTTCAAAAAAAGTAACATTAAATATTTGTTAAAAACGTGTTTTTCATTGTTTAAAATGATAGTAAACAATAATTTTTTGTTGTAAAAAAAATTTTTCGTTTGGACTTAGAAAAATTGTTGAGCAGGGCATTCATAATGGCTAAGAGCAGGGGCCCTGCTGGTGCCCTCGTAAATTTCCATAACTTTGTGATAGGATTTCTGGAAAAATGTCACTTAATGTTTATTTCAGGTGCTTTGAAACGTAATTTAATGCATTCTGAACTAAAGTTTTTTAACAAAAAAAATTTTTTTTTTAAAACTTAGATAAATTTTTGAGCAGGGCAACCGTAAGGGCAAAGAACGGGGCCCCTGCTGGTGCCCTCGTGGATTTCTCCTCATGGATCTTCCACGAAGGCCCCGGAGCTGTGGGGCTCGAACGTGGCTTTTTCCACACGGGTGTCAAAGGAATTCAATTATTTTCAAATATTTTAATAAAATTGTTCTAAAGAAATCAATTATTTTGAATACAATTTTAATTACATTTTTTGGAAATAATTCAATTATTCTTTTAGATTTTATTGAGATTCTTCCCAAGAATTCAATTATTTACATAAATAATTCTTCCAAAAAATTCAATTATGTTGATAAATAAAAAAAATTATTGCCGAAAATTCAATTATTTTGAGGCATTTTAATAAAATTCTTTGCAAAATTCAATTATTTTCATAAATAACAATATTCATTACAAGAATTCAATTATTTTTAAAAGTAATAAATTTCTTGTTGAAAATTCAATTATTTTAAAAAATTCTTATAAAATCTTTCGCAAGAATTCAATTATTGTCAAAAATTTTAGTTGAATTCTTTGTAAAATTAAATTATTTTTAAAAACTTTTCGCAATTCAATGATTTTTAATATCATCTATTATATCATAAAATTTCCAAACATAATTTAATTTCAATTTTTCAGGAATTCAATTATTGAAATTAGAATTGAGTGCTTGGATACAACAAGGGGACGTACGCTCGGCGAGCCGCTTTAAAGTCAGTCAAAGGTACCGTAAAGTGTAAAAAATGAAAATTCAAAATTTTGAATTTTGAAAACTGCCATCTTATAGGAAATAGAAATGCGCATCTTTTTTTCCTTTGAAATTTCTTTGACTAATTAATATTTTTATATGAATGAATTCTTTTGATTTTTGGTATACAAATGCATTTGGACCTATAGAAGACGACAATATCACGAAAATGTTAAAAGCAATTAATTGTTTATTGATTTTTTATTGTTAATACTGACCGGTCAAAAATAATTTTTTCTTATCTTTGGCTGCAAAAAGTATGCAGGGAACTTTAAAATTCAAACAACTTCCAGTGAGACATTTGTTTATTACGATGTAAAGAAGTTTTCTGTAAAATTGCAGAAAGATTAGTTTTATATTTACAGAAATACAATAGTTTTAAGAAAAATGCTCGCGCCGCCAACGATCCCTACCGCACAGATTTTAAGGTTAGTTGCACAGTAAAGTTTTATTTATATATAAATACATATATGTGTGTAATATTTGCATTGAATTATTTATTAACTGTTACATACTATACAACATAGGTATAAACTTTTTTAATAATTTTGTAAAACATTATGTGTATGAATATAAATATTACAAATAATTCTAGCAATATTTAATTAAATTAAGATTATTTCTGAAAATTTTTGTTAGTATATCGTTTATTTACAACTCAATTTTTATCGACTCTATAATGTATTAAAACTATTACTTAATATGCTACAACAACACTTAATGTCCTTTTTAATTACATACTATGTTGAATCTAGTATAATCTAATAATATCTATTAAAATATAATAGTTCAAAATATCACAATTGTCAAAAATTGTTTAAAATAAAAATTTTTCCTAGTTTTTAAACAATAATATTAACATCTAAAAACGTTTTATAAATTTAATAATTTTTAAAATAAAAACATTTCTTTTAACACACATATTAATCTTAATTTAATTAAATACTGCTAGAATTATTTGTAATATTTATATTCATATACTGTTTTACAAAATTATTGAAAGTTTATACCTATGTTGTATATATAGTATGTAATAGTTAATAAATAATTCAATGCAAATATTAAACACATATATTTATACATAAATAAAACTTTACCGTGCAACTAACCTTAAAATCTGTGCGGTAGGGATCGTTGGCGGCGCGAGCATTTTTCTTAAAACTATTGTATTTCTGTAAATATAAAACTAATCTCTTTGCAATTTTACAGAAAACTTCTTTACATCGTAATAAACAAATGTCTCACTGGAAGTTGTTTGAATTTTAAAGTTCCCCGCATACTTTTTGCAGCCAAAGATAAGAAAAAATTATTTTTGACCGGTCAGTATTAACAATTAAAAATCAATAAATAATTAATTGCTTTTAACATTTTCGTAATATTATCGTCTTCTATAGGTCCAAATGCATTTGTATACCAAAAATCAAAAGAATTCATTAATTTTTGTCGGAGATACGACGATTTATGTTTTAAAATTCAATAAAATTTAACATTGAAAATTAATCACATTTTTTCCATTATCATATAAAAATATTAATTATTCAAAGAAATTTCAAAGAAAAAAAAGATGCGCATTTTTATTTCCTATAAGATGGCAGTTTTCAAAATTCAAAATTTTGAATTTTCATTTTTTACACTTTACGGTACCTTTGACTGACTTTAAAGCGGCTCGCCGAGCGTACGTCCCCTTGTTGTATCCAAGCACTCAATTTGCATAAAATTAGTCGAAAGAAGTTAATTATTTAAAAATTTGAATAAAATTTTTCACAAGAATTCAATTATTTTTATAAATATTTAAATTCTTTCGTAAATTATAAAATTCGTTTCCAGGAATTCAAATTATTAGCAGGATAAGAAAGAAGTAAATTTATTTGATGAAAATTAGGAAAATAAAATATAGAATGGAATTTTTGTCAGTTTTGTGAGGTGTCTAAAACGAGTTTTTTGGTCGTCAAGTTTAATTTTTCGATAGCTACTCTTTTACTACTTTTTTTATTTTGAAAGCTACTTTTTTACAATTAATTATCCAGTGCGAAGTCTGTATTATGTATTCGGTAATAAATTTATTATGACTTAGAATATACATTTAAAAGAAAATATTACATATTATTTAAAAGCATATTACCTGAAATCTTCATTTCAAATTCAACTGGTTCTTGCATTAAGGCGTTCAATCGTAAATAAAACTCCTAAAATTATCAACAAAAACTATTCTCTTTGTGAAATTTCATGTTCTTCCATGTATATTCCTCTGAATTTTAAGTTTTTAATGAATTGTTTATGAAATAGGTTGCACAATGGACACGATGAGGACGACGATGATGATCAAAGTTCTAAAGGAGAAGGAGACAGAGATGGCGAAGTCAGTGATATGGAAGGTAGCCAAGTTTCATTGCCTAGAAGTTATACGTTACCTCGAGAATTTAAGTACAATAATTCCAATCATGTCATGAAAGGACGTCGAGGATGTACTAAAATGCTCTCCTCACGTTTTTATTTACCATCGACGAATAGTTCAGATGGTAAGTGAATTTATTATCACATTATTATATGCATAATAATAATACTTGCTATATTAAATACTAGAAGAATTAAAAAATATTTCACAGTAAATATCTTTTAATTTTTATAACAAAGAAACTGATTTGTAATTTATTTTATTTCAGGTGATGTAGATAGCGCAGACAACGAAAATGAAACAGATTCTGATATTCACAAACGAACACAAAATGTTCAGAATCATATTGAAAAAGTGCCGTCCAACCAGTTTTCATTTCAGAATAATAAAACGACAAATATGGTGAATTCAAATCCTGAAAGTTCATCAGGTTCTTATACGAATATGTACAATATTCAACGAGCAAATCAATCGCATAGAACAAAAATAAAACACGAAACGAAGCTATAATTATTTTTTACAGTTTATAAATATATAAAAATATATATTTATGTATGAATTAAAGAATTGGGTGCATAATGGGCGTTACATGGATAACGCTAATTTTGAAATTGTTGAGTGAGAATGATTACAATATCCTCTAGTTTATATTAATAAAAGTTCACGTCGATCTAAGGCTTTTTTGTGATGCTAATAATAAATATCTGGGTGTATTCCACAGGATTTCGTTGTTTTAAATATTTGCTAATAAAATTTCAAGTAAAAGTAAGTGAAGATCGACATTGCTATCAGTTTATTTTTAGTTAAGAAAAGGCTATAGAATATTTGTTTCTTTTATTAAACACTTTTAAACAACAAACAATATTGTTCTTTCTCGCTGATTAATAGTAATTATTGTATTATCTAAACACTAAAAAACTGTTTTAAGAAATTTCCGTTTCAAAAATTTTCTAAATTACCTTATCGCAGATACTTTTTAAAAACATTTTATTGAATAACAAAATTTATTTTTTACTTTCAACATTTTATGCATAAAAGTAGACGTTTTAGGCTAGTAAAAGAATGTTCTTTTCTTGGTTATTAATATCTTACTGTCATGGTCGCTTGATCAATCTCACGGCGGATCTCTATAAAGTTCAACACAAAAGTCTTACCACTAAAAGTTTTTTTTACAGATATTTGTTCACTCATAAAATTAGAATACTTTTAGCCTAGAATGAAAAACATGTGTCTAGGGTTTTTAAAATTAATTCGATTTTTTGTAGATTAATTGCTGTCAGTCCATTAAAAGTTGAAATATTAAAATTTTTTTATTTCTCTTTCCTTATAGGTAAAGACTTATTTTTGTTGTTAATCGGCGTTAAAAAAAATTCACCAAAAATAGTACATTGTGTCCCAAGGAGGCAAAACAAGTCTTCTAACGCCGAGCGAAATTTTGCGATACGAGGGGGAGATGAAGCCAACGAATTGAAGATGCGTATCGCAAAATGTTGGCCTCCGAGGTGCACATTGTGCTTTATGTAACAAAAGCATGATTATAAGTATTTTCTGCTATTTCAGAATTCATTTTAATGTTATTAATTAAATTTAAGCTGTACAGGCGACGACCACACGACGACTTGTCAAATATTATGATTTTTTAAGTTAATTTAAAGAGCAAGTCGAACAGGTTCCACAAATGACACAGAGGTGGCAGCACTTTACTAATTAATGGGGGAATAGCAGAAATCTTGCCACACTCTTAAACATTGACATATATGTAAATAAATAGTTTTAATAAAAATAAATATCGAAAGAATGTTTTATATTATTTATTTTTAATAAATGAGTTATGCTAAGAGGAATAGTGCATATGCGCAAACTACATATAAGTTTATTCTTTAGTACAGTATTTGAAAGTAGTCTTTTAAGTCATCTGCACATGCTCACTCTCGCCAATCATTAAAAGATTTAATTTGAAAAATCCTACTAACCGTCTGGGATTCAAGTTCACCGGATGCAAATAAAGACCTAAATCACATTTCCATCGCCAAGATACACCACGCGTTTTACTCCGGTAAAGTCGTCAGTATACACCCAAGCGGTCGTGGTAAAGTACGTGTAGTAATGAACAGTGGTAGAGCGGCAAATCAGATCGTCTCGGACCCCACTTTAAAATCGAAAGGTCTAGTCGCGTTAATTCCGAATAGCTTTGTCATATATCAGGGTATTATAAACAATATTGGTCTGGACATTTCTAACGAAGAGATTTTGGAAAATGTTGAAGCTTGAAGTTTTAGGTCAAAGCCAAATCTGTCTCACACGAACCTTCTATTATCGTGCTTCTTACCTTCCAAGGTACAACGTCTCTCCCGGAACGCGTTGCAATCTTCATGCTGGTAGTGCTGCCTCTACAATACGGAAAAAAGTTGAGAAACGCGCGACGCAAACGCGAGAAAAATACATGGCAATTTCTCGCGTTTCGCGTCTTACTTTCTAATTGTAGATACAGCTTTGCATGGGTGACGTCATACGTTCGTGTACACGTTCACGTTCGCGTTCATCCAATGTAGACTCTACTTCAAAGGCTCTAGCCCGGTCCGTCCTTACGTACCCGATCCCGCATGTGTCTGAAATGTTTCCGTTTTGGTCACATAGCGAAAAATTGTCAATCTAAAGCTAGATGCCAATATTGCGGTAGCACACCCCACACGATGATTCAAACAAATGTCCCCAAACCTCAGATTCCCCGACTTGCCTGAATTGTAAAGGTCCACACAGGACATCTTCGAAACTCTGCCCAAAGTTCGTCGAACAGAAGGAAGTTCGCTATTACGCGACAATGCACAGATTGTCCTTTAGCGAAGCACGACAAATTCTCAGTCCGAAAACAGTCTCGAACCCAACGCCATGCCGAAGGTTTGTATATTTGTAATCGAATCGATAAGTTTGTGCTCCTGAAGGTCAACCTGGATACCTTGATGCGATAACAAATCAGCGCCAATAATGGGGTGCAGAATATCAGCGACGCAAAACTCCCAAGAAAAATCCCGGCGCAATCCGAGCTCAAGCAAATAGGTGTTTGGAACCGTATGTCGCGATGCGTGTGTAAAAACACACGCATCGCGACATAATTTTTTGGCTGCGAAAAGCGTGGGTTGCATCTCCTCGGAGATTCTATCGTCGATCTGAGTTAGTTCTGTTAAATTTTTGGTCAAGCTGGAGCTAAAATTTGCCTATGCAGGGGGGGTTAGTTATCCATGAATAAGGATCGTAGTACCTCGTTGCTGCATTGACCGTTTGAAATATTTCTCTTATGGCTTAAAATAAATTACGGTTTGCCCTTGAGAACTTCGCCTTTAATTAACTGCCGAAGTCTATGCTCATCGCTCGTACAAAAACTATTTAAGATACCGTTTCGGATTTGAGTGTCAATATATGCAAATGCTGGGCGTTGGAGAACCACGCATCGCACGCATATTAGAACATTAAACCAAAGGACCCCCCCATGTCACACACTGTCCCATACATTAGCGCCATTTTTTCTATACACTGCAAAAAGAAGTATCTTATTTAAGATGTTTTGGTAGTCATTTTTAAGTTATTTGAAATATCTTAATTTAAGATGTTTAAAGTACCTTCGTAACCATTTTCATAATATTTTTTGGGGAAAAAGTTTTGAGGTTAACTATAGGCTTACACTACCGTCCGAAATTGTGCGAACGCTAACATCTCGAGCTATTAAAAAACACACCCGCACAGAAACAGTGATAACTCGGTTAAAAATGAAGCTAGATGCTTTTTTTGAGTTGCATTGGAAAGCTTATTAAATTTCCAATGAAATGCCACTATTTTAAGTCGTATTGCATAAGTAGGAAGCGAGATATGTTATGAAGACAAAAAAATAATTTTATTTTTTTCGGAATTTCTTACTCTGACTTTGACTCCTGACAAAATTTAGAAAAGTTGATGAAAAAAATTGTTACTTTCACAGACTATTCTTTGTAATCTAAACTTTAAATAGAGACCAAGAACAGCAAAAAATATTTACGGGTTCCCGAGATATTACAAAAAGAGTCGGACCGTGCAAAGCAGAATTTTCAATTATCGATTTCTCTAATTCGCCGTTGAGTCAATTGCGTGTCTGTAAAAAAAGTGTCGAAAATTAATTTTACCAAGTACATTCTTACTGGGATCCATTTTTTAAATATCAATATATAATAAATTAAATTAAAAAATAGATCCCAGTAAGAATGTACTCGATAAAATTAATTTTCGACACTTTTTTCATTAGACACGAATTGACTCAACGGCGAATTAGAGAAATCAATGATCGAAAATTCTGCTTCGCACGGTCCGACTCTTTTTGTAATATCTCGGGAACCCGTTAATATTTTTTGCTGTTCTTGGTCTCTATTTAAAGCTTAGGTTACAAGGAATAGTCTGTGAAAGTAACAATTTTTTTTATCAACTTTTCTAAATTTTGCCAGGAGTCAAAGTCAGGGTAAGAAATTCCGAAAAAAATAAAATTATTTTTTTGTCTTCATAACATATCTCGCTTCCTACTTATGCAATACGACTTAAAATAGTGGCATTTCATTGGAAATTTAATAACCCGTGCAGAAATTTTGACCGGGGCCAGATCGGGACAAACCGGGCCCCGATCTGGCAACCCGACCTGGCCCCGGCCTGGTTAAAACACTAAAACCGACCAAGGCCATGGCACTTTGCCCGATCTGGCCGCCCTGTCGGGACCCGGTCGGGGCCATGGGATTTCCCCCGATCTTTTCGCTACCCAGGTAGAAATCCAATACTGACTGCATTTTATTATATTAAAGCTCGTTATTTGATTATTAAAGCATGAGGAGTATTTACTTCAATATTAATAATTATTATTAATATTTTTGTAGTAAATAAACTTTTATGAGTGTCATTAACAATGTAAATAATTATTAGAATTGCTTTTAATGAACTAAGTTTTTAAAAAAATATTTTTCTTATTTTCTTCATTAATTTAGACAGATTATCTTATTCAAATTAATGCCTAATTTATTATTATTATTGTTAATAATTATTTAAACCTATACTTTATGTAACATTATTAAGAATTATACACAAAACACTTAAAACTAAGACGGAAAAATATCGCATGCACGGGGGATCGAACCCTAGACCTCGAGGACGCAAGTCGAATACACATACCGCATAGCCACGCAAGCTTGGAAGCGACCTTGCTTAAACTTCCTTTTGAATCATGAGACCGTTATATACAGTGCTATCATAATAAATTGACTGTATCATATATGTTTATGATAATAATATGATAAAAATTATTAATTTATTTATTTATTCTCTATTATTTATAATTTAACTATTTTTTAAAATAATAAAATTTTTTTATTATTAATAATTCACAATGATACTAAAAATTATTAATTAATAATTTTTTGTTTTTTGCCTTTAACATGGAATTTCAATTTAAGTGTGAAAAATAATTAAGAGTTTTTAAGAGTTATAAATGTCAAAAATAATATGTTAATATTATAACCACAATTAAATTAAACATTTTAGGAAATATTTTTGGTTATCACCATGATAACATCGACAAATGGTTTACCCTCGACAATTGGTGCGTTTGTCCTATTGTTTTAAATTAAAGGAGAATAAATTCTTAAAACATCCCTCGAGGCCAATTTTTGAGTTTTTTATTTGTTTATAATTTTTATTTTCAAATTTCAATCAAAGTTAACAAATTAACACAATTTTTTAAAAACGGACGTTTATTTTCTTATTCCGTTACTGCACATGCTCTAAATCAGTTTAAATTAATCCAATATTACCAACAGACAATTAAAAACCCATAAAGTAATATATTTCAATTGTTATAAACAACATTAATTAACAAATAGTTAACTTTGATTCCTCTCCAATAAAAATTTTTTTGCAACATTTTCTTTTTAATTTTAGTTCATTTGAAGAATATTTTTCTTTTATGATTAAAAAATAACTTATTTAAATTGTTATAAACAATATTAATTAACAAATAGTTAACTTATGATCCTGTCCAACAAAAAATTTTTGTTACAAATTTTCTTTTTTACTTAGGTTCATTTAAAGAATATATGTCTTTTTTGCTTATAATATAACTTATTTAAATATTTAATATTATATATCCGTGGTCTATTAACATTATCTAAATAAAAAAGTAAACGTGAAAAAAAAATTTTTGGTGGAAAGGAACAAAAAATTAACTATTTGTTAATTAATATTATTTGTAACAATTTAAATAAGTTATTTTTTAAACAAAAAGGACACATATTTTTAAAATGAACTTAAATTAAAAAGTAGACGTGAAAAAATTTTTTTTTGGTGGACAGGAACACAAGTTACATAACTATTTGTTATTTAATATTGTTTATAACAATTTAAATAAGTTATTTTTTAATCAAAAAGGACCAATATTCTTAAAATGGACTTAAATTAAAAAGAAAATGTGAAAAAAAATTTTTAGTGGAATAGGAATCAATGTTAACTATTTGTTAATTAATATTGTTTATAATAATTTAAATAAGTTATTTTATGATCAAAAAGGACAAATATTCTTTAAATGAACTTAAATTAAAAAGAAAAGGTGAAAGAAAAACATTTTTTAGTGGAGAGAAATCAAAGTTAACTATTTGTTAATTAAAATTGTTTATAACAATTGATAGAAATTACTTTGTTTTATTAATTGTGTGGTCGTCATATTGTATTAATTTAAACTGATTCAGATCATGTGCAGTAACGAAATAAGAAAATAAACGCGTCCGTTTTTAAAAAATTGTGTTAATTTGTTAACTTTGATTGAAATTTGAAAATGAAAATTATAAACAATTAAGAACTAAAAAATTGGCCTTGAGGGATGTCTTAAGAATTTATTCGCTTTTAATTTAAAATAAAGAATACTGAAACCGGTTAAGAATTGTTGGCTGTAGACAGTTTTCAATAGTAAATTTAAAAAAAAATCCCATTGTGCGCTGTTTGTAGATCCTTGGGCAAGCCCGGCCTGGTCCTGGTCGGGGCCACGAAGTCGGGGCCAGATCATGAAAACCCGACCGGGGCCAGGGCGGTAATCGGGAACAAATGTGGCGATTTCTGCACGGGAAGCTTTCCAATGCAACTCAAAAAAACATCTAGCTTCATTTTTAACCGAGTTATCACTGTTTCTGTGCGGGTGTGTTTTTTAATAGCTCGAGATGTTAGCGTTCGCACAATTTCGGACGGTAGTGTATATATAAGACATTTTATGCATCTTAGTTTTTAGTAACTTAAATTTTTTCGCATCTTACAATTCACAAGTATCTTATCGCTAAACATCTTATTGAGACAGAAACATCTTAATTTAAGATACTTTAAAAAACTTACAGAAGTATCTTACTTTTTTAAGATAGAAGAAATATCTAAGACGTATAAAACATCTTAAAAATCAGTAAGATATTTTAGAAAACATTTTATTTTAAGATGTAAGATACCATTTTTCCATCTTTTTTTTTTTTTTTTTTTGCTTAGGGACTTTTGGGAAATCTGCTTACAGATACCTTGGCTTCCGCACTCCAAGGTTATGTGGGGTTGGTATGACAATTAAAAAAAAGAAAAAGAAATGTAAATTTAATAAACTGGCGACCTACTGCCAGCCCGACCCACTAAAACCCGTAACCCTTCTTCTGGAGCCCTTTACCCTCCCTCGGAACTGTCGTAAGACTTTAGCCTTCGAGGGTGGCGCTCCAACTCTGTCGCTATTGCGACTTTCTGCTTTTCCCTGCGGTTATCCTGCGTTAATAGTTAAAAATTTTGAAACTATTTCAATATAAAAGCGGAATTAACAGCACAACAATAATTAAAAATAACAAATGTGTAATTAAGTGTAAAAAGTCAAAAGATAAAATTATAAACGGATATATAAAAAAAGAAAAAATAAACGCGTATAAAATATTGAAAACATAAAACTGTACAAAGATGAATAAAAAACACAAACAAATTAAAAAATGTATAAGGACAAATAAATCACAAAATAAATTAATAAAAAAAACAAACAAACAAATTAAAAGCTGTTTAAATTACGCTTTTTGGCGGCCGTCGAGATCCTTCCTCGACATAACCGAGATTATGAAGTTCTCGACTTGCCGCCAATTCTCCTCTGACTGGGTCATCAGCGATACCATGTTCTCCGGTGTAACTTGACTGTTTACACCTTCGAACATGGCCCGCCTCTCCAAGTCCCATTTCTTGCATGAGAAGAGGGTGTGCTCCGCGTTGTCCTCAGGGAACTGGCAATATGCACACACCTCGTTCTCGCGTAATTTAAAGCGACACAGGTACGAGTTAAAACACCCGTGACCTGTGAACGCCTGAGTCAAGTAATAGGAAACCTGACCGTGTTTCCTATTTATCCAGGTGACGAGTGCCGGGATAAGGCGATAAGTCCATCGACCTTTTTCCTCACCATCCCATCTTTCTTGCCATCTTTCTATGAGCCTGTGCCTCGCTTCTTTGCGGATCAGGCCCTTGCTTGGTCTTAATTCCTCATTCAAGGAACTGCTTTCTTTAGAAAAGAGAAACATTTCTTCCCTTTCCCTCGCCAAAAGATCTGCTGGCGGGACACTTGCAAGGACCTGCACAGCACTCGTAGATACCGTCTTATATGCAGAGATGATACGCGTTGTTATCGATCTCTGCGCAGACAGTATCTTTTCACAGATGGTCACACATCTTTTACTCCTCAGGGATGGGGCCCACGCTGGTGCTGCATAGAGCATTTTAGCGTGGGCGACACTCACCACCAGTCTTCTTTTTTGTTCACGGGGTCCGCCAACATTTGGCATTAGCCGTGAAAGATTAGCCGCACACTCGATCGCCTTATTTGACGCCGTAGCCATGTGGTGGTGGAAGTTTAATTTTCCATCTAACTCCACACCAAGATATTTAATTTGCTTACTCCACTTGACCTCGAATCCGTCTATCACGATTCGTGGGAGCTCATAACCACGTCTGTCTGTGACCAGCAGTGCCTCGGTCTTTTCCAGGGCCATTTCAAGACCTCTGGTATCCAGCCAGCTTTTAGCTAGTCGCAGACATTCGTTCACCAATGTCCCAAGAGCCTCCTCACTTTCGGCAGTGCACACGAATAACGCGTCGTCCGCAAAGCCGATGATCACCGCACCTTCGGGCAGATCCATTCGCAGAAAATCATCGTAAGATACATTCCATACAAATGGACCCACCCTCGAGCCTTGAGGAGCCCCACGCTGCATCTCTTCCTTGAGAGTGCAGGTGTCTCCCTCATATATAACCCACCTGTCGCTAAGATAATTATCCATTATCCGCAACAAGTAGGGCGGCATGTTTTTCTTTTCCATCGACTCGATGAGATCTTTCCATCTTGCGGAATTAAACGCGTTGCGTATGTCAATTGCTACCAACGCGCAGAAGCTCTTCTTTTTTCCAGGTCCTAACTTGTTTTTTCCTGCTTTGGCTATGTCCACAACTGCCTGGATGGCATCAACTGTGGACTTGCTTTTACGGAAACCAAATTGGTGATCGGATAAACTATTCTCTCCGGTCAAGTGGCTTTGCATTCTCTGCAGAACCATATCCTCTAGAAGTTTACCCATCGTATCTAGCAGGCATATAGGCCTGTACGATGAAACCTTATCTAGAGGTTTTTCACCTTTCCTTAGGAGGACTAACCTCTGTCGCTTCCAGTCGCGGAAGAACTCTCCTCTCTCAAGGCAAAGATTGAAGCATCGAAGCAGAATCTGGGGTGAAGTGTCGATTACCAACTTTAGGATCTCGTTACTTATCCCATCGATTCCAGGCGCCTTGCCTGTTTTCAATCTTTTGCCTGCTTTTTGCAGTTCACTAAGTGTGAAGAGTTCTTCCTCTTCGACTTTGCAAAAACTCCAGTCCCTTCTAAGGTATGGCTCCGCAGGAGGAAACAAAGAACTTATTATCTTTCTGACCCAATCGGGATTGTCCAGACCGGGGGTCTTTTGCCTCGTCACTAATTTCTTAGTTACGATTTTAAAAGCCAGACCCCATGGGTCCTTATCGACTTCCTCGATTAGGTCCTTCCAGCTATGGCGTCGCGACTTCCGGATCTCTTTCTTGAGGTTCTTTTTCGCCTCCTTGAAAGCCTCTTTCAGCAAGGGATCTCCCTTAGATCGGGTATATGTCCTTCTTGCTTTGAGGCATTCCTTTCTCAAGGAGGCTAGCTCCTCTGACCACCAGTGCAAGGATTTTCTTACGGGAGTGGCGCCTTTGCGTGGCATTGACGCATTGCAAGCGGTGACTATCATGTTCCTCACCGCTCGCACCTCCGCATCCAGACTGCTCGGCCTCTTCACCCAGCCCAAGTCCTCAATTAAAAGGGCTTCTCTTAGGGACCGGCCGAACTTTTTTTTGTCGAGTCTCTTCATATTCCACGAGGAGGTTTTGCGACTAGGAGCATCCTGTCTTTTTCCTCCTCGTGTGTCTCCCATCGAGACTGAGAACTCAATATACTGGTGGTCACTTGCGGTATATTCCTCAGAGACCCGCCAGTCGGTTATGCGGCTAAATAGTTTAGACGATGCGATTGTTAGATCTATAATTGATCCGATCGCACCTCGTCTAAAAGTCCATGTATTGCCTCGGTTTACTGCCAATAAGTCGTTTCTGGAGATCATTTCTCCAATACGAATTCCTCTCTTGTCGAGTCTCGTCTCACCCCACTCTGGCGACTTTGCGTTAAAATCACCAGTGATGATGACATCCAGCCTGGATTCTGTGAGGCTCGCGCGCTTCTAGGTCTTCGATATTGGCTTCGAAGTTTGTCAGTGGGTCGTTGGGTGAGAAGTAGCAGCTATACATACGTATATTAGCCACCTCTATCCACACGAACCCACTGCTCGTCTCCAGAAACTTGTCAACCCGCAATTCTGGGTTGCACAGCTTTATGGCGGCTCTCTTTGCCTTATCCTGATACCAAGGGGCGAGGTCGCTTCCTTGATACTGCTCACTGCAGAACAGGATATCGACCTCATTTTCCCTTGCTGTTTGCATTAGGAGCAACTGTGCATCCTTACTTGTATGCAGGTTGACCTGCAAAAATTTTAAGGATTTGCCCTTTTAATCTTTTGCAGTTCTTCTCTGTAAACCGGGCAGGCTCTCTTTCCGGAATCGTGATCCGTCTCTGGCTTCCCCAGGTCCAAGCACGTAAGGCACTTCGGCTTAACTTTACAGCTCTTCGCGAGGTGTCCCTCTCCGCCGCATCTCCGACAGTTTTTACTTCTGTCGGGGCCTTTGCAGGTTCGGGTAGAGTGTCCATAGGCTAGGCACTTTTGGCACCTAGCTACTTCAACATGCTCGCGAATTTGAGCATTTATCCAGCCGATTTTGATTCGGCCAAGTTTAAGCAGAATGTCACTTTCTGCTTCTGCCAAGCGGATTAGAGCAACCTTAGTTCCTTTGTAGCGCGGCAGTAATTTGCACTCTATAGGCAGGTCGGACTTGCCCAGCTTTTCTTCCAATGCTGAAGTCACCTCACTCTCTGTAGTGGCTTCATCCAGGTCTCTGATTTCTAGAGACCTCTTATTTACAAGAGGTATGACCTCGGCCCTGCCATGCAGGGCCAAGGACAGACTCTTCGCAAATTCTAAGGTCTCTCCACCCTTTTTCACTATCAGGAGAACTTCCTGTTTAAAAGTTCTCCTGATTTTCTGTACCACGGTGCCTGTATCTTCAGGTTTAACCTTTTCTTTTATCAGTGGCAAGATACCCTCGTAAAACTTTGGGTCTCTTGTCGTGATCTTCACAGCTTCCGTGGACCTGAGTTTCGAAGGGGGCTTCGTGAGCTCTTTTTTCTCGCCTTGGGTCTTTCTTCCTGGAGCCCGTTTGTTTCTTTTTCCAACAACCTTAAATTCATCCTCAATGACCGCTCCGTCTTTTAAGACGGTATTGGCATACGTCTTACTAGGACTACTTGAGGACGCCCCTTTTGCTTCAACTAGCGACTCAGGATTAAGCTGTGGAGCATCCTTTCGCTTAATCCTCTTTTCACTTTGAGTCGCTCGTTGTGGACTCACATCCGGGCTTACTCCTTCCCTAGGGCGCTTATTAACCTTTTTCGTCTTAGTTGCGCCTGCAGCCGCGCTATCCCGGGTTGCAATAACACTCTTTGTCTGCCGTGAAGTTTCCACAGTTGGAAATTGCGGCTCTTGGTCTTTGAAAGGCTCGGGGATAAAACGTAAATTCTTACAGATTATATCGAACGCATTTTCCAAAACCGTCACGCCATCCTGGATGTCACGACCGACGTTTTTTTGTCGCTTGAATCCTTGGCGCAAGCTTTTAAAAATTCCCGGAATAGCCAGGAACTGATTTGCGACATTTGATTCGTAGCATGTCACCTGGCTATCTATTTGGCTCCCTCCAAAATCCTTGGAGCCATCTGCACCGACTATCGAGGCTTGCACCCGATCAGAATCGGTGGTGGGATTACCCTCTTTCGAGGTACCCACTTGGAGTAATTTATGCGATTCTTTATCCATTTCATTCATTTTTTTGGTTTTAAAATTAGGGAACCACCCTGTTGGTTGTCCTTTAGTAAAAAGCCCCGCCACCACGGCAAGGTCTACCGAACATATCCAAGATGCCAGTCGTGTCTGGCAGCGAACCCACTTCTCCCAACTCATCAAAGAAATCAATCATGTCTGGCAGCGGACCCACTTCTCCCAGCCCATCAAAGAAATCAATGATGTTCGGCAGTGGGTCCACTTCTCCCAGTACATCAAAGAAATCAATGACATTTGGCAGTGGATCCGCTTCTCCCAGCACGTCAAAGACATCGATGATGTTCGGTAGTGGACAACCATCGGCGGGGCCATTTTTCCATCTTACATCTTATTTTAAGATATCAAATAAGACACTTAGGGGAGAGTGGAGCAAGACGGGGTACCGGCCTTATTTAACAAACGAATTAACCAATCGCGATTATATTTTACATAATATACTGCACCGAGACGATAGTTTCTTGTTTACAAAACCTAAAAGCCGTGGGAACAAATCTTTTATCTGTTTTACTAAAAAAACTGTTTATGACGATTTTCTTGTCATTTTTTTTACTTTTTTTAGGAGGTGTTTACTACTTAATAATAACAGTTAATGAACTGTATAAATTTTTTTCTAACTGTCAAGGGTTACAGAAGAAGGGAAGCATATGTTTTTTTTGTTGAATCGTAAATTGTAGTAATTAACCTCTTTCTTCAATTTCGTAGGTGGGGGCAAGATAGGGTAGGAGAGAGTGGGGCAAGACGGGGTACACAAATTAAGCAAAAGAAAAGAGAAATAA
Source organism: Leptopilina syphax (assembly GCA_032872505.1). Taxonomy (NCBI): domain Eukaryota; kingdom Metazoa; phylum Arthropoda; class Insecta; order Hymenoptera; family Figitidae; genus Leptopilina; species Leptopilina syphax. The sequence continues at coordinate 6,633,272 of CM065471.1, read as the reverse complement.
GAGAAGTTAAGAAAACTACTAAAATCAAGACTGAATAAAATAAAAGTGACCAAAAAGAAAAAAGCTTGTCAGGTTAAATCATCAATATTAGCGATGGTAAAGTGAAAAATACACCTTGTCTCTATTGTAATGGTTATTATTTAGACTAAAATGAAGGCTGGGCTGCTTTTTTGTCTACGGCCAATGGGCTCACTGCAGTTATGCATGAAGATGAAGATGCAACCTTTACTTGTGAAATTTGTCGACAGAAATAGGTTGCTTTCTTGAGTACCCCATCTTACCCGCCGGTGGGTCAAGATGGGGAGATTTGCAATTTTTTCAATATTATTAATTATAAGCTTTTTTAAGAAACAGATGGCCTTTGTACGCCTTTTTTACGAAAGACTGATTTCCAAAGATGATAATTAAAAATAATAATAAAGTATATATTCGATAATTTTCGTTTTTTTGCGCTTTAAACCTTAAGTATTCCGTCTTGCCCCACTCTCCCCTATTTTTGCAGTGTAGGTTGTTACAAATATCTTGACCCCCCCCTCCCCCTGTTCGCGTGACGTATTATGTGTACGGCCCCAAAGAGATACATTTTCTAAAATTTAACTTTTTTATATTTTTTTAATTAACTTTTTTGCAGGACATAATCTAATAGTGTACTAGTGCCAGTCTAACAGACGATTTGCAATTACTTAGATATCGAATGTTTTGTCTAAATCGTCCATTGTACCTCTCATTTCTTAATAGAGCGCACCAACAAGAATTAAGTTGTCTATTCGAAGTCCTAGGCATCGATTAGATACCTACTTAGCATCTAAGATGTCGAATAGACCACTTGTCTTTTGCGAAGAAGCAGCCGAATTCTGCGCAGTAAACGTCTAATAGACAACAATTTAGACGTCTATATAGACGTCTTGTGGCGTCCCATTTCGACGTCTATAATATAGATCTCGATTTAGATTCCACATAGATAGATGTTTTACACGTCAAATAGACGTCGATTAGATCTTTCATTTCTGACTGGGAAATTTTTACCGAAAGTAAAATTAATTTAATAAAGTGCACGAAATAATTTTAAAAGAGAAAAAGGAAAAAAATTATCTTTTTTAAAAGGGATCTCTATAATGCCCCGTGGATATTGTCTTTGTTAATTAAATAGAAAATAAATAAATAAACGGATCTAGAATAAAAAAAAGTTCTTTTTTGAAAAATGCCGAACACCACATGCGCGCAATGAATTTATTCAGATATCTCTTCCCTTGAGCCTCTTAAACTGGTCAATGAGGAGATTAGCAATATTATTTGGCAAAATCCATCACCTTCATCAACACGTTTTTGTCGCCTTCATAGAGTTTGCAAAAGAAACTCCTGAGAAAACAAGATGCCTTGTAAGTGACATTGAATTTCAAATCGCTGCTCTGATACCTTCATCGACAGTGCACATCATTATACCTCGACGTCAAACCTCCCGCTTGATATATTACGAAAGTAGTGAGAAAACACTGGGCTATAGCGAGAGTCGAAGCCCGGTCACCCATCCAAGTACTAACCGCACTAGATGTCGCTTAACCTCGATGATCGCAAGCCACGGAGTCTCACCACCGTAATATACCATCGGTGAGTAACTAGTTCTATGTCAGTTCAATCGTTTTTTAAAACTGTCGTCCACCATATTGGATCCGCCATTTTGAAGTAAGTATACCCCAGTAGCACGTCAGGTAGTCAAAACCTTGCAGAAACTTAACATTGCAAGGTTCGAAAGTTTGAGAAAACCTTGCAAACATTGCTGCAATGTTGCTGCAACTTGGGAATGTCCTTGCTGAGATAAGTTTTTGCAACTTTTTTGGGATATTGTTGAAGGCTTGTGCAAACTTGTCAACATTTTTAGCAAGGTTTTAAAAAAGTTTTAGAAAGTAATAAAAAAATATTGGGCAATATTTGGTTTCTGAAATAACATGTAATATTTTACTCCTTATTGTCGTTTATTAAATTTATTATGTATAAGCAGTATACATAATTATTTAATTTAAAAAATTGAACTTAACTTCAAACAAAATATTTTGATATGTGGGTGATTAAAATTAAAATGTCATTTTCATGTCCTGCCCAAAAATTTGGAATACTAGTTCATATATAGAAGTTTTGTAAGTCAATTAATTTTCTTAATCACTCCTTTTACCTAAATTAATCATTCTTAGTCGCTGGAAATTCTCTGAAAAAATTTGTTAGAAGAATTAGAAGCAAAATGTCAGTGGTGTCCCTTGTACGCACTTAAGAAATCAGAACTTTACCTAATAATAAAAATTTTGATTCTCACATTTTTAGTACCAGAAAAATTATGTTGTACAGATAAGAGTCTATATTTTGATCCAGTGCTAGAAAAAATATCAAAACCGCCTGTCCGTAAGTTTAATATTTTTAAGTAATTATCGAAAATTTTGAAAATCATACCTGATATTTAAATAACCTAGTGCAGATAATTGCCTTCCCAGTAAAAAAAGAAGTATTGAGTGAAGCGTTTAGGAATTGAGTGAAGCTCTGAGCCAATACGGATTCGAGTAAAAACCGTATTGGGACGTTTGACTCAATCTTTTTTTCATCCGCCCAATACGGTCTTATTTTAGCATTAAAATTAAAATCACATGAGCAGAATACACATTATAAATTGAAAGCACAATTGTCCTGGAATGTAAAAATGCCGATTTAGATAAGAAACTGTGAATATTTTTTATTTTTTGTTAAAAATTGGTAAAAGCAAAGTTTGACAAGCGCAACTGAATTTACCATGTGAATAAATGAAGTGGTAAGTTTAAATGGACGAAATGGACTAAAAGAAATCTACTTTTACCGACAGAAAGTTCCTAGAGAATTGTGGTAAATTCAACAAAACAATGAAATTTCATTGTTTTCTAGGAACTTTCTGTCGGAAACAGAAGCTTTCTTTTAGTCCATTTAAACTTGCCACTTCATTTATTCAGATGGTAAAATCAGTCGCGCTTGTCAAAATTTGCTTTTACCAATTTTTAACAAAAAATAAAAAATATTCACAGTTTCTTGTCTAAATCGGCATTTTTACATTCCAGGACAATTTTGCTTTCAATTTATAATGTGTACTCTGCTCATGTGATTTTAATTTTAATGCTAAAATAAGACCGTATTCGGCGGATGAAAAAAATATTGAGTCAAACGTCCCAATACGGTTTTTACTCGAATCCGTATTGGCTCAGAGCTTCACTCAATTCCTAAACGCTCCACTCAATACTTCTTTTTTTACTGGGTTATTAAGCGTTAATAGTATTGGTGATATGTATAGCTTCTTAAAGAAAAAACATTACATCATTCTACCACATCTATAACTTGTACGGTTGGTGGCAGAAAGCAAGTATCACTTTGTCGAGCACACCATGTCAGTGGTGTCCCCATTGAAAAATTGTTCATAATAATAATATTTTTTAAATATTATTGTATCACGTTTTCAGGTATTACACGTACTTTAAAAACCGCACCGACTTTAACTTAAAAATAAAGTCTTTCTTTTTCGAAAATGAGAAATAAAGCAAAATGTCAGTGGTGTCCCTTGTCAGTGGTGTCCCCTCAAAATTCTGTTTCTTGCATCTTATTATTTTATTTTTAATAAATTTGTGTTAAATTTACTTCTTATATGCAGTTAATGAAGATTTGATACTGGATTGTAATTTATAAGCTGATTTTATTCTCACTATTCAAAAAAAATTATCAGTGAAATCTTTCAAAAATGTCAGTGGTGTCCCTCAATGTTCATATGTTTTTTTGGTCTTCAAAAGTATATAATTTATGGCAGAACTCATTACAAATATTTTTTAAGTCATGTTGAAACATTTATTATTGTAATTTGAAATATTTTAACTTTTTAAAGTTGCAAGAATTTATTTGAGAAAAGAATAAACGAAAACAGAAAATTTCTTATCATTTCTGCCTACCGTTTTTCACCTGGTGGAAATTAAAATTTGCTTCCACCTGCTCGACCACTATTATTTTTGTCCATCACATATTCTAGTCAACCAAAATAGAGTATCGTTAAGTTCAAAATCCAACATCGAAAAATCAAAGTTAGTAGGATCAAAAATGACATTATAATTTTAATCACCCATGTATTTTGTGCAAAATGATTGTAAAAAAGTAGAATTTAAATTAGAGCTGTGCAAAGAATTCGAACCGGACTGTTCGAATTTTTTCGCCTAGTTCGAATGTCGAAAATTCGACATTCAAGTTAGCTTAGTTCGAATGTCGGTTTTTCGACATTCGAACTAGCCCAGTTCGGATGTCGAATATTCGACATTCGAACTAGCCCAGTTCGAATTTTGCACAGCTCTAATTTAAATGTATGAAAAAAAGATTTTAAACATAAAATTCATAACCATGAATTTTATATAAACCTTTAAACATAAATTAAATTAAAAACGTCAATTTAAAAATTAAATCTATCATTTATAATAATAGTTTAGGTCAATGAAAAATACTTATTTGTTTAACGGTAATCGAAGGTCTGTGAACTTTCCATGTTATGGGAGACATCCGATTATCGCCCACCAGAAACGGCAGACTGCACTAACTTGTTTAAATGACGTGATAAACAAACATTTTTCAACCACGATTTTTCTAAACACAGACACTTTTTAAAAAAATAAACCAACGTACAACGAATAAGCATCTTCCAAAATACAATAATCCAAAAGATTGTTTAAATTCATGCAGAAACGCGGTTGTATAAAGTAAAATTCGAAAGTAATGTAATATAAGCTAAGAATACATATATGTATGACAGCTGGGCTATTGTGCTTGCTGCATGCTTCTGTCTTCTTCTGGCGACTGTCAGTGAACCGCTTCTTGCAAGGACATTTTCAAGTTGCAGCAACATTGCAACAATATTGCAGCAATGTTTGCAAGGTTTTTCTTAAACTTTCGAACCTTGCAATGTTAAGTTTCTGCAAGTTTTTGTCAACCTAACGTGCTAGTAGGGTAAACTTATCAATTATGTTTAACTAGATCTCTAAATGTCAATTTTAAGTGAAATTGAAATTTAGGACACTAAATGTCTATTAAATAAGTTAAAAAATACTTTTCGTCTAAATTGTTGTTAAATAAATAATCAAATAAATTATCAGCAAACGCATCCCAGATAGCAAGATGCGCGCATACTGTCGGGTATATTTCGCGCACACGTTCTGGTTAAAAATATATATAATAAAAAAAATTAATAAATATAATAAATATATATATCCTCATATGCTACGCATATGAGTCGCACTTCGTGCTGATCGCATGGGTGAATGAAAATATGCGAGTTTTGAGCATTTCAGTGATAATTATGATATGTATTTTAAAAAAACGGACTACCCGAGTCGAACTTTTAGACCTGTTTACCTCCTGGTAAGTGTAATTTAACCCTAACCTGCACCTAAGAAACCCTTGGTGTTTCTTTTTCTCCTGCGTAAGTACTATTTAACTCTGACAACTCCTTTTTAAGTACTAATTGAACCTTAATCCCTGTATTACTTCTACTACATTTTTACATTTATAAATATTATTGACAATATAAAATTATATTGAATAATAAATATAATTAAAAATAATGTTGAATTACGAATTGACTGATCAAAAACTTTTATATCATTTATTAATGTTGACTTTAAAAATATTAGTTATAAATTTTCTAACAATTTATAAAAATTCAATACAAAATATTTAATTTAAAACTTATTAACAATAACATTCAAAATAAAATAGATACATTGTAATGTTTTGTGTGCTTCTGATTGAATATCAATCATGAACAAATTTTATTTTTAAGCTCTTTTTACATTTTCCTTTAAATGAGCGACGTTTCAGTAGACATCGCGTTTCGCCAAGACAGATTGATGTGAAAATTGAATAAAATATTATTCTAACTCTTGCTTATTTGTGGGTAAACCAATTACATAGTATTGTCAATTTTGATATTTACGCAAACGGCTTGTAAGGAGGTGACGATTACAGCAATAACATAACATGTCAGTCGGCATTTATGTAAAAAAAACCAGTTCCATAAGTATAAAGATCTCTATTTGCAAGGAATCCATCGTCGCTAATAATTTCAGTAATAATTGCAAAATGATCACCCTTTCCTTCAGCCCTCGAAATCTCGAGATAACTGGGTTGTCCTTCCACGAAGATATTCTCTTAGAGAATTTCTGAAGAATAAAGTTCCGTCTGATTTCTAATGGAGGCTCGTTCGCTTCCGACAGAAGGATAAGAATGGGGGTGGTAATAAATCTATCAGTATGATCCACTCTCCTTCTAACGAATATGGATGATTGACATTTAGTCGGAGCAATGTCCATCCCTAGTGATTCGATTCACGGCTTTAATTTCCTAACAGCTTTTTCCAGTAAAATTAATGCCTCTCGGATATCTGTAAATCAGGTGTAGAGCAAGACGTCATCCGCATATTGTAGCACTCTTACATCTTATGGAAATACTTTTAAAATACCTTTTAGAGCAAAATTGAAGAGTATTGGGGACAAGACACCTTCCTGGGGCACTCCTGAGCCGCACATGTGGTGTTCTCCATTAGCTTCCCCAAAAACGAGAACTATTGACGAGATCATATATACTATGAAGTTGTATAGTCTCGTTGGAGTGTTTTTCTCCTTCAGTTGCTCCAAAACTTTTTGTGGTAACAGTGAGTTGAAGGCTCCTTTGAGGTCTAAAGCCAACACTGCGGTTACTTTCTCCCTAGCGAATCCACTCATGATGTCAGTCGCCAGTACCGTAGTGCAATCTATCACCGAACGGTTTCTTCTAAAACCAAATTGATCTTGTGGAATGAATCTTCGATTTTCTATGAAGTGTTCTAACCTCCTTTGGATTAACCTCTCCATTAATTTTCCCATATTCGACGTTAGTTATATAGGTCTATATCCTTTTCCACATGGTTTCGGTATAAATTTCACCCATGATCATAAGGTGACCAGCTTGTGAAATTGGATCCAATAGTTTCTTCCATTGCTCTAAAGATATTTTTTTTTGCTGGTGGAATGTATATTGAGATTATATAGATTGGACCCTTTAACGATCTAATTTTGACACCAACCGCTTCCATTGAGTTACTCCATTGACCCTGTAATTTCAGTTTTTCTATTATGAAGAATTTCTTTATGAAGAGCATTGTCCCTCCTCCATGATCATTTTCTTGTCGGTCATATCGGAACAACGCAAGTTCTTTGATATTCCAATTTGCAATACTCTTGTTCATCCAAATCTCCGTAACCCCTACAATGTCCAGATCATGTTGAAAAAACATAGTTTCGAGATTGATTTTCTTTTTACTTAAGCTTCGTACATTCCATGTAGCGCACTTAAGTAGTGGTTCCGTGTGTTTCGACATTTTCACTTTTACTCTTAAAATTTCCTAAATATAGATTAATTATCTATATTAATTCTCTCTGCCGTTGGTTGTCCACTGCCGACCATCATTGATGTCTTTGATGTGCTGGGAGAAGCGGGTCTACTGCCAAACATAATTGATTTCTTTGATGTGCTGGGATAAGTGGTCCCGCTGCCAGACACGACTGGCATTATGAATATGTTCGGTAGACCTTGCCGTGGTGGCGGGGCTTTTCACTAAAGGGCAACCAAACAGCAAGAAAGAATGGATTCACAAAATTCAAAGAAAGTACCCTATGTGCGCAGGCCGGATACGGGAAATCTCACCATCGGTCCCAGGACTGATGCTCAAGTGCGCGCGGATTGTGGGGGCGCACAATTTCTTGCAGTGCCACGGGTGATCGTGGAAAGATTAGATCCACAGAACATCGTGGAAGGAGAAAAGGAAGCGCGTCGAGCCTTCTGAGTGTGTCAAGCTGCAGTAGCGGAAAGACTATACATAGCGCTATCCACTCAGAAGTAGACGACGAGGCGATAGAAGAGACTCGTGAGATATGCTCGTGGCTTAGAAAGGAGGAGGCGACTTGCCTCGACAAAATGGAGTTGGAGGTCGCAAAGATGATAAAGTCTTGCGACATTTAGAAGAACGTCAATAGGACGGTAAAAGATGGCCTCAGAGCGGCTGATGAGACGGACTTCGATTTAATATGCGTTCTCAGCGGTGCGGAGTGTAACCGCAAGGACCGTAAGGAAGAGAGAAAGCGTTTATATAGGCGTAATCTGAAGAGCGTCATAAGAGATGCTCAGAAACGGAAGCGAGATGGTGACAGTCCAGAGGAGACTAGAACCCCAACCCATAAGAAAAAAAAGGAGAAAGCTCCTCCAATGGAAAAGGAAGTACCAGATCCAAAGATTCCTCAATTGGAAAGAATGAGGTCAAAAAGATCCGCAGTTTTAATCCGAGTCGGTCAAGAATTGACGTATGCTGACGTTCTGGGTAAACTTCGCAAAGAGGTCAACCTGGATGACAGCCATACGAGAATAGTAAAAGCAAAAGCTACTTAGAAGGGAGACCTACAAATTAAGATCAGAGGAGGCTCCGACAAGGACGCTTTCACTGCTGAGGTCACCAGAGCGGTTGGAAGCATGGGTAAAGTGCAGTCTTTAGATCGAAAAGTTACACTCGAGATCCGTGATTTGGATTGCCTTACCCAAGAATCCGAGGTACAACAAGTATTGTCAGAAGTGATAGAAAAGCCAGGAAGCAGGAGAGTGACGGTCTTAGGACCCAACCGCCGAGGGATGAAGCTCGCGGTTGTAGTCACAAACCTGAAAGAGGCGAACAGGCAGAAGAAATTGGGACACGCAAAAATTGGTTTTATGTGTTGCCCAATTAAAAAAAGAGTAATGGTCGTTTGGTGTCATCGATGCTTGGGATACGGTCATATTGGAGCAAAATGCCAGAAGGATTATTCTTCTAACTGTTATATATTTGTTTATTTATTCTTTTATTTGATTTGTTTGTGTTTTTATTTCACTTGTCCTTTGTTTTTTATGTCCGTTTAGAATTTTGCCTTTAACTTTAAACACTTTTTAACATTTGTTTCTTTTTTCTTCGACATTGAAATAGTTTTAAATTTTAACTATTGACGCAGGAGAACCGCAGGAAAAGAACAAAGTCACAATAGCGACAGAGTTGGAGCGCCGCCCTCAAAGGCTAAAGTCTTACGACAGTTCCGAGGGTGGGTAAAGGGCTTCAAAAGAAGGGTTACGGGTTTTAGTGGGTCGGGGCTGGCAGTAGCTTGCTTGTCTACATTCGTCGTCCAGATTTTCGATGATTTCGGTAACTGAGTGCTCAATGCGTGCTTTTATGAAAGCTTTTTTATATATCAGCGAATCTGTCAAGTATATTTTATATCCCCTTGACTTTAGTGCTTCTGATGCAAGTAGAGTATTCGCGTCTTCTCTTTCATGACACCAGATCTTTATCTATTTGCGTCCGCTAATGGTAATTCTCCTGTTTCCACTTGTGGTATTCGCGATTAATTTTCCGATTGCAATGAGGTTTCTATCTTCCATTGCTGATTCCATTAAGACCATATACGGGAGATCGAAGTATTGATCGTACTGTACTATTATTTCCAGATTATGAGCCTTCCATGCCAAGTTAGGGTTGTCGATTCCTCTGAGTGTTTCATTCCATTGCGCGGTTTCTAGAGGTGTTGTAGATATTTTTGATGAGGTTCAAACAATTTATCAATTTGGGGAAGAAAGTGAAGAGGAAGATGTAGAATTAAATGAAGAAGAAAAAGAAATTATGAGTAAAACACAACAAGATTTCGATGAATTCATGCGTGATTTGGGATTAGAAGTTAAAAAAGTAAAAAAAGGTTTGGGTAAAATCGCGACTCAACAAAAAGATAATTTTAAGAAATGCACAACAGATAGAGCAAAAATTAGACAAAGAATTGAAGAAAATGAAAGAGAGATTGAAAAGTTGAAAATTAAATTGGGTGAAAAAATTGATACGAGTGTTGATATTAATAAGAGACAATATGAAAATTTAAAGCTTAATGTAGAAGAGAAATTGGATGAGGTTACGGATAGAATTGGTCAAATTGACAGTAAATTAAATGATTTACATTTGCATACGGAAGAGAATAATATTAGTGTAATGGATAATGAACTTAAAATTAAACAAATTAAAGAAAATCAAGAGTTGTTTGAACAAAGAATTAATAGATTAAAAACTAGTGATAATACATGTAAAAATTCGTGGGTTAGAGAGTATCCATTACCAAAGTATTCCGGAAGTATTCAAGAACGTCCAATGGTATTTTTGAGAGAATTAGAAGATTATATAAATTTCAATGATATTTTAAATTCTGAAATTAAATATGTTATTCAAGCATGTTTAGATGGAATTGCTAAAGAATGGTGGAGTTTGGTCAAAGAAGAAAATGATCACTTTGGTCATTTTAGAGAAAAATTTATTAATCGTTTTTGGAATGAAGATATTCGTTTTAAAATTAGTACAAACGGAAAATTGTCAAGGTCAGCTTACGCGATTAAAGTTATAAATAAAGCTAAAGACTTGATTCCATCACCTTTAGAAAATGATATTGTTATGAAAATTGCTAGACATTTTAGTGAGGATATACAAACTGCAATTATAATTAGAGGAATAAAAAAATTTAATGATTTATTAGATTTGTTAGAAAAATTTGATAGAGCAGGTCCGGTAAATTCTCAAAGAAAATTTTCAAATTCTAGTAATTCTCAAAACAATTCAAGGAGTGGTTCTGATAATTAAAAGCGTCAACAAAATTCGCAAAATTTACAAAATCAAAATTCTCGAAATAATAATCAACAAAATCAAAATCAAAATAGAGGAAATTCAAATTACAATAAAAATCAGAATCGTTGTCAGGGGAATAATCCAAATCAAAGTAGATATAATAATAATAATAGAAGACAAGAAAATAGTAATGAAAATTACCGTGATAACAATTCTGATAAAAACAGATTTTTGGGTAATTCTAGTAATAATCCTCGACCAAATAATTCTCAAAACAACTCTAATCAACGTCAATATTATAGTAATGGCTACGTTGAAAATTCAAGATATAATACATATGATGTAAAGCAAGAGCAAAGAGATGTTTCAAATGTAAATAATCCGAGTAATGAAAATTCTCAACAAGCAAAAATTAATGTAACAAAAAAATCTAAAAATTCAAATAATAATAATAATTGTAGAGAGATTTCATCCACTTCGGAAAACTAGCAAACCTCGGGTTTGTAAATAAAAGCTTGCTTACTACAGATCCGAGGTCAATGACATTGATAAGTAAAAACAAAGAAATAGTTCCATCTGATTTGCGTGAAGAATTATTAAAAGAACAAATAATAGATGTTCATGATCATTTAGGAAGATGTCAGGTAATTGAATTTGAAATAGTAGATAAAAAAGTAAAAGCATTAATTGATACTGGTAGTCAAATAACTTGTATATCGGATAATTTTTATAATAAAAATATTGTAGAATTTGATAAATGTGAAAAACTACCAATTGTAGGTATGAGCATTGTAGGTGCAACCGGAGCACGTCCTATAAAAATAAATACTCAAGTACTAGCAGATTTTAGAATGTGTAGTTATGATGGTCAATATGTATTCATAATTGTTCCTAAATTAAATTGTAATTGCATAATTGGGGCTGATATGTTAAAAGTTTTAAAAACAAAAATTGATTTGGAAAAAGATATCATTCAAGTAATGAGAGATGAGGAAGTTTTAACAATTGAAATGCTAAAAGAAAGCATAAATAATATTAAAATAATTAAAAAAAATAATAAAGAATTTGAAAATAAATTCGAAATTAATTTGTCAGTTGAAAAAAATTTCGAAAATGAAATTACAACTGAAAATAATATTGAAAGTAATGATATCAATAAAGTAATTATAAATCAATTAAGTGGAATAGAATTTCAAGAAGATAATCCTGGGGTAATTAATGAAATTATGGATACTGCCCAGTGGGCACAGGGACGTCTAAAAGACGTCTTAAAGACGTCCCTTCTTGTCCGCGGACGATTCGGGGACAATGATGGCAATGTCTCTGAGTCATCAAAAAGACAGCTAAAAGACGTCTAAAAGACGTTCTATGTCTGGTCCAAAAGACGTCCAAAAGACTTCTAAAAGACATAAAAAAGGACGTCTAAAGTACGTCTAAAAGACGTCTTTTGGACGTCTAAAAGACGTCTTTTGGACGTCCTTTTTACATTCCTTCAGATCTTAAATAAACATTTCTTTTATAACATTTTCTAATTTGAAATTCAGTAATATTGTATTAAATTTATTTTAAGTTTAATTTTATTTTTTCTAAAATGTGGAGAAATAATGAAAAAATTCCTACGAAGCTGGGATCGAACTCGGATACCTTGGGCTTGAAACACTGCGCCTTAAGCACCTCAGCCGTTCAAGACAGATATGAACCTCTACAAAGTTAACGATCTCACTTGTCAATGAAATGAATTTAACTTAGAAAAATTCCAATGAATTTCACATTCAAAAATTTCTAAGTCCAAGTTGCACTTAGAAAATAATATTTTCTATTTATGAAAATTTTTCTATTTTCAAATGTTGAATGAAAAAGACGTCTTTTAGACACCTTAAAGACATCTAATGGCCAAGACATAGAACATGAATAGGACGTCTTTAAGACGTCTTAAAGACGTCTTTTTGTACAAGTCCAAAAGACGTCCGCAAAAAGACATCCTTAGGACGTCTTTTGAACAAGGGTGCCCACTGGGTGATACCTATGATGACACACAATTTGAATTCGATTTATCTGAAGAGGAAATTAAAAATAAAATTCATGAATGTACTTTGTTAAATCAAAATGAAAAAGAACGATTCTACAAACTTATATCGCGTTATAAAAATGTATTTTCGAAAAAACCGGGTAGAATTTCTGTATACGAACATAAATTAGAAGTTGATGATACGAAACCATTTTTTAAAAAAACCTATCCGATTCCAATGAAACTCAGAGAAAGAGCTATTGAAGAATTGCAAAAATTAATAAAACTAAAAATTATTAAAAGAATGAATACATCTTATGTAAGTCCGATTTGTGTTACAATTAAAAAAGATGGCACTATAAGATTTTGTTTGGATGCGAGAAAAGTGAATAAAGTATTGACTGATTGTTATGAACGCGCAGAAACAACAGAATTGTTATTTCAACGTTGTACGGGTGTGAAAATAATGTCTTCGTTAGATTTAGTCAGTAGTTTTTGGCAAATCCCATTAGAAGAGAATTCAAAAAAATATACGGGATTTATTTTCGAAGGTAAATGTTATGTTTTCAACGTCGTACCATTTGGTTTAAAAACTAGTACAAGTGCGTTAGTAAGAGCATTAGATCAGGTATTGTGCGGTATAGGCGATTTTGTGATCACTTTCATAGACAACATGCTGTGTACATCACAAAGTATCGACGAACATCTATATCACCTTGAAAAAATATTTCATCGATTAGAGCAGCACAATATGACCATCAATTTTCAAAAATCTCATTTTTTTCGTCCAGAAGTAAAGTTTTTAGGACATATTTTATCGGCAAACGGGATAAAACCAGATCCAGATAAGATAAAAGCGATTCATGATTTTCCGCGACCGAGAAATTTAAAAGAATTGAGAAGTTTTTTAGGTTTAATTAATTTTTATACAAAATTTACTAAAAATCATGCAGAAGAAATTTTTCCTTTACTCCAATTATTAAAAACCGGAAATAAATGGGAATGGAATTCTTCTAAAGAGGAAGCATTTAATCGTGTGAAAATATTATTCTGTGAATATACTATTCTTAGTTACCCTGACCTATCTAAACCATTTTATTTACAAACAGATGCGAGTGACGTAGCGATAGGATCCGTGCTATATCAGTTAGACGAGGATGGACAACACTTACCTATAGCTTTTGCGAGCCGTACGTTGAAAGGAGCCGAGCTGACGTATTTTACGACGGAGAAAGAACTACTTGCAATTGTATGGAGTTTACTCAAATTTCGATCGTATATTTTGGGTACCCGCGTAATTATCAGAACAGACCATAAGGCATTATCTTTTGTAAAAACATGTAAACTATTAAGCGGTAGAATTACGAGATGGGTTTTAGCAATTCAGGATTTTGACTTTGATATTGAGTATATTGAAGGGAAAAATAATACTGTAGCAGATGCATTAAGTAGAGCACCAGTTTATGAAAAATCAGGAATGGATATTGAATCACACAAGGGTATATTATTTTTGTATAATTTAGCTAAAAAACCGTCTTCTCAATTGCGAAATAAATTAAAAAATATTAAAAATGAACAAGAATCAGACTCAATTTCGAAACAGAAAATTGCAGATGTTAAATCGGGTAAAACAAAACGATTTTTGATAGATAAAAATTTATTATATTTTATTGCGGGAGATAATAAAAAATTATGTTTAACCAAAAGTTTAATTAACAACTTAATAGACGAGACTCACAAAATGTATGGACATGTAGGGCCACAACGAGTTTTTGGTATGTTAAATGAGTATTTTTATTATCCGCATTTTTCCAAGGTTATTAGACATAGAATAGCGAGTTGTGATTCATGTCAGAAAAATAAAGTTTCTAATCAGACTAGCTATTCTGAAATGAGAAATTATGCACCTAAAAAACCGGGAGAAATTTTATCTATTGATTTTTACGGTCCTTTACCTGCTTCTAAAGGGGGATTTAAATACATTTTATCAACTATAGATGCATTTAGTAAATTTGTAAAATTATACCCTATTAGAAAAATAACTACAAAGGCGTTAATTAATAAAATTTTCAATCATCATATTAAAGAATTCGGAAAACCAGAAAAAATTATTTCGGACCACGGTACGCAGTTTACTTCAGGGATGTGGACTGATAAGTTAAAAGAAGAAGGGATACAACCGGTGTTTTCGTCAATTAGACATCCTCAAGGAAATATTGTCGAAAGAATTCACAGGGAGTTATCAAGATTTTTCAGAACTTTAACTAATGGTAGACACAATTCATGGTGGAATTGGGTGAAAATCATCGAAGATTGCAAAAATGAAACACATCATGAAACTACGGAGTTTACACCAGTCGAGTTATATCTTAAGAAGAAACCAAAACGTGTGTGGAAGAAATGGTTAAATCTACCTCCTATTCCGAAGGATTTAGATTACGAAAGAAAATTAGAATTAGCGTATGATAATATCTGTAAAAAAGGAAAGAAACGAGCTGAAAAATTTAATATTTCGCATAAATTATCTGAATTCAAAGTTGGAGATCAAGTACTAATTAAATTACTAAATAAATCTGATAAGGAGAATAAAATTATTGCGAAATTTCTACAAGTTTATGAAGGACCTTACGAAATTAAAAAAGTCGTAAAAAAAGGTACTTATATTTTATGGGATCCGAAATCGAAAATCGAGAAAGGAATGTATCATAGTCAGGACTTGAAGAAATAAATATCAAGAAGCAATAATAGTGAAAATAGTGAAAACTAACTTAACAAAACATGTGACAATTTGTAAATAAAAATAAAGTGAATTAATAAACAATAAAAATAATAAAGTAAATAAATAATAAATAAAGTGCAAAGTGATAAACAATATTAAATTAATATTAAAATTATTTAAAACAAGAATAATTTTGAACTATAATATTAATTTAATTATATCATACTGAATGTAAATAAAAGTGATAATGATAAGTAGTTGATATTTTGATTTCATCAATATCAACTAATACTAATAAAAGAAGAAGAGGACAACACAAATGAAAGTGATAAAGACACTAAGTGTTAGCTTGTGTAGTAAATAAGATAGAATATAAGATATTCAGCATGCATATAAAAAAAAATAAAAATAATAATAATAAAAAAAAAATAATTATAATAATAATTGTAAATATAGTTTAAAAAAAATCAAAATGAGATAGAGTATAAAAAAATTATTATGCAAAAAGAAAATATAAGCATGCAATATATAAATATGAAAATTCTTATAAATATTGTAAATAAGAAATTAGTATATAAGGTTTGAATGGATAAAATTTTGAATTTTTCAATTATCTTTCATTTGTTTATTTTAAGGGTATTTTCAAATATGACATTGACAAATATTGAATTTGAAAATATTTTCAGTAAAATTGAGGGTAAAATGTTAAAAGGAAAGTTAGTATTCTTATAATTTTCTGTCTGTCAGGTGTGGTGATAAGATTTTGTGCATTTATTGGATATATTTAAGTCCAGGTATTTATTTATTTATTTATTTATTTTTTTTTTTAATATGTTTTTTTGAGAAAGAAAAGTGTAATTTTTATTAAGATAAAGAAAATTAGTTTTTTTTTGTTTTTTTTATTTTAATAGAAAATGAGAATCATGATGACGGATCAAGGCACAATGCCATTAAAACATCGTCTGTGCGATGCATTCGAAACAAAAAGGCCTATATCCATTTCGGATTCAATTGTGGATGAGGAGAGAGAAGTAGAAGATGTTAAGAAGGAGAAGAAAAATGTGTGTACTCAAACACTTGAAAACATTGATAAAGTTAGAATCAATAAAAAAAATTCTAAAGCAAGAAGGAAGTTAAAGAATAAGAAGAAGCCCAAGATTGTTAAAATTAAAAATAAAAGTTAAAATAATTAAAAATTATGACAATGAAATCCAAATATTGTTTGCCAAATTGGAAAAAGTTGTTACGGAAGCTAAAGAAATAAAACAGGAAATTTAATTAACTGTTTTTTTATTATTCTAAAGAGTTTTATTTATTTATAAATCCTTTAAAATAATTAATAGTAATTATCATATGATTCAAGCATTATTTAAGAAGTTAAAAGATAACGTTAAAGGAGCTGATAAATAAATCATGTTAAACTGACATAATTTTGTTTTGGTTTGTTTATATACTCTTTTCAAATATAATTTTATTCTTGTATTTATTTTTAGTTAAAAGGTTTTTTTATTATTTCTATTTTTATTGAATGAATATGTTCAAAATGGTTTTAAATTAAAAAGAATAAGGGGGAAAGATAATAATAATGCAATAGATTAATCTGTAAATGTCATTTAATAGTTTTATATAAAGGTTAGTATTTAGTTAAAAAATTTTTTTTCTATTTAAGATGCCGTACCAACCTATTATAATACAATCGGATGATATTGTAAAAAGAAATGAACAATATCCGTCGACTATATTGGAAATGGATAAATACCAAGTTAAGATTATAAGTGCGTTTAGTCCTTCTTCAATTAAGGTACAAATTTACAAAAACCAAAGTCAACACAATAAAGTAATGGAAGAAATAGTTAGATGTTATTCGGTTAATGAAGAAAAATATAAGATTGACTGGAATGATGAAAGTGTGGAATTTACGTGTTTGCCGGTAAAAATCAAAATAGATCAAAACCAATATAAAAGAGGATACATAGTATTATTAAATACTGGATTGCAAGATATTGTTATGATTTATGATGTCGATGATCATTGTCACCGAAAGATACATAAACAGGATATTTTTCACATCACATATAAATACTTAACTATTGTAAAAAACGCGGTAAATATAGCTTTAACTGACATATTACCGGTGGAAAATAATACATGGTCGAAAGTAACGGTAGAAAGATTCGCGAATTTTATGAAAAATCGTACTTTCATTTTTTATGTAAAAGAAATAATGAATGATCATCATTTTGGTTGGAGAGTTTTGAATAGTTTATGGTCAGTCGATGATTGGTTGATTGAGAAAAATCTCGCAAAATTAAAACCAGGATCTTTTGAAAGTTATCTTAATTTTGATGAAATAGTCGAAGAATCAGATGATAAAGATGAAGTTGATGTTAATGATGTAAATCGTGATATAGACAATATATGGTTTAATAATGAAAATTTATAATCATGCAGATTAATGATATAAATTTTTGTTTTGTTAATAAGTTTATAAACAAATAAATTTACTTTGTTTTCAAAAAGAAATTTATTGGTTTAGTGGGGCATTGGGTCCCTACCCTTAACAAAATTTTCTCTGTTAATAAGTCAAAATTGTTTTTTTTTTTAATAATTTTTGATTTTGCCTTTTGTAATTTAATTTTGTTCTTTAGTTTAAACAAATCACCTTTTATTCTAAAAGGAATGATTGGTTTTGTGGGGCATTGAAATGGTATTTCAATAGTCAAAATTAAAAATTTAATAATTATAAATAAATTAATATAATTAAATTTTGTAGATGAAAATAATATAATTTCAATGAAAGTAAAAGTATAGGAAATTCAAAATATGGTCAATTGAGTACAAATGTACTGAGATAAACACCTAAATATGAAGTAGGCTCAGCTGACTCAAGGCCAGGGTTATGAGAAAAAAGAGAAAATTTAATATTTGAAAGGTGTAAAGGTTGTTTGGAAGTTTGAATAAGTATTGGAAAGATGAATTATAAAAAATTAACACAATGTTAATTTTCTATTTAAAGTGTATATTTTATTTTTTATAAATAATATTAATTTTATTAATTAAATTATTTAATTATATTATGTTAGAATAAATAAAGTAATGGTAAAATTTATATCAATAAATACATAAAAATCAGTAGATATTGTTAACAAAATATAAAGTGATGAAAAGTTTATTATTAAAAGAATTATTTAAGTTTAAAGAAATAAAATAAATTCATAGAGAAAAGTGATTGACAGCTATACAATGGTATTGTTCTCGGGGAAACGTTAGACACGTTGACGACCAGAAAGAGAGAAAATATATCTCTGTCCTCATTTGAAAATTTGAATATTATTGGTGAAAAGAAATAGACGCTTTCTGAAAAGTGGGATAGAATTAGCGGTAAGAAATGCATGGCAAAACTGAGCGTCCCTAAAGGGTAGGGGAAAGTTTTGAATTTCAGTCAATCCAAGGAAAGAGTTTTACGTACACAAATATAGTTTTTGAATTTTACACAGAAATTGTAAATCTGGGGGTTGATCACGACTATATAAACCCTGAAAATAGAAGCGTCGCTCTCTCATTTTGAAAGCAATTAACAAAGGTAATACACTTAATATATAGTTCAGGGGCTATTGAGAAATCTTTGTTCCACCTGGACTATATAACTTTTACATTACATTTATACACATAATTAGTACAGGGGCTTTTGAGAAATCTTTGTTCCACCTGTTCTAATTTAAAATATTACACAATTAGTTTTTCCTAAAAAATAATATAATTATTAATCATTAAATTATTAATTATATTTTAATAATTCTACAAAGTCAAGCCATGGTGAAAGTGTTGAGGGGCTATTGAGAAATCTTTGTTCCACCTCATAATCTGAATCCTTAAATGGTATAAAAAGCAAATCGTAAGTTTATTGAATATTCTTATGAGCTGTGTTCATATAGTAATAGGCTATATCGATGTGGCAGTTTGAAAGATTCAATAAATATTGATCCTAATACACCCAAATTATTATTTATAAAAGGAAATAATTAATTCATTTAAATTAATTATTAAGTTAATTTTTCAGAGAAATAAATAGATTTCTTTAAGTAAATTAAAGTAATGTTGAGCATTTTTCGATATTATATTTTATAATATCTTAAATAAATCAATAATTGCATAATTTATATTTATAAAGAATATTTATTTAGTTAGAAAATAGTTAATTTAGGGAATAGGAAAAACTTGTCCTTGTAATTGTAGGCAGGATTTATAAAATTTTATTATTGAGTTTTGTTTGAATTTTTGTTTATAGAATTGTTATAAGGAAAGAATTGAGAAATTACCGTTCATAAGCGAGAGAAGGGAATACATTCAGAGGTGAATGAACTTTATTATTTATTTTGTTTTGTTTTATTGATTTTGAGTCGATTTATATGGAAAATAGCAACCGAACTTACAAAATTATTTATATATAAAAACTATATCATAAGAAAAGATTTCTTAATAGTTAAAAAATTGTGTTAATTATTATAATTTAACTTTAATTTATTAATTTATTATTTTATATATTTATCCTATGAACAGAAGATAAAAATTATCTTATTTAGTAGTGGATAAATTAGAAAGAATAAAAAGCTAAATTACCGAATAATTATTGGAGCAGATTCCTCTAATTTGGTTACAAAGCGACAAATTTTCTCAAAAATAAAGTATAATATTAAATTAGAGAGAAATTTAAATTACATAATTTCATTCATAAAACCCTTTTACTATATGTTGTCAAAACAAGATCTTATCAGTTGATATAGTTTGACGCGTGCCTCATTGTTAGAGGATCTTTAAATTTGGGAAACAATGTCCTTTTAAAGTAGACAATAACATTCTTTCTATTATATCATTCACATGATATAAGAATGAGAATTATCGAATACGTATGTGTGAGATAGTTTTCATGTTTTGAAACACGTGGGTTTACAGTGTATCACCGAGCAGTGGGCTATTTAATCAAAATAAAGAAATAATATATAGATATATACTTCCCTCGGTCTGTTAACCAATACACTCTTGTTTCACATTAAGTGGTTGATTTTCTTGTATGTCCTGAAAATTCATGGTGTTAGTTAAACCTGCAGATGACTTTTGTTTATTAGTGTGGTTATTATTATTATTAGCATCATTGTTTCCATTTTTATTATAGCCCTTGTTTTGATACATATTACCTTGGATATTTTTTTAATTGTTTCTTCAATTGATTAGTCAAACCAGACAGCGAATTTTCTCTCGATGTGGAATGATCTCTTTTGTTGATAGGATCCTCTCCTGGAGTAGAGATTCCTGTCGGTGTAAGAAATTGTAGAGAAGTAAGAGGCAGTTCCTGCTTTTCATTACTCGATAGAAATTAATTAATTAGAAATCGCTGAACCCGGTCTGGAAGGGAGTTCTTCAGAACTGCTTTTATTTTGTAAGTCCATATGGCGATAACCCCTCCCTCGTGTATGGAATCTGCATATTTCCATTTAATGTTCTTGGGTGAGTTTCTTGCTGTCATTTTCCTCCTCTATTCGTTGTTGTTTTGGATCCTCCATGTTTAAGTTACTTCTTTTGTCTGATAAAAAATTATAAATAACTAAATAGTTCTTATTTTATAACCCTTTCGGTTGACTATCTATATTTTCCTTTTTGTCCCTTTACTTTTTACTATACTAATCTCACCTTAAAATTTTAATATATGGTTTTGTGCCTCGAAAAAGAATTTATTATCTTTTAAACATATTTTACATTGATTATTAATCTTCTATTAATCCTAAACTTAATCTATCTGTTTATTCTGAGCTTTTCCAATTTTAAATGTTTTTTTTCATTTTTATTTTATATATATATTTTTTTATTTTTTTTCTTAAATTCTAACTTAAACAATTAAAATTTAGTTTAAAATCCAAATCTTACCGTCCTTTATCCAGCGTTGGTCGCCAGGAAACTGGTGAAGAACAAAACTTTTTTTTTTGTTTTTTTTGTTTATCTTTATAATTAGACCAATTCTATTCTGGAATAAACTCTTGTTATATCAACCTGAATACACATAAAGAAAGTATTGCAAGAAAAACAATTTGTTTATTTCAAGGCCATTTAGCTTCCTCAATATATAAATAAAAAATCCTGACGTAATTCACGTACAAAATTTTGAAATTGAAATTCAAAAATTTGAATTTTTTGTGAAAAAGAAAAATATTTATTATTGTTATAAATTTTAATAAAATATATACTTTGCATAGAGGAGAACGGGGCGAGGCAGCCAAGACGGCACGTTTTGGTTTGCGAGGCAGTTATTTAAATAGGTTTTTCAATTTTAATATCGCGTTAGAAAGCTTGTCTTTTTGGCTAAAAAATCGCCATAGAACATTTTGACGTAGGTTGCACTTAAAAATTTCTACAACCCTTTTCCCAAAGGACCACATTTTGTCATATTTGAAAAAACGTGGGGTGAGGAGGACAACTATTTTAATAGTTAAAAAACACAACTTAAAGTTAAAATTAGTAAAACATAACAAGGCAGTTGTCCTTAACTTACTTTTATTTTGTTAGTAAACTTCAAAAATTTACATTTGAATAATATTATAATAATAAAATTAATTAAATTCAATTTAACATTTTAAGGAAATATAAATTTGTTATTCATAAAAAATGGTTCATAAAATTCAATTTTAAGTATTAAATGTATTGGAGTAGGAAAAAAAAAGAAAACATTTAGAAGAACCAATAAAATCAACACAAAAAGACGAAAAATTTAGCGTTGGCTGCCTAACCCCACGAGTACTTTTTTAAGAAAACATTCACAAAACCCGTAATATTAAAAATATCGCAATTCCATTAACACCATTGTCTTCAGCACTAAATTCTGCATTGAAAATCACTTTACAAGAATTTCATTCGTGTAACTTTATTAACTAAAATCACCAAAATAACTCTTAGAAAAGTTACATCCAAAAAGGCTGTTTTCATAAATGATACTGTCACTGCTAAACTGCTGCAGCAATAATTTCCATCTGTTAGCAACTAAAGTAAACTACCATAAGCAGTCTACATTATCAATAGCGCACGATTTGTAAAAATTATGCAGTAATAAGAAGCAATTGGCTGCCTCACCCCGTTGGCTGCCTCGCCCCATTCTCCTCTACATCAATCGATTCGTTTTCTTGTCAGGAATGTAATTTTGAGAATAATTAATGAAAATACTAACAAATAAAAAAATTATTTCAAAATATACAAAAAAAATTTTTCTAAATTTTAAATTTAAAAAAAAATGTTTTTAAAAATTTAAAAAATTTATTTCAAAAATTTTTAAAATTGTATAAAAAAAATTTTGTAGATATTTTCGAAAATCCTTGTGTCAATTTTAGGTATTAATGACTGCAATAAACCTGCAAAATTTCAGGACAATCCATCAAAATTTGTCTGAGATAATTTGTACACAATTTTTGTGACATACACACACACACATACACACATCAATCTGGACATTTGCTCAGAATTGAATATACATATGTTTTAAATGAAAATGAGTCCATATAACCTTCTTTTGAAAAATTGAAAATCGTCACGAATGCAAAGTTTCCTCATGAGGAAGCAATAAAGCAACAGCTTAAATCCAACTTAAGACTACAGCAAATCAAAACGCCGAAGCCAGGTCAGAGCACCGGTAAATATAAGCTAGTGCGTTCCCGATCTAATTGATATATTTATTTTATTTTGGATGCATGGACATGCAACACTTGTAAAATTGAAATTATATTTCGTCCAAATTTCATTGACTTTCTTTACCTTGTACTTGATCTACTTTACTAACCACTTCAAATTTAAAAGCCAGTTATAATCGATTATTTCAAATTATTTTAAATTTTAATTGTTTTAAATTACCATCTGCATTCAACACATATCCATAAATAATAATAATTGTTTATTTACTCTCCCTGCATATGCAGGGTTCGAGACTCCCAAGAACATAGATAAATCAACTTATTCTATATTTCTAGTTCCTTTCTATGCCCATGCTGGCCTCGTCTTATCTTTCCCACCCCGTTTTTTTACTTTAACCCTATTTTCACCTTTAACCAATCCACTCTATACCATACTCTCTCCATTTACTCTATCCTGCTCCTTATGCTTCAATCACATCACTCTTCAATCACATCCATTTTTTCTTCCTCACTACCCAACTCCACTAGCCATAACTTTGGTACACTATTCTCACCCATTCCTATCGCTTTAACCGTTTTAACACTTACACTGACCCCCACCCACGCCACCTACCAATTTCTGTTGCTCGTTAACATGATATCACTTATGATTAATTTTTTGCGACAAATATTTTAGCACTTTGTGCTTTTAATGCAAATGAATACGAAATTCTTTATTAATAAAAAGCAGAAAATATACCTTGAACAAAACAACACATTTATACTTTTGTTATTTCTATAAAAATGTTTTAGCGTGAAGTCCTTTTCTGTTAATCTTTAGCGAAGAACGTATAAAATACACATAATCAGACATATGTATAATAAAGCACATTTTAGACTTATAGACATAAATAAAATGAACTAGTAAGTTGAAAACAATAATATATGAAAAATAAAATGAATGTAATTATTGTTTGTTAGCACGTCGTCGGTTCTCATATACACTCTAAATCTGAATCAGTGAAAATTTTACTGATTTTAATTCAGTGACCCAGTTTTCTTTGACGAATCAGTGGAATTTCACTGACAATCAGTGGTTTTTACTGATTCTTAGTGAAATCCCACTGATGAATTAAAGAAAACTGGGCCACTGAGGGGCCGTCCATAAAGCATGTGATATTTTTAAGGGGGGGTTAAGAAAATAGTCATGGTTTATCACGAGGGGGAGGGGGGTATTGGCCTTCTTGTCATGTGAACTCTTGAAAAAAATCTATACTTTTATGTATAGATATTTATGTGGTTGGATGATTACCTAATTGATAAAAGTTTCGTGGACAGTAAAAATTTAGGCTTTAATTAAGGAGAAAGAAAATGCACCACTTTTAAGCATCAACGATTACTGGAAAACCCTTGATGTGAAGATAATGTATAATTCAGAGAAGAAAAAATAATAAACACCACTGGTCAAAATTGAGAGATCACCCATTTTCAGACGAATGAAAAACGATTTAAAACATAAAATTTATTAAAACTAAAATTTTTTTCTGTTTATGTTTTGAAAGATGATACAATTTTGAAAAGAACAAGATATTTCAAAAGTCGTTTGGCCAATAATTTATTTAGATATTTTTAAAAAATCGTCATTTTTAATTTTTTTACAAAAATTTGAATAACTTCTAAAATAATGAACGCTTTTTAATGATCTTAGACTTATTTGAAAGGTTATTTGCTACACTATAATAATTACTTTTAGGCAAATGACCTTTAAAATAAGCATAAGATCATTAAAAAGCGTTCATTATTTTAGAAGTTATTCAAATTTTTGTAAAAAAAATTAAAAATGACGATTTTTTAAAAATATCTAAATAAATTCTTGGCCAAACGACTTCTGAAATATCTTGTTCTTTTCGAAATTTTATCATCTTTCAAAAGATGAATAGAATAAAAAATTTTATGTTTTAAAACGTTTTTCATTCTTCTGATAATGTATAGTCTCTAAATTTTGACCGTGAATGTATTTTAAATAATATATAATAAATTAAATAAATAATAAAATAAGTATTAATATTGAATAATAAATTAAAAAATATTCTTGCTGAAAAACGTTTGTTATTTTAAAAATATTAAAATTTAAATTGATTTCTTTGACATGATGGGGGGGGTGTAAGTAAATTAACACATGCTTTTTGAAGGGGGGTTGGTATATATCATGACCTATCACAACCGGGGGGAGGGGGTAAACAACAACAATTTATTACTCATAATAAAAATATCACATGCTTTATGGATGTCCCCTGAATTGAAATCAGTGAAATTTTCACTGATTTAGATTTAGAGTGTATCTTCTCCGATAAATATTTGGTAACCTTGCCCACTCTTCGTTTCCTGTCAAACCCTCGAATCCCAGCAGACGTAAGTTTTCGATGTAACAAATCTGTATAAAAAAAGAAATATGATTATTGTAAGGAATATTTAATAATTTAAGATTGTAATTTAAATAGAATTCTTTTTATCAGTTCACATTTTTGAGGAGTAAGTTGTTTTCTGTACTTCTCATTTCCCTCTTCAATCCCTCTGTTAACTCTAACTTTTTGCAAGCATCTTTTTTCTAAACTTGCAGAACCCCAAATTATTTCCGCCAACTCTTTTACAAAAAGGCATCTTTCTTTCGACAAATAAATCATGAATATACATGAATATTTTCGCCTAAATGTACCTATTGAAAAATAAATTTCAGTAAACATACATATAAATTATCATTTGTCGATTATTTAATAAAATAATTTTTTTAACCTAGAACGTACTTTCAAACATACTTACTTGTTCATCATCGGCATTTTCATTTTCCTCTACATTGAAGGGGCTTGGTGGCGCACGATTTCTTGGTCTGAATATTAATGCAGGTGCAGCATTAACTTCTGCAGGTCATTGCTGAGCACGATTTCTTGGCCTAACTAATACTGCCGGTCCAACATTTCCCTCCGCAGAAACTGGCATTTGAAGAACAGCATTTCTTGTTTCGAGTGAAGCATTTTCCTTGGCAGGACCTTGTATTTGAGGATTAGGATTTATAATTTCGTCTGTATTATTTTCCTCTGTAACACCTGATCTTAGAATAGAAATGCAGAAATTCATAGAGAAATTAATCATCGGACATCCGCTGACAAATTGCGTGCTGAAATTGCTAGGCTATGTAATTTGAATGATGTTCAGAATCCTAAGTTGATTCAAATGCAAATACAATTAACTAAAAAAACAGGAGATGTTGGGGGCAATTAATACGAACCGTGTTCGTGTTTGGTTTAAAAATCAATGAAATCATTTAATCAATTATAACGATTTTAAAGGGGAGTTTTTAGCAGAATTCTTTGCCATTCCCATCAAATTGAAGTCGGAATGGTTGTCACGGTGTTTTGATACGAAATCTGACAATTTGCAAATTTATTTTTTGAAACAAATTAAAAAAAGTCCAATATAAGGACTATAAAATCACGATAATTTTCGAAATTAAATTCCCAACGATTTGAATGCTGGAAAACATGTAAATAGTTTTCCGGTCAACAATAAAATTGCTAATGGTTGGTCTCAAAATTCACGTATTCCCCTTCCTGATGAAAGTCGCCCCCCTCTTCCAATTTCTTTTTTGATGAATGAAATGACGTATGCTTTTAGCATAGACCATTTAAACAGGTAAAAGTCGTGACATATTCGTCTTCTATGTCTCGCCGGCAAGTTTATTAGATTTTCATAATATCGTGAAAAGCGCGTCTAATGAAGTTGAAAAGAAAGTATCTCCTTATTCAAAATGTCCATTGTGTCCGCGAATAATTATTTCGATATTTTCGGTTCCGGTTTCATTATTTATTGACACTGGCAGTCAAATTACTGTCATGGTAGAATCATTCTATACTTATTTAAAGAAATATAATAAAGTGACAGAATTACCGGCATCGAATCTAATTCTTTTTACCGCAATTGGAAAAAAAAGGAATACATGTTAAAAAAACAAATTATGTGTGACCTCTCCATCGGAACATATAATTGTCGTTCATTTTTTTTAATTGTGCCTAATTTATCGAATCCAATCATTCTTGGGAATTATTGGCTTTTAGAAAATAAAGTAATAGTGACTTTGAAATAAAGAGTTTTTTATATACCCGAAGATTGGGGCAAAATGTCAACATGCATGTTCTTTAAAAAGGGCTCGGCCCATGATCCGGATAATTACAGGCCGATTACTCTAGTAAATTGCATTGCAAAAATTTTTACTCAGATAATTTGTAAACGGCTTGTGAATTGGGCGGAGGAGCTGAGCCTGATTCCTGAATCCCAATCAGGATTCAGGAAAAGAAGGAGCTGTCTCGATAATCTTTTCTCTCTCAATTCAATAATTCAAATACATCTTAGCAAACCAAATGCAGTAGTTTATGGCATTTTTGTCGATTTTAAGGGGGCATTTCCGTCTATATCTCACGAGCTGCTTTGGTATAAGCTGCACAAATTAGGACTAAGCACAAAATTAATTAATGTTATTAAGTGTTTCTATGATTCCGCTTATACCTGTATTAAAACTCTGGAGGGCTGCACAGATTATGTGAAGGTTTCTAAAGGGGTCTTGCAGGGGGAAGTCTTGAGCCCGTATTTATTTTTATTGTTTATCCATGACCTTGAGCACTACCTTATTGAGAATAATTGTAGGGGTGTATCTATTGATTGTAGGAACGAGATCTTAGCACTGGGTTATGCGGATGATTTTGTTTTTCTGTGTGACTCTCTGTTGGAGGTATCAAAAAGACTTAAATCTTTGTATGATTATTGTAAAAAAAATATGCTAATTGTAAATACTGAAAAAACCAAAGTGGTAATTTTCACTAAATCACCAAATGCTAAAGCCAAGAGATTTAAAACATTCATGTACGATACTCAGCGTATTGAAGTGGTTGGTAGTTATACCTATCTTGGTGTTCCTTTTGCAGGCTCTTGTTCCTTTCTACAGGCTGCTTCTAGGGCGGTTGGAGCTACATATGTCGCGATTGGAGGAATTTTTAAAATTATCTTCACATTGGGAGCTGAGTCGTGGAATGTTTACAGTAAATTATTTCAGAGTTTAGCTTTGAGTGTCCTGTGTTATGGGGTCCAGATTTGGGGACTTTCTTACTTGGATATGATTGAGAAGACTCAACTTGCCTTTTTGAAAAGATTGCTCTCTTTGCCTAACAATACTCCGAGTTACGCAGTCAGACTAGAAACGGGATCCCTTTGTCTTTCTAATAAAATACTATCAATTACACTATCTTGGATATGCAAAATCTCCAAGATGGAGGAAACTCGACTTCCGAGGCGGTGTTATAATAGCTTAAGGGAACTGGCAATTAGGAACCCTTTATATCGGTCTAACTGGCTGCTACAACTTTGCTCGAACTTTAAACTAAATGTCGAAGAGAGCATTCTGGAAGACCTTGGTCTGGACTCCATTAACCAAAGAAAGAATCTGATATGCGAGAGATATGCACTTCATCTTAGAGCTTTGGATCTCGAGAAATACTCTTTATCCGGTAGCCTATTGATGTATCCATCTCTCTCGATAAATGGATCAATTCAGCCATATTTATGCACCCGTTCTCCCTTATTAGTTAAAAAAATATTTGCACAAACTAGGTTGCTAAATAAATACAACACTAGAATAATTATGGGTAAAAAGAAATACGAATTTAACACGAGAACTGATTGCCCTGGATGTGGCCTGGAGAGGGATGACCTTTATCACATTCTTGTTAACTGCCCCGCGTATGCACATTTATGTAAAGCCGCTTTTCCAGAAATTTTTACTAAGGACGATTTGTATGAGGGATGGTTATCTGTTTTATCGTCAAATAACTTAAAAGTTATAAAATCTTTCGTTTTTTTTTACAATCTTTACTTAACGAGAGACTCTCTACGAAAGAGCTGCGCACTTTATATCAATCTTGATTTCTATTGATTACTGTTTTATTCATTCTTAAATTGTATTTTATTATCAGTATTATGTACGAAACTCCCCATGTATCAGCCTTAAAAGGCTAAAGACAGGTGTAATAAATAAATAAATAAAGAGTTTTAAACATTCAAGGAAAAGTCGTTGAATCATATTTTGTGTCGTATGGTAATGTAATTAAATCGAATTTGGAATCTAATAATGACGATGACAGCTTTAAGTTTTTGCAAGGATTATCGATTGGAGAAATAGACGGACATGAAAAAGAAGATTATAATACGCGATTAAATAAAGTAGTAATTGGTTAAAAAATAAATCTAATAATATATGATTAAAGAGTGACATAGTGAAATTTTTTCAAAACAAATTGAGTGTTGTAATAAATATTCACACAAATACCAAAATAAATAAAATATTCAACCATAAATAATAAGAGGGTACCTAGAAGGGTGGAAAAAGAGGTAACAGGGGAAAGCTCAAGGGACATTTTATATAATTTTCAATAAATTAATTGGGGTTGATTATTGGATAACGGGGAAGAATTTAGTATAAAATTTAATAAAATAAAAGAGGAAAAAGGGTAACGAAAGACAACACGTGGTTGAACAAGAGACAGTGTGATAAAATTTATCCTCTTTTCGAACCAAAAATTCGAAGTGTCCTTTTTTCCACTAATCTAGCGAGTGATGGTCATTTCTATAAGATAAACAGTATTATTTCTCTTACTCGTGACTAATGACTTGTTTCGCAAGCGATTGTTTTCGTGTCTTTGGTGACAATTACTTTTGACTACAATAGACTAATCTATTGTTACTCTGTTGTACAAATTTAATTTAAATGTTTATTTCCAAGACCCTTGTTATTGATTTTTGTTTTAATTAGACACTTGTTTATCTATTGTCAAGATGTGACATCCATTTATGATAAGGATTACCGTTAATTAAATTGCTGTGATAAAAGATAAATTCCTTAAGCAGAAAAGAAAATTAATAAAAGCTAGTGACTCAGACCTCACTATATCGCATTATAAAATTTTGGGAGTAAAATTCACAAGTGGGGATTTTTCCGCTTAGGGAAGGGCAGTGCAGTGATAGTTAAGCCGGTCTAACCATTATTAGTCCCTTGAATCTCGAAGTAACTAATTCAGTATTTATGTCGGTAGCATTTTTCGAAAAGACAACTTCAATTAGTGCACCAGTGTTCCTTAAAAAGTTATAGTTTGTTAAATTATAGTTATAGTGTCAATAGTAAAAAATGAAAGTTAACAAAATTGTATTGTGGAAATGCTGTTTAATACTACATCTGAATTTTGGATATAGTTATGATTTATTCGTTATCATTCTGGTGTTCGAGATTGATCTAGTTTATCGAATTGGTGATCGAATGATGATTTGAGATCTTATTAACCCATTAACGTCCAAACGTCCAAAATTTTTGACTGAAGTTCAAGGTAAGAATTTTTTCCAAAATGATTAGACTTTTGAGAACTCTTCGGTACTAGGGGGTAGTAAGGTCCGCTCTTTCAGAATCCGGGGTCAAAAAAGCATTTTGACAATCAGGGAAACCAATATGGCGCCCAAAATGGAGAAATACCGAAAAAATCGTGTTTTTTTAAACACGCTTTTCACACCAATAAGAATTTTTGGGCGGGTCTCATGTGTGTTATAAGTGTATAAAATAGTTGTACTTTCGAACTGTGTACTTGACAACTTAAAAATTCAAGATGGCAGAAAAATCAGAGCAAAATACTTGATAAATGTCAAATGCATCATCAATATTTAAAACTTGATTTAAATCATCTGAAAATGACTTCTCAAGGGTTTTTGCGGTCGCTGATTATTAATATAAAGTGCAATTTTTAAAATTCAAAATGGCGGATCCAATATAGCGGATGAAAATATTTTAAATTTAATATAAAAAAAATAAATAACAACTCTAATAATAATAATAATAATAATAATAATAATAATAATAATAATAATAATAATAATAATAATAATAATAATAATAATAATAATAACAACTCTAATAATAACTCTTAATAATAACTCTAATGTTTATTTAACACAAATTCACTTACCTCGAAGTAGCATTCAGCCGAATGTTTATTTATCAGAAAGATTATTTAACATAACTTTTGTTTAGCCGAAACATTATTTCACCTAATTTTAAATTGTTATATTAATTGTATGACATAAATCTATTTCTACCTTATGTTTATATAACATATTGTTCTTTTATTCGAATTATTATTATTATTATTATTATTATTATTTTATTTTTTTAAATTTTTTAATAAAAAAACAAATTTTAATTAATAATTTAGAAAAATAGGAATTATAACAGATGAAATATCGGAAAATAGAAAATTAGTCTAAACAATTAACTGGACAAATGAAAATTAGGTCAAATGTTTTTTCGGACTAACGAAATCTCTGTTAAAGAATATATCTGCAAAATAAAAATTAGAGCAAATGAATCATCGGGAAAATGGAAATTAGATTAAATAATAATTCTAATACATATATCTTATGGCAACTGGTGATTCGGCGAAGTGAATTTCGGTTACTTGTTATTAGGTCAAATGGGATTTGTGAAAGATTCATGAGTCCCCTCAATACCCCCTAGTACCGAAGGGTTCTCAAAAGTTTAATCATTTAGGATAAAAATTCTTACCTTGAACTTCATTAAAAAATTTTGGACATTTAGGCGTTAATGGGTTAATGCTGTGAAATATTCCCTTATATAAATTATAATAATTATTAATTAACATGATTTATTTCTGGTCACTTATTCATTTTTATTCTCGTGTAATCGGTATAGAGTAATGTATGTTAGTAGTGATAAACTTCATATATATTAGTATCGTTCCCCTCCTTTTTATACAATAGTAAAATATTACAATGTGTTTCATATCGTGACTAACTCTCCGCGCCGGCGTCACACATTTTTACTTTACTATAGTGTTTTCTCTTTCGTTTCCTTTTTCACTATACCATTACTCATGCATCCCTTTTCGTCAGATATATTATTACCACTTCTCCTTCTCGTGTTGTACAGTAGAGTGCAAAGATGCCTTCCTAGTTTGAACGTGTCGCACTCATATGTTTCCATGGAAACATATGAGTGTGACACGTTCAAACTAAGAAGGCATCTTTGCACCCTACCGTACCTCTATGTGATTGTCTGTCTATTCCCGCGATATACAGTTTTCTACGTTAAATAAGTTACAGTTTCTTCCCCTCACCTAGGTCCGGAATCCGTGTAATATGTTACTTAATTCTTGTTATCAAAGAGATCAAACCAAATATATTAATCTCAAATTTTTTTTTAATTTAAATAATGTTGGATCGAGAACATATTAAATCGAGTGTTTCGAAGAACGTATTAATTGTGTCATTGTTATATATAATTTAATTCTTATGAGCAATAAAAAAAGATGTTTCTTGTGACTTGAAAATTCAATGGACTTTTCCCTCTAAAACGTTAAACAAACAAAAATATATATTCACACACACATTACACGCATTACACATATTAACAACATATTGTCGAGTTTCGAAATTTTTTGAACACAAAAGGACAAGCACCAACTACAGGGCACAATCCACCACACTCTAGATGTGTCATTTTGTATATCCTGGATATCCTGCTGAGCAAATCAAGTAAAATTGAGGTCAACCAAAAAACCAGATGCAGAAGCTAAGGATTTAGATGTTTGGAAACTAACCATGTATTGAGGATTTTCATCCCGAGCATTCAAGGATAATCAATCCTCATCACACTCATAACATTTTGGTCTTAAGTTGCTACAAAAACAAAAAACCACCATATATAAGACAAATATATATAAGACAAATTTTAATATTTAAAAAATAAAACTGTTTCGCCTTGAAAAAATAATAAAGTGAGCGGGTTTACCCTGGAAAATTTTAATTTCCAAATTTGGTATATGTGTTTTAAAAAGTTTCTCTAAGTAAAACTAAAAAAGATAAATCAAAAAAACTTTTTTATTTTTTAGAAGAAATCATAAGCTTTCAAATGATATAACTTAACTTGGATTTAGGGAATAATTTCCTAGATTTTTACCGATCTGAAAAAAGTGAGAGGGTTTATCCCAGTCTCCCCTATACTAAAAGAACAAGCAGAAATGCAAAAAAACTTTTACCTAAAGCGATGATTTGAAGTTGTTTCTTTGACTCAGGAAGCTTCCTGGGCTAAGAATCATCTTCGCAGAGACTTAAGGAGGTATTCATAGTCCTGACTTAAGCAAGGACTTATGCTTTGCTTGATCAAGACGTTCTTATTCGAATGAGTCGAGCTTAAGACCGTATGTATTCATAGTCAAAAATAATCAATTGTTTGGTAAAGGAAATGCAGCTTACGAATTTCTTAACCAAGCAAATGCTTAAAATGATCTTCATGAACGTTCGACTCTTGCCGTAAATATTCTCTTGTATTTACCAATAAATGATGGTTTTGAAAATTTGCCTGAATGCGCACAAGGAATATACATACAATACTTCGCGTTCCGTTTGAAATTTCAATCAGTTCATCCTGCTATTTTAATTGTTTTTATAGTGAATAACTAAAATATAAATATTCAATAAATTTTATATGTAAAGTTTAAAATTGGTGTATTAGTTACGAACAAGTGATTTAATAATGTAAGTATATTTTTATAATGTAATTTATAAAAATGTCTCATTCAAGATTGTTTAATCAATTTAAAATGTAAATTTGTAAAATATTTTTTTATTAAATTTTTTCAAGTGCAGTAATGAAACAAAATTTAAAAATATAAACTTCTTAATAATTAATATTGTTTAGGGGAGAGTGGTCCTAAGTTGGTCACCTAAGCTAATTGGTCGAAAATAGTAACAAAATGAAATTCAATAAATATTGTAATTATATTATGGTTTATCAATATATCACACAACGCTTTGACTCGGAAAAAGCAGGATGTAATGGCAACGGAAAATCTTGATGTTCCAATAAAAGTTGCTAAAGTGAATCCAGAGATAGCAGCTATAGTTCTTGATTTAATGACCACTGCGCTATCATTTTTTTCTTCAAACTTCTCAGCAGATTTAATAAATGGTAAAGTAATTTTCAGGTTGTAAGTTTAAAATAATTATATTGTTAGTAATAACTTCTTAAAAATAAATCATAACCAAATGTTTTGTTATATTTTAGAACGTCGAAATGCAGTATTCGATAAGGAAGTTATATCAGCAGAGACTCTTAAAGATGTTGTAACGTCTAACTCTGCGATTGATGAATCATAAGTTTCATTTAATTTGAACACTTCATCTTCTGTGTTTGATGTTAAGAAGAGGCGATTTGAAGAAGATGAAAATCATCGTTTACAAACATCTTCTCCTTTGTCTGTGAAAAAGAGGTGTGTGAGCAAGAAGTCCATGCTGGACGAGGAAAAGTTGGACTTGGTGCACTCTACGCCAAATAATAAAATAAACAGACAATAACTTAAGAAGCATACAAAAAGACTGAACGTTTGTGGAGTTTAATGCAGAAAGAGGACAGGCAATGGAGTAAGTAAAAGTAAATTCTAAGATTAATTTCATGTGCTTCGAATTTTTAATTTGTGTTACTTCTTTAAATACTTTATTGCAGATCATTTTAATTTATTTATTCCAAAGTTAGTGTAATTAACAGTATTGACTATTCAAGTGTGCATTTTCTAATTTAGTATAGACAATTTATTATACAGAATTTTATTTTTTATATTTAATATGTGACGTTGCAAATTTTTCATAAAAATATTAACAAAATTTAATGATAAGTTTGCATGGAATTTAATTGTAAACAATCATTTTTTATAAACAATAATAATAACTAAAACAAAGCTTAAAATTAAGACTAGTTTGTTATATAAACATTAATTTAATAATATAAATATTATCTATCGTTTCGCTTTTGCAATTTTTTGTTTTTCGTATTCTCTGAATATTTCTAGTATTTGAAATCATCGAGAACGACGTTCGTCGGTCAACCTGCAAGCAGAGTTCCCCTCTCGTCGTTGACAATTTCCCCCTTTCTTCGTACGAATCGAGGAGAATTTCCCCATTTCTCCTAAGAAATGACTCTTCGAGACTTGACGCTCTCACTATGTTTCCCCCGTTTTCGCTTTCACCTACCTACCGGAAACTACTAAGTCACCCAAATTAACTTGAAATAATTTTGAAATTGTTACCTTTTTCTTGCACCTAACCCGAGAATTGTTATAAATAACAAAAATACCCTGAAATTTATTAACTTTAATATTATTCCGGAATTTTTATTATTATTCAGGAGTATTATTTGTGAAACAAATAAGGGAGAATTTTCTCGTCAAATTTTCTTCGTAGTGAAAACCTCTTGTCAATCAGGCCCGAATTAATCGTTGCTAAAGGCCCGCTCTGATTTTCGTATTTTTGTATTTTTGATATTTTATTGGATTGTTGGTTGTTTATTTGGTTTGTAATCAGAGTAGCTACAAATTAGGAATACAAGATTGACCAGGGGCTACCGGTGGGGAAAAGCGAAGAAGGACCAGCAGGGTATGAGCCGGCAATCATCGTTATCATCGTTCTCTTTGAATCCTGCTCTTGGCCCATCCAGACGCGTTTTCAAATCTTATATAAATTTTGTAATTTCTTTAGTTTTGTTTTGAGTGCTAATTAAAAAGTTTTGTTGCTGTTGTTCGAGTGTGTGCAGTTTTGCGGACTTATTCTTCGAATTTGTAAGTTTCTAAATTGTAACAAAAATGTTTTACAAAATTATGTAAATTTTAGTTCAGCCGGCCTCATGGCTGAACAAGAGACTTTCTTTGAAAAATTGCTATTTTATTTATTTAAACGATTTTATATAAAAATCTTTGTTATAATAATGAATTAAAATCTATTAAATAATTATTTAAAATTTTGTCAAATAATGATTTATTTGCATAGTCTCTTGTTCAACCATGTGTTGCCTTTTTGTTACCCTTTTTCCCCTTTTTATTCTATAATTTATACTAAATTCTTCCCTGTGACCAACGTTACCAACCCCCACAATAATTTATTATTAATAAAATTAGTGAAATTACCCATTAGCTTTCCCTCGTTACCATATTCGTTACCCTTTTAGGTACCCCTTTTTTTTGGCTGAACAATTTGTTTAATTTATGAATTTTGTAATTTTGTGCGCCCTTTATGTAAATATTTGTAATATTTTATGTTTGTGGAATTGGAATTTTAATGAGATGTGACTCATATAATATATAAAACTTGTTTGTTACCCTCGTTTGTATCATTTTCATATTTCATTTTAAAATATATTTTATAATTTTACTGCTAATAATGGAGTATAATTTCTTCGACCCTCGACGCTTCCTTTGACCTTTTTGGTCCTAGCTAACCGGCAAAACTCTTTATATTTTATTGGTTTCTCAATTCAAAACCTCTTTTGCTCTTGTTTTGGAATTTTGTAAATTCAATTTTGGTATTCGAATTTGGAATTTGGTCAATTTTATTTTATTTTTTTTGAAGAGACGATTAGTAGAGAATAATGGTCTTATTTCTCTCTAATCTAGGTACTTGTTTTTGGTTTGTGATTTGACTAAAGTTCATTTTAAATTTTGTTCGTTTTAAGAGACGATTACTAGAGAATCAATGGTCTTGTTTCTCTGTAATCTAGGTACTTGTTTTGTTAATAATTTTAGTATTATAAATTTTGAGGATTCAATGGTCTTGTTTCCTTAAAATCTTATTCGTTTTGTTAATTCTCTAATTTTCTTTTATAAGAAAATGTTCCTAGAAAGGACTGGCGCTCAACAAATTAGTTGGGTTGAGAAACTTATAAAGTATCCCTCTCTCCTTCCTTCCAATTGTATTGGGTATAAAGACTTTGGCTAAGTTTTAATATTTATTTTTGTTATTGTTAATAATTTATTTTTATTTATAAATTGGATCTTATTTATTGTTTGCTCTCTTTGTTTCTTGAAAACAATAATTTTTGTTGTTATTATTATTATGATTGTTTATAACGAATTGTTAATTTGATTTTTGATAAATTTTATAAATATTGTTATTTGTTCAAAACCCATTACAAATAATATTCATACACTTTATTATATTATGTACACGGAAAAAAATTAATCTCTAAATTAGTGATTAAATCTGAGATTTAGGCATAAACTATCACTGGAATCGGACGTAAGATGTAAGCAGATCACTAAAACTGAAATTTGGTATTATATCTAATCCGAATATTAGTATTGTGAAGAACACGTATTTCTTATGCCTAAAAATGATATTAGGAATCTCAAATTTTATGACATGGAACATATGTTCTAAACTATCAACTTACTTGAATAAATTTAAATCTAATATATTATTTGAATAAACAATATTAAACATTTTAGTCGTATATTTATATAATTCGTATTTTTGTAATAATTCGATGTAATAAGAATTTATAATTTATCACAATTTAGAGTGAGAATTATTGACAAAATATTTATATTGTTTTCCCTGTATGAACTATACATTGACAAGTATAAAAAAGTAGTTGGATATTTTTAAAACACAATACGAATTTTATATTTTTATTTCATTTTTTTGTTTTAACGGCGTTGGAAGGTCTGTAAAATTTGTAGGTTACAATTATCGCCCGACAAAATACGGCACTGACTGATTTAAAATTTAAATGACGTGAAATAGGTAAATAAACATTTTTCAACCACTTTTTCTCTAAACACAGACACTTTTTACAAAATAGACCAACATACAACGGGTAAGAATCTTCTTAATAACCTAAATTCAAAAGATTGTTTAAATTCATGCAGAAACGCGGTTGTAAAATGTAAAATTGGAAAGTGATGTAAATCTAAGAATATAACAGCTGGACCATTGTGCTCTCTGCATGCTTCTGCCCTCTTCTGGCGACTGGCAGTAAACCGCTTCTTGTTGTCTGTCATTACATTACTTTCCAATTTTACATTTTACAACCGCGTTTCTGCATGAATTTAAACAATCTTTTGAATTTAGGTTATTAAGAAGATTCTTACCCGTTGTATGTTGGCCTATTTTGTAAAAAGTGTCTGTGTTTAGAGAAAAAGTGGTTGAAAAATGTTTATTTACCTATTTCACGTCATTTAAATCAGTCAGTGTGCCGTATTATGTCGGGCGATAATTGTAACCTTAAAATGTCACAGACCTTTCAACGCCGATAAGTCTAATAAATAAAAATAAATGTTCCACGTGATGACGCGAAAAACATTCATAAAATACGGAAAATGAAAACGGTTAATTGTATGTAATTCATATAAAAAAAGTTGTGAAATTAACAAATCTCTAAATCAGAGATGTGAATTTATGGCGTTTTCTGGTATAAAGTTTGACAGAATCAAACACAACTTATCACAGTAATTGTGACTATAATGTTTAATTTAGATACACTTATATTTCATTGGACTTGAAATTAATATTATTTCAAGTTTAGAAATTTAATTTTTTTCCGTGTAGTATTCTTCAAGTATAATATAGTAATATTATTAAAATGTTAAATAATAAATAAATTTTATACATTATTTTTGTAATTTTATTGTTTATAAAATAAAAAAAATATGTACACAAAATATTTTGACTCAATGGTTTTTATTTTTTAAATATTAAATGCTTTTATATATTTTATTGAAACATATAATTTCAAACATGAAAAAACTTTTTATTAAAAAAAGAAACAAAAATTAATTTAATATTTTTGTTATATTTATGATGGCTTTAAAATCTATTTTCCAAATTTGAGGTTATGATATATCAAACATTCTTCTTAAAAAAACATGATCATTCATTTGTCATGGATACTTATA
This sequence comes from Leptopilina syphax, assembly GCA_032872505.1. Lineage (NCBI taxonomy): Eukaryota > Metazoa > Arthropoda > Insecta > Hymenoptera > Figitidae > Leptopilina > Leptopilina syphax. The sequence continues at coordinate 6,594,376 of CM065471.1, read as the reverse complement.
ATCCATTAAATAAACGGTGTACTAGTAATTGACGAGCTACTTCTCCATCCATATTAACATTTCCTACATTAGGTACAAGAACTTGTTCATATTCATGTAACTCATCGTCTTCTGGTAATATATCATTTAAAAGTAAGGCCATATTATGCAAAACAGCACATGCTACTACAGTCGTTGTTGAACAAATGAGTTTAGTTGACATTCCCCGCGCCAAACATGGAAATCTTCACACCAAAAGTTCGCTCAACAATTATTATCGTTCTTATTTAAATTTCATTGTACCTAAAACATTTTACTTTTACATAAATGTCAATTTTTTTATCAAGTACATTTATATTGATGTAAAAATAATTTAAATTCTTATTTCATTTCCTCTTTATTATGCGGATTTCTGAAAGGTGTCATAAGAAAAGGCAAACAGGGATATCCATTATCTCTTACAAGAATCCCATCTAATCGTCCTTAAATATAACGCATGTGAATTAATGAATTCTTAAATATCCGACTGTCATGTGCAAGAGGGCCAGGTAGCGTTCTGACTCTTTACTACAACCTCTGCTATAAGTTGACCTCATCTTTTGCTTGTAAGTTTACTTCAACCTTTGCTTGTAAGTTCACCTTAACCTTTACATGTAAGCTTACCATCAGGGAGGAACTTTTAAGTTCACCGTAAAAGCTAACTTCACCCAAGTGCAAAATTAAAAACGGCCCAATGCCTCTTTATTGGCAAAGTTGGTGCCAAGTTTATCAGACAATAGTAATGGTCCGACTTTTGAGGTGTTAACCGTGGTTGAACGTCTACAGCCGGATCTTGGCAGACATTAATGGCCTAATATTGGCTGCCATTAGTCTCCGAGTATTGGCAAAATGCAAAAAATTATTAAAAATAATTAATATTAAATTATTCCAATAAATTGACTAAAATATTTGAAAGTGCACTAATTGGTATACGTCTTTCCACAAATTTAATCTATCATAACATAAGCATTCACAAATTGGTACTTAATTCTTGCTTTGAAAGAACACAATAATTTACTATGTTTTGTCAATATAACTTGATTTCAAGTGACATTCGCTTTAAAAATTGATATTAAGATATTACACTATCTTGCAGCAAGCTTCAAATGCCCCACCATAGGAAACTTGCCTGGTAAGCTATTAAGTGTAGTGTAATGATTTTAGTAGTTCACATAATGTACCCATATGAATTCCCATGCAAAAGGGAAAAATATCATCTGCAATTCGTACGAATCTTCATACTATAATAAACGTTTTAAAACGCTAAATGAAATTCGCACAAATTTTAAATGAAAATCCTACGAAATATTTTCACCTGGGATATTAATATTAGAAATATAGTAGGTTATAAGTAGAAAGATGAGAAATTGCAATATGTGTTTGAAACAATTGGAACAAATTCTTCGTTTGAAAATGAGATTTTGAACAAACAGCTGTTAGACATCAAGTAAACTATTTATTAATGAACACTTAATAAATCTAGAGTCCTAAAATAATGCCATGCTGTTAAAAAGTTCAGTGAATTCTTATAATAAATTCTTATAGCAATTTTTTATCATATTTATTTCTTTTGTCAATTAATTTTGTTACTATAGTCTATATTTTATTTACATAGGAGAAATTGAGGCTTGACACAGTGCTTTAATAATCACGTCCATCTCAAGTATATTATTTCTAGCCTGTATGGCAATTTTTCCTTCAGGAAGTATATTTGGCTCATAACGTAGAAATTTGTATGCTTCCGTCAGTACTCTTCTCGATTCCTAAACATTAAAACAATTTTATTTACAATATTTTTTAACATGACAATTAATTTTTATTAGACTTACAATTAATTCTTGGCTAACAGATATAATTAGGTTTAGTTATATCATATTATTATATTATATTATTATCATATTATTATATTATTATTATATTATTATATATTATTAGGTTTAGATATAATTCAAGTTTAGTGGAGGAAATCTGTTCCAGCTGTTTTACTGGAAAACAAGTATAATCAATTAATGTTGCATTCGATCTAGAAATCGCTTTGAAAAAAACGATAATCTTGTTAAAGAATCTCGTCTTTTTCTTTTATGAAAGGAGAGATCAGTTTTTCTACAATAACTTTTAAAAACGCATTTTTGAACCAAAGTGTAATGGCAAATTATTATTCTTTATTTATCGAAAGCTATTTTTAAAAACAATAGAATTAAAAATTAATTTTTATTGTCATTACACTTTGGTTCAAAAATGCGTTTTTAAAAAGTTACTGTCATAGAAAAACTGATTTCGTTCCATTGACTACAATGCATTGCTTGTCCTCTATCAAAACAGCCATTTTGGATTTCACCACCCAACTTGAACTACATAATTGTGTAATATTGGTTATTTGCACGTAACTGTTTAATTTCAAGATAATTAATTTTTGAATAAATTCTTTGTTGCCTTTTTAATGTCTGACTGCAATTTTTTTCATGATTGGGACTGAATAAATGAATAACTACATCGCATTTGGCTTTTCATAACAAATGTATAGAAACGTCTAATGTATCTTGTAACATTTATTGTTGTTTATTTTATTTAGGTAAGAAACACTTTGACAACAGAACAATTATATAGAAAACCTAAAATGGCGTCACCACGTCGTGTCCAGTCGAGTCAAAATGGCTTGGCGCCATGGGCAAATTCGTACCATATGAATAATAAAACCAGTTAACAGGTTTTCTACTAATCCAATTTACCCTTTTGACATTCTAAAAAACCAATTCAAAAATAATTAAATTCCATTTCAAATACTCCTGTAGTCTATTCTCCATGGTGAAAGTTTTGAGTTCACTTTATTATGTCCACCACAGTTATATTGAGTAACCTTATAAGTTATACGAGTATCTGACAACATAACCTGACAACATACCAATAACTTCAAATCTGCGATTAAATTGGTAAAGTGACCATATGAAAATAGTGTCAATGCGGGACGCCCGCTTATTTATATCATTTAGTAAAAAAAGGTCATTTGCCACAAGAAAAAAGGAACAGGGAATTTGTAGGAGTAAATTGGAGTGGATTGAAACAGCGCACGTCTTATGACATTTACATATTTATGTTATGCTTATTTTGTAACATTAAATCACATATTTTTCTGACGATTGAATTTTTTTTAAAATATCACGAAGTCTATTTCCAGGGTGGCGAGTGAAAACGGTTTTTTCAATTCCCTGTCTTTTCCTTGTCCAAAAACAAAATTCCCTGTCTTATAAACCTATACAGGGCATTCTCCGTGAAATTTTCACTCAAAATTTTTTTGTTAACAATTTTTTTCGAATTCTATATAAAAAATAAGTAAATACCTGTTTTTTAATTTTTTTATTTGATTAAAATTACAGAAGTTGTGATTTTTTTAAATTTAACGTCTTCAGAAGCAGATGAATTTTGGAACACTTTTTTCTCTGTTATAACAAAAGATAAAAAATAACATAATATATGCAAAAAGTTTGTTTTTTCTTGAATATTTCAAATATGTAATAAAAAATAACGTTTATAAAGCGAAAATATTAAATAAATTAAAATTACGTCTAAAAAATGACTTTTCTCAAAACCAAAGTAATCGATTTTCGATTTTTTCTTTCATTACAATCACTGATAAATAAAGAATTTTTTCCCTCTTATTTCAAAGTGATGTTCTTAAGGGATAAAATGATATTTAAAATTATGTCAGTCGTTGCACAGAGTTTTATTCGACTTTTACACTTGTTAAAAAATTAACCTTCAATAACAAAACAAATAAATGCCTTACTAATGGAATGAAGTTATCGAAGTTATGAAGTGGTTTAATTTCTCAATTTCTTTCACTAAACTCTGTGCAACGACTGACATAATTTTAAATATCATTTTATCCCTTAAGAACACTACTTTGACATAAAAGGGAAAAATTTCTTTATTTATCAGTGATTGGAATGAAAGAAAAAAATCGAAAATCGATTACTTCGGTTTTGAGAAAAATCATTTTTTAGTCGTAATTTTAATTTATTTAATGTTTTCGCTTTATTAAAGTTAATTTTTTATTACATTTTTGAAATATTCAAGAAAAATTTTTTTTTTTTGCATATATTATATTATTTTTTATCTTTTGTTATAACAGAGAAAAAAGTGTTTTAAAATTCATCTGCTTCTGAAGACGTTAATTTTAAAAAAATCACAACTTCCGTAATTTTTATCAAATAAAAAAATAAAAAAACAGGTATTTACTTATTTTTCATATAGAATTCGAAAAGAATTTTGAGTGAAAATTTCATGGAGAATGCCCCATACATATCCATAAGTCATGAAAGCAGTTATTATTTTCGTATGAAATAAACTTTAAAATTAATTCTTTTTAAGCAGATATATTTGTGTCCTTTTGTGCATTGGACTTTATTGACAGTTTTAAGTGTATAACTAAGAATATTTACACTTCCTACAGCTTTTTCCTGACTATAGATTAAATTCCCTGTCTTTTCCCTGACTTTTCCAGATTTTTCAAATTCCCTGTCTATTCCCGGTTTTCCAGGTCGCTCGCCACCCTGAATTCTCTCTCACACTTATACGCTACTGTGCTAACCTGTAGATGCAGGATATTCTTAACTATTTTCCGGGATATGCAGGACATTTTATGTCAAATGTGGGAAGTTTTGCGGGACGCTAGCCTTTGCGGGACAAAGGGGGAAAATCCGGGACAGTCCAGCACAATCCGGGACGTATAGTCACTTTATAAATTGGTAAAAACTCGAGTAGACTTATTACAATATTTAATACTCCTGGTTACTTCGGGAAGCCCCTGGTAGCGGGAAGGTTAATTTTAAATGCTTGTTTTTTGTGACGCCACTAAATTAGACAATTACATGCAAATCGCCCATATAAAAGTATACAAGTTCATATTATTTCAATAAAAACCTTATATATATATATACCGTCAACCGGGGCTATTTTGTTCAACAAATAGCTTTTTTTTATTCAAAGATTTATTTAAATTCAGAATTAAGAGAATAAAGAAAATCAACTTTTGATATATGTTGTGGACATCCTTCTGAAGGTTTTCTATAAATTTTGCAAAGAAAAAAATTTTAATCGTTTTAATGATTTTAATTAACGTATTTACAGTTTTTTGACAGAAAAGCAAAACAAAAATGTATAAAAATGATAAACAGAATCTTCTTTACTTACTAAATAAAATAATTATAAAAAATATTTTATTTTTTTAAGTGCACAAAATAGCCCAATAGAATCCTGGTTTTTCAGTTTTTTCCATTTTTTTCTTAAAATAATAAATAAAAAGTTAGCGCATTACGTATGTATCATCACAACACAACTGAAAACAAATATCTAACACAGTTTATGAGACACATTAAAACTCTAGAAGATCTGGTAAAATTTTTCCGAACTTTCAAAATTTTTTAAACAAATTTTCCGTATTTAGGAATTTTTTTCTCTTAATTGCCAAAGAATTAAATAATAACATTTAGTGCTCTCTATTGTTATGTAATCAAACTTTCATTTTACAAAATAGCAGATTAAAATAATTCATTTTAATAATTTTTTTCATTAAAAAACTCGCGTGCACAAAATAGCCCCAGTTGACGGTATATATTCTTTCGCGATGAAAAAAAGAAAGTATGTATAGCTTTCTTTGAGATATATAACAATTAATAATAAAATTCATATTATGTTTTCTCTATTTTTTATGCAGTAAAATATATTAAAAATATCCCTTTCTTTTTTAAAGTTTGCTTTTATAATAGTATTATCAATTTTTGTAAATTTTTTTCTTTTATTGTAATAATAAGTAATTTGAAAAAACCAATTTGACTGTCCCATTTACAATCAAAACAAGCCATAGGCTCCACATGTTTCCCGTCGTAATTGTAAAACAAATTTTGTATGCGATCAGTTTAGTAAAAATATTTTATAGGAAAGAGTAATAGAGTTCACTTTTGACCTTTTTCTCACTTTTTGTCCGCTTATATTATAGTTGTAGTCAATAAAAATTATACAAACAAAATTATTTTGCTTAAAAAAAAATCTATTTAAATTCGTAAATTTCCGAAATATCGTAAAAGCATATTTTTTGCTGCAAAAGCATATCTTTTATATTTTCTCATATCTGTGAATAAAAATACTTTAAGCAATACCTTATATTAAAAGGCATTTTTTCATGTTGACTTGTGTTAATTACAAATTTATTATACATTACCATTAAAATTGTTTTTAGTTCACACTGATCTTGTCGTCTTCCAAATTCGGCAATTGCCGCATGCATTTCAAATAGATTTAGACCTCTTAAACGATTTTCAGCTAAAAGAAAAATTACATCTTTAAAATGTGAAGCCACGAGGCTAGAAATTATATCCCAAATAGCACCGAAGATTTCCTGAAATTTAACCGGACTTCGCCCAGCGAGGTTAGAAACATTAAGTGGCGATGTTCATAAAAGAATGTGTGGTTGCGTTTAAATGTCCACATAAAAGGAATATTGAATATCAACCTTAAGCGAAAATAATTCTGCAAATATTGTTTTGCGATGTTTAGTCAATATTGTATGAATATTGCATGCAATATTCGAGAAATAATTAAAAGTCCATCTGCCTAATATAAACGTATGTCTGAATATTGCCTGAACATCGCAAGTCAATATTTGCAGAATTATTTTCGCTTAAGTTGATATTCAATATTCCTTTTATGTGGACATTTAAACAATTACACATTCTTCCACGAACATCGCCACTCAATGTTTCTAACTTCGCTGGGCAAGACACTGCCAAGTTTCAGGACAGTGTGTGCTGTACGTGTGAGATAATTTTATATAATTGTTTAATAAACATGAATGTAGATAAAAATTAATCTTAATATTTATATTTACAATTAATTTTTACCTGGTACTAGAATTTCAAACAATTCGTTAAGCTTTTTACAAAGCATAATCTTTTCACTTATAAGTTCAATTTCAGTATTTGGCAAAATTGTTTGTTGCCCAATTAAATGTGATAATGCAAGTTTCACATCTATCATATAAAAATGATTTTCATGAAGAGTCTTAGAGTGTCGTTGAATGAAAGTTTTACAAGCTTGAATATCTCCCTTTTTCATTTGTGAAAGGTCTATTCCTATTTTCTCAGTAATTTGCTCTGCTTCATCCCATGAGATAGAAAAATGACAAATATTGCATATGTAATCTGAGCATTCTTCATTCTTAACTATGAATGTTCTTGGGAGCATACAACCACTGCATTCTCTGTAAAAATTATTTTTTATCTTTCTATTAAAATTGAAAAATATTATTATTTATTTAATTAAATGTAATGTTAGTAAATTCTTTGCGGGTTAAAACACCATTGGGATTAGAGGTGTACAAGAATACAAGAATTATAATTGTCTTGATCAACATTTCTTGATACTGAGTAAATTTTTCAAACATTGTTTTACATCGTTTCAATTTTGTATTGTTTTTCAAGCAAGAATGAGATATGTTCTTGTTGAATTGTCCCTATCACAGGTAATGTATATTCAGGAAGTTAAATAAAGTAGGCAATCAATTACACACAATATAATATTTATGGTAATATGTTTAGTGAAATGAGAAAACATGAGTACATTCATAGAAAGTATTCGTAACCTTTCGCATCTGTAGTCAGGCAAAGACTAATGTACCTTAGACCCTTTATTTATTTCTTTTCCTACCTAAGTTTTTGTACCAAAACATCGTTGCACTTCCAACACCTTTTCTCAACGACAATAGAGAAAGGGATTAAAAAAATTGATGAAATGTCTGAGAAAAGTTTTCTTGATGAAATAATGCGTAACATACTTTCTGCGGATCATTAAAAATAACTTAAACGTTACAGAAAATGCAATTTGAACTATTGTATTTCTGTGTTGTTTTGGATTCCAGATTCAAAGTTGAAACCTTTCATAAAATGGAGTGAATAAAGAAATGCTAAAGTCCTCTATGGCACAATTTGAAAAAATGTATAAACAAGAATATTATATCTTACTTTAAAAAAATATTAATGGAAGAGAAATAATTATATCTGATTATGACTATGCAACTGAAGAATTGGAATCTAGCGACGAAGAAACTATTAATACACTACCGATTAAAATTAAGAGACCACCCATTTTCAGGCGAATGAAAAACGTTTTAAAACATAAAATTTATTGAAATTAAAATTTTTTTCTGTTAATTCTTTGAAAGATGATAAAATTTTGAAAAGAACAAGATATTTTAGAAGTCGTTTAGACAATAATTCATTAAGATATTTTAAAAAAATCACTATTTCAATGTTTTACAAAAATCTGAATAACTTCGAAAATAATGAACGCTTTTTAATGGTCTTAGGCTTATTTTAAAGGTCATTTGATACACTATTAGAATTACTTATAGACATTAACGTGTAATTTTTTGCTTAGAAAATGCAGACCGTCAAACTTAGACCAAAAAAATTCAGAAAAATTAAAAAATTCTTATTAACAGAAAAATAATTTTAAAAATTCAAACGTATTTTTTTAATTAAATTTTTTTGTAAAATCTACACCATTAGATGTTTCATATGTTTTCTAGAATAGTTTTTAGTACAGACAAATTGTTTTAAATTTTTTGGATTTTTTTTGTCCAAGTTTGACGGCCTGCATTTTCTAAAAAAAAATTACACGTTAATTCATTAGTGATGGAATATCGATATGAAATATCAGACCATATTGATATCTTTGTCACGATAATCGATATTTCAACATCGATATTAACGTTTCGATATATTGTTACCGATATCGATAACATTTTTAATATCGATAATTTTTTCGCAATAATAATAATAACTATTTATTATTTTAAGGGTTAAGGCCAACGCAGAATAGATCTGTAACCGGAACCGCAATCGTAAGCGTAACCGTAAGAATGAGTTAAAGAAGGATAGGTATATTGTTTATTTTTCTCTAACTCATTCTTACGCTTACGGTTACGATTGCGGTTCCGGTTACAGATCTATTCTGCGTTGGCCTTTAAAAGCGTCAAAAGTAAAGTAAATTTTGAGGTTATGATTATTATCCATGTTCTTTGTCTTTGAAAACATTAAAAACATGTAACTTAGAAAGTTTTATGAAAAGCTGTCATTCTTAAAGTGTTAAAAGTCATTTTGTTTACATAAAAATTTAAAGTTTGTTTTTAATTATTTCAGTTATTACAAATATGGGAAAAATTGATAATATTGTCTATACTAATAAAATATACATTAATATAAAAATCCTATTTTTCTATTTAAATAATTTTAATTTTTTTTTCTCCTTAACAATAAAGTTTTTTAATTTATTTACGTTCTTTTTATATTTATTGACAAATAATATTAAATTAATAATTATATTAATAATAAATACACGCATTTAATTTTTTTAGAGTTTTGCGCATCCGCGATATTGTTTTTACGATATATCGATATTTGTTTTCGATAACGACATATTTTTAAATATCGATATTACTGATGCAATATCATAAGTGAAATATCGATGTCAAATTTTTTCGATATCCTATCACACTAATTCTTATAGTGTAGCAAATGACCTTTAAAATAAGCCTAAGATCATTAAAAAGCGTTTATTATTTTAGAAGTTATTCAAATTTTTGTAAAACATTGAAAATGACGTTTTTTAAAAATACACTACCGTCTGTGAGTATCAGGACGCCCCTTTTTCATGAGTGGAAAAATGCTTAAAACGTAGAAAATAAGAATGACAAAAATTTTTCGTATTTTTTTCCTGAAAGCTAATAAAATTATGAAAAGACTGACACCTGATCGAAGCATTTTCGTTGACTATTCTGTCAGATACAGAAAAAATACTGGATTTTGCATGTGTTATGGTCTAATTTATAAAATAGACAAACTTTATTTTATATCACTTCTGAGAGTGACAATTTATTAATGAAATTAATAATACACTTCAAAGGTAGAAATGAGACTGAGTTCCAAAACGTTTTGCAGCTTATGTCGAATATGAAACGATACAGGTGGGGATATTATTTTTGCTGACTATAACATCCTTCTCGCTAGATAGGATTTAGTCCCTAAAGCCTAAGTTCTACATTTTTATTTAAATAGGGTTTAACGTCTACTTCCGACTCTCTATGTGGTTGTCTTTCGTAGGTTACAACGACGGGTTTATTAGTGATTTGGTTTTTAATACAGAATAAACATAACCTTTTAGGTAAACATTTTCGTATGATTTTAAACAATCCACATTTATACATTACATAAATTCCTATAATAGTTAAACTACTATAACCAGCGATGTGCAATATGTCGACAGCCTTTTCGTTCCAATTATTGATTCGAGTACGTGATTTTATTTGCTCTAATAAATCTAATGTATTATCTAATCGTAATTTAGCATTTGCTAATTATTGTTGATCTTATTTTTGAGGTAACGGAATTAGTCTATCTCTAAGATTCTCTATTTCGTTTTTGTCAAATGGTAATACGTAGCTTACATTAATGTTTACAATTTTGTTCAATGTTTGTGTAGTTGGAAGATACAATTCCTGTGTTTTCTAAAAATACTTTACATCTTGAACCTTGTATTAAACTAGCATGGTGAATTGTAATAGTTTTAAGTCCGTTGTCACAATTAATGTCGATAGTTATTTGTCGGAGTGGGAGCAATATGTACCCATTGTTAACAGAGATATATGTTTCTTGACGTAATAATTGTGGGGATAGTATACAATTTGCTAAAGCGTCTCTTCTGAATAAAGTAGCATCACATCCGTTAGATTTACCTAGTAAATAATTTGGTTGTTTTCTTTTGCAGACTTTATATTCTACTATGTTTTTACAATTGGTTTGATAGTCATTTTTTAATGAAGTGTATGATCCTTTATATTTTATAAAATATTCATGTTCAGGTGTATACCCTAAATAAGTGTCCTTTATTTTCTCTGGGATTGGTATTAGTTGAATAATATTTCCTTCTTCTTTCTCGATTACTGGTATTTTTAAAATGTAAGTCAATAACCCTTTTATTATTGCTACTTCCACTTCACTTAAGTCAATAATATATTGATAAGTGTCTTCAGTATTTTCAAAATGGTATCTCGTTCTATGGACTTGTTCGAATTCTTCTATAGTATTTTTTAATATATTTGGTGTTAGTAGTTGGGGATGAACTATTTCATGTTTTCCGTCGTTTATTAGCGTCTATTGCAATATTAATGTCTTCGTTTAATTCCTCAATCAGAAGTGTTACTATTACTAATTTTGAATTAATAAAATTTTCTTTTATAGTTTCGTTTATTGTCGTTTGTAGATTCACAGTTAATTCTAGTTCTCGATTAGTTTGTGTTTGAAGTAGTTCGTGATATTTTTGTATTTTTGTATGATTGGTCAATATATTCGCTAATTGATTTTGATCATCAAGAACTTCATAAAATTGATTTTTAATAGCTACCAAGTCTGCATCATTCATAATTCCAAATAAAAGCTTTGCTATATCTCCCACAAAATTGGCTAAACCTCTTTTTATTCGAGGTCCTCCTAACAATTTATTTAACAAATCATGTTTACTTTTTAACCTGTCGAATCGTCCTCTTATTAAATGAATTTCGTTCTCAGAGCTACAATAAATAGAACATGCTGCTTCACTTATTTAAATTGTTTTCTCAATCATATCAAATCTACTGTTTACATTAGTAACGTTTATTCCAATTATTAATCGCCATTCTTCGTGATACTGGTGTACAGGTCCTATGTCTTCTATATACAAATTTCCTTTTAATTCTGTTATATTGATATTTCCATATGTTAAACTAATCTTCCGAATCATCAGTAGAATTTTGTTGATCATCATTTTCATCATCTGAAAAATCGTTATATGGCATTAACTGGTTAGCATGAAATCTACTTTTCTTGTTTTTATATAATACTTCATAATTATTGTTGTCAAAAATTTGTGTAATAGTTCCTGGTCCTAACCAACTTGGAGATAATTTATTACTTGGATGATTATTAATTAATTTTACAAGGTTTCCTATTTTATATATTGGTTTCGTTAAAACTATTTGTTCGTCTAATCTTCTTTTAGATTTTTCCTGTTGAATTCTAATTTTTCTCTGGCTTTAGTGAACCACTTTTCATGCTTTTCTTTCCATTGTTGAATTAATTCTGGGTACTTAAGAATTGGCGAATTTTTAAGAGTGGAAGGGAGGTTTATTTTCTTCCAAATGTGAGTTCAAAAGGTGTAAATCCTGTTGTTTCGTTTGTAGTTGAATTATGTGCAAGACTAATAATTTTTAAATTCTCGTCCTATTCATTTTGATTGTCTTCCATTGCCGTTTTTATAAGATTTTTTAATGTAGAATACATTCTTTCTATTCGTCCATTACTTTGTGGATGATATGTAGTTGTCCTTATTGGTTTAATTCGAAAAAGGTTTTCGAAATTTTTAACTAATTCAGAAACAAAATTTCTTCCTTGATCGGTAAGAATGCTTTTGGGCGAACCAAATATATAAATGTATTGTTCTAATAAACTTTCTAATATGTTTTCACTTGTTGCTAATTTTAGTGGAATAAGCATGATATATTTTGTTAATTGATCTTGGATACTTCGTATAAATTCGTTATCTTGTTTCGTTTTAGGTAAAGGGCCAAAAATATCCACTGCTATTTTGTCGTTTGGTTTTAATGGAATATCAGGGATAATGCCTTCTGCTTGTCTTTTAATACGTGTGCTTTTCTGTAATTGACAAACTGCACATTTTTTAACAAAGTCTATTATCTCTTCGTCCATACCTTTCCATTCTCCTAATCGTTTTGCTTTTTGAATAGTTTTATTTTCCCTATAATGTTGACCTACAACAGATCCATGAGCTTCTTTTAATATTGATTTTCTTTCTTCTTTTGTAAGTTCTCTTATTTGACTAAAACATAAATGGAAAGATCGATCTTCATATTTTTTACTAAAAAATTCCATAACTTCTTTTATAAATGCCTTTTCTATAGGTGAAATCAAAGGATCTCCTAATTGAAATCGAACTATTACCATTTTCCTATCTATAAATTCTTTAACACGATTTTCAAAATATTTTAACCAGTTTTCTTTATTGAATGGGGATAAATCTTTTTTAGTATTGTTTTCCATAATTCCTCTTGAGCGTTAGGTTTTATTGTAACATTTCCAATTTCTTTATTCCTTTTCCAGTCCTCAAAATATTGCGTTAAAATATTTGAATCGTCATTTTGTTCGGTTATAATGTCATTTTTATTATAGCTCGTTTGTGGAGTGTCATCAAACCTGTGTGTGTCGGGTGACATATCTTCTTCTTCTGTTGAGCTAAGCTCATTGTCTTCTGCACTTTCTGCTTATGCGTCTTTTTCACTATCCTCATCTTGTATTGGAAAAAACCGTGAAAGACAGTCAGCTGCTTTATTTTCTTGTCCTTTAACATATTCAATATCATATTGAAATTCTTCTGAACGTAATCTCCATCTTAATAATCTCGAACTAGGATCTTTTATATTATGTAACCAAATTAGTGCTTTATGATCTGGCTGAATAGTAAATGTCCGTCCTAATAAATATTTTCTCAGCCTTTTTGTAGCCCACACGATTGCCAGTAATTCTTTTGCTGCTGTATTGTAATTTTGTTCCGCTTTATTTAATACTCTTGAAATATAGCAACAAGGATGTCCATCTTGAGAAAGTACAGCTCCTATTCCTACATTATTAGCATCCGTCGTTAAAACAAATCTTTTGCTAAAATCTGGATATTTTAATACTGGTGATTTACACAGCAAATCTTTTAATAATTCAAAACTTGTACTGCAGTATTTTGTCCAATCGAAAATAGTTTCTTTTGTTGTTAATTTTAACAAAGGTTTAGCTATATGTGCAAAATTTTTAATAAACTTTCTGTAATATCCAACTAGTCCTAAAAATGACTGTATTTCTGTCACGTTTTTTGGTTCTTTAAAATTTTGAACTGCTTGTATTTTTAAAGGATTTGGTTTTACTCCTTTAACCGAGATAACATGTCCTAAATATTCTAGTTCTGGTCGAAGGTATTAACACTTATCCGGTTGTAATTTTAATCCTAATGTTTTTACTCTTTCTATACATTTGATTAACTTTTTATTTGCTTTTCCTAACTGTGAAAGAACGTCTTTAATCACTGGCAAAGGATATGCATCTTGATCGTTATCCTCATTTAATTTTCTAAAGTCAATGACCATGCGCCATTTTTGTATACCACAAGCATCCTTTTTCTTTGGTACTATCCATATTGGGGAGTTAAATGGGGTATCAGACGGTTCAATAATCTTTTTTTGTAATAAATCGGCTATCTGTTTGTTGGTTTCTTCTCTGTGAAATTCAGGGGGTCTGTAAGATTTTACATTGATTATTTTTCCACTTTTTAATATAATTTTGTGACTGGTCAAATTAGTGCAGGGAATTTCGTCATTGTCTAATGTAAAATTACTGTGATAATTTCCGATTATTCTGCAAATGTCTTCTTTTGTATTTTTGTCCAAGTGATCTAACCTTTTTTGATTTTTTAATTCTATTAATCGTTTAGGCAGTTCTTCAGTTTTTAATTTTGATTCATTTCTGAACGTTGTATCGTTTGTGACGTCATAATCAATTTTATCAATAGGTATGTTAGAGAGGTTATATATATCTAGGGTATTTATCATTGCCGGGTTTGTGGCTAGTGATTAGGTTGGCATTAGTGTCGTGTGTGGCGAGCGTTGCGTCGATGCTGGCAACGGCAGTTGGCTAATTGGCTTGGGTCAGTCGCCGAGTAATGGCTGTGACCAGGTTGGGTATGTCCCGTCGTTTAATAGTTGGGGCAAGAGTGGCGATATATTGGTACCCCGTCGAACTAATGGTATAACTAAATGTAATACAGTGTGATATTAATATTACTTTTGTTAATAAATAAACTTAATCTTTAGTTGCGTGTAGTTTGATTAAGTGTTGGAGATCCCTCCCTGTAGGACATAGAGATACTCTAACATCTCAGAAGTGAGATTACTACGTGTTCCCTATAAAAGTTGTAGTGATTTAAAATATTGAGAAAAACAGTGATTTTTTTTCTCTTTAGTGAGCGTCGATTCGCTTTCAAAATGGCGATCGTGCGCGTCGGGTCGCATCGAGCGAGAAAAAACGTGGCTATGTGAAGACGCTTGCGCGCGTGCCAGTGTTAACAACAATACGAAGTTAAACGACGTATTCTTTTCTCTTTTTCGATCTCGTGTATTGTGTTTTAACTTTTAATCGTATCTAAGTGAGTGGTGTAAACATACAAAATGAACAAGGAAGACGCGGCGAACATTCTCCTTAATATGGAAGCTAATGGTGGACAACAAAATGCAGGCAATTTTCCCAATAATACGAATCCTCATCATTTTAGCCAACAGCAACAACATGAGCAACATCAACGACAACAGCCTGTCCTTGGGAATAATATAGAACGACAATATTGTATATATATTGTATATATACTATTGTATATAGTACGGCAATATGGCAGCGACACAACAACAGCAACAGCGACAACCACAAACCCCGCTATACAATGTTCTTCCGGATCTTTCGCACAATATTTCCGAATTCGACGGCTTATCAGGACCTGCCAGTGCGACAGTGTGGTTAAAGCAACTCGAAACAACCACAACCCTCCATCGATGGACTTTAGAAATTGCATTGAGACGGCTAGAAGCCATTTGACTAGAGCCGCTAAAAACTGGTACTTGGCGAATATGGATACAATCTCCGATTGGGAATCTTTCAGAAAAGCTTTTAAGAACACATTTATGGTAGAAAAATCGTTAACAGAAAAGTGTCAGGAAATGCAAAATCGAGTGCAACGCATTGGAGAAAACACAAAAGAATTTTTTTTCGATAAAGTTCGATTATGCAAAGCTTTGAAAATGGACCTAAATGAGACAAAAAGACAAATTGCAGCAAGCTTGTGGTCTAGAGAAATTAGCACAGCAATTTTAACTCATACTTATTTCGACTTAGACGAATTATTGAGGAGCATCGTAGAACTGGAGACCTTGGAGGAGACACGAAAGCAGCGGATTATTCAATCGAGAGACACGAAAAATTCAAAGGACCGACAAACATTTTCCAGAGAAGGAGAGCATCGAGAGCATCGAGACCTGTCAACACGGAGCAGCACCAGCGTCCAACCAGATTCGTCAGTAAATAAGGACATGAATGTTGTTTACAAAGACCGTAAGTGTTATAGATGCGATACGATAGGACATCTTGCAAAGGATTGTCCTCAAAAAAGAGAGGTAAGATGCTTTAATTGTAAAATAGTTGGACATATCGCGCGAAATTGTAATAAACCAAAGGCTATGCCGAAAGCCGAAGTTAATAAAATAAATCCTGATATTGGTAGTGACAGTTTGAATGCGAAATATATTAAGAAAATTTTTGTAGGTGGTAAAGAGTTCTCTGCAATTGTCGATCAAGGCAGTTCCGATTGTTTAATCAAGGCGTCAGCTGTTTTGATTCACGGATTTGAATTTTCTCCAGTAACCAGTGTTTTGGTAGGTTTCAGCGGAGGCGAAACTATTTCAAGTGGAGTCATTCATGAAAGTCTTAAAGTCGACGATTGCTTTGTTGACAAGTTTCGTTTGAGACTCGTACCGGACGACGTACAACAGAGTGCCATTATTGTAGGGCGTAATTTTACCGAGCTTCCTAAAATCGTATATTATAAAATCAATGATCATCTGGAATTTGTTTACAAAAATGATTTTATTTTTAAAAATTACCTGTTAATTGAAACTACAGAAACTAATTTTGAAAAAGCGGAAATAAAGAATTCAGTTAAAATTCCCCCGGCTTCAATTAATTTTGTTCAAGTAAAAATTTACGAAAATCTTTTTGAATTACCAATTCAAAATTTAAATAAAAGTGACGCGGAACTCGAAATTGGAAAAAAGTTGGATAATGTAATATTGTCGGTTGAAGGAAGTGTGCCGGTCTTAGAACCTCGTAGAATTCCCATTACTCATGAAGATTTTATTACATATGAATCGATTAGTCAGGAGCGAAGAGATGAACTTTTAGACCTTTTAAATAAATATCGAGTTTGCATTGCTATGAATTTATCCGAGTTAGGTTGTACACATTTGATCGAGATGGATATCGAGTAAAAACCAGGTAGTGTTCCCGTTTTCGCAAAGCCGTACAGAACAAATGCAGAACGTAGAGAGATAATGAAAGATAAAGTAATAATAATAATAATAATAATAATAATAATAATAATAATAATAATAATAATAATAATAATAATAATAATAATAATAATAATAATAATAATAATAATAATAATAATAATAATGGTCGTGAATTTCCGCCGTTTAAACAAAAACACTGTCAGAATAAATTTTCTACTCCCTACCATCGACGACGGTTTGGAGGAACTGCATGGAGCGGTCATTTTCATCATACTTGACCTTGCGTTAGGTTATCTTCAGATTCCTCTCACAGAAATAGCGAAGGAGAAGACGGCATTCATTACGCCGGACGAAACAGGCCAATTTAAGCGCACAATGTTCGGCTTAATGAATGCACCGTTCTATTTCGCAAAATTAATGAAGATGATCTTTGGTCCCTTTGGTCCCAGTCTAGCGCCAACCTATTTCGACGATCTTCTCATACATGCACGTTCATGGGAAGAGCTTTTATATAAACTAGAAAAAGTTTTAAATTTGCTTAAAGATGCGGGTCTGACTTTAAATCTAAAAAAGTGCAAGTTCGGTTTAAATCAAGTTGAATATCTAGGTTTTGTTTTTGGAGGAGATGGAATGAGTTCGGGTACGCGAAAGTTACACGCTGTTGAGGATTTTCCAACTCCTACAAACCTTCACGAGGCACGCAGATTTCACGGGTTAGCCAGTTATTTTCGGCGGTTCATTCCCCATTTTGCGGTTATTATGGCACCAATTATAGAATTATTTAAAAATAGTAGCAAATTCTTGTGGAATGAACGTCAAGAAGAAGCGTTTAAAAAGATCAAATAATTATTGACTTCCCGTCCAGTCCTAGCGTATTACAACCCAAAAGCGACACACACAGAATTACACACAGACGCCTCGTCAGATGGACTAGGCGCGATGCTCTTTCAAAAGAACGAATCTGTCGAGTTACATCTGGTTTATGCGATCAGCAGGCGTACTTCAGATGTGGAGCGAGCGTACCACTCGAGTAAACTCGAGCTGGCAGCTATCGTTTGGGCCATGGATCGGCTGAGGCAGTTTCTGATAGGATTGCATTTCGTAGTTTTCACTGACTGCCAAGCATTGATTTATATTCGTACATTGAGCACGAAAAATCCACAAATCATTCGTTGGCTTAACTCAATCTCTGAATATGATTTTGACATTTTTCATCGCAAGGGAGAGCGGATCAAACACGTGGACGCATTGTCACGTGCTCCCGTCGAGAATGGCGAAAATCTTGATATCGGTTCGGTTTTTAGTGTAACAGTGTGAGAAGACGAAATACTAATGTTTCAATACAGTGACGAAAAATTGGCGAGAAAAATTTCAATCTTAAAGAAACGGGAAAATGAACAATCAAAAAGAGAAATTGGCGAAATTAAAGATTTCGTTTTGCGAGACGGATTGTTGTTTAAAATAATCGGTGATAATGAACGATACGTCATTCCAAAGGTCATGCGTAAAGCGATTGTGATTAAAAATCATGATCTGGCAAGTCATTTTAGCGTAGAAAGAACAATGAATCGTATCTCTCAATTTTACTACTTTCCCGGTATGCGAAAATATATTAAACGACACATAGACTCGTGTGTAGAATGCCTTTTCGCAAAAAAGAAATCTGGCAAGCAGGCGGGTGAACTCCACCCTATCCCATCTGGAACAAGGCCATTCGAGATAGTTAACATCGATCATTTAGGACCCTTTATTTCGTCGAGAAAAGGAAATAAGTATATCTTAGCCTTAATTTGTAATTTGACTAGATTTGTGAATTTGTTTCCAGTTCGCGACGAAAAATCATCGACGACTATTCGAAAGATTGACGAGTTCGTAGGACGTTTTGGAGCGCCCAAACGCTTCATTACAGACCGCTTCCTTCACATCGAAAGAGTTTGAAAAATTCTGTCAGCAAAACGGTATCAAACACACATTAAATTCAAGTCGCCATCCACAAGCGAACGGGCAAGTGGAGAGGCTGAATAGAACCATTCTCTCTGCTTTAATGTCAAGTCTGTCGGATTTAGAAGGTCATCACTGGGACCTAGAAATAAAAAGTTTAGAGCGAGATTTAAATTCAGCTATTTGTAAAAGCACGGGTCGCACTTCATTTGAAATGGTTTTTGGCTACATCCCTCGATTTCGCGAAGGCCTTGCTAGGTAATTGACAGAGAACTCAGAAACTTATCGTCTGCCAGAAGAACTCTGGGCAGAAGCGCGAGAAAAAATTGAAATAGAACAGCGATTGTCAAAAGATAGGTACGACGCGAACCGTTTAAAGAATGTCAAATATATTGTAGGCGACATTGTATTTATGAGCAAAAATTCAGAAAGCACTGGTCAGTCGACCAAACTACAGTCTCGTAATAAAGGGCCATTAGTGATTACAGAAATCCTTCCGTCGGATACTTATCGTATTCAAGGTTTGACTTCTCATGGCAGCGGATCTAGAACGAAAACAACGGCTCATGTGAGTCAACTCCGAATTTGGAGAGAATATAACAATGATAGTGACGAAGACAGCGAGAACCAAACGGAAGACGATAGAGATGTACTTAGCGAAGTAGATAACCTTAACGACGTTGTAGAAATGAATGAGAATGATTCTTCGAACAATCAAAATGAGAATATTGTTAGACGTAGTAATAGAATCCGTCAAAAACCACAACGCTTTGGTGACGTGAGTATGTAAAGTTTTAAAACAATGTTTATTTAGTTGTAAAAGTTATTTTACTTCAATTCTACTGTATTACGACTTTGATGTTTTTTTATTCTAACTCAATTTGATCACGTAATGTTTGTATTAAGTGACTATTGTCCTGATTTTTCAGAATTTTGTTTTATGTATAACTTTTAATAATCAGAACAATTAATTACTTGGGGACCAAGTAAACTGTAGGATGGTCGAGTGTTAGAGAGGTTATATATATCTAGGGTATTTATCATTGCCGGGTTTGTGGCTAGTGATTAGGTTGGCATTAGTGTCGTGTGTGGCGAGCGTTGCGTCGATGCTGGCAACGGCAGTTGGCTTGGGTCAGTCGCCGAGTAATGGCTGTGACCAGGTTGGGTACGTCCCGTCGTTTAATAGTTGGGGCAAGAGTGGCGATATATTGGTACCCCGTCGAACTAATGGTATAACTAAATGGAATACAGTGTGATATTAATATTACTTTCGTTAATAAATAAACTTAATCTTTAGTTGCGTGTAGTTTGATTAAGTGTTGAAGATCCCTCCCTGTAGGACATAGAGATACTCTAACATCTATTCCTTCAATTTTGTTTGGAACTTCTAAGGGTTTATTAGAATAATTATAAACAGGTGCCTTCATAATTCCGTTTTGTATTTTGTAAAGTCCAGTGGGAATATTTGGATGATCTTCTACTAAAATATCACCATCTTCTTTATTCATTATGATGTTGCAAATTCGCATTTTATTTTGCTCTACAAAATACCCATCTTCATGTAAAGGTGTCTTCCACTTTTCTATGATAAGGAATTTTGAGGTAATAGCATATTTTTCATATTTTTGTAGAAATGGTAATCCAATTATTCCATCCTCGGGTAAAGGGAAATTTTCATTGACAATATGAAACAGTTGTTGTTTGCTGAAATAATTTAAATTAATAGCATATTCTGATTGGTACTTATCTTTACCCATACAAAAATTATTTTTTACTTTAAAAGTCGTGTAATTGTTTCTGGGTATTTTATTTTCTTTTATTATGTTAACTGATGCTCCTGGGTCTATTAATAATCTGTATTCTCCTCCGTTATCAGCTCTTTCGTATATAGATTGTAGTCGTCCACTCAAGGTTGATACTCGTCATTCTTTTCGTATTCCTCGTGGTGTTGAATTTCTTCTTCGGTCATTTCCTGAGAGTTTAAAAATTCTTGGTCTTCGCGTTTCATTCTAATTGCTTGTGGAGGTCTCTTTGGCAACCAACCGTCGCGAAAATTTGCTGATGTTGTACATTCTTTTGTTATATGTCCGGTCTTTCCACACTTGTAACACGACACCGGTCTTATATTTGACTCTTGTGCTGCAGGTGTATTCATTTTATTTGTCAACTGTCTATAATTTGTTAAAGGTTTAGATTTTATGTTTAATGTATTAGGTCTAATTGGAAATCTCGGTAAAATTTTATTTGTTAATTGTGTTTTATGCACGTTACTTTCCTTAAACCATAATTCTAATTGCATGGCTTGCATTTGAGCTTCATTCAAATTTAGCGGTCGTTGAGCCTTTATTTGTAATCTAATATCTCGACGAATTTTCATCATGTACCTTTTTAGAATTCCATTTTCTTTGTTTTCTATTGCAACTTTTCGTTGAATTGGCTTTGTGTATTCCGATTGAATTCAGTACTTTAATTCGTGACAAATTTTCCTATATCTATTGTTAAAACTTTGAATATCTTCGGTAGGATTTTGTCTGCAATTTAATAATTTTGATCGTAGCATTGACACTGAACCGACTTGTGTTAAATTTGCACCTAAAGCCCCGAAAAGTTTTTCATAGCTGGCTATACCTAAGGATCGTATTGCTCTTTCTGCATTTCCGGTAATTTTTTCAGAAATAATAAAATCTAATAATAGATCTGGTTGGTAACATTGTCCTTTTGCTCTTTTAACGTTTCTAATAAAATCTTTAACTCCACAATCATCTTGACCTCTTAATGTTTTTATAGTTCTAATTATATCTTTCGCTGCGATTTTTCCTAAATTTTGATTTTGTAATGTTTCTCCATCATTCATTGTATTTGTTCGGATTTGAGCACCATCTTGAGATTCTTTATCACACTTGCGTTATCGGATCCATTTTCAAGTCGTTATCTGTTTCTTCTGTAGGATGTAACCCTAATTTTCTTCAAAATGTTCCTATCTCCTCCTTCCGGTTATCATTTTCTAGAACTAATCTCGTAACTCCTACATTTAATCGTGAAAGTTGATCCACTACAGATGCAAGAATCTCCTCCGTACTTCGCGGTGTTGATGTTTCGGTTGAGTTAAGGGCATTTTTAATTTCAATCTCCATTTTTGAACTAACGTCAGTCGAGTCAGAGTCTGTGTCAGATGTAGAGTTTTTGTGTTTGAAATCTCTATAAGTGTGATATGCCAGTATAAAAATTACTTTGTTTCGGGTGTAAGTGAATGTTTCGCGTAACAATAATTATATGTGTGTTTAATTCTCTTTACTTGTTCAAGTGGCTCCACACTTACAACAAGGTTAATCAGAGAAATAGTTTTATTTTATTGAGGAAACTAAGACTTACTAACACGCGTAGTCTAGTTACCATTTAATAAATCAAACATATAAATCAAATATGAATCATTCGTTGAATAAATCTTACGTATTTCTGCTTCTTCTGGACTCTGGTGATGTGTGAAGAGTGGTCTTAGACACTGCTGCAAAACACTCCAAAGTAAGTGGCTGACGTATCTGCCTTGTTCTCCAGTTGGATGAAATTCAAACTTTTTAATTACTTAATTATTGAATTTAAAAAAAAAATTTTGTTGAAAAAGTATCAATCTGTTTTTTAAAATTTTTTTATCCAACTTTCACAGTTTCAATTTTTTTGGAAAAATGTATATCACAATACCATTAATTAATTTAGATTCTACATTGAATAGAGATTAAAACAAGACCAAGAACGCTAAAAAAGTTAATTAGTTTTCGAGAAATTAAAAAATTACGAAAAGCATGCAAAATCCAGTATTTTTTCTGTATCTGACAGAATAGTCAACAAAAATTCTTCGATCAGGTGTCAGTCTTTTCATAATTCGGTTTTGTATAAAATTAATTTCAGTTTTATTTTTTATTCTTTTTATTTAAATGTATTTACTGAGAAAGTTTAAATCAATTTAAGAATATTTATTAATCTCGAAATAAACATTTTATTTCAAAAATAAAAATGCTATTTTAATAAAAATTATAATGTAATTTTAATGTTATTTTTCAAAAGTGAATTTTTCTTTAAGGGGACCGTACACCACTTTTGCGTGTTTTTTCAATATTTATTTTTTCATAGTAAAATGTATTGAAACACCAACCTGACCAATATTGTTTTCTTAATTCTAACACAGTTTCAGCAGAAAGACAATCTTACGATAATTTAATAAATATTAGGGGTAAAAAATTAGTTAATAACCTGGAATCATCCGAACTTGTTCTTTTAAACGGTCGTTGCCTTAGCGATACACCTGCCAATTATACATTTTCGAGTGGTCAGGGGTTAAGTGTAATTGATTTAGTGTGGTGCTCTTTGGATGCACTTTCACTTGTGAATGACCTAAAAGTGCTTCACTTGGTCACCTCTTCGGATCATTTCCCAGTCGCGCTACAATTAAAATCTCTTAAAAGTGTAAAAATATATGATTCAACTTCTAAACTTAAATTCAATAACGAAAAAGCTCTATTATACTCAAACAGAGAGCCGAACGAAAAAAAAGAATGTAATGCATTTGTTACAACTTTCCAGAGGTGAGGAATTCTCACAGCCTTTTAAAGATAAATATTATAGAGAAAAAAATATATATTTAAAGATGTTGAAGGAAAAGAAAAAAATTACGAATCAACTCTTATAGAAATTGTTAACAACAGCAGGAATTCTACTCATTTCTGGAAGGCAATAAACAAATCTCGTCCACGAGTGTATCACCATTCTGTTATAAAGTTGGATGCTTGGCATAAATATCTGATTAATTCATTCCCTGTATTGCCGTCCAACACGGAAATAAGATTAGCGCAGTTAACACAAATAGTTCCGGAGTTGGATCAGGATATAAGATTCAAAGAAATTGTAAGTAGTTTAGCCAGGAGTGGGGAACGGAAGGCCCCAGGTCCGGATGATATAAGTTATGGTTTTTTAAAAAATTTACCCCAAAATTGGTTATTATTTATAAATCTACTTTTTAATAAAATTTTATCTACTCAAAAAGTCCCAAAAAATTGGGGAAATTCAGCAACGGTCATGTTATATAAAAAAGGGGATCCCCATCTTACAGATAATTACAGACCAATTTCACTACTAAATACCTTACCCAAGACATTCACACAGATTCTATGTTCGCGACTGATGTCATGGTCAGAAAAACAAAATCTGATCCCGGAGTCTCAGGCAGGATTCAGGGGTGGTAGAAGCTGTTTAGACAATTTGTTTTGTCTTTCTTCTACCATCCAGATTCACCTGAGAAATCCGCGATCTGTTGTATAAGGGGCCTTCCCTTCAGTCACACATGATATTTTATGGAGTAAACTGTTTTCATTAGGTTTGAGCAAAAAGTTTATAAATATCATCAGGGATTTTTACAGTAATTCACGAACTTATATTAGATCTGACGAGGGAACTACAGAACAGGTAGGGGTCACTAGGGGAGTTCTTCAAGGAGAATCTCTGAGCCCCTGCTTGTTCTTATTGTTCAACTCGGACATGAAGAGATTCATGGTAGATAGGGGGTGTAGAGGTTTTTCAATCAACAGCTCCACAGAAGTACAAATGCTCGGATACGCAGACGATTACGTCCTTCTTGCGGACTCGCCTGCTGAACTTGCCAAAAGATTAAACGCTCTCTATGACTATTGTTTGTTAAATAAGATCAGTGTGAACGCAGAAAAAACAAAGATTGTTATTTTCACAAAATCAGGAAACTCTAAAGCGGAAAAATTTAAATCTTTTGCGTATGGGGAAGAGAGAATTGAGGTGGTAAGGGAATATACGTATTTAGGTGTCCCCTTCCACAACTCCTGCTCATTTATACCAGCTGTAAAGAAGTTCATTAACTCTGCGAATACTGCCGTGGGCTCAATCTTGAGAACGATTTATTCTTGTAAAGTAAATTCGTGGAGTTCTTGTATGAGATTGTTTCAGAGTTTGGCGGTCAGTTAATGTTAATGTTATTTCGAAAATCTTAACTGAGCGAATACGAATGAGAGAATAAATGAAAGTAATTCAATTTAGAATAAAAGAAAATTGTAGTTTTTTTTCTCTTTTTGAATGGAATTGAATATTTTAAATCTAATAATTGTGTGAATCGAGTGTTCCTAATTTTAATATTTGTAGCATCTAATTTTATCTTGTAAATGTAAGAATATGTAGCGCAACTCACTTGTATACACGTAAAGTGTTGAAAACAAGTAAATAAATAAATAAAAAATAAATGTATTAAAACACTGGGCTCTTTTCACACGTATTAACACACATATTGAGGATTAAGAAAAAAATATTTTTTTATTTAGTCTGCCCTTCATGGCGACAAAATGGCGGCTGAAGTGATTGTCTGGAAAAAACTGGTTGACACGTTATCTCTGCTTCAAAATGTCGGAAACAAAAAATCAAAAGGATTTCTTAAAATATATATCAGTGGCTATGGCCTGAACCACAATCAACATTCTACATTCATTTTTTACTCATTTTTTTACCGTTTTAGGGGTGGAAAAGGGGTAAAAAAATTTAAACCGCCGCCATTTTCTCATTTTTTATTCAAATTCATTTTTTTTGGTTCACTGACATATATTTTAAGAAATTCTTTTGATTTTTTGTTTCCGACATTTTGAAGCAAAGATATCGTGTCAACCAGTTTTTTCCGGACAATCACTTCAGCCGCCATTTTGTCGCCATGAAGGGCAGAATAAATAAAAAAATATTTTTTTCCTAATCCTCAATATGTATGTTAATATGTGTGAAAAGAGCACAGTGTTTCGATACATTTTACTATGAAAAAATAAATGTTGAAAAAACACGCAAAAGTGGTGTACGTTCCCCTTAAGCACATAGAGTTTTATCGCACACACTAATTTTATGTTTTTTGAAAATAGAAAATGAATAAACCATCGGTTATTCTAAAATAACCGGTTATTCCAGGTTATTCTAAAATAACCGGTTTTTCCAAAATAACCGGTTATTCCTAAATAACTGGTTATTCCTAAATAGCCGGTTATTTCAAAATAACCGAAAAAAGGTTAACCGTTTGCTCAAAAATTTTATAACCGGTTTACCGGTTATGACAATAACCGGTTTTATAACCAGTTAACCGGTTAACCGCATAGGCCTAAATGGACAGCCAACCATTATCATTTTACTAGTTGGTCCAACCACTAGCACGTTGAGTAGGGCCATCCGTCGCATAGGGGTTTTAGAAATGTTATTCAACATTACAAAAAAATTTAGTATTTGCGGTTTAAGGATGGCTTAAGGATTAAGCTTTAAGTATACTTTAAGGATTAAAATAATTTAACTTACTCTTTGCTGCACTTTAAAGCATTGAACATGGTTTTAAATTCCGTTGGATCTATGCATCTTGTACACATGCATTCAAAGAACTTTGTGCGTAATAAATGATGCCTTCTGCTTGTAATTCCCCATAAGGGATCCGTATAGCAAATAGTTAAATGCTCACCTACAATTTGTATAATATTTTGATAAATAATTTTACAACCAAGTTCCATTCACGTTGAGCACGACCTAAAAACGTTGCAATCACGAACATATGTTTCTTTTTACAAGAGTCTTCATGTGTTTTGTTATTTCTTTCACACTGAATTATTTGTTTTTATAAAATAAAAGTTAAATTATTTTTATTCTGAAATTTTTGGAATTTGTATATTTATAGAAGAATATATTGCTAATTAATAAAAACGTGACTATTTTCAAGTTATATTAACGAACTAGTTCTTGGAGTTTCTGTGGAATATTTTAAATCTTTTTTGTCTATTGGCACATCAAAATTCGTCAGTTATCTAACTGGTTAGGCAATTGTCTACACAACTGAAATGTTTTAGGCGAATAGAGAATATGAAACTTCCAACGTATCTAATGGCTCTACAACTGTATTAACCAGAGTTTAAGTTGGTGAACTCAGTCTAATTACATTACTAAACCAAGTTCATCGACTTAAACTTCGGTTAGAAAAGTTGTGGAACCGTCAAAGTTTTTCTAAATCTGTGATAGATTTAGCTTTTGAGTACGTCAATCCGATCAAAACTGTTCTAGGTAGACTGCCCACCGTTTTGAAAAATGTAATTTCGATAAAAACGCATTTTAACTTTTATAATGTAAAAACGCGAAAAATTAAACCACTGTTAATCTACGATGCCTGCACTATATAAGTGACTTTCTACATTAATATTTCCTTTACTTTCATCCTTTTAGAGTAATATGAAACTGTCTTCAGTATTCTTGAGCTGCTACGATAAAAGAAAATTTGATCGCATTATTTATGTCAGTACTGTGTAGTTGAAAATAGACTGAAAATGTGGATATGTTAGTAAAGAGTATTCTGCGGCAATGTAGAAGGGTTGTAAATGAATAAGAAGAAGTTACTAAACTAATCAACGATGGTTTGGAAACCGTGAATGTCTTGATCATTATAATTCATATGCTCAGGTTTACGAGTTTTGAGTTAAGTGTTGGTGTTTTTTCAAAAATTTCTTGGGTCTAAAGAGAAAAGTGACCGAAGGTGATGTTGGTGTTGTTTGAAAGCAGTTTTTAATTTAATTTTTAAATTGCGGCTAAACTTGTAAAAGGTGGATTTAAGGTTAATATTTTTATTGCGTTTACATCTTTGATAGATGAAATGTTGGAATGCAATGTCAAATAATTTTTTAAAGAACCCTGGTGTCCAGGAAAGTCACTAATTTCACTAAATTTGCTTACCTTCTATATTGTCTTAAAAATCAGCCAATGGAAAAGCAGAATATTGTTGGAATTATTGACACGAACTATAAAGAATATAGAAAGTGGGTGCTACCGTCTCTTAACTGGTGACATGCTGTGTCTCACAACCAGAAATTAGCGCTATTTTGAAAAAATAAATAAAACTTTTCATTCGTAGATAACATAAAATTGACCTTTTCCAATTAATTAACTTGGAAAAAGTACTTTGCACGTATAAAAAAAAGTTTCCTAATCGATTCTCACATACAGTATTGACCTCTAAATATAAAACTTCCAGTTAAAAAAATTATGTACTGAAAAAATAACAAATGCAGATTTCTTCCAACACTAAGAAGCCGCTAAGTTTTACATGTTTCGTGCTCATCGCGAATAGTTAATATGAATAAAAATTTTAATATAACAAACAAAAAACAACTTATCACTTTCGATTTTATTCACTTTATTATTTTAACATATTTTAACCTTTAGAAATTGGAATAGCTGCACGAATAACCATTCCTCCACTTTCTGTGAAACTTTTAGAACAATTTGCTCTACAACTATGCTCAAAAAATGAAGCATTATCATAAACTGCCATGTGTGCAGGTTCAGTTGTAGGTACTTCATGACCATTAATCTGAAAATTGAATTGTTTATAAAATTAAAAAAACTACTAAACAATAGTATATTAAGCAACAAAGGTATAAAGGCAGCCATTTGTTTACGGTGATTTTTGTGACACGAGTGGAAGTCGAGGGCGCCCCAAGACCTCCACTCGTGTCACAAAAATCATCGTAAACAAATTGGGATGCCTTTATTCCCATGTTACTTACGATATTTTTTATTCCTAATGCTCACAAGTGGCGATTTCAGATAGCAGACGACAGGGAATAAAAGTCAGTCACTTGTTCGACTTATTTGAAAATGGCGGCCGTTTTCTCCCATGGGCAAAAATAACGCATGGGTTCAGCTGTTATGTTTGCACATGGGAGAAAATGGACGCCATTTTCATATGGTCGAACAAATGAGTGACTTTACTCCTTGTCGTCAGCTATCTAAAAGAGCCATTTTTGTGCATGTGGGATACAAAATTAATTTTACTACTTTCACTAAGTTATAAACTAACTTAATTGTTATGTTACACATGGAGGACAGACCCCTATATCCCTACATTTTTGCGGTCGCTGAAACCGAATATGACTATAAAAAAATTGTAATTGCCCATTCTCCCGCTAGCACCCCATTATGCCTCCTCGAGGGAGTGCACAGGTAAGAAATGATGTACTTTCCGTGCGTGTGTTAGAAAAAATTTTAATGTTACTTATTTCTATGTTTTCCAGAAAAAATATTTTTGATCGGTTTATATTTATTTAAAAATACCAGGACCGAACGTGTGCTTTAATTCCTACAAGAAAATAAATCGTGAGTGAGTATATAAGAATATAAAATTAATTTTAATTCACATTGATTTAATTGTAAATTTTTCAATTAAAGTAACAATAAAACAAACCAAATTTTATCCTTACGATGACTGTAATGTTTTGGTAGAAAATACTGTGTCCGTATGTGTGTAATAATTTTAGTAAAAAAATTAAACATTTGGATAAAAATGTTAAAAGCAGTGTTTTAGAAGCAGAGTCCTTATACTGTGAAAAAATACGAACGTGTTTCTCATGTCACACGCGCGGTACGCTCAATAAGGACCTGCACCGCGGTACAAATGCTTAAGTTTAAACAATTTAAAACTTCGTGCTATTTTTTTTCAACGGGATATTTTTCACTGGTTTATAAAGAACATTTTAGTAATTTTTTCAACTTAAAAAATCATCCAGAACACTATTTATTTTTAATTGTTTATAAATAAACAATTGCTTTTTTCACTAAAATTAAATATTTTTATTTGAAAATAATGTCAGTTATACTTCATTTCATGACAAATAAAATGCAAATTGAAACATTAAAATCGATTAATAAGTTTTTGAGAAATTAATTTTTTAATTAAATACGTTCAAAATTTTCAATAGTTAATAACATTAACAAAAATTTTTTTGCAAAATCCTTTGGTATTATGATTTCTTATATAAAATACTATTGAAATAACTACATTACTACGAAAAAGAAAATTAAAAGGTTTTGGGTGGCTCCTTTCAGGAATTCTGACTCCTTTGAATATCAACTTACAGGAGAATGTTTATTTCCTTAATATTCTGGAGTGAAGGAAACTTATTCTTTATGCCATAATAATGAACAAAATTTAGAAAAACAAACTAAAAAAATCTTCACCTATTGAATTTTCGGTGGAGGCTTTTTTTAAGGTTTCAATGAAGCTTCCTTTGATGAAGATATTTTGAGCTTCAAGGAAGCTTCCCTTAAATTTTCAAAGAAAGATTAGGAAGATTTCACTGGAAGCTTCTGGGAAAATCGTGTACTGTGTGGGTAGAAAAACATTCAAAATTAAGTGTGCTAACGGAATCCTTTTCGAATTTATTTATAATGTTTATTTGCACTAAAAGTCTATTAAAATATATTTAATATTGGAGGAAAATGAATTAAAATCTAGTGACCTCTAAGAATAGTTTTGTTAGTCTACTAAAAATATTATTATTTAGTGCAATGGAATGACCGATACTTTTGAAAGCTTCTGCGAAATGTCATTTAATGAAGTATAAAAATTCTAATGAAAAAAATAACAATAGGTCAAGTGATTTGAAATCGTACATTCATTGAATTATTCAAAATGAACACATAAGAGAATTAATTATTCACTTAAAATAACCAAACCGTATCACTCAGTTCTTGTAACTGTTGATACACAGTTCTTAATTTTAATCGTGTTAGTATTATAATTGAACTGTAATTAATTAATTATTAATCTATACAGGATCGGATATATATATTTTTAAAATGGGTCGTATGGACACTATAAACTACTATTATTATGATTTGTCTGGTAAGATTAATAATAATTTTCTAATTAAACAATTTTTTTCGTTTTAACTATAGTAAATATTTCGTCGGCTTGGTAGAAACCTACAGAAGAGACTACTGTAAAATGGATATTAAAAGTTTATTGGTGGAATTAAATGTAAAAAATACTGATAATTAGAAAGTGCTAATCAAGAAGTGATTCTCCTAAACCCAAATGCCTTCGCAGTCTATTTCCTTTTCTATACGTTATATTAGTGACATGACGATTAAATGTTAATTAAAAATACTTTCTCATGTGATGAGAATGTAAAAATTAATAACTTTAATTAGATCAGGTGAGAGAAAAAAGTGTTACAAATTTGCATCAAGCAGATAAATTGAGAATAAAGTGAGAGATAGAAATACAATTCCGAAATTTAAAAGATAGTTCAAGAAATATTTTCCAAGTTAGTGTGTATGTGCAATATGTGTATCCGACTTGCGTCCCTAAGGTCAAGAGTTCTAGACCTCTTGCATGCCAGATTTTTTAAACTCAGTTTCAAGTGTAATATGTCTTCCACAGCACCAAAATTTTCCGAAAAATTAATTTTTCTTTTAATTCTCTAAAAAAATTAGAACAGTACAGGACAATATACATGAAAAATACTAACATTTTGAGAAATAGCATTATAAGCACGTGTAGTAGTAGAAGTCAAGGAGAATTTCATAGAGGGAGGGAACGAAAGCTGAGTCACTAGTAAGTCCAGAGAAAAGATTTTGAAAATTTCACTTTAGGAATTTTGTGCGTCCCTGTACAGTGCAAGTGTATTCAGAACCACGTATACAACAGAATACAAATAGAAATTTAATTAAAATTTTTTTAAACGGTATAGGTAATCGAGGAGATGGACCGGTATGAAGAGCGTATGAACAGTTTGATTCTTCATGGACCGACACAACAATAAAATTTTTCAAAATTTTGAATCTTCACGGACTGACTCTACAAAAATATAATTTTTTAAAATTTTGATTTTTCATGGGCCAAATCTACAATGACCTACTCTATAACAATTTAATTTTTCAAAATTTTGAATCATCATGGACCGACTGTACAAAGAACGAGTCTACAACAATTTAAATTTTAAAAATTTTGAATCTTTGGGGATCGACTCTACAAGAACGGACTCTACGAAAATTTAAGTTTTCAAAATTTTTAATCTCTATTGACCTGCTCTACAGCAATTTAATTTTTCAAAATTTCAAATCTTTATGTTTGAGGCCGCAGTCCCATGGCAGCGTTTTGCGTTGCGTTGTAATAAGAGAGAATGCAGCAAAAGTATATTTGCGTCTTTTTCTCTCCCATTACGAGGCAACGCAAATCGCTGTCATGAGACTCCACCCTGAAGGTACACTCTCACCTCCCTGCCTGCCTGCCTGCGCAGGCAGGCGCCATAAGAGTGAGAGAGAAAAAACATTTAATTTGAATTTTCTGACTCTCTTACTCTTATGTGTTACCATGTCAACCTGCAGGCAGGCAGGCAGTAGGAGCTGTGCTAGCGCCTTTATTCTACAAACACTAAGTCTACGACAGTTTAATTTTTCAAAATTTTGAATCTTTGTGGACCGTCTGTACCAGAACCGACTCTACGAAAATTTAATTGTTATTAATTTGGAATCTTCATTGACCCGTTCTACAACAATGCAATTTTTCAAAATTTTCATGAATCTTCATTGTTGACTCTACAAAGACCGACTTGACAACAATGTAATTTTTCAAAGTTCTTCAAAAATTCGAATTTACAGTTTTTAGAATACGGTTAAAGTTCGACAAAGTACAGCACAGTTTGGATACACAAAAAAGTGGTTTTTCGATGATAAAAAATCAATTATGCAAATTACTTGATTCAATAATGCATGGTTTTTAATTCAAATAAATATTTATTTTCATCAATAAAATAATTTTTTTGAAATAAATAAATGTTTATTTATTCAAATTAATGTCTATTTATATTAAATAAATTAATCTTGTTACATTTCCATACGTAAAAGAATTTAAAAAATAACAAAAATAAAAATTTTGTACTATTGATTCTGCATTCTAAGGACTTAAGCTTGGAAGTATTAGCACTAAATTCATACAATTAAATTAAAATCTCAATCCTACGGGGATCAATACCCAGACGTACCTACATAACCTATGACCTATAACCGAAGACCCTTAAGGGGACATTCTAGTTCAAAAAGTCAACAAAATTGATCTTTTATTTTTGGATTACTTATAGTGTCAAGAATACTCTCCTATAATTTTATTATTTTATTTATAAAGTAAAACAAAAGTTATACATACTAACTTATTCTTCGCCATGTCAAAGATATTTTTATATGCGGATAAGCAGAACCTAATCGAATGATTTAAATGTTTTCTTATTTGCATTTTATAAAAAAGGCAAACAAAAATTTGGCGTTGCTGGTCACAAATTAGATATCAAACTTTCAAAATTCAAAATGGCGTATCCAATATGGCGGTAGAGAAAATTAAAAATCAAGTGGATTCGCTTGAAAATCGTTGCTCAGGAGTTTTTAGGGTCGCTGATTACGAGTATCATATCAGATTTTTGAAATTCAAAATGGCGGATCCAATATGTCGGACAATTTTTTTAAAAAAATTATCGGATTTGTTTGAAAATCATTACTAAGGGGTTTTCGGGGTTATTGATTACGAATCTGACATCAGTTTTTAAAAATTCAAAATGTCGGATCCAATATGGCGGTCAATTTTTCAAAATTAATCAATTTGAATTTCAAAAATCTAATATCATATTCGTAATCTGCGACCCCAAAAACCCCCGAGTACCGATTATTAAGCAAATCCGATGATTTTTTTTAAATTGTCCAAACTTATTTATCAATCAAAACATTAAGGGGGAGTGACACCTTTGAGGCCTCTTTTGAACCTGTTTTTATGAATTTTTTTAAGACACGGGAATAAAGTAATCAAAATTTGGTTTTGAGGGATTTATTTGTTAACTTTTTTAGTTTACAAAAATATATTTATACGTAAAAAAAGTTTAAATTTGTTGCCTATAGAGGACGTCGAAGTTGACCTCCTTTCTCTGCAGAGCAAATCGGTAGGCAAAATTCCGGTTAGACCGTTTAATCTAAATAAAAAATTTAAAGTTTTTCTGAATCTAAGATAGATTTAGCTTTCGAGTACGTAGGATATTTTAAAAATATTAATTTTGGTGTATTTGGCAGTTGTTTGAAGTAAAAAGTCGATTTTTAGGGTGAAAATTTATCAAAAAATCTGTTGCCAAAAGAAAACAAAGAAACAAAAAAAAATCTGCTACGTAGAGTAGAGGGGGGTAACGTAGTGCACTGGCTTTACTGACTAAACGAATGAATTGAATTACTTGCCTTTGGTATGGCAGGGTTAAGGTTGAGGGCAATGTAGTGCAATTATACAGAGTACTGTAAATATGTATTATTTAAACATGTTTTCTTTTTATGAATTTTTGCAGTTTTCTTTCAGTTTTATTTAACACAAGGCCAAAGAAATCTTTACTTTATAGTGCTGCCCACGAGACGAGATGATATCATGCAAAGTCTCGATCTCGTTTCGGTTTTTACATGCAAAGTCTCGTCTCGTGGGCATCACTACTAGTTTATTTTTTTCAAGTTTCTTCTGTTTCTAATATAATATCTAATAAAATAAAATCGTTTATAATATATTCTCTGCTTTTTATTTGACTAATAAATTGGTGCACTAAATTGCCCCACAAATTTTAGAATGTCTTTTTAAGAAAATGCAAATGAGAAAACATTAAAATCATTCGATTGCTTATCCGCATACAAAAACATTTTTGACATGGCGAAGAATAAGGATGTATAACTTTTGTTTTACTTCGAATTTTGCAATAATATTTTAGGAGAGTATTCTTGACACTATTGAAAAAAATCGATTTTTTTGAAATTTTTAACTGGAATGTCCCCTTAATTTAAACAAAAAATTAGGGTGTTTTTGAGTTGTTTTAAGAGAAGTGCATAAATTTATTGTTCTGTTTTGCAACACAATCTGTTATTCAATTTTCTTTTACTTTAAACTTTGAATTTGTACATTTAAGGGTAGTTTTTTCGATTTAAAAAAATTCAACAAATTCAGCATGTGCCCTTAAGGGAGGGGGGAAAAGTCTAAACGGTAAAAAAGCATGTTTTTAATAATTTTTTTGTGGTGATACGTAAAAAGTTAATTTATTTTGTCGCTTTGCATATAATATTGCAACATTTGAACAATAATTCTCTAAATTTTAATTGAATAATATTAATTGATCGAGATAATGAGATTTTCCTCAGGCGCCTCCAAACAAATTAATTTGCGGTGACTCTAACTCGCAATAGAATCATCTAAAACAAAAAAATCAAAGTGCATTTGTCAAAGGAAATGTTTTTTGAGGTAACGCTGGGAGTTTTTTTATTTTTCGATTTTTTGTAGCACTTAAAAGCCAAAAAGTCAATTTTCGCCATAAAAAAATCGATTAATTTGTTATTGTAAAATTGGTAATTTAAAAAAAAGCTCCCAGCCCTGGTTAAAAAACCGGACAGATTTCGGACTAATCCGAAATTTGTCCGAAACAGTGCGGTTTATGGTCAGGTTTTTGTGACCCGAAATTAATCCGGATAAATCCGAACTCTATACGGTTTGTGAATAACTAGTGAATTCGGAGATGGTCCGATGAAGTCCGAAATTAAGGGTGCAGTCCCATGTGGAGCAGAAAACAGAATGCAAAGCAGAATTTCGTGAGTGAAACTTACACCTATCTAACATTATAACGCACCGAAATCGAATACACTAACCACTATACCACGTTCGCATGGGAGTTTAAATTCATAATAGAATTTATGAAATGCCACGAAAAGAAATGACAAAAAACTAACACATCAGTGTTAATTATAATATTTAAACAAGAACTAATAATACTAGTAAATTTGTAAAAACAAATTGACTGCAGAAGTAAATATTTTATTTACCATAAGTAAATACCCTGAATAAAAAGTCAGACCGATTTCGGACTAATCCGGAATTTGTCCGCAACAGTTCGGTTTTTGTGGAGTTTTTTCATCCTGAATTAAGTTTGAAATCAGTACAGTTTTTTTAGAACTATTGAATCCTTAATTAGTCCGGTTTAGTCCGAAGTGAGTCAGATCATATGCAACTAGTAAATGCAGAAGTAATCCGGTTGGTTTAACCAGTGAATCCGCAGCTAATCCGAAACAGTCTGCTTATGGTCAGGTTTTTGTCACTCGGAATTAGTCCGGATAAATCAAATACAAAATAAAATAAAATAAATAAATAAATACATTTAATACAAAATGATTTTCAACTGGATGAAGTCCAGGTTGTCTTAAACTCTAACCTGATAATTTGCATAAAGATTTTAAATTCTTCTAGATTTATATAATTTTAAGTTTTCACCTTAACCTCGCTTTTCTATTATTGTATTGGATACGGATTGTTTCATATTGTCTATGGATTGTTTATATACAAATTCAATATTATACCAAAATTATTCCGGATTAAGTCTTTTAATTGGATTGAATACGAATTGTTTTTAACTGTCTGTGGATTTTAAATATTTACAAATTCCATATTATATCAGACTTATTTTCGGTATGGGGTGTTTTGATCGGACATTATTCGGATTGCAGTTGTCTATTACCAGATTCTTTGCATACAGATTTCGGATTGTTCCATACTTGTTTCGGATTAAATCTTTTAACTAGATTAAATTCGGATTATTGCAGATTGATTTCGTATTCTTTACATATTGAATTCGCATTATTCCGTATTTATTTTAGATGAATTTTTTAACGGACATAATTTTGTATTGTTACGGAATAATTACGAATTTAACCCATAGACATTCAGGATTACATCGGAGTGTTTTCGGATTCAGGTTTTCGTTCGGATTGATATCAGACTAACGCGGATCATTTTCGGACATTTTTCGTACAATTTTTGGACTAATCCGTACTAATCTGTCCGTATTTAATCCGGAATTAGTCCGAAATTTTTACCAGGGAGCGTTACTTCAAAAAACATCTCTTTTAACAAATGCACTTTGATTTTTTTGTTTTTGATGATTCTATTGCGAGTTAGAGTGCACACCGCAAATCAATTTTTTATGGAGGCGCCTGAGGAAAATCTCATTGTCTCGCTCAATTCCTAATGTTTTTTAATTAAAATTTAGAGAAATATTGTTCAAATGTTGCAATATTATATGCAAAGCGATAAAATAAATTAACTTTTTACGTATCGCGGAAAAAGAAATTCTTAAAAACATACTTTTTTCTCATGTTTAAGGGTTCATACCACTTTGTCATCTTCAAAAAATCAAAATTTTCTTATTACGGATTTCGATAGTCAAATATGTCAAAAATGTGGTGTAAAACTTTAAGAAAGATCCCAGCACTCAAAACATATTTTTTTCAGTGCTATTTGAGCGCGTGCATAGGCTATTTAAGTATACAACACAAACTTTAAACGCGTTTTTCTCAAAACCACATTTTTCCATGCTGCGTCATGTTTTTCTCAGAAACTACAGGACCGATTTTCAAATTTTTTTACGAAAATCTTTGTCACATATGTGGGTATCGTCGAAACAAGAATTTTATTATTTAAAAATATTAATTTTCACTATGTTTTTAAGAATCAATAAATAAATAGGTATAAAGTTTTAATTTTACTAATGATTCGAAAACAGTTTGAATATGATATTAATGTAATGGTGTTTTTAAAAAAAACTTGTTTATTATATGGTAGATATCACGTCAAAAGTCCACCCAAAAAAATGTTGTCCAATTATTCCCAAATTTTTTTGGGATATGCCCTATAGGTTAGTAATTTATCGTAAAATTTTTTTTTGAATTTTATAAAAAATTGTACGAGGGGGAGGGGGTAGAAGTTCTGAACTATTGCGGGACACGCTCCACTTTGATTATTTCTTATAATTAGAGAAAAAAATTTTTAAAAAAACTAGGATATGGGTTTTTTAGATTTTTTCATGGGCTTTCTAATAGCAAAGTCTATTTTCAAAAATTTTTTTATTTTGACACAAATTTAAAAAAAATAAAAATAAATTTTAACTTTTCGCATCTTTGGGTCCATTTTTTCTTTTTCTTTTTATTTTTAAATGAAAGCTGAGCTTTTTTCTGATGAAATACTTGTTTTCCAAAAAACCTTTTTTTTTGTTTTCGAGAAATGAATTTTTGAATATAGCGCATCACGTCGTCGCGCCGCAATTTAATTTATAAAACGTTAAATTAAACTATTTTCTGCATTTTACAGGGTTGAGACTGATATTAGAATAATATAATGCCTGCATTATAGTTTTTTTATTTTTTTAAATTTAAAAAAAAAAATTAATTTTTTTAAATTTTTAACAAAATTTAAAAAAAAAAATTTTTTAGACTTTTATTTCTTATTTAAAGCTTACAATTTATTTATTTTCATTTCTTTCCATTTTTCTATTTTTTGATCGACTTTGTCTCTGTACTTTTTGTTTTCGTGCACTTATTTTCTAATCTTTTGACTCGACAGGATATTCCTACAAATGACGAAAAATTGTTCCTTAAAAAACTTCGTAGGGTTTAAATTATGTGGAGTTTCCAGCATCAAAAAATTCAAAAAGTAAGGGCACTAAAACAAAAAATGCAGAGACAAAGCTGAGAACAGCTAAAGTAAAAAAAGCGAACAAAAAAATAAAATACGGGCATTAAATTAAAAAAAAATTGCAAAAAAATTTTGTTGAAAATTTAAAAAAATTAAATATTTTTTTTTAATTTAAAAAAATAAAAAAAACTATAATGCAGGCATTATATTGTTCTAATGTCAGTCTCAACCCTGTAAAATGCAGAAAATAGTTCAATGGAACGTTTTATAAATTAAATTGCGGCGCGACGACGAGATGCGCTATATTTAAAAATTCATTTCTCGAAAACAAAAAAACGGTTTTTTGAAAAACAAGTATTTCATCAGAAAAAAGCTCAGCTTTCATTTAAAAATAAAAGGAAAAAGATAAAATTGACCCAAAGATGCGAAAAATGAAAATTTATTTTTATTTTTTCAAAATTTATGTCAAAATAAAAAAATTTTTGAAAATAGACTTTGTCATTCGAAAGCCCAAGAAAAAAATCTAAAAAACCCATATTCTAATTTTTTAAAAAAATTTTTCCTCTAATTATAAGAAATAATCAAAGTGGAGCGTGTCACGCAAAAGTTTAGAACTTCTACCCCCTCCCCCTCGGACAATTTTTTATAAAATTCAAAAATATTTATCCGACAAATTACTAACCTATAGGGCATATCATACAAAAAATTTGGGAATAATTGGACAACATTTTTATTTTGGGTGGACTTTTGACGTGATATCCACCATATTGAGGAAGCTGAATGCTCATAAAAAGAACAACTTGTTTATTATCCATTGTATGGCAATATCCCTTGAACAAATTTTAACGATGTTCTATTCCCAAATAGCACAACATTTTGCAAGAAGTTCGCAAAGAGTTAACTTGTTCACTTAATCAATCTTATTTAAGCACTAAATACCATTAAATATTATTTCAAAATATTAACCTTAATAATAATAAAAATGTTTCAATTATACGAAAATTACTTACAAGTTAAATGAAAGCTTTTTTCTCAATTAAATTAAATAGGGCAATACGTCGCTTGGGGGAAGAGTGTGCCAACTCAGATCAACAATGAAAACTGCCTTTCCGTGTAAGCGGTAGAAAAAGTATCAATTCATATGAACGCAGAAAAGAAAGTGCCTTTTCAGGAAAGTTACAATTCGTTTCCTTTTTTTAGGTAGTAAATACAATAATTTTTATCATTGAATTAAATATTTTTAAAAATAAATTTTATACATAAACAGATTAACTATTTATCATTTCATTTCCTTTTTTTAGGTAGTAAATACAATAATTTTTATCATTGAATTAAATATTTTTAAAAATAAATTTTATACATAAACAGATTAACTATTTATTATTACATGTATAAAATGTATTTTTTAAAATATTGAAATTCAATAATCAAAATCATTGCATTTAGAACCTACAAAAGGATACAAATTTCTAATTTCCTGAAAAGGCATTTTCCCCTTGTTCATATGAATTGGTACTTTTTCACTGCTTACACGAAAAGGCACAGTTTTCATCGTTGAAATTCTGAGTTGGAACAGTATATGGCACAGTATTATATATATATATATATATATATATATATATAGCAACATTCTTCCCCAAGCGACGAATAATTAAATAATTAAAATCAGTAAATTAATCATTTTATTTAAATAATATTATTCTAAAATTTAACAAATTTTCCTTTTATTTTTTTCAGCTTTACATCAATAACTTCTTAAAAGTTAACACAGAAAAGTTTAAATTTGGAGAAATTTAGAGGTTCAGGGAACTTATCTGAAACTTATCAGGTCATTCATATGTCAACTTTACAGCGAATTTCCATTTTAAGTTCTCATCAAATTCGCTTTGCGAACTCGCCATCAGGCGGACATTTTGCTATTCGTCACAAATTCGCATTGAAAACTCCCTGCGAAATGTTGTGCTATTTGGGTTGGGGGCTTCTGAGCTCGCTGAATTTTAATCTGATGTTATCATTCAAAATGGCGGATACAATACGACGCACTAAAAAGTAAATATCCGTGACCCGGACAGTGAAGGCAAGGAAAAAGTCTCGCTCAGTAAAATTGAGATAATTACTCCGGCCGTCGAAGACAGGAGAAGAATATGACCTAATTTATTTATGGTAATTTGAAAAACGGTAATTATGCATATAAGTTGCTCCTGTCATATTAAAAAATTTACCGTTTTTTGTTTTTTTGTTAATTTCTCTTATTTTATGAGTTACTAGGAGGAATAGAAAAATAAAACACGTAAATTACATAAAATATGTAATATTTTTATTCACAGTTTTCTGTCGTATTTCTAAAAATATCAGGGTTCAGTATCTTTAGGTACCAACTAGAAAGTCAATTTGACTCCCTTAAATTGTTACCTGTTCTATTTGCTGAAAAATAACAAATACATATGGGGCCGTCCATAAATTACGTAAGTCACTTTTTTAGCAGACCCACCCCCCCAAAATGTCTTACGTAATTTATGGACGACCCCAGTCTTGTGGAGAGAAGCAGTGAAAACCGCCACTTACATTCTCAATAGGACTCCCAACAGTCTCATTTCAAACTCAACAGATATGGACAAGAAGAAAAGCATCATTGGACCACGTGAGAGTTTTTGGCAGTGAAACAAATATGCTTATTCCCGACGAAAGGCCAACGATGTTAGACGCAAAAAGTAGGAAGTTAATCCTTGTAGGATATAAGCAAGAGTCACTTAACTACTCTATGCTCCCGAATCTAAAAAGATAAAACAGCCAGAAACGTGACTTTCAACGAAAATACTCAAATTGAGCTGCCAAGACTAAATAGGATTCTACTTTACATCGATTATCCAAGTATAAAACTCGAGGAAAATCCACAAGAACATGGAGATCAGCAGCCTAATCACGAAGACGAATATCAGGATCAAAATCCTGTCAATGAAGTACAAATTGAGAACGATGAAAATAACGTGCCAGTATGGAATTTTCAAGAGGCCAATCATTGGAAAATTGACATTCAAGAAGAATTCAACGCTTTAAATAAAAATGGCACTTAAGAATTAATTCCTTTACCATCAGATATTAAACCTATAGGCTCACGTTGGGTAATCAAAGTGAAACTAAATGAAAATGGTGAAATTCAAAGTTACAAAGCCAGACTATGTGTCAAAGGATTTTCACAAACCCATGGAATCGGCTACAACGAAACATAATGTCCAACCACGAGATATGACACAATTCGCGTTTTACCAGCAATAGCCGT
Organism: Leptopilina syphax; assembly: GCA_032872505.1. NCBI lineage: Eukaryota > Metazoa > Arthropoda > Insecta > Hymenoptera > Figitidae > Leptopilina > Leptopilina syphax. The sequence continues at coordinate 6,552,610 of CM065471.1, read as the reverse complement.
CAAAAAGGACCTGAGAATTCACACTGTGCCTGAACCAAAAAAAAGTTTGACAAAAATGGATCCACAATCTGGTTGTCGGGAATGTTTCTGCATCATACCAAATGTAGAAATCCGTTGAGATCAAAATCCTAGCTGATTCTTTTTTCGAGTTATCAATATATTTACATGCAAATTTTTGCAAAACGTTCAAATTAAAACTTTGTAACTTCATGTAGGCAATCCAATCACGCAAAAGGTATCTTAAATATTTTTTATATGTAAATATATATCATTACATTTAAAATAAGATCTAAATAAAGAAAATTGATTAATATTTATCAAATAAAATTGTTTATATTGTGGTCTTGGGTCCCAAGGTCACAATTTAAACAATTTTATTTGACAAAAATTGAGGTCCTGAAAACATTCTACGTTATTAATATTTATCAAAATTTCGGGGTTTTTCAATATAAAGTTTAGTTAAAAGTTGGTTTTGAACTTTTTTTATATTTCAGGTAATATTTCCGTAACCTTTATATTTATTTTAAGTGTATTAATTATATTTCAAGTTGTGTAATTCGAACCTTTGAATTTCGAATTGGCAAGTTCGAATCGAATTTTCTCTCGACTCGAATTTTGCACACCTCTAGTTCTTATATTATGCATTTTTTCTTTAAATAACAAATAGTTACTGCTTGTTTGAGCACATCAATTAAAGGAGTTTTTCACGATTAAAAATCATATTAATTTATTACAAATACTTCAGTATTTAATAAAATATAGTTAAAGCATTTTAGTGAAAAATCACGAAAGCTTCAGTAGTAGGAAATAATTTTTTAATTGCTTACTGCTGGAAAATTGAATAAAAGCTTAATAAGCTTAAAGCTTATTAGAAGTTGATAATATAATACTTAAATTTTATAAGTTTGAATATTTATGATTAATTAACAACAAAACTTTGTGCTACTCATTACGCTACTCGATAATGGTTGTATCTATAGTCGGACACTATGATTTTTAAAATAAAAGATAAAAAATCTTTTGTTTAAATATAATGTACAATAACACTACCTTTTTTCATAAAATATAAACTTCACACATTCAACCAGTATATTGTTTAAGGTAATTATCACAATGCATTAAAATTTATTTAATAAAAAACACGAAAGTGTCCGACTACCGACACTATAAAGCCATAGTAATTCTTATGTAAGATCCTGCAAATAATAAAGCAGCAACACACTTTTTATATAACAAATCAAGTTTAAATAATCTTAATATAAAATTGTATTAACCCTTTCACGCCCATGGGACATATACGTCCCACCTACAAAAACCTCAATATCTTTGAAGAAACTTAATATTTTTGAGTCTAATTTAGTGCGTTCTCTTCAGGAAGAATAGGGCTTTAAAAATAAGTCACCTAGATCATGTTAAAAAATTCCTATTGTTTAAAAAAATTCATAAATTATTGTTAAAAATCATGAATTTTTAAAATATTTTAAAATCGCCTAAAAATTGTTACTCGGGGGTTTTCGGGGTCGCTGATTACGAATCCGGTGCTAGTTTTTCAAAATTCAAAATAGCGGATCTAATATGGCGGACGACAAATGTAAAAATTAAACGGATTGGCATGAAACTTGTTAATCGGGGGTTTTTAGGGTCGCTGATTACGAATATAATATCAGTTTTTTAAAATTGAAAATGGCGGATCCAAGATGGCGGACCATTATTTTTAAACATTTTAATTTCACCTGAAAATTGTTACTGGGGGGTTTTTAGGGTCGCTGAATACGAATCCGGTGTTATATTTTTAAAATTCAAAATGGCAGATCCAATATGGCAGGCGTTATTTTTAAAATCGTTTAGTTTTACCAGAAACTTTTTACTCGGGGGTTTTCGGGGTCGCTGATTACAAATCCAGTGTTATATTTTTAAAATTCAAAATGGCGGATCCAAGATGGCGGACAATTTTTTTTAAACATTTTAATTTCACCTGAAACTTGTTACTCGGGGGTTTTCTGAGTCGCTGATTACGAATTAAGTGTTAATTTTTAAAAATTCAAAATGGCGGATCCTATACAGTGGACGACAAATGTAAAAATTGTTTGGATTAGAGGGAAACTTGTCACTGAAGGGTTTTTATTGTCTCTGATCACGAATTTGTAGTTTATTTTAAAATTGCGATTGTGTATTTATTTATTTATTTCTGTCAGTAAAAAGTAAAGTATGATTTCATTGCATGCCCTTTCGGGCCTTTACAATCTCCTCAACATCACTATACTAAATTCTTCTAACTCACAAACTCTTCCTCCATATCCCTACTTTTGCGGCTGCAGCCGACTTAGGTTAGGAGTACTCGCATTCGCCTGGACATTCGGCCAGGGAAGAGGAAAACTGCAGAAAACCTACTTCCCAAGTACAACCGGTTTATTGACGTCGAGTCATGAATGAACATTTGGATAGCCATCACAAATGCACAATCATAACCTCGGCATTAAACCTCCCGTTTGATATATCTCATCAGTGAAAAACACCAAAACTGTAGCGATTCACAGAGGGTCACCCATCCAAGTACTAACCGCACTCAAAGTGGCTTAACCTCTGTGATCGCAAGCAACAGGATTCCACCAACCGGGCTATACTATCGGTTATTTTTATTTCTGTCAGTAGATGGACTTGTTTCTTTCTACTCTCACTGGATTCGTAATCAGCGACCCCGAAAACCCCCGAGTAACAAGTTTCTGGTAAAACTAAACGATTTAAAAAAAATCGTCCGCCATCTTGGATCCGCCATTTTGAATTTTTAAAAAATGATGTCATATTAGTAATCAGCGACCTCAAAAACTCCCGAGTAACAATTTCCAAGCCAATCCGATCAATCTGTAAAAAAGTTGCCCGCCATATTGGATACGCCATTTTGAATTTAAAAAATTTTATAATTCTGATATCAGATTCGTAATCAGCGCCCCCGAAAACTATGAATAACGTTACACTTACGTTTTTTTAACCGTCCAGTTATGCCTGGGTGTGAAAGGGTTAAAATAAAACAACAGAAGGTTATTTTTATCAAATACAATAAATTTCTGTGAGCATGGTATACAAAGAACACCATATCTTTAACAAATATCAATTAATTTTCTTCATTGAGGTCTTATTTTAAATGTAATTACATATATTCACATACAAAAATATTTAAGATACTTTTTGCGTGATTAGTTTGCCTACATGAAGTTACAAAGTTTTAATTTGAACGTTTTGCAAAAATTTTCATGTAAATATATTGATATCTTGAAAAAAGGATCAGCTAGGATTTTGATCTCAACGGATTTTTACTTTTGATATGATGCAGAAACATTTCCAATAACCAGATTTTAGATCCATTTTTGACAAACTTTTTTTTGGTTCAGGCGCAGTGTAAATTAATCAATTCGATGTAAAGACTGCCTTTGTTCATGGCAGGTAGGAAGAGGATGTATATATGCTTCCACCCGACGGCTTGAATGTTGGTAGTGAAATAGTCTGCAAATTGAAAAGATCACTTTATAGTCTGAAACAACCATCGCGTTTTTGGAACAAAAAATGTAATAGTTTCCTGCAAGAATTTGGTATTATTCAATTCAAATTAGACAAGTGAAAAAAGTTACATATAGTGGATGCTCAGGAAATTCAACATTGCAGATGCAGTTCCGAATTCTACTCCAACAGACTCACAACCTATTCTAACATCAAACCAAGGAGAACCTAAGACGCACAACATTTCTTTTAGAGAAGTAGTTGGCTGTCTGACGTATGCAGTATCACCACCCGCCCAGATATTATGCCTAACTCAAGAGCATTGAAATGCAGCCAAAAGAATCTTAAAATACTTGAAAGGGACTCAAGAATATGACATTAAGTACACGAAAGATGTCATCCATAAAGATTTATTCGGGTTTTCGGATTCCGATTGTGCTTACGACCAGGATATTAGGCGTTCCACTACAGGGTATGTGTTCTAAATATCAACATCAACCACCCTGTGTATTGACAATGAAAGTGCTATATAATTAATCCGAAATCCGAGTTACCACAAATTCACCAAACATATTGACGTTATTTATCACTATGTGCGCGAAAAATACCATGACCATAATTAGGATGTCTTCCTCCTACCACTTCTTTGGTTAGACTGCTCGGAGAAAATTTCCAAGACCTGGGTCCGATGCCTAGGGATGAATCAGCTTTCTGAGAGAAGAGGTTTATAAATTAGTTGTTTATTTGAATTCTATTACATCGAAAATTAATATTCTTTTAATTTCTAAGTACCATGGTTGACGACTGTACATCCCTTGATAAAAACGTCACAGACTGTGGAATAAATTGGATTCTATCATAACTGACGTTTCCAATATTATATGCCTTAAAAAGTTATTTTTTGAACTATTATTTAAGACAAGCAACGAAAACTTTAATATGACTTATTGGTAATATTTTCTTTAATTTTTTTTCTCATCATATATATTTTAGTTGTTTAATGTAATTATAATTTAATTCTATCAACTTTCATCAAGTGATGCTTTTGTTATATTAGTTTTAAGTTGAATAAATTAAGTTTAATCATTTAATTATGATTATTATTTGCTCATCTTCATTATATAAGATTTTTAATTTTAGTATAAATAATGTTGATTAGACAAAATAATATTATAATGTATCTCTTTTTTGAAGGGCTCCTTAGCCCTAGGAACTTGAAAGATTGTTAAATAGATAAATAGTAGCTTGCAGTTTGTCTAAAATTAGTAGAATTGTTTTTTCAAAGTTTTCAGCGAGTTAGCATTGCAAACTCGTCGGTAGTAGGACATTTTTCTGTTAGCCATAAGTTCGCAATGTGAACTTCCTAACATTGCATTGCGAAGTCCTTGAGTACTCCCTTTAAAGTTGAGTCTCCAATAAGACAAGGTGCGCATCGATATTCATAGCTATAGGTACACTATATGCTGTGGTATATCTATAGCTATAAACATCGATGCGCACCTTCACGGAGAGAAATTTGAACCATAAAAGACAGTGTCTAATTCAGAAGGTTAAAAGAGGGGGAAAGATCACGGTAAATCTGAGTGATCTCATCGAGTTTTTCCATTCACGAATCGCAGGTGGCGGTGACAGTCACCGTCAGAGAGCGCTACATCTTGTAGAAAATTATGATGAGTTTCCATTCATCGTCTAAGACTCTGATCACACCGTGATTTTAGGTTCAACTTTCTCTCCGTGTTCTCTCACATTGGAGACTCAACTTTAAGAGGTGGTGCTCTCTGGGTATTAATCTAATCATTTTATATCGGTAGTAAAAAAATTGTTTTCTAAAATTTTCAGATCCGCGAATGAGAGATTGGTTAATTATGGACAGCATTTGGTACCCAATTATAATTACTTTAGTTTATGTTGTTGTTGTATTTAAATTAGCACCAACTTTTATGAAAAATCGTCCAGCCTACAAATTAAACACGTTTATAAAATGTTATAACCTCTTTCAAATTTTCTCAAATGCATATATAGTTATAAACGTGGCACCTTGCTATCCATTTTATCGAGCTCTGGAATGTCGCCCTCTTCTTTACGCAATGGATGCTTGTGGTATGACGGTATGTATTTTTTATATAACAAACAATTTAATTTAATTATTGAGTCAAGAAAGAGCACGCAAATTTTTATCAATAAAATAGTGAAACCTCTTGTTACTTAAAATGATACTTATGAGTTTTCATAGTTTTTGTTAGTAACCTTAGATATTTACTAAAAACATAATTAAATATTACAAATTTTTAAAAATAAAATGATAATATCCAGAGGTTTATTCTTTTATTGAAAAAAATGTAACTTTTCTTTTATCAAACAACTCAATTTGCATAAGTAGTGAACTTGTTTGTCTCATATGGTAATTTTAATGTCACTGAATACTAAGATGGCTCTTATTTCCCGAAAATTGGAATTTTAGAGTGTGAAAAAATGAGCCTTGCACAAGAACAGCCTAAATTTTATGTTACAACTACGAATGAAGATTTTGACTTTTCAGCAATTTGTGACATCTATTAGATGTCATTTAAACTTTTTGGATTAGAGTTAGGTATTTATGTGGTAATTATATCGATTCAGCTTTCAAAAAACAAGCTGCGTGTCAGAATGCACCACACCAGTAACAATTTTGAGTTGGAACGAAACAGTAAGTTGACCGTCGCCACCGATGGCCCTGACTGCACAGTGGGACGATATGAAGTGAAATTTGAGAATACAAAGAAAAATTAAATTTACATTCATTAATATTTATTCAATCGTATTTATTTGTACATGATATTGATTCAATAACTTTTAAGCATATTTCATAATATCAATAACTTGAAAAAAGTGTTTAACATTTTATTTATGATAAAAATTGTGCAAAAATTCATGGTGGGAAATTGAAATTAAGTACTATATAATATTATAATAAACAAATCTTCTAACATATTTTTACTTACACTGTAAAATATTAATAAATAACAAAAATTAAAAAATTAAAATAATTATATATTATTAATTCGAACTTCCTGACATACATTTTTAACCAATTTCATTATAAATAAAATGATAAACACTTTTTATAAATTTTTGATATTATAGAATATGCTAAAATGTTACTGAATCAATATTACGTACAAATAAATACCATTTAATAAATATTAAGGATTTTAAACTAAATTTTTCTTTGTAATCTGAAGCATTTCACCCCTCTCTTGGTAGAGAGTAGGGATTGTGTATGTATGTGAAAGTGAGATCTCTAATGTTATACTGATTTACCGTCAGATACGAAGCAGACATGATACTTACTGAATACAACACTTTGTGAGACCTGACTGTATTTAGGTTTATACCGCGTTACTCAAATTGGTGACCCGACGTGATGTCGGTGAGAAAAATAAATTTTCTCAATTAACACTTATCTGGTGATTTTGTGGCCATCCGATTGTGATGTTTATTAACAAAAACTAAAAAAACTGCAACCATACAGATGATAAGTTTTTTCAAAAAAGGACCTACAATTTATTTTCTGCAAAATGTTTTGATTGCATTAGATCAATTTTCAACCTATATAAACATTTTATTTATCTGAAATCGGACCTTCGCTATTCCAAAATAACTTCTAAGATGACGTCAGCGGTGCTGCATATTTCCTGAGTACGGTTGCTGATCATTTATTTTAGACGCTTTTTGAAAATGCAGTGTTGCCAGATTGGAGGTTTTTCCCCTAAATTTAGAGGTTTTTTAACCGTTTAGTGGGAATTTTAGTGGGATAAATTCTTTAGGGGGAAAACCTAGTAGGGGTTTCTTCTTTTAGGGGATTTTTCAGGGATGTTTTATAATTACCATAGAGAAGTTTTTGTTTGAGGTAGAATGTACAATTTAGCGATGTTAGGCAGTGTTTACATGCTTGCTTTCGAATGCTGCTTTTTGCGTTGAGCAGTGACTATAAACAAGGATAGAAATATAAGTCTATCTTTTTATCTCTCTCATTATTCAAAGAAAAACGTAGCGTTACAACGCAGTCATGTGAACATAGCCTTAAACATCCTGATCTAGTTTTCTTTTTAGCGGTCATTTACAGAGATGTAAACGTACCAGTGTACCCTTAGGCGTGTTGCCAGATAGCTAAAATGCTTTCTCCCCAAATGATATCTAATTTTCCCCTAAAATAAAAAATTTCCCCCTAAAGTAAAAAAGAATAATATTGTAATAATAAAAGTTGAAAATATTAGAATACTTAATTAATTTAGAAATAACTATAAATCATCTGGTAACTGGTAATATAAAAAATTAGAATAATAACACAAGCCTGCAAAAAAATAAAAATTTCGGTTGTCTGAGATCGAGAAGTCATTTCCCGCAGTATTTGGTGCGCTGAATCCGAATCTGGCAACGAAAACCTCCCATCACGTCAAGATTTTGAGAAAAGTGGGGGTAAATTCCTAAAAATCATGTTTTTCGCAGTTTTTGAAAATTTCTACCGGGTAAGTCTGACGTGCTAGAGACTTGTCATAGGAGTCAAATTAAAGCCTGAACCCTGTACTTTAAGAAGATACAGCGATATTCCTAACAACAAACTAACTTAGCCATAAAAAATGATTTTTTTAACAGTTGTCAAGTATAAAAATTGACTAACACTGTCCGTAAACAAAACTATTTGAAAAATGATTGAATTCGCTTAAAATTTGTTACTCAGGGGTTTTTGGGGTCGCTGATTACGAATATGTTGTCAGATTATTAAAATTCAAAATGTCGGATACAATATGGCGGACTTATTTTTCAGAATTGATCAAATTCACTTGAAACTTGTTACTCGGGGGTTTTTAGGGTCGTTGATTATGAATCCAACTACAGATTTTTTATTCTGACATCATATTTGTAAGCAACGACCCCGAAAACCCCAAAGCAGTAAATTCTAAGCGAATCCAATCATTTTTTAAAATAGTTGTATTTACGGACAGTGTCAGTCAATTTTTATGATTGCCAACTGTTAAAAAAAATCATTTTTGACGGCTAATTTAGTTTGTTGTCAGCAATATCGGTTTATTTTCTTAAAGTACTGGGTTCTGGCTTTAATTTGACTCTTATGACAAGTCTCTAGCACGTCAGACTTACCCGGTAGAAATTTTCAAAAACTGCGAAAAACATGATTTTTAGGAATTTACCCCCACTTTTCTCAAAATCCTGACGTGATGGGAGGTTTTCGTTGCCAGATTCGGATTCAGCGCACCAAATACTGCGGGAAATGACTTCTCGATCTCAGACAACCGAAATTTTTATTTTTTTGCAGGCTTGTGTAATTAATTTTAAAATAACTAGGAACTATCTAGTAATATATAACACTGGACAGCTCAATTGACAGAAATGCAAAAGCGCGAAATTTTAAAAGTAGATAAATATGAATATGCTCTTTAATAATTTATAATAGTATATATTTATAAAACAATTGATAACGATGCATACATGAATTTTAATATTTTTTTTTCTTAAAAACGCATACATATATTTTTTTTTGCTATTAAAAATAAAAAATGTTTAACTAGTAACCTAAAGTCTTTTTGATTTGTTCTTTTTAGACATTTTTTATACATTCAAGTATTTATAATCAATTTATAAATAAATTTCAAAAATAATATACCACAAATTGTGATAACTTTAACAACAACTTGCTTTTCTACTAACTAGTAGAATAAGGTATTATTCTGCCATTTCAATAATATCCAAAACCTCATCTACAAATTCAGATGCATAAATTTGTTCGCTGTTAAATAAATTTAACATTTTCAAAGTAGGTTGGAATTGTGTACATGAAGTGGCTAGTAAAGAGTATCTCACACGTAGAATTGCGTCAGCAGTTACTATTGACATCCTATTCCTCAATTTATCTTTAATAATATTCACTAGAGAAAAAGCTCTTTCTACAGACGCATTTGAAAAAGGTAAACTTAAAATAGAAAGAGCTAGTTTTGAAATATGATGAAACTTTGGTATGCCTACAGCATCTAAAAATTCATTGACTTTCGCCCAATATTCATCGGAACTACACTTTTCGATTTCCAAACGGTGAAGAAAATTCCATTCTGTGATTGTAGCATCAATATCAATACAAATTTTTTTGAAAAAAGCAGCAATATCATTAATGACTTCTTTGTGAGCGCTGGATGCGACATCAGGAGTGAAAATGGAAACTTTTCCAAGAATTTCCATATTATCTGGTACACGTTTCTGCAGTTCTTCAACCAGCTTAACTAGAAAATCTCGACATCTTTGTTTAATTACAACTAAATTCTCCCGATTGCATTTACTGCTCAGTTCATTAAAATAGTAACCGAAATTAATGCAGTCGACATGCATCAAATGATCTTTAAAATTAAAAGAACACAAATTTTGCATTGATATTCTCTCTAAACGTTGAGGAACTACAATTCTTTGCAGATTTGTGAATAAGAGATCATTTAAATCACGAAGAAGTTTTAGTGGCTCCACTGAATCTGATTGGAACAGCTTATTCACTGCAATAATTTTCTTTAATGAATCGCGCAGAAACAGCATATACAATTTATTCTCTATTGAAGAGAACATCTGATGTAACATTTCGGCCTTAAAACCAGAATCAGCACGTTCAGATAATCTATATGTGTTAAAATGCAATTCTAGCGAATCCCACTGATCCAAAATTGTTTCTACCGCACTCAATCGAGCAAACCATCTAGTACCTGATAATTTGGCAATTTTTTTGGAGATGAATCTGCAATAATCTTATGTAACTGAGAGTAATTGACGTTTCTATTAGTACTTTTAGAAAACCATGCATGGCTCTCTTTCACCATAAAATCCAGATGTTTTGGTAGTACGTCACATGCTTTTTCCGCTGATAGGTGTAAAGAATGCGACAGACATTTGACTGTCACAAGGTGAGGGATAATATCTTTTAATCTCGATGAGACTGAATTATGTTTCCCAGTCATAGTATTAGCCCCATCAACTCGTATACCAAGAAGGTTTTCTAATTTAAGACCATGAGTTTTAAGTTGTTTTACAATAGAATTTGTCATGTACTCTGCAGTTCCAGATTCCAATTCAATGAGTCGATAAAACGTCGTATGTATTTTCCTACGACTCATACTAAAGTACCGAATAATAATACACATAATTTTTTTTGTATCTAGTGTTGTACTTTCGTCTATTATTAAAGAGTAATGAGAATTTCCTACATCAGTTATTAAATCTTCCAAAAAACAAGGTGATAATACGTTTAGAATTAAACCAGTGCATTTCGTGCGGTGCAATTTAATATTTGACATTATTTCCGATTTTGGATCTAATTGAGACAACATTTCACCCAAGTGATCGACTATTCTGACACTGCAATGTTCAGAAATAAAAGCCGCGATTTTAAGCTCCGCAATTTTACGTTTTTCAGTAATAGTTTTGTTCACAAAATTAGTTATTTTTGGAACATTATTTATTGCTTTTTCGTGACCCATATTTCGTGTGTGTTTTTTTGAAGACGCATGTTCGGTAAGCCCTTTTCTGTGAGCTGCTATGTCAATATGACAATAACTGCAACACGCTCTAGAATTATCCCCCTGACTTGGTTTTAACCAATCTAAAAAAAAATTATTCACGTTTAATACATGCTGTTTTAATAATGGGCATTTTATATTGTAATTATATCAAAGTTTACTGTTAATATTGCAACAAATATAGTTTATACTAAAAAAAGTTAGAAGTAGAAGTTCTGTAATAGAAGAAAGTAATCGCAGATATTAAAATTTGGTAAATATATAAATAATGTAAAATAACAGTAAAAGAAAATTACACAGGAATATTTTACAAAATACATTGTATAAATAAAGATGTTTGAAAATATAATTTTTTTCATTTATCAATCATTAAGTGACATCAATATAAGAACGTAACCTTTAAACTCTAACTCATTTTCCCATTCTTTTCTGTACTTCTGCACATAATTTTTATTTTTTTATCAGGCGGCATCTCAACTTAAAATTAATTACGTCGTATTCGAAGACTTTTTCCGATTTACTGCACTTATTTAATATTTAAATAATATATTATTTAAAGTAAAACGCTCTACATAGACACAATCGAAAACATAAACATTCATTGAGAAAGACACTGCAGGGTATGGAAACCTAACACTAAATATGTATGACCGCTAGAAAGAAAACTAGATCAGGATGTTTAAGGCTATGTTCACATGACTGCGTTGTAACGCTACGTTTTTCTTTGAATAATGAGAGAGATAGAAAGATAGACTTATATTTCTATCCTTGTTTATAGTCACTGCTCAACGCAAAAAGCAGCATTCGAAAGCAAGCATGTAAACACTGCCTAACATCGCTAAATTGTACATTCTACCTCAAACAAAAACTTCTCTATGGTGATTATAAAACATCCCTGAAAAATCCCCTAAAAGAAGAAACCCCTACTAGGTTTTCCCCCTAAAGAATTTATCCCACTAAAATTCCCACTAAACGGTTAAAGAAAATGGCGCATGGGCCTACTATTCCGCCAATGCAACAGGTATGATTCTTTCTTTGTTTTAGCTTGATAACAGTTTTCATCCCCTCACTCTCTTTTTTGTCAAAAAAAATTTTCATGACTCTCCGATTCATGACTGTCCCGCAAAACAGTGAGATTTGTTCCGACGGCGACATGGAGTTTACCGTTATTCGTATGGAGAGAAAACCAATTTGAATGGCAATTTTTACCATTATCTACATGTATCAAGTTCACCATGAAATTCACCATCACCGTTTACGCGTCTACATCACCATTAACAGGAACTTCGTGGCATATGGAACTTTATAATGTTTAATTTTTTTAATGATGTGCGTTTTATGGTTGTAAGTATGTTTGTGTTTGTGTGAATGAAAATCTCTTACAAATTATTATCTCTTTATGACAAGTTTAACACATTTTATTATTTATTTTTCTTTCGCGATTTTTTACCTAACGGTTTTTAATGCCAAATTAAAGGTTTTTTAAGTAAAAAATAACAATGCGTATCGTATTTAGCAATCGAAAAATGGATCGAATAATAGACGTAGATCGCAATCTAGTAACCATAATAATAATTTTTGCTTTTACTACGATAGATTCGGAAATAAAGCCGTTATATATGCAAACCACCTTGCACTTTTAAAAAATCTAATAAATCGGAAAACTAATGAATCCACTACATGTTCACTGTGCAGTTGCAGGTTCGAAAAACCTCTTTATTAGGGACCGAGATTTCGGATTTGTATTCCTTGTAGATTCCAGATGCTGCGAATAATTCGCTCATAAACACTTCTGGCGATCGTCAGTTAAATTTAAATTTTGGCCTTTGTCGTTTATTCGAATGAAATTCTGGTATTGCATCAATATACACATTCCAAAAATAAAGTGGTCAGTGTTATGAAGTTCGCTCTTTTTTCCATCATTTGTGTAGTGGATAGAATTTTTCGTTTCGCTAAAATTCTTAAAGATGTTCTATGCATTACAGTCGCAATTCCGTCTAAAAAATCGAAACTGGTGACGTCGTAAACAACATTCTTACAAAGGAACTTCCTATATCAGAGTGCACTCGCCGCCTTGCTCCAGAGAAGTTGCCTGTGGCCAAGGCATACTTTTAGCGATTGCAGAAGGAAGGTAAATGTCGACCATCGAGTGTATCCTGAGCAACACCTTTTCATATGACTTCGAAGAAGGACGGTGGTTGGAGAGTGTGCGGTGATTACCGTAGATTAAATTCTGTAACAGTTCCAGATAGATATCCAATTTCATTTTTCCGAGACGTGTCTTCTATGATTTAGGGAAAAGACTTTTTCTAGTTTAGATCTTCAATTAGCATACAATCAGATCCTCATTGTTTCTGAAGATATCCCAAAAACAGCAGTCTTTTTGAGGAAGAGCATGAGATTCCTTTGCGATATATCCCATAGCCAGTCACGCACAAGCGCGAAAGTTACAGGAAAAATGATTCGAAAGAGTTATGTTTGGATGAATGTAAATAAGGAAGTTAAAGAGTGATGTCGAAGTTGTTTGCCCTGCCAAAAGTCAAAAATATCGCGCCATAACATTTTGATGCCTTCGCATCATTGTTTGACAATGATAGATAGATTTTCGCATTGGGTGGAAGCCGTGCCCTTAAAGGATATCGTTGCGAGGACTATTTGTAGAGCGTTTTGGGACACCTGCGAAAATCATGGTAAAAAATTTGAATCTAGGATATTTGAATCATTGTTATATATTGCGAGTTGCCACCGTTTACGAACAATAGCATATCACCCGCCATCAAACGGAATAATTGAGAGTTGGCACCGAACGCTAAAAGCTACCATAATGTGTCATTAGGGCGAAAAATGGACTAATATATTGTCCACGGTCATACTTGGTTTACGGACATCCCCTGCCGAATATGTCTACTGCACCAGTCATAGAATTCCCGGTGAATTAATCTTACCGAATGAATTTAGAGCAAACCCTCAAATTTTTTTGGAGGAGTTTCGGGGGAGCATATGATCCTTGTGAAACCCGTACCTGTGACTTATAAACTTAATAGGAAAAATTTTGTATTTAAACACATGTACAAATGTTCTCATGTTTTCTTGAAAGCAGCACCGATTAGAAAGTCTGACATTAGAAAGTCCTTATTCCGGCCCCCACAAGATCCTTAATAGGATTTTAGATCGCGTATTTGAAATTGAATTAAATGGCGAGTAGAAACAAGTCTCGGGAGAAAATCTAAAGGTAGCTTATTACACTCGCGACAATTTAATAGTATCGAATAATGTAGAAAAAAATACTGCGACTTATGGTTCTTTCAGCAACGTTGTTGTCCCTTCGAAAAATAGTATTCGTCCTGATGCAAATAAGAACATTCCTTTAACTAGTGATAACATCCCTAGGACTGATAAAAACAGTATTTAAGTAACTCCTTTTAAAACATATGTAAATAGATTTTCAAATCTATATCACAATTATTCTTGTGTAAAGAAGTAACGTTTATAATAAGTTTAAGTCGAATCATAAGTTTTATTTTTTTTCTTGTTTTATTTATGTATAAATATTTTATGACGACGTTATGTTTGTAATATAATAAGATAAATATTATTAAATATTTTTAATTTAAAAAAAAATATCGTTGATTAATCGGCGGAGAGTAGGGACTGTGTATGAACGTAAACATAAGTGCTCTAAAGCTATATTGGTTTACCGTCCGATACGAAGCAGACGTGTTTTGTAAAAGTCGAGCAGAATATTATAAGAATAGTAATAAAGTATTTTGAGAAAAATTAATAATTATAGAGTTAGTTATTTAACAAGAACACATAGTGGGAATGTTGGTGTAATATTTAATATCGCCTTACCCACACCCTTGTACAGCCAGCGCCATCGGTGGCGACGGTCAACTCTCAGGTTAGTTTATTCTTATGGAAAACTGTACTAGTAGTGTCACCGAGGTGAAATGCACCTGTGCATCTGCGAGAACTCAAACCTCCGTTAATAGATGCTTTTTACGAAACTTCTGCCAATTAATGCACCTTGCGTTACAACCTTTCTATTACTCAACAGTTTGAATTGTGGCTATGAATTCTTATCATTTTGAATGTGCCGAATACGAGTCTAATGTCAAATAGTATATTGTGCAATGTGGGGAAGATTGGACGATTTACGGTGCAGACGAATGTCTGTAGCACGAGTCAAGCACTGAGATGAGCGAATTAAAGTGCTCGACTCGTTCTAAAAACTTCGCCCCACCGTAAAATTAAAATTACCATTAATTTTTATTTCACTTGAGTTGTTCCCGATTTATCGTGCACATCGCAAGCCGCTTTTTAAAAAAAGTTTTTTGGGACAACAGCTACAATTTGCACAAATATTAATATCTCTTAAGTTTCAAAGTTGCTAAAGCGTACTGCTGAAGAATATTTTCCATATTTGTATGTAATTTTTAAATAAGTATTGAAAAACAAAGTTATACAAGTTTCATTTTTGTCAGAAGTGACAGACAATTTGGCGGCGAGTACACAGACAATTGGATCTATGTTACCGTAGTTTGGAAGGTGGCGCCTATTCGAGCTAGTGGCCGCTGCTGGACTAACTAACATCAAAATACACAGTGTTCTTCAGCGGTCACAAAGTTTAACAAAAATGTCTAAGAAAACCTCTACTGGCATCTTTTTTATGTATCATACTTTAAGGATTATTTTAGACCTAAATACTACCTGTTCACGTTTCTAATATGGTTCAAAAACAGTTTTATCACTTGATTAACAGAATATATGTTATAGATATACTATGTTATAGATACACTTTGTAATAAAAAATGGTAAAATAGTTTTTAATTATATACTTTCCTTCAGCATTACCCAGAGCTAACGACGTGGAAGCAGAGAGTACCATATAGCTGAATTTAAATTTTTTTATTAACATTTTTTTCATTTTATTTTTGTTTTTTCAGTTTTTTAAATTGTTTATAAAATATTAATAAATTTAAAATCATTCAATGTTGATAAATGTCAATAAAAATTGTAACGAAGCATTTCGTTATGATTTCCTTTTTGGTCATTTTGGGTTATAATTGACATTTGAATATTCGCGGGTCTTTCGTGATTGGGCCGGAGGTTTTGGGTTTTGTCGTGTGCGGTGGTTCCAGCGTCCAATGGGTGAAGCGGTTTAGGAGTTCGTCTGTTGGATCTTCGAGGGAGCGTCGCGAGAGGAAGCCGGCCGGCATCATTATCATAATTGCTTGTTTTCGATTGAGTTTATTCAAGTTGTGTGTTAAAGTTAATTCGAGTTAACTATTAATTTTGCCGTGAATATTAATTACCGAATTCTCAAGTGTAACTTATAATTAATAAATTCGAGAGTTAATAATTCGAGTGTTATTATTATTAATAATTGTTTGTGTTGTTTAATTATTGCTGCCATCGTTTTCGACATTGGTAAGTCCAAGTTAATTTTTGAAAGTCTGTCGTTCTGTCTCGCCGTCGTCGCATCCGTCGGTTTGGTTCCGGGGCGGAATTTCCCCTGAGGTTGTTTTGGTATTGAGATGAATTGTGCAGTTGATGCAGTTTAATTGTTTATTAAATAATATCTGTCACAAATTTGGCGCCCAACGTGGGGCAAAGCGTTGGACTGAGAGACAAGACGACATGGTTAATATTTGTATTTTATGGCTTTATAAATAATATTTTTGGAGGCTGAGAGGTTTGTGTTTGGACACTGAATTTTTTGGGTTTGAGTGATGGTCGAATTGGCCATTTTTGGGATTATTTTAAGTGATAAAATTGGTTGAGAAAATTTGTCTGAAAACATGTGCTCGTGAAATATGGGCAGACATTTTGAATAGGCGCGAAAAGCAAAATTGAAAAATGTCGAAGTTGGGACAATTGTTTTTCTGTGAGGCTAATTTTTCGGGAATTTCAGTGAAATAAATTGAACATTTTTGGCAGTGAATTATTAATTGTAAATTACTCGGGCAAGTGACGCGAATTTAATTGATAAAATTTTTGGGAAAAATCGAACGGATTATTTTTTGTCCGTAAAAGTATTGACATAGTGTTGTCGTGTTAGTTTGGTATTGTGAGGTCAATACTTTGGCTGTGGGTTCAAAAAGTGGAACTTTTGTGGATTTTTCTCGAATTTGTTCGCGAGTAATTATTTTTATTTTACGGCAGTTTGATAAATTGTCTTGTGGTTTTATTTGGAAAAATATTTTTGGTTTTTTGGGTATTATTTGGGTTAAAATAATTTTTACAAAATTCTGGAAATTTAATCCAGTGACGCGGTTGCCAATAATTGCTGAAAAATTTTACAGGACGGCGATTTTGGGCCGTAGGAAAATTTTGAGCGTTACTGGCGGCCATATTGTGGTTTTAATTTTGAACAAAAATTTTAATTATTGAAAATTTTTATTATTTTAATCCGAATTTTGAGTGAAATTTTTTGTGATTATTATTGTGTTTGGATTTTTATTTTATGCTATTTTGTGGGGAAAATAATTGTTTTTATTTATTATTTTTCTCAAAAATAAAGTTTTCAAGACTTTGAAAATTTTTCAAGTTTAAATTTTATTTTTATTTTTGATGTGTGTTATAGCATAAAATTTTGGTTTTTGTTTTAGTGTAAAAATTTCCAAATTGTGGTTAATTGTCACTAAACATTTTTGGTTGTTTATCATTTTATTATTTGTCGGAAAAATTGATATTTAATTTTTATATGGCAAATTGATGGTTAATTGATGAACAATAATTTTTTTTTGTGGATTTAGCGGATTAATAATTTGGGTTTGGCACGACGAGGGGTCGTAAAGGTCAAAACAAATTGGGTAAATCCATGAGGATTTAAATTTGTTTTAAGTGACAATTTTACAAATTTGTTTTTGGGTTTGGAAATTTTATTTGAATATTATTTGTTTTTAGTGTGTGCTGAAAATTTTTAAATTGGTTGACAAATTAATTTTGTTAATTAATTGTTTGGATTTGATTTATTTAAATTTTGCATTTTTGGATAAACGTGTCGATTATGGATTCGTATCAGAAGCATATGCTCAAAATTTTGGAAAGTCGTCAAGCTAGGGTCATTTGGAGGGAAATTCAAAGAACCCCCGTTAATGATGTGGTTCAGGAATTGGTTAAGGCTAATTGTAGTACAAAGGGTTCAATCCAGATACTACGGGAACGCTTATTACGATTCAGGACCAAGGAAATTTTAGCGGGAATAATTTCGGTTCCATGGTTGGAAATGTACGATGCGGCGGATTCTCGAAGGGTTTTCTTGAGCGAGGCACTTGCACCTCGTAGGGCAAGAAGGGTCGATTACTCAGGTTATGAAACAGAACAGGAAGCGGCCATTGATTTAAGTTCATATGAGGGCAACCTGTTAGGGGAACTAGATTCTCAGGTTTTATCGAGTAATGATGATTACTTTTTGGGTTTTGAGAGAGAGCAGCAATTAGAAAGTGCTGAAGCAGCTTCAGCCAGCAGTAGCACTGTTACGACTTGTGTGACGTCAGTGGCCAACTCTGTGGTGACCACAACATCTAATTCGAGCGGAAGGGCCGCAACGAATGTGGTTTGGAGTTCGGCAGTAGGTGGCGTCACCTCTCCAATGATTACACCGAGTAGTTGGAGAGTTAGTCAGGTTGATGCTAGGATGCATTTCCATCCAGATTTGGGTGCTATTTTTGCCCAAAATAGGAACGTAGAGGTTAATTGGTTACACCCCCCAGTTAATGCAGTGGCCCAGACACTTGAATCGGTCTCTGATAGGGTAGTGTCTCCCCAAAATTCGGGAAATTCGGGACCTAGTGAAGGTTCTGGGGTAATTTCGGAGCAACAAAATGCGGGTTTCGAGTCTATTCCCCAACAGCAAATTGCGGGTCCTGAGGTTATTTCCCAACAACAAAATGTGGACAATGGGGCTATACCCAAACGACCACAAACAAACCGGTCCGATAGTGGGACGCAGTGGGAGCCACGGGGTCCTAGAGTAGAATCGGCGGGTTATTACTCACAGAGGAGTAGGGCTTACCAGGCTGAATCGAATTTTGACTTAAGCGACGAGGTTGTTAATAGTTTTCCGGGTAGGCACCATAAGAGGATATCTTCTTTTAATAAGGATATTAAAAGGGTGCTTACTCCTCCTGAAGCAGAAGAGTGGGGGAGACGAGCAGAAGGTCTTCCAACTCCAGTAGGGATGGATACGGAAAGCGATAGCTGGGATGAGGTTAGGAAGAAAAGAAGTAGGAAACAGTCCCAAGGGCGTAAAAATAGTTCTTCACGAAAAACTAGGCTCTCAACGTGGCAGTTGTCCAGTGACTCTGAGTCAGAGGCGAGTCTGGACTCTAGGAAAACGGTAAATAGGTCAAAAAAGGGCCATCATCACCACCACCATGGGTCTAGTTCGAACTTAGCAAAGACGCTTAAGGATTGGGAAATTAAATTTTCGGCGGGCGAAAAGGAGGACCCAGAGGAATTTTTAGAGCGGTTAGGGGATTGCATTTCATGCTATGATCTCTCTGGTCAAGAAATTCTTAAGGCGGTTCCTTTGGCGTTGCGTGGGGCAGCCAGCCGTTGGTATAGGTTGACTAGGAACGAAATTGTTTCGTGGAAACAATTTAAGAAGGCGTTCTTGAGAGAATTCTCCAGTGTTCTCGATGATGAGGACCTTTGGGACGAGCTTAAAACTCGAACTCAGGCTAAAGGAGAAAGAATTTCAGCTTATATTATGAGTCTGCGCACAATAGCCGATCATTTTAGGCATCCTATTTCTTCTAGGAAATTTTTGCGTGTGGTTTTTCGAGGGTTAACACCTGATTATCGTAGGTATGTGTCGAATTTCGAGGTCGAAAATATAGGGGAATTAGAGCATATTCTGAGGAAATATGAGCGAATTAGGGACATTGACAAGAGGTATGTTCCACCCCCGGCTAAGGAAAAGATGAGGGTTCCATCGGCAGCACCAAAAGGGGTTCCGAAAGGGACAAAATTGGATGCATTAGTCGAGGGCTCTTCATCTGAAAGTAGTAAGAGTAGTAAAAAGGCTAGGGGGCAAAAGAAGTCCAAGAATAAAACTCAAGCGAAACAAGAAACAACGGAAAATAAGGAAAATGCAGTGGATGCATTTGGGATGGGTCAGGGTCGGCCTAGGGGAGCTGCAGGGGGTCAACCAAATATAGGGTGGCCCAAGCCAATGCAGGTAGCTCCGGGGCCGTCACAGCCTATAATTTATTCGCAAAGTGGGGGCGCAAGGGCCCCACGTAATGCACCGAGCGGCCAAGTGGCTGGTGCATTACCCCAACAAGGTAGGCCTAAACCGGCTGTAGCAAACCAGGGTAATGGTCAGGTTCCTTTTATGGGTATTTGCAATGGTTGTCAGGTTGTGGGACACCGTCTGTCCCAGTGTCCTTTTCGGGTTTGCTTTAGCTGCCAACAACAGGGTCATTTTGCTACAGAATGCCCTAGCAGACAGCAAGCTCAGGTTGAGGTTTCGTGTCAGGTTTGTGGGGCTAAAGGAGCAGTTTTTGCTCAGTGTCCAAGGTGCGTGGAGTTCCGAGGATATTTGGAAAACGCGAAAGGGGGGGGACAAAACAACTTCTTCCCCCCAATCCAAACAGTAGGGACAGGGCTAGAGGTCCCTGTGTGTAGTAATGAAGTGTTTTTGCGTGTTCAAGAGATGGATTATTCGTTGCCGAGTGAGGAGAACTCACTCTCTAATCCATCTCAAGTGTGTATTGTTGGTGAGGAGGACTCACCTGCAATTGTTGAAAATTTGTGTTTGTCGAGTGAGGAGAACTCACTCTCAAATGTTGAGAATTTGTGTGTGTCGAGTGAGGAGAACTCCACATTAGGTTGACTGATCACACGCCGATTAAGCATCGGCAAGGAGAATGTCTCCGATGATCATGCAGTGGTTGATCAAGGAGGTTCAAAAATTATGGGATTTTAGCAAACCGTTCACTGTCCAGTGTGACGCTAGCGACTCAGCAATTGGCGCGGTGTTGACTCAGGAGTCTGAGGATGGCGAACACCCGATTGTGTACGCGAGTAAGGCTTTGACAGGGGCAGAAAGGAATTATAGTGTCACTGAGCGTGAGTGTTTGGCATTATTATGGGCCATTAAAAAATTCAGGCCATATTTAGAGGGATATCGGTTTAAGGCTATCACGGATCATAGTGCTCTGAGGTGGCTCAGAAATCTTAAGGATCCGTCTGGTCGTTTGGCTCGTTGGGCACTCGAGATGCAACAATGGGATTTCGACATTGTTCATCGTCGCGGTGTTAATCATCACGTACCGGACGCATTGTCGCGTATGTACGAGGATAACACGGACGAGATGTCGGCTTTCAGCACCATTGATGACCCGTGGTACATCAAGAGGAAACAATTGGTTGAGGAGTTTCCTTAACGTTTTTCTGGTTGGTTGGTGGAAAACAATTTGTTATATCGTCATAGGAACGATCCCTTATTGTTACCAATCACGGGCGAGGAACAGGGTTGGAAGTTGGTTGTCCCAGAGGAGCATCGTGGTAGGATACTCAGGGATGCTCATTTTGAAATTGCAGCAGGTCATTTGGGAATAGAGAAGACATATGCTAGGGTGGCTGCAGAATATTATTGGCCAGGCATTTGGCATGATGTCCAAAGGTTTGTTCGCGAGTGTCCTGATTGTCAAAGGTTTAAGGTTTCGCAGGAAGGACCTCAAGGGTTAATGGGTCAAAGGATTGTGGAACAACCGTGGACGGTGGTTGCAGCGGACTGTATGGAGTTTCCATCCAGCAAAAATCAGTGCAAGCATTTGGTTGTTTTCCAGGATTTGTTTACACGCTGGATTGAGGTGAAACCAATTAGGTCTGCTGATGGCAAATCCATTGCGAAGGCATTTGAGGAATTGGTCGTGTTCAGGTGGGACACTCCTCACTTTCTGTTAACGGATAATGGAAAGGAGTTCGACAACCAACACCTCAAATCCATTTTGGAAGACTATGGTGTTAGGCATTTAACAACGCCGCCATACCACCCCCAGGCTAACCCGGTCGAACGAAGTAACCGTACTTTGAAAACGATGATTGCAACTTTTGTGGGCGAGGATCATCGGAATTGGGACAAACATGTCCATGAGTTCCGACATGCGGTCAATACGGCCGTGCAGTCTTCGACAAAGGTTTCACCGGCCTTTTTGAATTATGGCCGTCAGCCTCAACCGGTTAAGAGTTTGAGGAGAGAAGTTGAAGGTAAGGTTACGGTTCAGAGGATTGATCCAGAGGTTTGGTGTGATAGGTTGCGTAGGTTGGACGCGCTGAGGGATCTGGTTGCGAGGTTTATTGACGAGAAACGTGAAAAACAGAGTCGTTATTATAACCGTAATAAACGAGAGACTACTTTTCATGTGGGGGATCAGGTTTTATGGAGGACTCATAAATTGTCGAATGCGGCATATAGGTTTTCGGCAAAGTTGGCTCCTAAATTTGAAGGTCCCTACGAAATTGTTAGGCAATTGTCTCCTTCGGTTTACGAATTGGGTTCGGGTAATAACCGCCGTGTGGCTAAGGTTCATGTGTCCGACCTCAAACGTTTTGTGCCTCCACGTTCTCGGCAATAATTTTGAATGTGTTACTTATTTGTTAAATGTTTTAGATTGTTCGATCCATCGTAATTTTTCGGTCGACAAGCATCATGAGCGGCACCGTTTCTGGATCCGGTCGGGCATCAGGGGATGCCAAGTTCAGGTTGACCCCAGAGGGAGTGGCAGCTTCCAGGGTGGCCATCGAGTGCGAAATCTCGAGTTCATCAGATTCGGAAACGTTACCGCCTCCAGTGAGCACTCGTTATGCGGGCCGGGGCATTACGTTCGCCTGGGAAGAGGAGGCCAGGGCTTGTTCGTCTCGACCTGGGACGGCGTTGGGCCAAGGGGCTGGTGCCTGGGAGAGCCAGGAGCTCCTTGCTAGTCGAGAGGCGGTGGAAGAGCTCGAGTCGGTCATCATTGAACGGGAGGAGAAGTCCGGTTTAGTAGTCGGCAGGAAACGCGAAGTACTGGAGGTCCGTGGTCGTGAGGAGCCATTGGCCCATGTCCGACCACGTGAGCCAAATGTCACCGTGGTTCTTCGTCCGTCTGACAGGTTCCGAGAGGAGGAAAGGCTCGAGCGTCCCGTGTTGACGGTGGGACGCATCTTCAGGGGTTTGGATCGTATTCTGACGGACCCCGTTTTGGACCCTCCTATGGGGGCTTGTTTTAACTGTTGGAGTATGGACCATCAGTTGAGGATGTGTCCTGAACCACTGGATAAATTTTGTAAAAATTGTGGACGTTATGGGGTCTATATCGAGGATTGTCCTCGGTGCGCACGAATTTATCATCTTCGGGCTAAGCGCTCTAATTCAATGTTGTCTGTGGCTGCGTCGGACCGTTCGGATTCTGATCGGAAGGGTCAGAGGACTCATTTTGGGTCAACAGGCAGAGCGGCTACTCAGAGACTGGCGTCAGTGGTCGTTCGGACCGTGGTAAACGAGCCAAGACCACAAAACAACGTGCAGATGGGCGGAGGTCTGTTGAATGCCGGCCTGATGGTAGTGCCGGAGCCCCAGGTGGTGGTTCCAGATCCAGTGCCTGCGGCCAATTCTTTGATGGACGATTTGCGTCTCTTGGAAGCCTCATTGGTGGGTCTCCCACAGGATTTGATCGTGGCAGCTCGCACGGCATTTTGGCAGGACCGCCAACGACGTAGTCTTCCCTAATTGGGGAACTTAATGATTCTATTTTTCGTTAATGTTTAATTTTGGTGTTGGGTTAATTTTGGGTTTACTTTGGCTTAGTTTTATTTTTATTATGATGGGAATCTTTACGGTTAAGTGTTGACCAGTTAATAGATTTAATTGTAATTGTTTCTTTAATTTCCGATAAATAATTATTTTGATATATAATTTGGTTGTTTTCTTTTGTTAATTTTGGGTTTAATCGGCAACAATTTTTGGGTTATTGTTGGCCTAGGGGAGGGGATTGTAACGAAGCATTTCGTTATGATTTCCTTTTTGGTCATTTTGGGTTATAATTGACATTTGAATATTCGCGGGTCTTTCGTGATTGGGCCGGAGGTTTTGGGTTTTGTCGTGTGCGGTGGTTCCAGCGTCCAATGGGTGAAGCGGTTTAGGAGTTCGTCTGTTGGATCTTCGAGGGAGCGTCGCGAGAGGAAGCCGGCCGGCATCATTATCATAATTGCTTGTTTTCGATTGAGTTTATTCAAGTTGTGTGTCAAAGTTAATTCGAGTTAACTATTAATTTTGCCGTGAATATTAATTACCGAATTCTCAAGTGTAACTTATAATTAATAAATTCGAGAGTTAATAATTCGAGTGTTATTATTATTAATAATTGTTTGTGTTGTTTAATTATTGCTGCCGTCGTTTTCGACATTGGTAAGTCCAAGTTAATTTTTGAAAGTTTGTCGTTCTGTCTCGCCGTCGTCGCATCCGTCGGTTTGGTTCCGGGGCGGAATTTCCCCTAAGGTTGTTTTGGTATTGAGATGAATTGTGCAGTTGATGCAGTTTAATTGTTTATTAAATAATATCTGCCACAAAATTGAAATTAAATGTGTATGAAGGATCGTCTATCGAGTTAATTTTATAGTTTTTCTATGTGTTTTTTAAAATTATCGATGGATTGATTCGCCTGCTTGCTCAGACCAAAAGCGCAATCTAATTGTTTACAACATGTGTGGACCGTTTTAAATGTTCAAAATTTACATGCATCTTTAATGATTTTGACAACCCAGTGCTTTCAAAAACTTTTTTACATTCATCGAGATACTCAACGGAAGAAAGTGATAAAAAAACTAAAAATTAATCACAGGTACTTTATATTTCATAAGCTTTAATTTAATTTAATGATTTTTCTTTCTAACATTTATAATAATTCATTCTTAATAAATTCTAATAATTTTTTTACGTTTTTATATAAAATTATGTGTTTTTTTTTAATATTTCCTAATAGATGAAAAAGTGAGTTTTACGACTTCATAATATACTTTAGATGCTTATTTTACAATAAATATAGAAAATATTAAAAAAATTCTTTTTGTATAGTGATCCTAATTTCTTTAAAATAATTCCTGCAAAATATTATAATTTTTTTAAATTAGTCAGCAACGACTTTAGTCGAAATATAAAGGAATGACTCATCAAAAAAAATATATTAGTTCATTTGATAAAATATTTATTAGTATCGCTTTAGAGTTTGGAGCAATTTGCTTGCATGTGTATGTATGTGTAGGTGTGTGGTACACGCATTTAAACGAAAATATTGCATTGGTCGATTAAAATGGTTTTTAGTTTTAATTGTTTTTCATGTATCTTAAAAACGCGATCAGGTAGGATTTAGGTAAAAAATGATCCTTAAAGTATAAAATACATAAAAAAGATGAGAAAAGCAGTTTTCTTTAACATTTTTTTTAAATTTGTTGTCCGCTGAGGAAAACTGATTAGTCCACTTTTAATCTTTAATACAATAACTTCCTCGAAATATTTTTTTAAAAATGGAAAAGAGCCGCACTCAGTAGGCCTTCTTCTATTATTCCTTTAAATATGAACCCGAAATATTTTCTCCGCTGAAGATGAGGAGAGATTTTTTAAAACCCCTTTTTCCGAATGTTTCAACAATTTTTTCATTAATTATTTATAAAAATTATGCAAAATTCTGAGAAGAGCCTGGTAAATTTAAAAGTTGAGAAGAAATCTAAATAAACAAGTATTTCTAAACACTTTGTGGCACAGTCAATTTCAACGAAACTCGTGACACAGAAGTTTTTGGAAATTCGAAATGGCGAATCCAGCATGGCGCGCGAGATTGGTTAAAACTCATCTGATTTACTTGTAACTCATTACTCGTAGGTTTTTAGGGACGCTAACTAAGAATCCGGTGTTAATTTTTAAAAATTTATCGGATTCAGTTGATATTTGATTGTACGGTTATTTGTACGGTTTTTAACTGAAATTCAAGGATGGATGAGAAAAAGACTCGTGAGGAGCAGGAAGAGGCGTATGTGGAAGCCTACGGCTTACTTTACGGACCAGGGATAGCAGATTAAAATTTGGAATGCTCTAATAAAAAAAATTTAACACTAAAACTGAAAAAATTGTATTTAAATCTTAACTACATTTTTCTCAAATCGATTGCAGGGATTGTGAGTAAACGGATTGATGTTTCTGACTAATTTTTTGCATATTGTTTGATAAATTTTTTTTTTAAACTAAATATTTTTTTAACTACAAAATGGCGGAAAAAAGATAATTTTTTAATTTGTTTGTTTAAAGTAGTGTCATTTTTAAAAACTCTGATTTTTTAAGGTAATTTTAGATATAACTATTACATTAGTACCTTAACTGCAAGAGTTTTTTTTTCGTTTTTTGTTTTAGATCACTGGGGAGGGCGTTAGACCTGCAACCGCGGAGTGCCTCAAAATCGAAGCATCGCCTGTAACGCCTTCTACAGCCTAACAAAATATGCAAATGTAAAACTTTTTAATGGTTTTTAATACTATATAAATTATACTTTTTATAAAGCAAGAAGAATTTTAAAATTTTATAATACATGCTGATTACAAGTAATTAATTTAAAAAAAAAAGTTTTTTTTTCATTATTAAAAAAAATTTTAATTAATTATTTGTGATCAGCCTGTAGAAATACCCTATCATACCAATTTTTAGCTAATTAGGTCAAATAATGTAGAAGTTAGGGGAAAAAAACGTTTTTTCAAAAAAATGTAGTTTTGCTTTGACAACGCTAGGGCCATCTTACTTACGTATCAATCTTTCTTCAGTTCTATGTTGGAAAATATTTGACTTATTTGGCAAAACAAATTGTTTGCTGCAAAAATTAATATTAAATTTTAATAAGATAATTATTTTTGTTTTTGTTCGACTGTTAATAGTTTTAATGTTCATAAAATATAAAATCAATTTTTAAATAAATTATGAGTATAATTAATACACATATTTCGTTCTAAATAATTAAAATGCACACAAATATTTTCATTCATATATTTTCCGGGAAAACAACCGAAAAACCGAAACCTATAACCCAAAAAACCGACATTTTTAAGAAACCGAAAACAAGAAACCGTAACCGAAATTTTTCACATTAAAAACCGAAACCCAAATACAGGAACCTTAATTCTTTGGAGAAAAACCGTAACAGAAATACCGAAACCGTATTTTTTTAGAAGAATACAGAAAAGTGTAAACCGATAAAATTTCGGTTGCTATCAGCCATATTGGATCCGACATTTTTAATTTCGAAAAGTTGATACCAGATTCGTAATCGGCGACTTCAAAAAACGCTGAGTAACGAGTTATAAAAAAATTGGATAAATTTTTACAAATCTATCATATTAGATCCACCATTTTAAATTTAAAAAAAAGACACTGTACTCGAAGTATTATGTAGAAGAATTTTACAAACATACTTAACGGCGCTTAGGAAGCTTAAGCTAACCACCCGAATTATTCCCAAAAACTTTTGCGATAAGTATATGAGAATAACAATAATATATATTATACGTTGTTAAGACAATTTATATTTTCTGTGCTTAACCCTGCAAGCATAAGGTTAAAAATCGAAATACTGATCGTAAGGCTGGGTGTTTTCCACTCAGTAATGATTTCCTATTTAAATATTAAAAAAAGTCTAAAATCATTGAAGTTTTTAACCATAATTGTTTTGTATCGGGTTTTGATAAATTCTTCATATCTAAACATAATTTATTATTTATATGTAACATAACGCTCAAATCATCGAAAAATTATGTCACTAGATAAACTCCACCCAGCCTTTCGGTCTCCAATATTGTAATATATAAGTAGTAGGGTGTCCGTTATGTCCCAATTTAGCTATTTTCATTTGGGTATCGTCAAAATCGTTTCTTTTTTACCTAAAATCAATTCTAGAAACTAGAAAAAATGTTTACGATGCCGTTTAACCCTGCCTAAATAACAATACTTTTCCCATTTAATTAACATGGGATTTTTGCACTTTTTAGAAAATAATTTTTATTTCGATTATAATACTCTTTGACTAACCAACAATGCTTGATTTTGCTTCTATTATGATTCTTTAGATAGAGAAATTTTTATATTATCGCGAAAAATTTATTACACAAGTTTTAAAAAGGTCAATTTCATTTTTATTGATTTTTCTGATTATTAAATCTAAATTAAAAAATCTAAATTAAATCTAAAAATCTAAACCTAAATTAAATCTACTTATTAACTAATTTTTATTCGGTATTTTATTGAAAGTTTCTTGTTTTATGCATCCAATTATACCATAACAATAATTTCAATTCATAAACTATCCAAGAATCACAGAGTAGACTAAATCCATTTCAAATCAGGCATGTCGACTAACTTTATGTTATAGTAAAAAAATTGTTTTGCTTGTCATTTTTTTTCTTTTGAGTATAATTTAATTTTCTTTCTTGGGTCTTGTAGATGGTCTTGTCTTCTTCACAATCCAGTTTGAAATTTAAAAAAACTTTTTAAAATGATAAAAATAAGGGATGATTTTCTGAAAATAAATAAGATCAATTTTCTCAAAAACACCACCTTTTTTGTTATCAAATTTTTACTACAAATTCTGAAAATAATTATGAACATTTCCTATGAATTTCAAGCGGGATAAACCATTCTAAAAATCAGGAGAATTTTTTTTTAAAAAGTTTATTTTTACAAATTTTCAAATTGTTAACTTGCATTTTTAAAAACAAATGAATCCTTATAACATTGTTGACGTGAACGTTAACAATTTGAAAATTTGTAAAAATAAATTTTTCAAAAAAAAAATTCTTCTGATTTTTAGAATGGTTTAGCCGGCTTGAAATTCATAGAAAATGTACATAATTATTTTAAGAATTTGTAGTAAAAATTTTATAACAAAAAAAGGTGGTGTTTTTGAGAAAATTGATCTAATTTATTTTCAGAAAATCATCTCCTATTTTTATCATTTTAAATATTTTTTTAAATTTCAAACTTGATTGTGAAGAAGACAAGACCATCTACAAGACCCAAGAAAGAAAATAAAATTATACTCAAAAGGAAAAAAATGACAATCAAAACAATTTTTTTTATAACATGAAGTTAGTCGACATGCCTGATTTGAAATGGATTTAGTCTACTGTGTGATTCTTGGATAGTTTATGAATTGAAATTATTGTTATGGTCCAATTGGATGCATAAAACAAGAAACTTTGAATAAAATATCAAATAAAAATTAGTTAATAAGTAGATTTAGCAAAATAATCAGAAAAATCAATAAAAATAAAATTTACCTTTTTAAAACTTGTGTAATAAATTTTTCGCGATAATTTGAAAATTTTTCTATCTAAAGGAATCATAATAGAAGCAAAATCAAGCATTGTTAGTTAGTCAAAGAGTATTATAAACGAAATAAAAATTATTTTCTAAAAAGTGCAAAAGTCCCATGTTAATTAAATGGGAAAAGTATTGTTATTTAGGCAGGGTTAAACGGCATCGTAAATTTTTTTTCTAGTTTCTATAATTGTTTTTAGGTCAAAAAGAAGCGATTTTGACGATACCCAAATAAAAATAGCTAACTTGGGAAATAACGGACACCCTAATAAGTAGATATTAATAAATGTAATTATTTTTATGATTTCAGATAGCAAAATGTGGTTATTTTGGCATATGGTTAAAACTATTTGATCTCAGTGAAACAGTGACATACATACTGCGAAAGAAAAATAATCAAGTTACATTTTTACATTTGTACCATCATATAAGTACTTTTTTAATTGGCATGTTTTTTACAAGATATTTTGGCACCGAATCAGCTTTACTTATTCCAATGTTGAATTGTGCTGTTCATGTTTTAATGTACTTTTACTACTTTCTTAGTAATTTTGAAGGTCCAATTAAACAAAAAATAATTCCCTTCAAGCGTTACCTGACTCTCATACAAATGGTAAATGTTAATTTTTTAAATATACTGATATAAGATTAAACAATTTTTATTTGAATCATTCAAGTATACTAGAAATGATTTCAATAGTATATATATTACAACCCTGGAATGTGATGTTTTAGGACGAACAAGGAAATCCAAACTAATTAAATTTTATACAAAATAAATTAAAAATCAAACAATCATTTTAAAACAATAGAGACAACAATTATTAAAATTTAATTTCAAAACTCTTAAATCTTATTTATCAGTGCATATGAACCAGAAATCTCTAGATGTCATTTTCAAATGACTTAACATTAATTTTTAATGAACTTAAATTACACCACTTGAAAAATTAGTATTTGCTAGCGATAATCTTAACCCCTTACGGACGGGAAAGACAGATTTTTTACTGAATATTCAAGGTCGCTGCACCGGTGACCAAACAATTTCCTTCTGAAGAATTCCATTGAGGTAATACATTTTGGAAGTGACACTGTCCAAGTCTCCGAGATGCAAATAATATCCGTCCTCGAAAATATTTCTAGATGATATGTAGTGTTCCTGGGACCTCTAAAGTTCCAAAAAATTATCCTCACTAGAGCTTTATTTTTGCCTCTTTCTTAACAACACCTAATCTTTTAACAAGTCGAAAATTTCTTTAATTTTCAAATATGATATGGTAAAAATCACTATAACCTTATTTTGCAAATTTTTCTATTCAGATTCCTTTGCACCAAAAATAACAATGTTTTTGTCTCTTTCTGCTTTCTGCAGAAAAAGATTGCACTTTTAGCTCGTTCCAGTCTATTATTGAGTTTAACATTTTCACTTATTAACTGTGGACACTTTTCATTTCCTCACAATCTTTTCATATTTTATTAACTTTTTCATTTGCAAGTTTTACCGATCTAAAATCCGCTACACAATATCAAGTTTTTTACTATTGTTAATTTCAGGTTTAATATCTCAGAGAATAATCTCTTTATATCATCGTTAGTGGTCACCTTTAACTTTTATGATACTCGAATCAATCACTTAAAATTCTTTAATGGCCTTAAAAACCTTTAAGGAATTTGCAGATACGCAGTATTACAGTAGCTCTGACTATATGTGCTCCACGCGTAAAAAACAATATTACTAAGATTTCACAAAACATCTCGCTTAAAAGTTATGTCTGCTATCTGTAAGTTAAGATGCATTTAAATTACTATGCATAGTTCAGACGATAGTCTAAAAAATTTTCCATATAGTAAAATCTTGCTTTCAACTTTTTTGTGCCCTAGGCACACTTGTTCAAAATACGTCTTTTGGACTTTGACATAATAAGTCTTCAACCTTCGACTTTAAGGCTCAGAACTGAAAAGTACTTAAATAATCACTGAAAACCTGCAGTCGCTATCTGAAATTATCAATAAATCTTGGTTAGGTAGCACTTTATAAAAATCGATTTCCCTAACCGGATTTGGTTACAACTTGTTACTTGAGGTTGCTAATGACGAATTGGTCATTAGCAACCTCAAGAAACCTCAAGTAACAAGTTGTAACCAAATCCGGTTAGGGAAATCGATTTTTATAAAGTGCTACCTAATCAAGATTTATTGATAATTTCAGATAGCGACTGCAGGTTTTTAGTGATTCTTAAAGTACTTTTCAGTTCTGAGCCTTAAAGTTGAAGGTTTTAGCTTTTATTTAAGCTCTCGTAGAGATTTTTATCATGTTGCGTTTTCTTGTTACGCTGCCTCAAAAAGTGCTAAAAATACGGTTTTTGACACTTTAATCTCGTTTTTATGGGAATGACCGAATGAAATTTTTTTGGTATATTCTTATTCACTGACACCTAAACTTTCAATAAACACAGGCAATTTTAAATAAATACGATATGACCATTTTTTTGTAACCCAGTGTAATTAATAATTACCTGAAATGTGCAAAGATTTTATTGAGATTTTATAGCAATGTTGGTATTTGGCTCTATAAGTCTGATAATAGACAGAATAAAATATCTACTTTACCAACAACATTTTCTATTTTAGCATTAGAGAAAAACTAGAAAATATAAAAAGTCCCTAACGGCAGATTTACACACGCGATGTACCACGTAATTTTTCATTAAAATTTTATTGAAAATAATAGAATTCTTTCGAGAAATTGTATTTGAAATAGTTGAATTTTTTTATTTACAAAAATAATTAAATTTATACCAAGAATTTTATTATTTATAAAAATAATTTTATTTTTGTAAACAATTTTGTTAGAATTTTTGAAAATAATTTAATTGTTCGATAATGACAAAGAAATTCTTCTTTATATTAAAGATACTCAACTTTATTATTTTTTATTGCAAAATGAATTGTATAAATTTTTTAATTATAGTACACTTTAATAATTGTACTTCGCTGCTTCGTCCTCCAGATCAATTATGTGGTAATGCAGTGTTACTGCTCGTTTCGTATAGATATTTTAAGTTTCAAAAAAGAATTTTTTCTTTCCGTCCACTAGGCGTAATTCTTTTGCCGCCATCTTGGTGGTGTCATTATGGAGTTCTGTGCGTTCCGTAGCTGATTGCTCGATTTTTTAGTGAAAGTATTAAAATTATATAATGTCATCGGATGAAGATCGACATAACAAAAATAAGAAGGAACGTGAAGAAGACAACTGACTTTTATGGAAACTTGAGAAATTTAAAAAGCGTTTCAAGAGGAAAGAGAAATCACATGATGAACACAGTTCTTCTTATTCGAAGCAAGACCCTCAAGACCTAAGGTAACTTCCAAAGGCAGGTAATCAAGGAGTAAAGTATTCCGAAGATAAAAAAATAAATAAACTGGATAAACGCGAATCCAGTCAGTCGCCATATAGATTCTCACAAAATTCTTATCAGTGAAGTGATGAACGTGACCCGAGAAG
This sequence comes from Leptopilina syphax, assembly GCA_032872505.1. Classification (NCBI taxonomy): domain Eukaryota; kingdom Metazoa; phylum Arthropoda; class Insecta; order Hymenoptera; family Figitidae; genus Leptopilina; species Leptopilina syphax. The sequence continues at coordinate 6,519,714 of CM065471.1, read as the reverse complement.
CGCGTCTCATATAGACAGGTAAAAGCAAATATCTGGGAACAAAGAGGAAGCATTAGTCAAAGACAATAATAGCGAGAAACAAGACATTCATTTTCGTTTCCGACTGCAAATGAAAGTCAACTTGAGGCAGTATTGGGAGCAACTGACAACGCAATGACTCACATTCTACAATCAGAAAGAAATCATAGATAAAAGCCGCTATTCGAAACGTTCAGTGATGCATGAAATATATTGACAGATTTACACTACAACATATCGAAATTTAGAGGTGCAATTATTTTACCGGCACTGGATTAGTGAGTGAGTACAATCGCAGCGCAAACAGAAATAGACTCTTGCTTATTCGGTGAAATATTTTCCAAGAAATTAAAAATGTCAAAATAGTTAAGAAGAGTAGTTTAGATGTGTCAAAACAAGATGTAAATAAAGAAGATAGAAGACATTACAGGTATAGTTTTTTTTCTTTGACATTAAATTTTGTGGAAAACTACTAGAGAAATCGCCTTTTAAGTATAAACTTTGTAAAGCCATTTGTTTTCTTTACCCCTAGTCGAACATCCAAACATGTGTTTGAGGCGTCTTTAGCAAACATTTCAGTTATTAGAAAAAAAAGTTTTTGCATGAAATTGTGATTTATTAGATCGAGAATTTAAAACATTAATTAAAAAGCCAGATATAATAGAACTCCTCAAGAGTTTTTATAGAATAAAAGAACGATGGGATAACTTTAGAAGAAAAATTTAAATTATGAATGACAGTTTAAAGTAATTAATCTACTTGTTGAAGCAAATACTACTTCTCAGCCATGGGAATGCCTTTGTTGAACGGGGTTTTTCTATAAACAAGGAAGTTGTTGTTGAAAATCAAGAATCAAGAAAAAATTGATCTCCGATCAACTGTAAGAGTTGAAAGAAAGAAAACGGCAAATTTTAATACAAAAACAAAAAGAAGTAGAAGTCATCGACGAAGAAATTAGTGATCTCATTGCTTTACGATAAAAGATATATAGAAAAAGATTATATTATTAAGAATCTTGTTTTATAATAAATACGTTTTTTGAATGTGACATTGTGTTTTTTGAGATTTTAAGAAATTTTTTAGATCCCAAAAAACATCGAAATGTTTAAAAAAAATTTAAATAATTATTGTTATCACTGTGCTCTAATAATACAGAGATAATCTAACGTGAATATTTTTATAACACAGAAAAATTCTAATTTATTATTATTAGGCCAATTTTTTCTCAAAAATGTCTCTAATTTATAATTTTAAAAAGGTGACCTGGAAATTTTTCAGCTTTGGTAATGGAATACCTGGAAAAGTCATGAAAATTTAAAAACAGACTTTTGTAGCAACCCTGATTGAAAATTACTATTTTTTAAAAATATCTAAATAAAATATTGGCCAAATAACTTCTAAAAGATCTTGGTCATTTGAAAATTTTATCATCTTTCAAAAAATAAAAAGAAATTTTTTTTAGTTTTTATAAATTTTATGTTTTAAAATGTTTTTCATTCACCTAAAAATGGTTGGTCTCTCAATTTAGACCAGTCGTGAATATAAAAATCTTAGTTTTAGAAAAATCTGGGAAAAATTTAAATATACGAGGTTGATTTCAGACGCTTTCATGGAAGACTTGAAGTAGTGGCTAACATAATTAAAAGTGTCAACCAATCCAATTAGAAAACATGCTTACAATTTAACCATTTTTACAGATGCGTCACTGGCAGGCTGGGGAGCCTATTGCCAAGGTAAGAAAGTTTATGGATGGTGGACTGTCGAAGAGAAAAAATAACAATATTAATTACCGACAGTTGAAATCGGTCTTATTTGGGTTAAAATGTTTTGCAAATGAATATAGGAACTGTGAGCTGCTCTTAAGAATTCATAACACAACTGCAGCCTCGTACGTTAACAAAATAGGCGAAATTAAATATCGAAACCATGCTAGGTTGAGTACGGAAATCTGTCAATGGTGCAAAAGCCGGGACATCTGGTTTTACGCGCTATATCTTTCTTCAGAAAAAAAATTGTAAAGCAGATGAACAATTCAGAATTTTACCACGTGAGAAAAATGGGAATTATCGAATTGATCATTTGAAAAAATAATCTAAAGATTCGGCAATATCTATATAGATTTATTTGCATCTAGGATAAATAAAAAAATGCAAGAAATTAATTTCCTGGCATAAAGATCGATAAGCATTTGCAATAGCTGCATTCACAATCTGCTGGAATGATTGTTTTTTCTTTGCTTTTACCCCTTTCTCAGTAATATTGAGAATGCTAAAAAGTGGTAGTGATAGTCCCGCTTTGGCCATCACAGCCATGGTACCCAATTTTGCGGTCACTTCGAGTGACACAGCCAATATTGTTTGTGCCTAATGCCAATTTACTTCTTTGTCCCGATAGGAGGATCAATTATCAGGGAAAGTTTCAAATTGAAGGGAGTTCCAGATGACGGCAACTACTACTACTACTACTACTAGGGTGAAATTTTTGTAAGAAATATAATCTATCCTTATTGAGCAGTCCAACATCATCTGTGTTGCAGTTTCTAACGGAAACTTTGCAACAAACAGCCTGTTACAGTACGTTAAATATTTACTGGTCAGCCCTGTCTTAAATAAGATGAAACGAACTGGGCAAATATCCTCAGATTTTAAGATTCTTCAAGGGTATAGCGAATAAAAGGCCGCAAAAGGCAAGATAGCAGATAACATGGGACCCAAATACAGTCCTTGGTTATTTATGAACTCAGCACCCAAATGAAAATTGGTCGCTTCAGGTCCTAACGAAGAAGCTTGTCACATTGCTGGGACTAATAACAGCGCAAAGAGTCTAAACCTTACTAAAGATCTCACTTGTCAATATTTCACAGGTTTCTCCTGAACTTATTTAAATTAAAATCCCCGAAAAGATTAAGACTTCGGGCAGAAATAAGTTGGGCAGAAATAAGTCTAAATTTTCCTAGATTCCTATATTCTCCCTATTTGCGGTCCGTAGCCGGCTTTTATAAGAAGTAATAGATAAAATTTAATGATTTTTGGTATGATTATATTAAAATAACACGATTTTTGATTAACATTTTTCATTTTAAAATTTTACGTAATTTGATAAAATTATAAACAATTTATTTAAACAAATGAAAATAAATGCAACTTCTCGATCTGTTATTTTATTTTTCAAAATGGATATTGTTTCTTATTTAATGCCCAAGTATTACCAAAAAGAAAAAATTGGTATTTTACATTTGTTCAAAAGAAGTAAATAATTATGTTAATAACAAAAAGCATTAAAAAATCATAAAATCTTAAAAATATGTTTTTTAGCTTCATTAATTAACAAAATTAATTAAAAAACCTATTAAAATAATGTTTGAGTGTTTCTGATGTATGAAAAAAGTATAACAATTTATTAAATTGTTTAAACAATTAATTGTTGTTATTTTTTTAAATTTGCATTGAGGGCTAGAAATTTCTAGTTTTCTCACAATAATTGTGCAATTTGTTATGAGTACAACATCTGCTAATGATAAAAAAAATAATTAATTAAACATTGTCTTAATAATTAATCGTTGTTACATTTTTGATAAATTGTACTTGGGATTAGAAATTTCTAGTTTTTTCTGTATTGTGCATTTTCTTGTAACTACCACATTTAAGTATCAAAGAAAAATTAAATATTTAAACATTGCATTAACAATTTATTCTATTAATTTTTCAATTTACTGTACTTAAAACTATAAATTCCTAGTTTTTTCTTAATTGTGACATTTTTTATATAATTTAAACACTTAAGTATAATAGAAAAACTAAAAATTTATTATTTAACCATTGTTTAAACAATTTATTAACATTTATTTTATTTTTTTTTTATTTAATTTTTCAGTTGATTGAATTTAGAAAAGACTAGATATTTCTAGCCCTAAGTACACTTTATGAGAAAAATAACAATTAATTGTTTAAACAATATTGCTATAAAATCTCAATGAAATCTTTACACATTTCAGTTAATTATTAATTATTTGTAGCTTTATTTGTAAAAATTCTAACCATATTTTCTATCAAATTCTGTATTATTAACAGAATTGTAAATCCATTTACCAAATGACTACCCTTTTGGTTAGACATTTGTTAAATTGAATCCGACAGGGATATCAATACAACGAACACTTTTAATTAGTCTAGAAGGCTAAACTTTCTATTTACTAATTAATCTTACTTTGTTGTAAAATATATACTTAACTAATTCTTTCTATTGTTTCAGGGACAATTTATTATTATAATTCTACAATTAGTAATAGGTGGTTTAATAAAAGAATGTGAATTGTCAAAACTAATGATAATTATAATGGTGTTCAATGTACTTTTCAACTTTTGGCTGTTCTTTCGGTTTTACAAAAAAACTTATATCGACATAAAAGAAAAAAATATTTAAATATGTGTATGTTTACATCTGTACATGTCTTTAATAAAGTTAAAGTAATTATTGTTTTGCTATTGTTTTACGCTATGTGGAATTTTAATATTTTTCATTTAGTTAGAAATATTTTATTTAGCTCATTTAACTTATTTTACATAAACATAAGATTTACAGTAATTGTTTTAACTAACAGATAAGGTCTAAAAATTTATATCTAGTATATAACATTTAAATAAGATGATAATACGGAACACTGTTTACCATTGTTAATTTTAAAGAAGAAGTATTTGATACACATAAAAAAAGAAAAGAATGAATTGTTTTATAGATACAACAAACAACCTGAATTTTTTCATTTGAGAAAGATTAAGAACAATTTTTTTAAAACGATAATGTTATTCATTTTAATCCCATTCATATATTATATATTATTCTAATATGATTTCAACCGGTCCAAATAATTAAGACCCCACATTGGAACAGAGTAAAAAAGAATGCTCAATGACAGGCTCTAAAAAAACTTACATAAGGGTAAAAAAGAGGAGATCCATTAAAATATTTAAAAAAAATTAGCTCATTAACCCTTTCACGCCCATGGGACATATACGTCCCACCTACAAAAACCTCAATATCTTTGAAGAAACTTAATATTTTTGAGTATAATTTAGTGCGTTCTCTTCAGGAAGAATAGGGCTTTAAAAATAAGTCACCTAGATCATGTTAAAAAATTCCTATTGTTTAAAAAAATTCATAAAGTATTGTTAAAAATCATGAATTTTTAAAATATTTTAAAATCGCCTAAAAATTGTTACTCGGGGATTTTCGGGGTCGCTGATTACGAATCCGGTGCTAGTTTTTCAAAATTCAAAGTGGCGGATCTAATATGGCGGACGACAAATGTAAAAATTAAACGGATTGGCATGAAACTTGTTAATCGGGGGTTTTTAGGGTCGCTGATTACGAATATAATATCAGTTTTTTAAAATTAAAAATGGCGGATCTAAGATGGCGGACCATTATTTTTAAACATTTTAATTTCACCTGAAAATTGTTACTCGGGGGTTTTCAGGGCCGCTGAATACGAATCCGGTGTTATATTTTTAAAATTCAAAATGGCAGATCCAATATAGCGGGCGTTATTTTTAAAATCGTTTAGTTTCACCAGAAACTTGTTACTCGGAAGGTTTTCGGGGTCGCTGATTACAAATCCAGTGTTATATTTTTAAAATTCAAAATGGCGGATCCAAGATGGCGGACAATTTTTTTTAAACATTTTAATTTCACCTGAAACTTGTTACTTGGGGGTTTTCTGAGTCGCTGATTACGAATTAAGTGTTAATTTTTAAAAATTAAAAATGGCGGATCCTATACAGTGGACGACAAATGTAAAAATTGTTTGGATTAGAGGGAAACTTGTCACTGAAGGGTTTTTATTGTCTCTGATCACGAATTTGTAGTTTATTTTAAAATTGCGATTGTGTATTTATTTACTTCTGTCAGTAAAAAGTAAAGTATGATTTCATTGTATGCCCTTTCAGGCCTTTACAATCTCCTCAACATCACTATACTAAATTCTTCTAACTCACAAACTCTTCCTCCATATCCTTACTTTTGCGGCTGCAGCCGACTTAGGTTAGGAGTACTCGCATTCGCCTGGACATTCGGCCAGGGGAGAGGAAAACTCCAGAAAACCTACTTCCCAAGTACAACCGGTTTATTGACGTCGAGTCATGAATGAACATTTGGATAGCCATCACAAATGCACAAACATAACCTCGGCATCAAACCTCCCGTTTGATATATATCATCAGTGAAAAACACCGAAACTGTAGCAACTGTACTAACCGCACTCAAAGTGGCTTAACCTCTGTGATCGCAAGCAACGGGATTCCACCAACCGGGCTATACCATCGGTTATTTTTATTTCTGTCAGTAGATGGACTTGTTTCTTTCTACTCTCACTGGATTCGTATTCAGCGACCCTGAAAACCCCCGAGTAACAAGTTTCTGGTAAAACTAAACGATTTAAAAAAATCGTCTGCCATCTTGGATCCGCCATTTTGAATTTTTAAAAAATGATGTTATATTAGTAATCAGCGACCTCAAAAACTCCCGAGTAACAATTTCCAAGCCAATCCGATCAATCTGTAAAAAAGTTGCCCGCCATATTGGATACGCCATTTTGAATTTAAAAAATTTTATAATTCTGATATCAGATTCGTAATCAGCGCCCCCGAAAACTATAAATAACGTTACACTTACAATTTTTTAACTGTCCAGTTATGCCTGGGTGTGAAAGGGTTTAAAATCGACGAAGACGACATATACAACTGTTTTCAGTCTACTTAAGTGAATTTGAATAATAAATGATAAGGTAGAAATATGATCAAGACTGCTTCTGCCCTTTCTGAACCCATTCTGTTTAAGATCCATAGCCTTTTTAAGCAGATTAAACTTCGGGCTGGTATCATATATAATTTTTTTTATTTTACTTTCTTCGTTACCGTGAATTGAAGGTAACTAAAACCACTGATTATAACTTCAGAATTTTTTTTACATTACTATAAAAATTAATCATAAGAAAAACAAACCTTTAAAATACCAGCTATTTTCATAATTTCAGTTTCAGTAAAATCAGTTGTTTTAAAAACTCGTTTTATAAACGTTGAAATGTCAGTACATTCATCGAAATTAAACTGATCATTGATGTTCGATTCTGTACAGTGGTCTTCCAAGTTTAAGAGTTTTGCATACGCTTCAGGGTTAAATTCCTTTAAACACATAGCTCTTATAACAGTCACACACTTATACGTTGGATGTGGATAATCAAAATCTGTAATTGAGATCTGAAAATGAATTAATATTATTTATCAGAGATATTACAAATATTAGTTACTTTGCCTTCGTCAAGTATATATTTTAAAAATTGCGATAAATTTGAGGAACAAAGGTACTTACTTTACTACCTTTGTGCTTTATTGTAAAGTTACATTCTGGACCATGTTCTTCACAATTAGCACACAGTGGCCATCCACATTTGGAGCATGGGTTGGCACTTTCAGCATTAAGAATTACATAACAATTTAAGCATAGAGGTAAAGTTCCTTGAAGGGGTCCAGCAACAATAGGCATTTCGTTTTGCAATATTATGTCGCCAGCTACAATTCTTCTTGTAGCAATGTAATGTCGTCCAACATTTACATCGTCTGCTAACTAAAAGAAGGATTATTAATATTTATCATGTTTATCAGAGATATTTTTGTTTTCAGTCCATACAAAATGATCGTACTATGAGTACTGGTACACAGGATAACTTTAGAACGTTCTATAAACGAACATGAATATCCTAAGGACATTCTAAAGACGTAATAAGGGTTCACATGGGTCGAAACGTCAAAAAAAACTTATGTTTTTTAACAATCTTTTTCTATGAGTACATTTTATAAAGTATTTTAATTAAAGTAGTTTCATTAAAGTACACTATAAATTAAGTAACTTATAAAATGTTGCTTAATTAATATTAAAAGACAGATCCGTAGCAGCAGTAGGTTCTTAATAAGTTGAACTTATCGGAACCAGAATCGTAGGCCTATATGCCTACCCCACGTAGATTTCGTGCCCTAAACACAAATCTAATGTCCATTTTCCTTCATCATATCAGAACTTTTGTTAACTACAAAAACACGTTGGACTTTTAAAAATATACAATTTTTTTAGAACTCATGAATTTGCATAAAACTTGATTTTCGAGTTATGAATGTTATGTTATACCGGATTAAGGCAAATGGAAGCCCAGGGCATAACAATTTTTGCGGCGCTATGCCACTAGAATTATCTAATATATATTTACTTTTCGTGAAGGTTTTATTTTGCCTCGTGAATTAAATTAAAATATAAAGACACAAACTTATTATAATTTTATTTTTAAACTTTGAAACATTAACTTGTATATACATTAAGTTATCTAAAGTTTAAATACTGCATTTTTTTTCCGCGCCTTTTGCTTTGCGAAATCTTCGATTACATTATCAAATGACAAAACTCTAAGAAGATCTTTTTCTATGGCTAATAAACTTAGTCCTACCAATCGGTTTTCGGTCATTGTAGACCTATGCCCAGACTTTATTCTAGAAAGTGTTGAAAAGGATCTTTCAGCTTCACATTAGGTAACTGAAATGGACAAGAAAATTCTAAATGCAATAAAAACATTTGGAAAAATTGAAGTTATATCCGAATTCACCATCCATTTTATTATTTTTGTAACAGGCAATTTTTTTTCATTGTTATGTTCCAATTTCAAAAAGGAATAAATTGTTGCAATTCACTAAGTAGTGTACTCTCCAAATCTGTGGGATAAAACTCTATAAGTTCATTTGCATTGTTTTTTATTTTATCAAAATCATCAATGTTTCTTAGGTTCATTAGAAAATTAAACATTTCTATAATTTCGTTGTAAGCATTACTTCTTTTCTTCAATTCAGCTATAAGTTTGTCCACTATGACAAGAAAGCTTTCATTTTTAAATTTGCCTCTACCTGTAGGACATTCAGATTTTTGAACACTCCCGTCTGGAAATTTCTTTTTTTATATGCTTTTTTTCATCGTGATACTGACTGCAAACGAATGTTTCTAAATTCAGTGCCTTTTCTTCAAATTCTGTAAATTTGTCTCGTATTGATTTCGCAAATTCAATTAAGGATTTCAACATATTGAAAGCCATCGACAAGTCTAACTCAACTGCTTGCAAGAATTTGCTAGTTTTATTAAACTGATCAAGAACTTCATACCAAAAAACGGTCATAAAAGCCATTTCTGATTTTTGAAATTTCTTTTGTAGATTTTTAGCCTGAAATTGAGTTTCAGGCCTCTCATCACTGTTCTCTACGATTTCTGAAAGGGCGTTATATATCTCTGAATGATTATTAAACAGAGATGCAGTAGCATCATCATGACAAGACCATCTAGTTTTCGACAATGATTTAAGCCCTGAATCAGAATGTTTTCTTAATATTTACCACCGATGCGGATACGCAACAAAAAAAGCATAAATCTCGGACACAAATTCAAAATATGTAATAGTTTCAGTACAAGGATCATGAAGAGCCAGTGGATTTATTTCCTTGATGCGAGCTTGCACCCCAGAATATTTTCGATTGTCCTCGACAATTATCAATACAAATATTACGATTACATAGGACTTTTAAAATTACATTACAAAGGGATTCTCCTGTGTGACTTATGATTTTGGTATAAATTGTAAAAACCTTTCATGTACCTTGCCATACAAACAATATTAAATAATTATACTTAATTAATCGACAGGAGAGAACTCCCCCACAGCATCGAAACTTTTCTAAAAATTTATTAAATATTTACTTGCAATATTCGGCATATTTAACTGAAAAGTTTAATGAAAATTGTGTAAAGATTTAAATGTCCCGATTAAATAAATGTTTAGCGCGAAGCTTTCCTGATCATGTAAATTACATTTTCGCATAATTATAATTATAATTATAATTAGGCGAAAAAGTAATTTACATGTTCAGGAAAGTTTCGTGCTAAACATTTTTTTAATCGGGACATTTAAATATTTACACAACTTTTAATAAACATTGCAATTACATATCCTGAACATTGCAAGTGAATATTTAATAAATTTTTAGGAAAGTTTCAGTGCTGTAGGGGAAAGTCATACGACAGCTGTCGTATGACTTTAGCCTACGAAGCCTACTTTAGCCTACTTTAGCCTACGAAGGCGGCGCTCCAGCTCTGTCGCTGGTACGACTTTGTTCTTGCTCTGCGGATCTCCTGCGTCAATAGTTAAATTTAAAACTATTTCTATGTCAAAGCGGAATTTTAAAATATAAAACTGTTGAAAGTCTAAAGATAAACTTGTAGACGGACATAAAAAACAAAAATAAATTAAGTAAATATATATGAAGGTCAGAAGATAAAATTGTAAACGGACAAATAAAAATCACAGACTAAGTTAAATTAAACAAAACAAATAAATTAAGAGCTGATTGAAGACATAAAATTTAAAGTGTGAAATTAAAAGCGAAATTATGCTTTTTTCTACTTTTGGTCCTTGCTTCCTTTGTCTTCTTCGCCTCCTCAAGGGCGGTTCGAAAGACTCTGGAAGTTCCACTTCCCGCAACGCAACGTGTTGAACGTCTTTCGTTTCTGGGAACTTCTCCTTGCACAAGAAGCAAGTTATTTTCCTCTTTTAATCCACGACCTTGTGATCGACTGCTCCGCACCTTAAGCGCGCAGTCGATCTATCTATCATAAAATTAACCTTTATGCGTCCGAGCACCTCCAGATTCTCAGAATGATCCTGATCGGTGACAACAACTGCGAATGTCATCCCCCGCTTGTTAGGTCCAAGGACCGTCACCTTCTTGCTTCCTGTCGGTTCCTTCATAAGACCTGATAGTGCCTCCTGCACCTCGTCCTCTTGGGTAAGGCAATCCAGGTAGCGGATCGCCAGAGTAACCTTACGGTCCGCGTTCTGCACCTTACCCAAGTCACCCACCACTCTTTTCACTTTCTCAGTAAACCCGTTCTTGTCTGAGGAGTCTTCTATCCTAATGAGGAGGTCTCCCTTTTTGGTTGGTCTTGCTCCAACTACTCTTGTCTGACTTGCCTTCGAGTTTACCTCCTTACGGACTTTTCTCACCTACTACCATGATCTGGTTTTGGCTTCGGTAATTAAGAAGACGCTACCTTCCCTTTTTACTTCCTTCATTATCTCTGGACTACTTTCACTTTTCTTCCCGCACTCCCGCACGACATTTCTAATGACCTTTGCTTGGAATCGCTCTTGTCTTCTCTTCCGATCCTCATGCATGTCTTTCGAAATGGACATACGCTTACATACAAAGTATATAGGGGTCCAACCAGGCATATGTGTCGGTTAGAAGAAATATTGTTAAAAAATTTAGAAAATCGTATTAAAATACTTTTTGTTTTTTTCTCTTTTAAAAGCGTTAGCTAATAACATTTTATGAAGGTACCTGGAAGCTCAAGTCGCTAGTTACAATATTAAAGAATATCTGTTTCTACATTTTTATCCCTTTTTCTGTTAGTCAGACTTTTAACTTCCTGAGGAGCTTCTGGAATGTAAGCTTGAGTTTCTGCTTCGCTATAATTACTGTAAATATACCGATTGCAAATAAAAATTTGTGAATCATAAATCTTATTTTCTTCAGGCAAAAATGTTCTTCAACATTTTTAGTTATCGTTTCTTTTTCATAAATATTTTCTTGTTCGCTTTCTTGTTCATGGAAGGGTAGTATGTTTGTTTCTCGAGTTGCCGCTTGTGATTTTAGAAATTCATTTTCAAAATGATTTTGCCTTTTTATTTCCAATAATTTAGAAATTTCATGTCTGAAAATTCAATTAAAAACAAAAGAGTAAAAGACGATCAAATACTATTATTATTATTGATTGATAATATAATTTTATACACTTTAGGGAAAATAGTAGGATGGAATATCGGACTTAGTGGATTTTCCGACTTTTCGTTTCCTACAAAATGTTGATTGCAAATTCTTGAGTAAGCCGAAGGTTGACAATTAGTGCTATCAGAACTGGAAAAATGTTTTAGAAAATTATTAGTATTCAATTATGTTCAATACAATTTGAATTAATTTCATTATTCGAATATACTTCTTAAAATTAAGAGTATAATTAATAGTTATTGTAATAAACTAAATCGATTTCTCCGCCGCTGGTTGTCCACTGCCGAACATCATCGATGTCTTCGATGTGCTGGGAGAAGTGGATGCATATCCACTGCCAGACATGATTGACATCATGGATATGTTCGGTAGACCTTGTCGTGGTGGCGGGGCTTTCAACTAAAGGACAACCAAACAGCAAGAAAAATGAATTCAAAAAATTCTGAGAAGGTACCCCATGTGAGCAGGCCGGAAACGGGAAATCTCACCATCGGTCCCAGGACCGATGCTCAAGTGCGCGCGGATTGTGGGGGCGCACAATTTCTTGCAGTGCCACGAGTGATCGTGGAAAGGGTAGATCCACAGAACATCGTGGAAAATAATAAAACGAGGAAAGGAAGCACGTCGAGCCTTCTGAGTGTGTCAAGCTGCAGTAGCGGAAAAACCGTTCATAGCGCTATCCACTCAGAAGTAGACGACGAGGCGATAGAAGAGACTCGCGAGACATGCTTGCGGCTCAGAAAGGAGGAGGCGACTTGTCTCGAAAAAATGGAGTTGGAGGTCGCAAAGATGATAAAATCTTGCGACATTCAGAAGACCGTCAATAGGACGGTAAAGGATGGACTCAAGGTCATCGACGTCCTGCTAAAGGAGGCAAGGGCAAAGCATGCCGCGGCCGATGAGTCGGACTTCGATTTGGCATGCGTTCTGAGCGGTGCGGAATGCAACCGCAAGGACCGTAAGAAAGAGAGAGAGCGTTTCTATAGGCGTAATCTCAAAAGCGTCTTAAGAGATGCTCAGAAACGGAAGAGAGAGGGTGACAGTCCAGAAGAGACTCGAACCAAAACCGATAAGAGGAAGAAGGAGGAAGCTCCTCCAATGGAAACGGAAGTACCAGATTCAAAGATTCCTCAATTGGAAAGAATTGGGTCAAAAAGATCCACAGTTCTAATCCGAGTCGGTGAAGGATTGACGTATGCTGACGTTCTGGGTAAGCTTCGCAAAGAGGTCAACCCAGAGGACAGTCATACGAGAATAGTAGCAGCAAAAGCTACAAACAAGGGGGACCTTCTGATTAAGTTCAGAGGAGACTCCGATAAGGACGCTTTCACCGCTGAGGTCACCAAGGCGGTTGGAAGCATGGGTAAGGTGCAGTCATTGGATCGAAGAGTTACACTCGAGATCCGTGATTTGGATTGCCTTACCCAAGAAGCTGAGGTGCAACAAGTGTTGTCTGAAGCAATGGGTAAGCCAGTAAACAGGAGAGTGACGGTCTTAGGACCCAACCGCCGAGGGATGAAGCTCGCGGTTGTAGTCACCAACCTGGAAGAGGCGAACAGGCTGGAGAAATTGGGACACGTAAAAATTGGTTTTATGTGTTGCCCAATCAAAAGAAGAGTAATGGTCGTCCGGTGTCATCGATGCCTGGGATACGGCCATTATGGAGCCAAATGCCAGAAGGAGGACAGATCGGCTGCGTGCTTTAAGTGCGGTGAGGCCGGTCACAGGTTCTCCAACTGTAAAAACAACTCAAGTTGCTTTTTGTGCAAGGAAAAGATTGGCAATAAGGTGTCAACCACCCATATTGCAGGCAGCGGAGGATGCGGAGTCTTCAGGACGGCCCTTGAGGAGGCGAAGAAGACTCTCGCAAGAACTAAAAGCAAATAAGAAGTATTAAAAGGAGCCAAAAAGCGTGATTTAAACAGCTTTTAATTTGTTTGTTTGTTTTTTATTAATTTATTTTGTGATTTATTTGTCCTTATACATTTTTTTTTGTTTAATTTGTTTTGTGTTTTTTATTCGTCTTTAAACAGTTTTATCTTTTCAACATTATATACGTGTTTACTTTTTTTTTCTTTTCTTTTTTGTATCCGTTTACAATTTTGTCTTTTGACTTTTTACACTTCTTAAAATATTTGTTTTTTTTTATTATTTTTGTGCTGTGAATTCCGCTTGGACTTTGTAATAGTTTTAATCATTTTTTTTAACTACGGACGCAGGAGGACCGCAGAGAGAGGGAGAAGGTCGCATTAGCGACAGAGTTGGAGCGCCACCCTCGAAGGCTAAAGTCTTGCGACAGTTCCGAGGGAGGGTAAAGGGCTCCAGAAGAAGGGTTACGGGTTTTAGTGGGTCGGGCTGGTAGTAGGTCGCCAGTTTATTAAATTTATTATAACATTTATGTATTTATCTTTTTTTTTTAATATTTCCTTTTGTTTCATTGTACCAACCCCACATAACCTTGGAGTGCGGAATCCAAGGTATCTGTAGGCAGATTTCCCAAAAGTCCCTAAGCAAAAAAAAAAAAAAAAAAAACTAAATCGATTTATTTCTCTTGAAATTTTATTATTACTATTATTTTTTTTTTTTTTTTTTTTTTTGCTTAGGGAATTTTGGGAAATCTGCCTACAGATACCTTGGATTCCGCACTCCAAGGTTATGTGGGGTTGGTACAATGAAACAAAAGGAAATATTAAAAAAAAAAGATAAATACATAAATGTTATAATAAATTTAATAAACTGTCGACCTGCTACCAGCCCGACCCACTAAAACCCGTAACCCTTCTTCTGGAGCCCTTTACCCTCCCTCGGAACTGTTGCAAGACTTTAGCCTTCGAGGGTGGCGCTCCAACTCTGTCGCTAATGCGACCTTCTCCCTTTCTCTGCGGTCCTCCTGCGTCCGTAGTTAAAAAAAATGATTAAAACTATTACAAAGTCCAAGCGGAATTCACAGCACAAAAATAATAAAAAAAAAACAAATATTTTAAGAAGTGTAAAAAGTCAAAAGACAAAATAGTAAACGGATATAAAAAAGAAAAGAAAAAAAAAGTAAACACGTATATAATGTTGAAAAGATAAAACTGTTTAAAGACGAATAAAAAACACAAAACAAATTAAACAAAAAAAATGTATAAGGACAAATA
The DNA here is from genome assembly GCA_032872505.1 of Leptopilina syphax. Taxonomy (NCBI): domain Eukaryota; kingdom Metazoa; phylum Arthropoda; class Insecta; order Hymenoptera; family Figitidae; genus Leptopilina; species Leptopilina syphax. The sequence goes on along the minus strand of CM065471.1, from coordinate 6,504,686 downwards.
AATCACAAAATAAATTAATAAAAAACAAACAAACAAATTAAAAGCTGTTTAAATCACGCTTTTTGGCTCCTTTTAATACTTCTTATTTGCTTTTAGTTCTTGCGAGAGTCTTCTTCGCCTCCTCAAGGGCCGTCCTGAAGACTCCGCATCCTCCGCTGCCTGCAATATGGGTGGTTGACACCTTATTGCCAATCTTTTCCTTGCACAAAAAGCAACTTAAGTCGTTTTTACAGTTGGAGAACCTGTGACCGGCCTCACCGCACTTAAAGCACGCAGCCGATCTGTCCTCCTTCTGGCATTTGGCTCCAATATGGCCGTATCCCAGGCATCGATGACACCGGACGACCATTACTCTTCTTTTGATTGGGCAACACATAAAACCAATTTTTACGTGTCCCAACTTCTCCAGCCTGTTCGCCTCTTCCAGGTTGGTGACTACAACCACGAGCTTCATCCCTCGGCGGTTGGGTCCTAAGACCGTCACTCTCCTGTTTACTGGCTTACCCATTGCTTCAGACAACACTTGTTGCACCTCAGCTTCTTGGGTAAGGCAATCCAAATCACGGATCTCGAGTGTAACTCTTCGATCCAATGACTGCACCTTACCCATGCTTCCAACCGCCTTGGTGACCTCAGCGGTGAAAGCGTCCTTATCGGAGTCTCCTCTGAACTTAATCAGAAGGTCCCCCTTGTTTGTAGCTTTTGCTGCTACTATTCTCGTATGACTGTCCTCTGGGTTGACCTCTTTGCGAAGCTTACCCAGAACGTCAGCATACGTCAATCCTTCACCGACTCGGATTAGAACTGTGGATCTTTTTGACCCAATTCTTTCCAATTGAGGAATCTTTGGATCTGGTACTTCCGTTTCCATTGGAGGAGCTTCCTCCTTCTTCCTCTTATCGGTTTTGGTTCGAGTCTCTTCTGGACTGTCACCCTCTCTCTTCCGTTTCTGAGCATCTCTTAAGACGCTTTTGAGATTACGCCTATAGAAACGCTCTCTCTCTTTCTTACGGTCCTTGCGGTTGCATTCCGCACCGCTCAGAACGCATGCCAAATCGAAGTCCGACTCATCGGCCGCGGCATGCTTTGCCCTTGCCTCCTTTAGCAGGACGTCGATGACCTTGAGTCCATCCTTTACCGTCCTATTGACGGTCTTCTGAATGTCGCAAGATTTTATCATCTTTGCGACCTCCAACTCCATTTTTTCGAGACAAGTCGCCTCCTCCTTTCTGAGCCGCAAGCATATCTCGCGAGTCTCTTCTATCGCCTCGTCGTCCACTTCCGAGTGGATAGCGCTATGAACGGTTTTTCCGCTACTGCAGCTTGACACACTCAGAAGGCTCGACGTGCTTCCTTTCCTCGTTTTATTATTTTCCACGATGTTCTGTGGATTTACCCTTTCCACGATCACTCGTGGCACTGCAATATAAAAATTATTTACTTACTTTTCGACTAGTTATAAATTTTATTGTAAATAAAATAAGAAACTTATTTATTTTATCACTTCTATAAATTTTACAGAGTACTATAATTTAAAAACATCCAACGAGAATTGCATTATCGTGCTGACAAAGGCGCTACTGTGCTTCCGTGTTTGTAGCGGATAGCGTATATCCGACAAATAAATACTTTAAAACAATAAAAAATGAAAAAATTATATACAGTTAATAACTATTTAATTGTAAATTAAAAATATTGAAATTCGCACTTTCTTACCTTTGCCATCTAAAAGTCTCCAGGAAATTTTCGAGTTGACCAAACTTCCAGTGAGAAATTTATTCATTTCATGCTAAAAAAGTTTTTTCGAACGTTTCTTATAGATTTATCGCAATTCTTAATAATATTTTATGACATTTAACAAAAACAAGTGGCGCTGCCACTTGTTTTGGTAAAGGCAAATTTTTCGAGTAATTGAACTAGCAAAATAAAACATTTTTCTCAGAAAACATTTGTTTTCTTAAAATGTAATAGTTCGATTTACTGGTTCACAATGTAAATGTATTTGTTCCTTTATTTCGTTTGTCAACATTGTAATATGATTTTCATGTTTTCCACGATTGTCTCTTAAATGATTCATTTAAGATTCCAAACAGTATTGAAACAACCTTTTTGTTATTTGACCGTGTTAAAGTAGGATTTAGAAATTTAATTTTAAAGATCAATTTTTAAAACTAACTTACGTGTCCTGCTGACAAAAAAAATTGTAAAAGTAGTGGATTCCCCCTCTACTTAGTTATTGATTCAACTAAGAGGTTGAGAACACTACTCTGGAGTAAAATGAGAAGATAGGAAAATTATTAGGATGTTTAAATTAAAATGCAATATTAAGATGAAAACAATTAATCGTATATTTTATTAATCGTCACTTTTATTATTTTTATATTTCAATATAACTTTTAAAATCAACCTTTCTTTACTTTTCTAATTATTTTATATTATTCTCAATTATAATTCACTTTACTGAATAAACTTTTTATTAAAGCCATATAATTTCTGAGAAAATCCCTTGCTCAGGGATTCAAACTTTAACTCTGATCTTCACGATCAACACGCCATTTGCCGGACTTGAACTTCAGGCTACAATGGCCTGGACTAAATCTGCGGGCCCAAACTGACCGGTCTAACTGCCGGCTACAACGGCCTGGCTTCAACTGCTCAGATTTCCCAGTGTCAATCAATTTTATTGAAAGAGGATTTAGTGGGGAAATCGTATGTTAAGTTTATTGCACTTGACTGTTGTCAAGCCAATTCTGCAAGCTTGCAGATTTAGGCAGTGGCGTGATCCGAGTTCAGTGACTTAGATGCACCACTCCTAATTTTGAGCAATTTACTTTTCATATTTTCTAAATATTCCTCAAAAGGGTCAACAAACTGTTTGACCAAGAAAAGAAATTTATTAAGAAATATCATATTATATTCTAAGGTTGTTCACCTTAAAATTGTGAAACTTAAAGAAATGTTAAATTCCATTAAATCTATTATTTATATAGAATCAGATTTTTATCCGATTGAAATAATTTAGATTAAAATATTCAAAAAGAAGAATGTCCCTTTTGTGAAATTACAAAGCGTTTTTTTGTGTAAATGTTTAAGATGTGTTAACAAAATATTGTGTTGTTTGAATTAATGATGTACGTAATTTTAGTTAACAATATAAAAAGTTACGGAGTTTGGCCGTAACATTTTGAAAACATTGCAATATACAGCATTGGTCAAGTTCTTTAAAACATTTTTCTTCGACGGTTATCCCAGATCAAGTGACATATTCTCCTCTTTAAAACGTTATTTTTGGTATTAAATAGAGTAAATACTTTTTCAATAGAATTTTTGGTAAGGGTCATTTAACAAATTTCTTATGAGTATAATAGTTATATTAACACATATACATCTATAACAGACAAACAAAATAAAATATAAATTTATACGTACCGAAATTTATTGTTTAAATTAAATTTGTTACATAAACATCTTCTGAATAATATTTAAAAAAAAGAATAGCAATTTTGATTTGAATAAATTTTGTTTATATTGGTTTTAAAAATATAATTTTTTTGAATAATGATATTCCTTTATTTAAACGACTAAATTTTGGTAATTGGTACATTTTAAAATTTATGAAAAAAATTATATTCCAGTCTAAAGTTACAATAATAATAATAATCATAAACGTCCTTAAACAATTTTAAGAAATTTTTTAAACTATTTGAGAAAATTTAAAATTGAGAATTTTAGAAATAATTTCAAATTTTAATAAAAAGACCCAGAAAATGTAAACTTACGGATGATTTCCAGCTGATAGAAAATGATTAAACATAACGTTTTTCTGTCATTTCCTTTCAAGTAAAAGATAACTTTTTGACATCGACATTATTATTAACTAAAAATATATATGAGACATTTCATTTCAAACCGTTTCACTGACAAAAAATAATCGCAAGGAGAGCGATTGTCTAATAAATGTTATTATATAAAAATTTAATTATTTATAGCATATTATACACTAAGTCGAAAGAGAATTTCATGAACTTTCTATTGCTATTTTTTTAAATTTCTCTCAATTTCGTATAACAATTCTTGTTTGAAAGGTTAAACTCTTAATATCTCAAAACACCCCCGTCGATTTTTATCAAAATTATATAAAAATAAAGCCTAACTTTTCTAGTTTCGATTCCCGTATAATATATTATGGACATTTAAGACGTACTTGCGTTTGCGAAGGCAAAAAATAGGTCCCACTTTAATGTTTTTTTCACAGTCATTTTATTCAAAATATTAAAAACGATTTTTGCACCTTAAAGTACATTATAAAAACTACAAAAAGAAAAAATTGTTTCGCTTTTTAACCGTTATTTACGATTCGTAGAATGCGCCAAACATGTCGATCTGAAATTTGTAAGAGTTTGCGTTGCCCCCCAGAGAGCCGCTCCTGACAGTCTAAAATAAAAAAAACAAAATTTATTCCTTAGTGTACATTAATACCTAGTGGACTAATGTGGTGAAATGAAAAAAAGTTTAGAAAACAAAAATGGCGTCCTTTTAAAGAAATGATGATTTGATCTTTTGAATTTTTGACTTGAAAAGAACCGCATTTGAGATCGCCATTTTGGCGGCCTCTACGAATCGTAAATAACGGTTCAAAAACGAAACAATTTTTTTTTGTAGTTTTTATAATGTCAAATTTTTGAAAAACTTGACAAAAGTTGACGAAGTTAAATCCTAACCCATTCAACTTCGTACCATTTGTCAAATTTTTCAAAAACACATATTTTAAACAATTTTTTTTCTGTTAATCCTATTAAATGTCCATAAGGGAATGGAAACTAGAAAAGTTAAGCTTTATGAAATTCTCTTTCGAATCAGTGTATAATATGTTACAAATAATTAAATTTTTATATCATTAAGGTCATGTTATTCAGTGTGACGTTTTTCCATAATAAAATATATGGGGCACGTGACCACTGAATAACATGACCTTAAATTTATAAGAAAATCGCTCTTCTTGCGATTGTTCCTTGTCGATGAAACGGTTTAAAATAAAATGCCTCATATAAACACATTATACATATACCTCATTCTTCGATTTTTTTTAATTCTTTTTCTGTCGGAATTAAAACACTAAATAACTTTAGTCATATTCGGAATAAAATAATTATTTAATTAACACTGGTATACATATAATTTTGGTCTACAAGTTGGTATACACCGTTAATAGTCTGATAGAATTAGTGTTAGGACTCGCCGCGCAGCGCCACGTCACTTGATTTTGTTAAATGTCACAAAACATTGAAAAATTGCGATAAATCAATACGAAAAGTTTCTAAAAACTTTTTTAGCATGCAATGAATAAGTTTCTGACTGGAAGTTTGGTCAACTTGAAAATTTCCTGGAGTCTTTCAGATGGCGAAAATAAGAAAGTATAAATTTCAATATTTTTAATTTACAATTAAATAGTTATTAACAGTATAAAATTTATTGTTTTGTATTCATCTGTCGAATATATGCTATATACATGCCAAATCTGAGGATAATTTGACCAAAAATGACTGAGTTACAACAGTTTTATTATTAATAAAAAGCAATAAAAATAAAAAGAAAAAATTTGTTTGTTTTTTAACAATATTGTTAAAAGTATTGGTTATTTAGTTTATTACAAAAGTATAAACTTTTTAAATGCAAGGCAACATGTCAACAGTTTATTAAACTTTTCATGTGACACATAAATACACATAGCATTGTAAAGCTAACATCTCTGATTTTAAACTTTAATGTTTCAATAAATAAACATTAATTTATATTGAATATTTCATAACTTTAATCCTTGGATAACCACTTATTGTTTTCAATATTTCTCTTTACTATTTCTATTATGTTTATTCTAACATTAGAATGGTACGAAAGCTCGGCGAAATGATGACAAATTCGTCGTGTTTTCGTACTCCAACAATCCGCCAGGGGAACCGCTCTTGTTTGAACACAAGTCAAAAATATTTATCTTTTACAGTGGAAGAAAGAAAACATTAAGCAAAAAAAAATAACATCCGAACAAAAATTTTATTAATGTATAAGAAGATTGAACATATAAATAAATTTTATACCCTTTTAGTTTGTGAAATACAAATTATTAGTTAATATATTAATTAAAATCAACCCTATTTCCTAAATACAATTTTAATTATGAAGAATTCATTTATTTTAGATATACTTATTGTTACTTACTTTGTATGAAGTACATTTTTTTGAATGTTCTTTCCAATGGCGTTTCTGATGCTCACGACTGCAGTAAAAAACTGATTTACAGCCACTACATTTCTGTATTGCCGGTGACTTACACATAGCGCAAACTTCGTGTTCACTAATATCATTCATGATGATATACCTTCTGCAGACTTCTCAACATCAACTGCAAAATCCCACAAGACACTGTTAAAACCTGAGTCTTGTAAACTGTGCTACATAGGTAGAACTCAGATAGAGAAGCATCCAAATGGTCTATAAATAGTTGTACTAAAATTGGTATTACACTGACCCTAACCACTATATAAATTGAATTTATAAAACAATGTGTTAATTTAGATGCTAAGATATACAGTTTCTATCAATATTATTGAGATTATAATTATAATAATTTTAGATGAATATAAATCTCATAACATTTTAATGTATAAAATAATTTTTAAAAACAATAGCTTACGTAATACAAATTTAGCAGAAATAAATACATAAGAAATAAATAAGTATACATGTTTAATTTATTTGAGAAAAAGAACAAATTTTGTTTTTTAATTAACATTTTGGAGGTACGATTTTAGGTACTTATTACTGGGGAAATCTACGTCACTTCATCACACTAATTTTCATGAAAAACTAATCAACCATTTAAAAAAAACATCTTTAATTTTTTCAAAATTTTACTAAATATTGGGCAAATGTGCTCTACATGTCGTGCAAGTTTCATCTTGGGATCTCAAAGGGTTTCTAAGATAAAAAATAAAACGCAATCGTCGTTATGCGTAAAATATTATTTATAATGACATACTTGGTATTTATAGAGGAAAATAATATTTTTTTTCTACTATCAAAAAATGTCTCTCTTAGATGCAATTTTTTCCCATTAGTACGTTTTAATATACCGCCAATTCTATCATATTTACATTTGCCTTAAGAAGTGGTTAAATTGAATATATAAGTAAAAATTACACTTTAGAATTTAATCTCGCAGTTAAAAATGTAATATTTTGAAAGTCTCATATATTTTTATTCATTTTTAATAAAAAGATTTTTTACAGATGAAAATCTGTTGTTTTCGATTGTTTTGGATTTGAATATTTAGGTTGTCTTGACAATTTCGATTCTGATATTTTTACAAGTACCTCGTTGTATTTCGATAATTATTGAAAATTTTAAAGTGTGCTTTTACAGACGGGTAAAAAATAATTGTGCGAATGTGCGAACAAGTTTTATAACTTTTCATAGTTTCGTTTAATTGTGCCGAGTCATTTACGGTCCTAACACAACCGTGATCTCTGTCGAATTCAAGAACAATATATTTTTTCATAGTTTCAATATAAATTATTGCACATAAAAATTTTAACGGGACACAGTTTCAGTAAGTTTTAGGCTTTCATTCTATATATTTTTGAATTTATTTTATTAGGACAATCTTGAAATGTTTGCAAGTACCTGTGTGGAAAATACAACGAGGCGTTACACTGTGGTCTGAATCTGCAATTTACTGTTCAAAAAAGTGTACAGCCCACAGATTTTGTCGAAATCTCGCAAATTTTTTTTAATCAATCAAATAAATTTGTAAGAAACTTAAGGAAGCACTTTTTTAAATTTCGAATTTTTATTATTATTTTAATGCAAATAACAAATTAATGATGACTTTAATAGCTTTTCCTCTCTATATTAAGAAAAAAATTTGTTTCTTCTCGATATTGATTAAATCTTATGAGTATTAACATATAAAAGATAACAAACGATGTTTGGACAATAAAATTTTTTTTATAATTTTAAAAAACTTTTAATTTAAGTTAAATTAACAAATGATTAGCTCGCTTGTTTATAGTAGAAAAAATTGTCTTTCTTTTCTAATGGCTTTAGATTAAGTCACTATTAACAACTGTACATAAATATTGTACAAAAAATATTATTTATTAATGTTATAAACAAATTAAGTTAACAAATAAATTATTCATTTGTTTATAGTCGATATAGCATCGTTTTTTTCTATTCGTTTTAAAATTATGTTACCAATAATATTTTTTATAGATATTTTTCAAAGTTATAATTTGTTCTTATTATAAACAAGTATAGCTGCCGTACCCGTCTTCGACGGGTTTTAGTGTCTACTAAAAAATTTAACAGTGTGTCTACCAATCTTTAAATCCAGGAAATATCCAGGAATTTTATTTGACCGGAAAAAAAGAATAATTATTTACCATTAACTATTTCAGTAGAAAAATATTAAGTACTTTTTTAATCAGTGACTAACATTTTATTAACAAATTAATTATTTTTAACTAATTTAAAATATGCACAGAACAATATTTGTTAATTTGTAGTACTTTAATATTAATGTATTAAAAATCAATCCAAAATTTCCATCAGTTTATGGAATTATTGTAGAGTCTAATTCGAACTAATTCGGGTCTGTTTTCATAAATATTACATCAATAAAAATTAAAGTAAAAAGCAATTTTTTAAAAGAAAATTAATTTAACCATAAATAAATCTACAAATGGCTAAAAAAATTTACGACGGGTTTTTGTTTCTACTAATTCATTTAACAGGGTATCTATCACCGGGAGAAACGGGAAATTAATGTGACCTGGAAAAACTGTAAATAAGTCGGGAATATGCCAAATCTGGAATTTTCTTATCAAATTAAAAAAAAGTTTTATTAAAATCAAGTATATTTAAATTTGGTGAGAAAAGATGTACCGGTAAAAATTTAGGCAAAGCCAGAAATTTTATTAAACAAAAATAGACACCGAGTTTAACTTTTGTCTTTGCATTGCTCAAACATCTCTAAAAGTAAAATCTATTATTGAAATACCAAATCTTTTTAACATCTAAGTATCACAGATGAATTACAATTCTTGACATCCTGCAATATCATTTTAATCAGAAAAAATTTCCATTTTCAATATTTTTTAAGTTCTTGCAATTAATAAATATTAGATTAATTGGATAAAAAACACAGGCACACAAAAAAAAAAAGTTGTCTGTTCATTGAACCAGACCTACATGTCTTATAGTTTCCTTCGGAGTAGAAAAATATATTTATGCGTTTTCTTCTTTCAACAACTCAGAAATAATTTCAAAATTGCTCCATCACCCCCTGTTTTTTTTAAATCGAAGAAACTACCCTTAAATCAAAAATTCAAGAACTAAATTACTTAAAATGAAATAACCGCGGTTTCCTTCGGAGTAGAAAAATATATTTATGCGTTTTCTTCTTTCAACAACTCAGAAATAATTTCAAAATTGCTCCATCACCCCCTGTTTTTTTTAAATCTAAGAAACTACCCTTAAATCAAAAATTCAAGAACTAAATTAAAAAAAATGAAATAACCGCGGTTTCCTTCGGAGTAGAAAAATATATTTATGCGTTTTCTTCTTTCAACAACTCAGAAATAATGTTATTTCATTTTTTTTAAATTTAGTTCTTGAATTTTAGATTTAAGGGTAGTTTCTCCGATTTAAAAAAACAGGGGGTGATGGACCAATTTTGACATTATTTCTAAGTTGTTGAAAGAAGAATACGCATAAATATATTCTTCTACTCAGAAGAAAACCGCGGTTATTTCATTTTTTTTAATTTAGTTCTTGAATTTTAGACTTAAGGGTAGTTTTTTCGATTTAAAAAAAACAGAGGGTGATGGAGCAATTCTGACTTCATATTCGTATTCAGGGGGCCAAAATACTATAAGACATGTAGGTCTGGTTCAATGAACAGACAACTTTTTTTTTTTGTGTGCCTGTGAAATGATTCCGAATTACATTATATTGACGTCAAAATCCTAATTAGAGACCCAAAAAATACTACTAAATTAAGCTTCATAGTAATTGGTATCAATTATAATTTTTTCGATATATTGATATTGAAAACATTTTTATACTTACATCTTCGTTATAAGATAGTATTTTTTGAAAAATTATGCTAAAATGTGACTAAATAACATGTAATACTCAATTATAGAGAAATTAAAACCAATCCATTATAAAATCTAAAAAAAAATCCCTCTTAAACAAATATTAAAAAGAAAATCTGCTTATAGTAAAAAGATTTTTTTTTCTTAAATGCACTGTTTAGTGAGTGCAATATTTACCAAATTTATGAAGAATATATTTTTCTGAGAATTTTTTTTAATGACCAGGAAAAATAATTCTTGACTGGGAAATAACGGAATTTTTGTGTGAAAATAACCATAACAATGAATAATTGTTCCCAGAAATAAATGTAAATCAAATTTGCTATTAATGTTCATATATTCAAACACTTAACAAAGTATCAGTCTTATTAATATTATTAATAATAATGTATCATTATTTGCACTAACGGCTATGTGTTTAATCAAAATAAATTCTGGTAAACCATTCTCGTCATCTACTTCAAAACCTTTGCATACAACTGAACCTGAAACGGAACTTTGTTCCAAATTTACTTATCCCATTTGAAATTACTATAATAGGATATTTTAATATTGATTTCACAGGTTTACAAATTAAAAACTTTTTTTTGACAATCGAACAAAACATTTTTTTTCGAATAGTAGGTGTTTTTTGAGTAAGAAAATCATAGTTTTAATTTTTTTCCCTCGTGCAGTTTTTCTGTAGCTTCAAATTTTGCATTTTCGAGGTGCGACGCCACTTAAACTTACCTGTAGGAAAATTAGCTTGTCAAAATATAATAAATGAGGTATCATTGGAAGGGTTATTAAATTACCTTTCGATCCATAGGTCACAGAATAAAATTCAACAAAAATTGAGAAAGTTACAGTCGATTAAAGATGAAATTTCATGACAATTTTGATGATTTTTAGACATTTGAGTAACTTCTACTATTTTTTTCTACATCAAACAGGAAAGAATGTTCAGGTTTTAATTTTTTTATTGATAGACTATATCATTACACAAATTTTAAGCCCTTGTGGACCTCGATTGGATTAAAAATGACAATTCTACACTAAATTTAGTGAACAAAGCTACATTCTTCATTTTTAGTATCCCTTAAATATTTGCAGCAAAAATTGAAGTAATAAAATTTAATTAGGCTCTAAAATTACTAAAATCACTAATCAAGGATTTCTGAAATCGTAGATTTCGAATCCAATGTTAGTTTTCTAAATTTCAAAATGGCGGATTCAATATGGCGGACAAGTTTTTAAAAATCGATTAAATTCGTCTTAAATTCGTTACTCGGGGGTTTTCGGGGTCGCTGATTACAAATCTGATGTCAGATTTCAAAAATTAAAAATGGCGGATCTAATAGGTGCTAATTCGATGGATTTTAAAAAACTCGTTCACCATTATGAATCCATCATTTTCAATTTTCGAAATCCGACATCGGATTCGTAATCAGCGACCCCGAAAACCCCCGAGTAACGAATTTAAGACTAATTTAATCGATTTTTAAAAACTTTTCCGCCATATTGGATCCGCCATTTTGAAATTTAGAAAACTAACATTGGATTCGAAATCTACGATTTTAGAAATCCTTGATTAGTGATTTTAGTAATTTTAGAGCTTAACTAAATTTTATTACTTCAATTTTTGCTGCAAATGTTTAAGGGATACTAAAAATGAAGAATGTAGTTTCGTTCGCTAAATTTAGTGTAGAAATGTCATTTTTAATCCAATCGAGGTCCATAAGGGCTCAAAATTTGTGTAATGATATAGTCTATCAATAAAAAAATTAAAACCTGAACATTCTTTCCTGTTTTATGTAGAAAAAAATAGTAGAAGTTACTCAAATGTCTAAAAATCATCAAAATTGTCATGAAATTTCATCTTTAATCGACTGTAACTTTCTCAATTTTTGTTGAATTTTATTCTGTGACCTATGGATAGAAAGGTAATTTAATAACCATTCCAATTATACCTCATTTATTATATTTTGACAAGCTTATTTTCCTACAGGTAAGTTTAAGTGGCGTCGCACTTCGAAAATGCAAAATTTGAAGCTACAGAAAAAATTCACGACGGAAAAAAATTAAAACTATGATTTTCTTACTCAAAAAACACCTTCTATTCGAAAAAAAATGTTTTGTTCGATTGACAATTTCATTGTAAACCAGTGTTTCGAATGGGCATTTAATGGTAAATCAGAGACGTTAACATTTGTTGTAGGACCTATTTCAATTCTGTTCGAAAAAATTGTCCCTTTTAAAAAGTGATGATCCAGTCTTAATTAGTGCTTCGTTGCCAAAGTGGTGCAAATATTAATTCGACAATTTGATGCAGGAACAGATATTTTTGATTCGCGATGTTTTGACTCGGTCCGCATGGATCACATATGTACCAAGGGACCACTAGTGTTAATAACCTCAGGAATGTGTGTTACGAAATGTGCCTTAAGTTTTAAATTTTGCTTAAATAATTTGATATATTAGCGATTATGTTCTTTAATTAAAACTTGTATAAGATTAATGCAATCACGCTGCAAAGCTGAAGCAGTCAATAAATCTGTCAATTTACGCAAAATCAAATAAAAATTTCAAATAGGATCATCCTTTTGAATTAAGGGTCCTACCATGAGTCCAAAATATTTTACGAAAGTCAGCATTTCCGAAGCGGACATATTTATTCTATAATTTTTGCAATGATCAGGTGGAATCGGAGGTGGATCGTTTGTGCAATAAGGACCATAGTCGAAAGAAACTATTATATTATTTAGCTGATCAATAGAAAAACCTGTTTTCTAGTTTTAGTAGTCTTAGCCGTGTAATGATTTATAATTGCCACCATACCAAAAACCATGAAACTTTCGGGTCCGTCGTGCATTATGTCAACTGCAAAGTTATCTGTGACAATATAATCCGGCAATTCATTAAATATCGAATTTTCGTTAATACTATGTGGCGAGGCGAAAATAAGGATGTCATCACATTGAGCACTACTACTATCCGACTTTAAATGTCGGACGTCCAGTAGTTGATACAGGAAAATAGACCCTCGATTCTCTCGCGAGTGACTTAATCCAAGCGCCTTATATAAACTCGCCGGCGAGTTGGCAGTGAGGCGTCAACTCTCCAACCGTTCGGAAGGAAGCAATCAGAGAGATCAGCCAAGCAGTTCAACCCCAGTGTCCAGTGGTAACCAGGTACGTGAGGCTTCTTCTTTGGGACCGCCACCTCGGCGTCAGAGAAGGTGTAGCTGGAGTTGTCCAACCTCTCTCCCAATACTTACCTGGTTTCCTTTCTTTCCTCTCAGTGCACGCTGTAATGGCTGTTGTGGAAATCTCCAAAAAATTCCATGATGAACGCCATCTCGGCTGTCAATCCCTAATTTAAGTCGCGAAACCGAAGATTTTGCAAATTTTATCCAATTTATGGTCCCAGCATTGAATGTGTTCAAGTGAAGGATTCATGAGTTCTATCAGCAAGCGTACACAAAGGTTCATGTAAGGCGCACTGTCAGTTGAAATTGCAATAACATTTTCAAAACTGACGTCATACTTATGAAGTGTCTGAAAATAATTTAAATTACAAATAAAATCAAGAAAATATTTCTTTAAAAAGTTTTAGCAAAAATAACAACTATTTTTTATTGTTTTTGTTTACTTTTTATGATTGTTTATTATTTATAAATTTATATTATTTTTTAATGTTAATCAAGTTTAATAAAAAAAGATACAGTTTTTAAATTATTTACATACCTGTAAAATTGCTTTTGAACAGAAATCGCCTGTACAACTTTCTAGAACTTTTACTGCAGCCACGACATTAAGAGATTCCACTTTTGTTTCCGATGGTAAAATTCGAAACAGAATTTGAAAAACTGCTTCTCCTTTTCGATTAGTCGTTTCATCGCATAATACAACGATTTGCTTGCGTTTTAATAGTTCGGTAATTTCTTGGCCATAATTTTCTTTTACTTGTGGCAAATATTTTTCCCTTTGCCATTTCGTACTTGCAATATTTCCACCTTCTAATTCATGTTTAAATTTACAAAACATGAGATTTTAAATTAAATGTAACACAAAAAATTATATAAGAATATTGTTCAATAATTAAAATCTGACCTACCTTTCACATTTTCGTTGATCCATTCTCGTAAAGCGGGGTGATCCAATTTTTCAAAAGGAATATTTCTATTTAGAATGGGTGTGAATAAACCAAGGAGTGTGAATAAGTAGGATTAGAAATTAGGAACGGAATTGATTTAGGGGGAAATGGAATGTGTGAATCGAGTAACAGCGCAAAAATTCAGTAATAAAATAAATAACGACTAAAGACAAACACATCGATGTTATCGAATTCGAATTATAAGTGTGTTCTAACTATTCAGTTCTATTTATTTTCTAACTATTTAGTTTAATAGAATTTATTCAAATTCTATTAAACTAATGGCCAAAGAAACAAGAAACGATACAAGCGAATAATCATCATCAAGATATACCATCGGTGAAAGATAAGCGGATATTGATGACTTGATTCATTCACGTTGCTTCATTGAATTAATATTATAATACCATTTTTCCTGGTATTCGAAGTGGGCAAGATCTTGTATCTGGATTGCTGAAGAATCGGTGGACGATTCAAAGTGGAATTCATTTCTTATACAAGAAAAAACAGTTAGTGATATTGTTCGTCTAAATCAGGGGCGTAGCCAAAAAAAAGTTTCGGGGGGGGGTATGGAATTTTATAAGAGGTGTACTCAGAATAAAATTATAGTATAGTCAAATTAGTCGATAAAAGGGCATATCAGGTTTTATCTTAGGACCGCAATTTTTTTGCTTAAACCCTTCACTGTGGGGGCAAAATAAAGGGCCTAAATTTGATTTTTCGAACTCCGACAGGAAAGCAAAAAATTTTTGCAAAATAGGTGCAAAAATCAGTTTTTTTTAAATTACCGCTTTCCATTACATTTAAGGGTAAAAAAAGTTATTATAGAAAAGAAAGTGTATAAAATTCTGAGCAATTAACAAAAAAAGTGATCCTTGTAGCTTAAAAATTGACCGAGATATGCCCTCCGCAAGAAACCCGTTTTTTTCGTGATTTTAGCCAAAATTCGCTATTTTTTAGTTTTTTCAGAATGACTTCTAAAATATTAATTTTTTAAAAAAATGACCAACAGAGGACTTACAGCTGACTAAATTCCTAATAATTTGCGATAAAGAACAATAAAATAGCTTTTATAGTTTCAGAGATACAGTCTCTCAAAGTTGACTCTTTTTGAGGTTAACTTGCAAAAAATTCTATTTTTCGTATCTAACTATAAGATTTTGTTATGTTTTAAATCTAGACATACACAAACGTTATCAAATATGATTAAATATGTGTGGATAAACTGTAAAATAAACAAAACACTTCAAAATACATGACCGTTTAGTAGTAAAATTCAGTACTTTTTTAATTTTTCGTAATTTAGTTTATTTGCAAGTTTTTCATGAACATAATGAACGTTTGATAACGATTGTGTATGTCTAGATTTAAAACATAACAAAAACTTATATTTATTTGCGAAAAACAGAAATTTTTGCAATTTAACCTTAAAAAGGGTCAACTTTGAGAGACTGTATCTCTGAAACTATTAAAGCTATTTTATTGTTCTTTATCGCAAATTGTAAGGTAGTTAGTCAGCTTTAAGTCCTCTGTTGATCATTTTAAAAAAAAATCAATATTTTAGAAGTCATTCTGAAAAAACTAAAAAATAGCGAATTTTGGCTAAAATCACGAAAAAAAACGGGTTTCTTGCGGATGGCATATCTCTGTCAATTTTTGAGCTACAAGGTTTACTTTTTTTGTAAATTGCTCAGAATTTTATACACTTTATTTTTTATAATAACTATTTTACCCTTAAATGTAGTGGAAAGCGGTAATTTCCAAAAAAAATTTGCTTTTCCGGCGGAGTTCGAAGAACCAATTTTAGGCTCTTTATTTTGACCCCAAAATGAAGGGTTTAAGCAAAAAAAATTACGGTTCTGAGTTAAAAACTCTAAAAGTATTAATTTGACTAGACTATTATAAATTTAGGCTTTAACATATATGTTTTTCCAAAATTTCGTGGGAGGTTTGAACCCCCAAACCCCCTGGATACGCCCTGGTCTAAATATATGCAATAATTTAATTCTGATAATTATTAAAAAAAAAAAAAAAAAAATCTTATAAAAAGATTGTTTGTGTATGTATGTGAATGTTAACCCTCCGTCACACACATGGGAAAAATTACGACTTTACACACGTTTAGAGGAAATCCCTCACCACATTGTAAAATAAGCAAAATTACAACATAAACAACAAAATCAACAAAAATTCAGTTTTAACACAAACTTTCAAATATGTAGTAAATTATTCTAAATTATAAAATTAATAAAAATAATTTTCGGTCTCAAAAATAAAAATTAATTACACGAATGCACATCTTCGAAAAAATTCCACTTGACATGTAAAAATAATGTAACATTAACAACTAAGCAAAAAAATCATTAAACAATTCATTTTAATTATATTTATAATATAATTTTGTCATTAACCAACAGTGGAACAAAAGATGTTTTGAAAACTTTATTTTTTTATTTAACATAACCTCACTTTTTCGAGTTTTTTCTAGCTTTAAAGCTTCATAATTAAATATTAATTATGTTTAAACTAAATGTTTTTTTAAAAATGTGTTGAGGAGTAAATTGTCGAAAGGTATAGAAACTTATTTTATTTTGCAATGAGGAAAACAAAAGTTATTTAAAAAATACTGAAACCGTAGAGGGAATCCCTCCCTAGGTGTGTGACGGAGGGTTAATGAATTGAATAGTGTGTGTGTAAATAAAAAAGGAATGACTTTAATTAATAAGTTAACAAAATTTAGTTTTTGAAGTTAAATTTGTAAAATTAAATATAAAATATTAAATTTGTGAACGGACGAAGATTTCAAAACTATTTTAATTATATGCTTGCTAATCGAATTTTATTATTTATTTTGTGTGAATCATTACACATTAGAACAATGACCAAGCCACAGTTTTTACAGTTGTAATATATTACACAATGGATAAGGGACTAGAAGACAAGAGCATGGCAATTATATCGGATAATTTGAACCATGACACCGCTGCAGTAAAAAAAGGTGCACCACAAAAGTGTACTATTTCACTGACGGAGTCGGTCAATATTTTAAAAATAAGATTAATTTCGCTAACCTTTTACTTTATATATCGGATTTAAAAATATCAGCTAAATGACATTTTCTCTCTATTGCTCACGGCAAGGGACAGTGTGACGGGATTGATGCTAACTTTAAAGGGATGCAGAAAAATATAGTCTGCAATGTATCAATGAGACTAGATTTTTAGGCACTATTTGAATGGGCAAAAGGCCATTCTAAAAAAACTGAAATTTCTTTTTAATAGTTTAATAAAAAATAATAACAATTACTATTTAACTTTTTATAAAAGTCTTAGCACTGTAAAATACAACGTAATTTTAACCGACTTAAAAAGTAAATTTAACTTCATAATTTTAATTCATATTATTAAAAATTTTGTTAATATAACTACAAATATTTTAGTATAGAAAAATTGTTAATTTTGTATTTAAATTTTTTCAGCGTACCAGCAGGCCAACTTAACCTTCCGGAAGCTTCTATTTCAAGACGTTATAAAACTAATTTGGATTAAGCGTTAATGATTAGCTGTGACTTTTACTTATAAATTTTAAATGTCATAAAACAATGTTTATTACTTTATTTAGTTGTAGAAAAATTCTTAAAAATAGTTATTTTAAAATGTTTACTATTTCTCCATTAAAATAAAAAATTGTGGATATTTTGACAAATTGTCATGAATTATAGGAATTTCGGTTTCAATACAGTTGCGTCTGTCGTTAAATGTTACCATTAAACAATCGGTTATTCCTAGTTTTTTATCACATCGGGGCACAGTAAGTTGCATCCATGTTATCTGCAAGATATTAAAAATAAAAGTGTAAGAATTTAATTGAAAAATGCATAAATATCAAAAGTTTATAAATGTGCAGAAAATTCATATAGTGTGTTTGTACTTTTTTATATAATTCTTCCAGAAGTATGTAGCAACCCAGTGGGCACAGGGACGTCTAAAAGGCGTCTTAAAGACGTCCCTTTTTGTTCGCGGACGATTCGGGGACAATGATGGTAATGTCTCTGAGTCATCAAAAAGACAACTAAAAGACGTTCTATGTCTGGTCCAAAAGACGTCTTAAAGACAAAAGAAAGGACGTCTAAAGTACGTCCTAAAGACGTCTTTTGGATGTCTAAAAGAGATAAAAAGGACGTCTTTAAGACGTCTTTTGGACGTCCTTTTTACATTCCTTCAGATTTTAAATAGACATTTCTTTTATAACATTTTCTAAGTTCAAACTCAGTAATATTGTTTTTAATTTATTATAAGTTTAATTTTATGTTTTCTAAAATGTGGAGAAATAATGAAAAAATTCCTTCAATTTTTTACTTTTTTTGTGACATTTTTTTTTAAACAGCCGACTACTTATCGAACATTCTAGAGTATATAAATCCCTTTCTTGTAGTTTTATCAAAAAAGTGTTACTCAAATTAAATTTTTAATAGTCAATATAATAACATAAATTTATAAACCTCCTGGAAATTACTGAGAAAACTAAAAAATATAAGATACAAGTAGGCGTTAGTCCCGCGAAAGGCAGCTATTAACTGGGGTTCGAGTCCTCACAGATGCACAGTGCAGTCGTTCACGCAGCTTATTTTTTCAGATCAAAAATTAAATTCAAAAAAAAATAATTATTTACCGACAACCATATCGGAATAATTAAATTTAAAAATGGGAGCATTAATTATTATTATTCTGTGTATTACTTACAGAGTTTCATATTTACTTATTAAATCAGAAATCAGTATTCGCACCAAAGCACGTCGATCTTCTTCTCCAAAATGACCTACATCAATCGCATTTATAAGAGAAATTTCTTGACTGTGATGTTCTAATGTTTCCCTGACTGTTGTACATTACTATACAAAAAATATAAATAAACTTACCTTATTGCCCTATATGTAAAAATAATTAGGGGAGAGTCTCCAGTTGTGAGACACCTCCAGTTGTGAGACAGTCAATTTTTTTTAACATGCAATATTAAAAAGCCGATTGGTTTATATAAAAACATTTCTTTTTATATGAGCCAACTATTTCGTGTACACCGAGGCGGATATATAAACTGTTTTTGTTAAATACCAACACTGTGTGTGATAATCGACTAAAAAGCGTTTTTTCAATAAATGCAAAGTACTTTTTTTGCAATTTAATTAATTGAAAAAGGTAAATGTAATGCATTTTCTTTTAGTGTTTTCCTTATATTTTGTGATGCAACATTGCATTGTTCCAATCTACGGTTGAAAATAATTTAATTTTCCTTTTTCAAAATAGCGCCAATTTCTGGGTGTGAGACACAGCATATCACCAGTTGTGAGACGGTGTCAACACCCATCTGGGCAGCATAAAAAATACTACTTTGCAGGCATACTATTTAAATGTTGTTTTGATTCTTTTTTCTAGTATTTTTGGGCATGTCAAGTGGAAAAAAGTCAATTGATTCAGAAGAAATCAATTTTAATGCTCTTGTTGAAGCTATTAAATTGTGTTTATTTGATAGTCATATTTTGGCGAATAAATATTATTATTTAGTATATAATAATATATATTATTAATATATTTAATTATTTCTACTAAACATAACGTTTTATGTCAAACTTATTAAATTTTAGCAATTTTTAATGAGTGTCTCACAACTGGAGACATTTTTTTTTTTTTTGAAAAAATCGATGTGCTCGGAAAATGTATCGTAAAATTTTTTGAGTTCATCGAAACACTATACTTTCTTTTAATAAAAGTTGCGTATTTCTGTTACCTTTCGAACGGTGTATTTTATTTACAATTTCGTTTGCCCGTTTACAATTTACGGGTCAAAAATGAAACCCGTCTCACAACTGGAGACTCTCCCCTAATTATTAATTTTGTAAAGCTGTTCAACTTACTGAGAATGGAATATCTTCCAAAGTCGTTGGTCTATTAATATGAAATTAATATGAATATGAAGAATAGAAATAGGTCGATAATTAACAATAAATGTTTGTCACCTTTTTTAAAAACTGGACATAATTTAGATTGTTTCCATTGTGACAGAATTAAACAATGTTCTTACCAACGATGACCAACGACAAATTAATCACACAGGATTACGACTGGACCAGGATTACACACAGACGATTAAAATTTAACAACAACTATTCACTTAACAACTTCCTCTATTTATTAATCCATTAACGCCTGAAATTACTTTTCGAAAATTCAAAATAGCGGATCCAATATGGCGGACAAAATTTTCAAAAATTAGTCGGATTCTTTTCAAAATCCTTACTCGGGGGTTTTCGGGGTCGCTGATTACGAATATGAAATTACTTTTTGAAAATTCAAAATGTCGGATCCAATATGGCGGAAAAAATTTTCAAAAATCAGTCGGATTCACTTTAAAATCCTTACTCGGGGGTTTTCAAGGTCGCTGATTACGAATCTGATATTACTTTTTCAAAATTTAAAATGGCATATCCCATATAACGGGTAAAGAAGGTTAAATTTTATTTAATCCTTTTGAAAATGCTTACTCAAGGGTTTTTAAGGACACTTTATTTGAATATCTTTAATTATTTTGAACATCTTTAGCCACCAGTTGCTAAACTGATGTTTCCAATTCTCACCGCGTGGAGGTAGATGAACAACGAGAATCTTATTTTTTTTTAAATTTTTTTTTAAAATTTTTTTTTGCTTTTTTTAATTTTTAATTTTTTTTGGATTTAAAATTTTTTTTATTTTATAAATTAATGTATTATATTAAAATTATAGTTGTCCAACTTTTTTATTCTTATTGCTTCTCTACTCTCCGTGTGCCTGTTTAAAACATTTTTCACAAAAATATTGAAGACAGGTGCGGCAAGATTTTCGTGTTCTTATTGAACATTTATTTGTTGAGCAATATTTTTGTGATTCGTTTCTTTCCACAACAGGATTTTTGCACTTTTTGTTTATCAGATAACTTTTTCTAATGCTTATAGAAAACTCTTTTATCCCAATTTTTTTCGATTCGCTGTTTACAGTGTTGTGTAAAATTACCGCATTCGTTATTGATGATTGAATTAAGCGCTCAAATATCACCCAAGTCCATTTTTTTGATCTGATGATTGGCAACACGCGACTACAATACTGGTCATAAGCAAAAAAAAATTTTAAAAAAAAATTTAAAAAAAAATAAGATTCTCGTTGTTCATCTACCTCCACGCGGTGGAGGAATTGGAAACATCAGTTTAGCAACTGGTGGCCAAAGATGTTCAAAATAATTAAAGATATTCAAATAAATTGTCCTTAAAAACCCTTGAGTAAGCATTTTCAAAAGGATTAAATAAAATTAAACCTTCTTTACCCGTTGTATGGGATATGCCATTTTGAATTTTGAAAAAGTAATATCAGATTCGTAATCAGCGACCTCGAAAACCCCCGAGTAAAGATTTTGAAGAGAATCCGACTGATTTTTTAAAAATTTTTCCGCCATATTGGATCCGCCATTTTGAATTTTTAAAAAGTAATTTCAGATTCGTAATCAGCGACCCTGAAAACCCCCGAGTAAGGATTTTGAAGAGAATCCGACTGATTATTGAAAATTTTGTCCGACATATTGGATCCGCCATTTTGAATTTTCAAAAAGTAATTTCATATTCGTAATCAGCGACCCCAAAAACCCGTGATTAAGCATTTTCAAGCCAAATTTAAAAAAAAAATGTACATCAGACAATAAATTTTAAATTTTCATAAATTTTTGAGTTTTTAGGCGCAATTTGAAAAATCAAAAGTTTATTTACAAAAGGACGATATATATTTGGAAAGTGTAACAATTGAGTGCACGATTTATGGAAATGTGAACCGTTAAAAAAATTTTTTTGACATTTAAATTTAAGATTTAAAAAAAATCATTAAAAAATTGTGTAATTTTTTAATTATATGCAAAAAATTATTGTTAAACAATTTTGTAATAATTTTTAAACATGATATTCAGATAGAGGACACTCCAATACATAAAAAAAATTCTGTCCGAAAAGAAAATAGTATGTTTATTAAGAAATACTTAAGTTTGAAGTCAAACTAAAAATTCAGTGCATTCAGGCGTTAATGGGTTAACACTAACGAATACACTAAATAAGTTAATTAATCGCGTTGTAAATCGTCAACAATTAACGAAGGCAGACCATGTGCGTTCTCGATAAAATCTCACTAAACAGTCAAAAATGTTAATAAAGTCGGCAGGCTTCTTTTCTCGTTGCGCCCTTGTTGCTTCAACGTGACTCGATTGCAATATTCTAAAATGCCTCGAATATTCAAAAATGCAATAAATAACAACATTGAAGAATACGGAAGGGGGGGGGAACGAAATGCCTCGTTACAATCCCCTTTTCTAGGCCAACTACATCCCTGGATTTGTTGCCGATTAAAATAGCAACAATTAGAGTTAATTTGAAAATAGAAATATTCAATTTATTTATACTTAAATTACAATACTGCGTAATACTGAACAATAGTCATCATACTTGAAAATGTTTTTTTTTTAATGTATACTTTGTATTCAATTTTAAATTAAGTTTTCTTTTCAAAGTACTCAAAATTATGGAAATATAGTGGTACCAAGTTAAAGGAAGCACTGAGCTTCGCTTTCAAAACTAGTATAACAGATGAGCTTGCTACCAAATTTACCTGGTATGGTGAATCAGGTGAAACGAGACACTTCGGGGAAATCAAAATGGCTTCGCTTTTATACCGTAAAAAAATTCATCTAATAACTAAATATTGTCTAACTGTATAGCCATTTACTTTCAAACTCTTTCTAACTTTATTTATATTTGATATTTTTCAGAGGTGGTAAACAAGTGCAACAATTTAAGGGTCCTGAAACTTTTACAGAATTCAAGTCGGAAATGACAGAGGTTTTAAAAGCAGCAAAACAAAGACACTAAAACTTCTGCAAAATTGAACATTGTACTAATTCTAAAGAAAAAAGTAAATTACGTGATCAACCGAAAGTACACAATTTTTTATGTTTGGACTGCAAAATTGTAAACATATCACTTTTTAGAAATTTACTACAAGTTTGAGTTAATTCCTTACTTTCAAATTTTAAAACGTTTTGGGAAAATTATATAACCCACAGCTGACTATTTTTTCTAAATTGTATTTTCTGTAAAAATACTCTTTAATGTCGAAAGCAACTTACTCGAGGACTAAATAATCTGCAGCAAATAGTTTATTGCACTACCATTTTTTCTGTCCCAACAGCCTACGCCCACGGTCCTAATCGTTAACTTAATCTTTTTACTACCTTTGCCACTGCCACCTTTGCCAACGCCTAAACTTTTCTACTCCAACCCACTCCAAAAATTAGCTCCAATAAAATTGAAAAAATTTCATCCCTAAGTTTTCGTTCTTGATTTTTCACATCATCTTCTTACTTGATTAAGAAGCTAAGTTTAGATATACTTGTACTGTTGACAGAAATAGATCGCGCTACATCTATTTCCACACAATTTTAATACACAACCATCAATTTTTGTCGAGCTTTTTATCAATTACAAATCTTTATCAACACGTTACAAATTGTTGATATATTGAAATATTGCAGCGAAATTGTGGCAATCTTGTTATTCAAGGTTGAAAAAAGAATCTCACAAGTGACATTAACCATGGTGAACACAATTTAATATTAAACATGTATCATTCGGATAATGTCAACTGTTGATAATGTGCTGATAATCATAAGTGATCTAGGAGCTATCTGTATTTCCTTTTAAAGTCATCAAGGTTCCAACGTCAAGTAATGGCAAGTGATTTGAACCATCAACATCTTTTCATCATTTTCCTGTGCCATCAATGATATATTTTTCTAATTGCTTGAGATAGTTGTAATTATAATAAAATCACAAAGTGTCTGAAGATCGGTTAAAACAAGTAAAGGTCAATTTAAAAAATCTAAAGAGAAAATGAATTAATTTTTGTAACTTTGTTGAAGATTATGAGAGTGCTAACGACTTTCTCATTCTAGAAAAAAGTAAGTCAGACACTGATAATAATCAATGACGACTCATGATACTAATCGTACAGAATATGAAGAAAATATTATCGCGCGAACGGAAAAGAAATGTCATTATTACAAAATCACAATTCGCATGATTCAAGTACTGTAGGCTCACGGCAAAGTCTCGGAAATGACCTTTTAAATAAATCATCTCAATTTTCAAAGAAAACTCTGTCGCGAATAAATCTTCCGACTTTCAGCGGATCATATAATGCCTGGTTAAGATAACATGTTCTCTTTAAATCATTAATCGATAATAATAAAGATATTTCTGAAATTGAAAAACTGTATCATCTAAAGGGTTGTTTGAAAGACGAAATTGCAGAAGTCTTAGAATCTCTCGAATTATCGTCCTAGAATTACAAGGTTGCTTGGAACTTGTTAAAAGATAGATGTGATTATAGAAAAATTATTTGTCAAACGCACGGTCGCGCATTGCTAAATTTACCAAGTATTTTGAAAAAATTTTCTGTTCGGTCATTTTTAGATAGTATTCAAAAGCATTTTGGAGCTCTTGAAACATTAAAAGGACCTGTATCTTAATAGAATACTATTCTAATTGAAATTCTTATTCAAAAATTGAATCCATTTTTACGCGAAAAATGGAAATATGCATTCGTTAATTATTTTGTAAGTTGTAGAGTGAGAAAGAAATAAAAAAAATGATCAAATTTTCTCATTTTTGTCTCTTGACTTCAACTTTTTCAAAAATCTAAAAAAATTTAGATAAAATTTTTCTAGAAACACAGAAATTTTCGTTAGAATTTCAGCTTTAAAATAAGCCTTCGAAAATTAAAAAAGGTTAATCCGTCTTCGATATATCATTAAAAATGTGAAGCCGTATTTCGACCGATTGGTGCATTGAAATTCAACTGTGACGACTCGGTTCTGGCTTCGCGTGGCAGCGAATGAGAGAAAACAGGGACGAATTTATGCTGGAGAATAATAAATAATGATGTTTTACGAGTAATATAAAGAAACTCAAAAGTTCATCGTTCCCCCGCATGAATTCGTCCCTGTTTTCTCTCTCATTCGCTGTCGTCACAGTTGAATTTCAATGCACCAATTGGTCGAAACACAGCTTCACATTTTTAATGATACATCGAAGACGGATTAACCTTTTTTAATTTTCGAAGGCTTATTTTAAAGCTGAAATTCTAACGAACATTTCTGTGTTTCTAGAAAAATTTTATCTAAATTTTTTTAGATTTTTGAAAAAGTTGAAGTCACGAGACAAAAATGAAAAAATTTGATCATTTTTTTTATTTCTTTCTCACTCTACAACTTACAAAATAATTAACGAAATGACTTCAAAGATGGCTTATTTTACGCAGAATTTAATCAGCTTTCTAACCGTATTTAAGTTTTTTTTGTACCTCCTTTTATTTCCGAGATATGATTGAAAAAGTGATGGCATGTTTTTTCATAGAGTCGAATGTAATCGTCTTGATACTCGTGGACGGTAGTGTATAAGATGGAAGTCCTAAGTATAAAAATGTTTTTAATATCAAAAAATTAAAAAATTATAATTGACAGACCAATTACTATCAAGCTTAATTCAGTAGTATTTTTGGAGTCTTTGATAAATTTTTGACGTCAAAATAATGGAATTTAGAATTATTTGTTTATCCAATGAATCAAAAATTTTTCAATTGCAAAAATTTCGAAAATATTAAAAATGGAGATTCTTCAGATAAAATTAATACTGCAGGAATTCAAGAATATGTGATACGATATTTGCATTATGCTACTGGGAAAAAACTTAGATAGTAAAAAGTTTGGTTATTTTAATTCTAGATTTAACTTTTAGGGATGTTTTCAGCATTGTAAAGGCAAAAGTTAAACAGGGTGTCTATTATTATTTTTGTTTAACAAACTATCCGGTTTTTCCCAGCTTTGTCCAAATTTTTCCAGGTGTATCTTTTCTCATCAAATATAAATTTTCTTGATAAGAATTAACAATAAATAAAACTTCAAATGGCTACAAAAATTCACTTATTTTATGAAAATACTCTTCGACGGGTTTTTGTTTTTACTAATACTTTTAACAGGGGTTCTACCAACTGGAAAAAACGGGAAATATGCAGGAATTTAATTTAATCAGGAAAACTGTGAATTCAGCCTGCAATATAGGTCTTATTTTAGATTTTAGCAATTATGATACAATTAGTTCGAATTTGACTACACTATAGCTCCAAAAACTGGTGAAAATTTTGGATTAACTTATAATACAATAATTAAATTTCTACAAATAATTGACAAAACATTGTTCTCTGCATTTCAATTAATTAAAAATAAATTATTTGATGATAAAAAGTCAATCACTGATTTAAAATAGTAATATTTTTCTAATGAAATAGTTAGGGTAATGTCACATTAAGTGGACCGCCACTTTGAGTCTGACAGCGGAAACGTGAAATAAATAAAACGAATAGCAGCACCGCACCTAGAAGCCGTAAGAATTTATGTTCTGCAATAATCATATACGTTATCGTTTCATGTAACGCATTTTTAAGAACACAAACCAAAAAAGAAGTCGCTCTTACAATGAGTAAAGTGATTCAAAAGTGTAAAAGTAGTGTAAAATTTAAGTTTTAAAAGGTAACTTATTTTTTTACTACTACTTTGGACATTAAAATTGATTGTCTTAGTTTAATTGAGTGATAATTTTGACTCAAAATAAAATTGTAGTGGCTGCTATAAAAAGTTGTATTTCACTATGAGTGGACCACTGTGTATAACCATGAAAGGACTGTCTATTTTTTATATTTTTAATGTCAGTTTACCATTTTTAAGGAAATAAATTGACAATAAATTGGTTTGAAACTATGTTTTATGTTCTTTATTAATTTTTTTGTGATATTGATGTGATATGTGCTAAAATTATTAAAAGTGGTTTCACTTGTAAACATTGCGACACAATCATGATCTGAAGCTGCATAAGCATAAATTTTGTTTTAATATATCAGAAATATTAAATAAATTAAAGAAAATAGAATAACTTTACAATTTTTTAGGAGTGGTCCATTCAAGGTTACACTTTTTTCATTCCTTAAAAATTAGCTATTTTTTTAAAGTCAATTGTTTGTTCCAAATAAAAATAAAACAAAGCTATTATGGTGTAAACACTTACCTAGGGATCTAAACTAAAGCATGGAATAGAAACCTCCGATTAATTTGCTTTCATAAAGAATTTTTTCGAAAAAAGCATAGGCGGTCCACTCAAGGTGACATTACCCTAATGGTAGCTAAATATTATTTTTTCCGGTCAAATTAAATTCCCCGCTATTTCCTATTTTTCGAGACTGGTCGACACACTATTGAATGTATTTGTAGAAACTAAAACCCGTCGAAGACGGGTACGACAGCTAGTAAGACAATAAAACCAATCCATTGTAGGCTATAAATATTATACTTCTTTTTCCTTATCATTGTATTTCTCATTATTTTCTTAGTATGAATATAATTTTTGATTTTAAAACAGAACTGCTTCTAACTGGAATATTTTTTTATAACTTAGCACTAAATACGCGCTTTAAAGCGTTTTTACACATTGTGCTTCAGTTCTTAATAGAATACAATTAATCATAAATTATTAAAACATTACAGCGTCCCGAGGTAACCCTGCAACTGAAGAAATGTCTGTCACTTCGTTGCCAATTACCGTTAATTGCTTTTTAATGACTATTTAATTTCTTAGAAATTTCGTCATTTTTCACACTTATAAGGGCAAAAATAAAATTTTTAAAAAATATTTCCTTTTTTATTTTGCTACATTTCGCGGGTAGAGAAAATAAAAATTTTCAAACAATATTTTTATTTTTCGCAGGTAATAAACGCAGGACAAAAGTAATGACGTAGAGAAGATAATGACGTTATGTTTTTTGGAAATTTCTCATTCTCTCTCATTTTTATGGAGAAAATAAAATTTTAAAAAAATTACAAAAATTATTTGTTTCTTGCACGAAATAAACAAAAACAATGACGTCGAGGAGATAATGACGTCATATTTTTTTTGAAATTTCTCTCTTTCTCTCTTACTCTTATGGAGAAAGTAAAAATTCTCAAAACAGTTACAAAAATTATATGTAATACGTTTGCTTGTTGCTGTTGTGATTAAAGCAAAATATTTCCCTAAAAGAAGTAAATTTTTTATACTTATTTTCATGACCACAAACCATTTCTAAAACGATAAGCTGCAAATGAACACATATTTGTAAATATTTTAGAGGCTTATATGAAATGTGTCGTGTCTTAATTAGTCTCTACTAACTAACTTCTTACCACATCGAAATATTTTTAGCGAGAAATCAGTATGTTAGCTTAATTATTTTAAAAGGTTGCTTTTGGAATTTTTTACTCCCACGGCCATTTTTTTAAATCAAGAAAAACAATTTTAGGTATTATATATAATATGAAATTGGGAATTTCCAGAAATTTTTTAATTCGCCAAGCAGATAAAAATATCTGATACGTCAGTAATTGTTAACTGACTTTCAGTGTTTCAGTAATTCAAATCATGAGAACAGTACTGATTCTCAGTCTAGCTTCACTAATTTTCTGTGAAATTTCACTCATTCAGATTTATAAAGAACGCTTTGTATTTAAAAATAATTTCTTTATATTTTTATGAGGAAGTAAAATAGCGTAATGAAAAAAAAAAGTTAGACGTCTCTTCTTTGAAACACTGCTTAAAAAATTATAATTTGCATATGAGTCTTCTATTTAATCATTTACTTAAATGTTAAAACTATTTTCTGTAAAATTGTTAATTTTTTTAAAGAAAAAAAAGCTTAAATATTCAATTAAAATAAAAAAAATCATATACCGTCAACCGGGGCTATTTTGTGCACCAAATAGCTTTTTTTAACTCAAAGATTTTTTTAAATTCAGAATTAAAACAATAAAGAAAATCAACTTTTGACATATGTTGTGAACATTCTTCTGAATGTTTCCTATAAATTTGGCAAAGAAAAAGATTTTTTGTCTTAGTTATAGTCATTGAAAGTCGTGCACACAATAACTCCCGGGATGAGGCTATTTTGTGCATCAAACTTTGTTACATTCTCATCAAAAATGAGAAAGTCTTGGATTTGTGCGATTTTGAGAAATGTCTAATTTTGCTAAATCTTTACGTTTCATGACCCCCTGATTCCAAAAAATGGTTTTTAGAAAAGTGTCTGTCCGTCTGTCTGTCGTCTGTCTGTAGAAAAATTTGTCTCCACGATAACTCGAATAAATTTTTATGAATCGTCTTGCAATTTGGCACACTTTTTTAGTCCATAAAAATGAAGCCTAAGTTCTTTGGGCAGCCTATTTCGTCAAAAAACAACAAAAATACAAAATTTTGAAATTTTCAAAATTTTGTATTTTTTACAATTTTTAAAAAAATATTTTTTTTATTTTTTTCTTAAATTTGGTGAAAAAACAAACAACTTTTCCTTTAGACACTTTTTAATACAACAAAAAACAAAAAAGTTATGAATTTTTTTTTTATAAGTTTTTGGGTCTTACGCAGCCAAACAGGTCACGAACTTCTAAAAAATTCTCTAGCTAGAAATTCTTCACAGTATTAAATGAAGGCTTAAGCACAATAAAATCTTTAACCGGAACCGTAATCGTGAGCGTAAGAATGTGTTGGGAAAGGATAGTTATATTGTTTATCCTTCTCTAACTCATACTTACGCTTACAGTTATGATTGCTGTTCCGATTAAAGATTTTATTCTGCTTAGGCCTTAAGAACCTGTATGTACAGAAACTGCTCAGTTAAGTGTGCGTTATACGACTGTCAATAGAAAAAAATACCAAAAATGTCAAAATCGCCTTCACACCAAGCTATAAAAGAGTTTCTGCAATAGCTTAAAGATGCATTTTTTTGTCTGATTCAAAAGCTGCAGTTCTATGGCAGCATTGTAATTGATTTATTTCTCTCCTTTTGCAGCAATTGGTAATTTCTTATATAAAATTTTTCTCTATCCACAAAATTGAAATTAATATATCATTTTAGCTGCAAATCAACACATATTTGATGAGAATGTAAACCTTAAAGTCGTAGTAACTTTAAGACAAATAAATATTTTAGCGGCTCAAAAAATATATTTCGTGTCTGATACGTAGTCTCAGTTGACTGAGTTCGTACCACAGCGAAATATTACGCCTGGACCACCCGTCAATGGGTTTTCTCGCCAGAGAAGAGGGAAACTGTAGAAAACCTCTCCTGAGTACAACCGGTTTATCGACAGTCGAGTTCTAATGGTGTGTACCGGACAATAATCGACGGTGCATATCATTATACCTCGACGTCAAACCTCCCGCTCAGATTATCTCACGTGCCGGAAAAATACCAAGCCAAGTGGGCGCGAACCAAGGATACTTATACCCTTGGTCCATTAAAGGAAAAGATTTAAATTGTCTTTAAACTAAACAAAATAATAAAATTTTTAATTGCAACTGTTTCGTAATATAAACCCTCTGAATACAAGTTTAATACAACTTTAATACTTTACCCTTTAATAAAACTATCTTTTTATAAAAGCTTTACAAAAATTGTATTATTTTTAATTAATTTAAATTTTTTTATAAATATTTATTTTGAACTAAAATCCATTGTAAATAAATTAAAATTATTATATAATTTATTTAAGATACATTTCATTATTTACAGAAATAAAAAATTAGGGCTTGTTTTAAAATTCATTATGAATCAAAAGTTTGTAAGATAAAAAAGTGCACAGAGAATTAAAGGTTTTTAATTTTTTTCAAAAATATTTTTAGACACAAGAACCATATTTTGTATTACTTTATAAAATTGTTATATTCAGAGTACGTTGGATAAAATTCCCTGATTCAATTTCATTTTGCCAGATTTTCTATTAAAATCCCCGATTTTCTCAACTTGTGGCAACCATACTATATTAATTTAAAATTAAAACATGTTGAAAAACTTATAATTATCATATAAATTCTATTTTAATAAATAATCCCTTAAAAATTGCTTGTTAATTGTCCGAAAAGTAAAATTATTAAACATTTTAAACTTTTTTTAAATAGAAATTGTAGAGAACAGATTTTCGTAAACAGCTTTAAATTGTTATTTTTTAAAATAAAATTTTATACCTTATTGGAGTATTAGTTGTATAGTCCATGACGGTAATACGTGTGAACTGCATTGCAAAGCGAGAACAGAAATCTATAACGCCAGAATATTTGTTTCTGTTTATATCAATGTTAAAATTTTCTTTTCTTTTAAATATTTATTTTATACGTACCAATTGTTAACCATCCATCAGACACTTTCCGTCTTCAGTTTTAATATTTTTGAAAGTAACTGGAATAAAACAAATTCCAAGGTATAGTCAGTTCCTATACCTGTCACTTTACTTCTCCTCATCCATTAATAAAAATATATTGAATTAAAACTTTTCTCATTTTAAGTTTCAAAGTTCTAAAACAGAAAGAATCAAAAATACTTTAATATATTTTAAAAATTAAAAATAATTTATAAATAAAAAATAAAATAAAGTAAAAAAAAGTTGAAGTTAAAATAAAAAACATTTTAAGTTTAAATTGAATAATTGATTACTATAAATTAAAAAAACATTACCTACATTCTATTCTTCTTGAAGTTTCGTTTCTTATTCTTCTTCACTAGATGAATGAAGAGACTCCTCTTCTAATATAGCCAACTGTTCTTTTTGCTGCTTCTTTTCTAATGAAGCTCTGAAACACAAAGAGAATTAATGGTTATGGTTTTTTCCTATTTTATATGAACTGAAGTAACGACAGAAAATAGTAAAGATTACACAGTGCAACACATAAAATGTGCACTAAGTTTTGACTTCAGTTTCTGAAAGTACTTATCGAAACTAGCAAAAACCTATTTCAGTTTTGCTAGATTAGCTCGGATTTAAATTTTATCGACATTTGAATTTTTTTTAATTTTCACATTTTTCAGTTTTCTGATACGGGCTGATGGGAACACTGGCTATAAAAAGTTTATTAAAAAAATTCGCAATAGTCAAAATTTAAAAAGCAATAATCCCTTTTTAATTAGAGAGAAAGAAAAAAAATTGGTCGAAAATTGTTCCAGTTACGAATTTTTTTTGGCTTTTTTACATTTTTTGGTTTTATGCAACGGGCGGGTGAGAAAGCTGGATATTAAAAGATTATTAAACAAATTTCGCAGTGGTCACCATTTGAAGAGCAATAATTCTTCTTTAATTTCTGACTTTGAAAAAAAAATTTGGTCAAAAATTGTTCGAGTTATGAATTTTTTTTGACTTTTTCACATTTTTCGGTTTTTTGATAAAGCGGGTGGAAACGCTAGCTATTAAAAGTTTAAAAAAAAAATTTGCAATTGTCACCATTTGAAGAGCAGTAATTCCTCCCTAGTTTCTGCCACTAAAAAAAAATTTGGTCAAAAATTGTTCGAGTTATGAATTTTTTTCGTACTTTTTCAAATTTTTTTTGTTTTTGATCTGGACGGGTGAGAACGCTGGTTATTAAATTTTTCTTTTTTAAAAACGCAATGGTCACATTTTGCAGAGCAATAATTCCTCTTTAATTTCTGTCAAAGAAAAAAAATTTTGTCAATAATTGTTCTAATTATGGTTTTTTTTACTTTTTCACATTTTTCGGTTTTTTGATACGAGCGGGTGGGAACGCTGGCTATTAAAAATGAATTTAAAAAAATCACAACAGTCAAATTTTAAAATGCAATAATTCTTCTTTAATTTCTGATAAAAGAAAAAAAATTGGTAGAAAATTATTAGTGTTATTTATTTATTTCTGTACATTTGTATACCCGCGGTCCTGTGCAACGAAGGGTTTTGATTTTTTTTTTACTTTTTTCGAATCAAATATTTTATCTTAGGCAGAAATTAAATAGGAATTTTTGCTCTTTAAATTGTGCCCATTACGAATTCTTTTTATAAATTTTTAATATTCAGTATTCCCACTTCCGTTATCAGAAAACCGAAAATTAAAAAAAAGTAAAAAAAATTCATAACTTGAACAATTTTTGACCAAATTTTTTTTCTTGAGCAGAAATTAAAGACGGATTAATGCTCTTCAAATTGTGATCATTCGAAATTTTTTTATAAATTTTTAATAGCCTGCGTTCCTACCCGCCTGATCAAAAAATTGAAAAATGTGAAAAAGTCAAAAAAAATTAATAAGTGGAACAATTTTTGACCAAATTTTGTTTTCTTTGTCAGAAATTAAAGAGGAAGTATTGCTCTCCAAAATGTGACCATTGCGTTTTTAAAAAAGAAAAATTTAATAACCAGCGTTCTCACCCGCCCGGATCAAAAACAAAAAAAATTTGAAAAAGTACGAAAAAAATTCATAACTCGAACAATTTTTGACCAAATTTTTTTTTCAGTGTCAGAAATTAGGTTGGAATTACTGCTCTTCAAATGGTGACCATTGCGAATTTTTTTTATAAACTTCTAATAGCCAGCGTTTCCACCCGCTTTATCAAAAAACCGAAAATGTGAAAAAGTCAAAAGAAAATTCATAAGTCGAACAATTTTTGACCAAATTTTTTTTCTCTATCAGAATTTAAAGAGCGATTATTGCTTTTCAAATTATGACAATTGGGAATTTTGTGTAATAAACTTTTAATAGATAGCGTTCCCACCCTCTCGTATTAAAAAAACCGAAAAATTTGAAAAATTACAAAAAAAAATTCATAACTCAAATAATTTTCGACCAAATTTTTTTTTCAATGTCAGAAATTAAAGAGGA
The DNA here is from genome assembly GCA_032872505.1 of Leptopilina syphax. Taxonomy (NCBI): domain Eukaryota; kingdom Metazoa; phylum Arthropoda; class Insecta; order Hymenoptera; family Figitidae; genus Leptopilina; species Leptopilina syphax. Next base: position 6,470,600 of record CM065471.1, on the reverse strand, counting down.
ATTATTGCTCTTCAAATGGTGACCACTGCAAAATTCTTTTAATAATCTTTTAATATCCAGCTTTCTCACCCGCCCGTTTCATAAAACCAAAAAATGTAAAAAAGCCAAAAAAAATTCGTAACTGGAACAATTTTTAACCAATTTTTTTTTCTTTCTCTGTATTTAAAGACGGATTATTGCTTTTCAAATTGTGACCATTGCGAAATTTTTTAATAAACTTTTAATAGCCAGTGTTTCCATCCGCCCGTATCAGAAAACTTAAAAACGTGAAAATTAAAAAAAAATTCAAATGTCGATAAATTTCAAATCCGAGCTAATCTAGCAAAACTGAAATAGGTTTTTGCTAGTTTTGATAAGTACTTTCAGAAACTGAAGTCAAAACTTAGTGCACATTCGATGACCTCAAAAATGTTGCACTGTGTTATTGAATTGCTTAATTAACATTATTTACCGCAAGCGTTTCTCTTTATTATTACACTGGTACAACCATGCCTTAATACCACCTTTGGCAGTCTCTACGTCGGCATTAATTAATTTCTTAGCAGCTGCTAAAAAAAGAAATTTAAATTGCAACTTCAGTTTTAAACAGAAAATCATTAAATTAAAAAATAATACTAACCACAAACAACAGAACAAATTTTTAAGTCTTCAAAGGCCATTTTTTTTACTTCGGCCTTTAAATGTATATTTTTGACCGAGCTTTAAGGAAATTAGATTTCTCATCATATTGGAGACAGTAGTGTTAACGTTAGTCATTTTCCCTAATCCAACTAACTCTTCAATCTGAAAGAAGTACCAAAAAGTCAATATTAAAGTAAACAATTGGAAAAATTTGCTGCATATTAAAATTAAAATCAATGAAGCATTGGATTAAATCAAGTTTTATATTTTACGTAAGAAAATCTTAATTGTTTATCGATTAAAATTACTTTACTTTTTCGTATAACGTGTAATTCTTAAAATTTTGTAAATAAAATTACCAATTTTTCTTGATATTTTGTTGACTTTAGTTGCTCTTCAAGACTGTTCATTGCCTGCACGGTTTTTTTAGGAGAGTCACTTAGGTTACCACTTCCAAACATCGGTTTCCCTTCGGTCGCTTCTTTTTCTTACGCGATATATGTTAATTTCCTATTCATGGAGGTCAATGTTTTTAATAAAAACTTAGAATCAATGACACCTGTAAAAATAAAATTTTTAATATTACGATTATAATTAAGGTCATGTTATTCAGTGGTTACTTGCCCCATATACGTTACTATGGAAAAACATCACACTGAATAACATGGCCTTAAAAGAAACATTAATTTTTGCAAAACAAAATTATACAATTATTTATAATTATTATAAAATGTCTTAATTATTTAACTAAAAACATTTTTTAATTTTTACAATTTAAATAATAAAATTCTAAATATAAGAAAAAGATAAGTTTTTACCCTCGTTTTGAGTTTGTGCAGCATTTGAAGTCGTTGGTTTTTCATCGCCATTACTGTTCCCGGATAAAATTAGTTTATTATTTTTCGCGTCTGATGAGTGGTTAGAAGAGGCTATCACAAGTCTAGGTAAGACATGTCAATTACATTAGTTACTTTAGGTAAGGCTTTTTTATCAATCAATGTTTGTTCCTTTTCTGAAGTATGGAAATCTTTATCCCCATTTACACATTTTAATGGCTTTAATAAAAGCTTAGTATTTGATGTTGTCTCAAGTTCGTCATTTAGATGGCCTTGTTGCTGTGGCCAAAGCTTATTATGAACGATATGTTTTTTCTCTGGTGGACTATCGAAATCTTTAACCGTATTTGCAGTTTCCGATTGATCTAATGGAATTATAGAATTTGAGGTTGATGCATCAGATTTGTTATTTGCATGATCTTCTTTTCTTTTTTTCTTTGGTGGACTATTGAAATCTTCTTCCTTCTTTACACATCTTGAATGACGTGTTTTCTTCAATTTTTCGATATTTATGGCCACATCGCTATCTACTTCAGATAATTTTTCATGATATTCAATTCTCTCCAACGCTGATTCGTAATTAGCTAAAAAAATTTTTTTTTTATTAATCTGAATATATAGGGACCTATAAGTACAGCCATAATAAACTATAGTCAAAAAAATGGGAATGTGGTCAATTTAAGTTTTAAAAAGACAATAATAGTGAAAAGTTTAAATATAAAGGGTAGAATTAAAAAGGAAGCAAGCCTTAATGTTTAAAACTTAAAATTTTTTCATGAATGAGCTAAATGAATTTTTATAAAGATTAGATCGAAATTAAAGTTCAATAGATTAAATTTTAAATAATTTATACCAGTATATTCCAGGACTCCAATTATATCAATCATTTCACAATTGACTTCTTCCAATGAAGCCCTTGCTAAAAGCAATTTTACTATTTTGTGACCAGTTTTTCCAATCGGATATAAACAATGAGTTATTTCCTCTCCACTGTATACTAGCCATAAAGATAGGACAATAGTTATACCATCGCGGAAGTGCACTATCGCGTACTGTCGTGCATCTTGTATTTTGTCCATGATCTGAAAAAATGTAAATAATTAACCCCTTAACTGCCGGCTGAAAAACACTAAATGTGCCCAGAATGCCAAGAATAAAAAATCATCCAATTTGTCTGAAAATTGTTACTCAGAGGTTTTCGGGGTCGCTGATTACGAATCTGATGTCGGTATTTCAGAATTCAAAATGGCAGATCCAATATGGCGGACGGATTTTTAAAAATTAATCCAAATTACCTGAAATTTGTTACTCGGGGGTTTTTGGGGTCGCTGATTACGAATCTGATGTCGGTTTTTAAAAATTCAATATGGCGGATCCAATATGGCGAACGGATTTTTAAAAATTGATCCAATTTACCTCAAATTTGTTACTCGGGGGTTTTCGAGGTCGCTGATTACGAATATGATGTCAGTTTTTAAAAATTAAAAATTGCGGATCCAATATGGTGGAAATTTTTTTTTTTTATTTTGTATTCGCTTGAAACTTGTCACTCGGGGATTTTTGGGGTCGCTGATGACGATTTCTATGTCAGTTTTTCAAAATTCAAAATGGAGGGTCCATTATGTCGGATATTTTTTTTTTAATTTTGGATTTTCTTGAAAATTATCACTCGGGGGTTTTCGGGGTCACTGATGACGAATCGGATGTCTGTTTTTAAAAATTCAAAATGTCGGATCCAATATGGCGGACATTTTTTAAAAAAAATTTTGTTTTTATCATAAAAGCATAACAAATTTTACAAATGCCGGTTTCATAGAACAGCTATGAATAACTTTTCGGATGATAACTTTTCGGTTAATGATGACGAGGATATGGAAAAAATTGAACTTCAAACTTCAAATGTCGAGAATGTTTAGATTACTACTTCTTCAGATAATGATGATAATGCGTTTATGGAACATACTAAAGATTACAGGTACATGTCCACAAAATCTTCTATTGATTTAAAATATATTTCGACATGAAAAACTATTGTTTGGGAAATTTTATAAAATTAATTACCTACCCCATTTTTTTGACACTTTAAAGATACGCTTTTAATCAAAATAATTTATTTTCCAAAATCTAAATTCGATTTTAAAAAATTGCATGTTTTACATTAAAATTTTTTTTATTACTCTACATAACATTCAATTATTATATAGATAAATAGAAGAAAACATTGTTTTTAACCAGAAAACTTGTAATTTCCATTTCTTAAATTAACTTTTTTTATCAAAAGCTCAATTTAGAAATTATAATGGAAACAATCATTAGATCTATGATTTAGTTGGAAATCTAATCATTATAATTTAACACAAATTCTATTCTATTTGTATTTTCTTACTACATTTCTAGTCCACTTTCTGTGATAAAACAATGTTCGTTATTTTTAAAGAAAGCTTTCCTTTACCAATTTGAAAATTTTTATTAAATTTTTTTTTGTTAAATAATAACAAATGTCAAGAATGGGTCAAGCTTTGTCAAACGGATTAGTTAAAATTAAAAAAAAAATTTTCTGTCTAATTTATTTTTTCTTAACCCTTTCGAATCCAAAATGATGTGATAAAAATTTTAGAATAAAAAAAATTTTTTTTTCATGTTTAAAGCTTTTTATATGTAACTCTAGGTAGGAGTACTGCAGGATGTTTTCTATAATAGGTTTAAAGATATGTATATAAAAATGAATAGGTTAAAAATTCAAAAATGTCAAAAAATTACTTTATGTTTTATACAGTTTTAGAGATACATATTAATAGGGGAAAGGCCATACCTAAGCTTTTTTGCTCATAAATTTTTTTTAAATAATCAATTAATATGAACATACTGTCGGAAAGAGAACCTAAAAAGCTACAAATCTGACCCATAGAAAATTAAATTGACTAAAAATAAAACAGGGTTGCTACGAACAGGGAAAACCTTAAAAACTTGGAATTGTCAAGGATTTTTTCTCGGTCAGGGAAAACCTGGAAATTTTAGGAAATTTTATTAAATATTTTTTTCAAAAACTAATTTGACGTATGTGAATCGCGTAAATTTTAATTTTTATTCTTACTTCTAATTTTAAAAAACTCCGTTATCTAATTTTTCAAGTTAGATTAAAAAAAAATTTATTAATTAATAAAATAACCATAAAAAAGTTTTATTGACTAATATTGTTCACTTTTTTTATATAACAACATATAAGATCAACAACTAGCAAAATGTTACCCGCGAAACTACGCGATGTTCCATTTATTAGTATTACGCAAATTACAAAATTTTTTAATTTCAAATTTAAATTTTTAATAATTATGTTTTTAAAAATTTTAATTTCATTTGTCGCAAGAATTCGATTATTTTTATAAATAGTAAAAATCTTTTAAAAAATTCAATTATTTTCAATACAATTGTAATAAAATTACAATTTAAAATTACGAGAAAATTAATTGTTTTTAATTTTTAAGAATATTTTTCGAAAAAGTTCAATTATTTTCTGAAATTTTAATAAATCCTTGGTAAACAATATACAATTTTTTTCTTAATTCGTTATAAAATTTTTTCAAAAAAATTTAATTATTTTCTAATATTTTAATAAATTCTTTGAAACATTTTAATTATTTTAATAAGTATGTAGTTAAATTCACCGCAAGAATTAAATTATTTTTTATAAATAGTAACGATTATGTTAAAAAGTTAAAAAAATTCTTTGTTTAAAGGCATTTAAATTGTCAGAGAAATTGATTGATTTTTTATTTAAACAGAACTTTTTATGTAATGAAGCATTAAACTTTTATTTTTTAAATACGTGGCATTCCAGGAGAAATTTACTACTTTTCGGAGCACCCTCACCGATTTCTTTCAAACTTGGTAGTATTACATTTGTTGGTCTAAAGTTTCAGAAAATCAATTTTTTAAGTAAAATCAATTGTTCATTTAAAAGTTACAACAATTGCTCAAAATTGTTTAAATGCCCATATCTTTTAAACGGTACAAGATAATTGAGTTTTCTTTTTGCTAAAAATTCATAAAGACGAGACGCTTCAAAAATTTTATAAACATTTTTTCTTATTTTGTTAATTAAAAAAGTTATTTGAATAAATAAAATTAACTTTTGAGCCGGAATTCAAAATTAAATGACTTATAAACCAAAAAATTCCTTGTTTTTCACACTTTTATATTCCGAAGAAAAAAAGTTGTTTGAGTTTTTCAATCACTTATAATTTAAACAATGATTCGCTTGTTTACAATTATTTTGCAACTAAATGATCATCTATTCTGTCCTGTGCGCGACTACTGCTACGTCACGTCCGTCTGTCTCAGAATATATTTTTGACAAGCGTGGAAAAATTGAGGTTATGTTTAATCAAAACAACGCATTTCAATCTTTTTAAAGTTTTAGGATATCAGAAAATTAATATCCTGATTTAACTTTTTTTCCATGACTGCTAAAAACTTTAAAAAGATTGAAATGCGTTGTTTTGATTAAACATAACCTCAATTTTTCCACGCTTGTCAAATAATATATTATATGCCGACAGACGGACGTGACGTAGTAGTAGTCGCGCGCAGGTGAGAACAGATTATCATTTAGTTGCAAAATAATCGTAAACAAGCGAATCATTGTTTAAATTATAAGTGATTGAAAACTCAAACAACTTTTTTTCTTCGAAATATAAAAGTGTGAAAAACAAGGAATTTTTTGGTTCATAAGTCATTTAATTTTGAATTCCGGCTCAAAAGTTAATTTTATTTATTTAAATAACTTTTTTAATTAACAAAATAAGAAAAAATGTTAATACCATTTTTGAAGCGTCTCGTCTTTATGAATGTTTAGCAAAAATGAAAACTTAATTATCTTGTACCGCTTAAAACATGTGGGCATTTAAACAATTTTGAGCAATTGTTGTAACTTTTAAATAAACAATTGATTTTACTTAAAAAATTGATTTTCTGAAACTTTAGACCAACAAATGTAATACTACCAAGCTTAAAAGAAATCGGTGAGGGTGCTCCGAAAAGTAGTAAATTTCTCCTGGAATGCCACATACTTAAAAAGTTTCTCAAAATATATTTAAATTTCTTATTTACTTTTTTGCAGCGCTGACAGTGACACATTTTATTCCGGCAATTTCTATGCCCAAGATGAAATTTTAAATTCAGATGATGACGATGACGAATCTTTATCTGACGATTCTACCCATAGCGATATTAGTGATAATTCTGAAAGTCCACCCATAAACGAAGACATCGCTTCAGATCAAGACGTAGATGACTGTTTAAAAGATAAAAACACTAGTGGAAAATCATTTCAAAATGCACTGCGCAGATGGGCAATTATGTTCAACATTAGCCTTATTGCTTTAACAGCTCTCTTGTTAATATTAAAACCCTTTGTCCCGTTTGTATTACCATCGGATGCACGAACCTTAATGGGGACTCTTCGGCAAGTAAATATTTTAAAGATGAAAGGTGGAGAATATTACCATTTCGGAGTCAAAAGGGCCATAAAAAATATTCTTCGTGAGTGCAGCAAAAAGGGTAAACCAATGGAAGAAATTAAATTATTATTTAATATAGATGGATTACCAATTTCCAAATCAGGCACTGAAGGGTTATGGTTAATTCTATGTTCGGAAATCACCGAAGATACGGTATATATCCTATTGGTGCGTTTTATGGAACTTCTAAACCAGACGATGCCAATGAATCTATGCAACAATTTGTCGAAGAATTCATCTATCTTTGTAACAATGGATTGGAAGATAGCAATATTTTAATATCGTGTTCTGCTATAGTCTGTGATGCTCCCGCAAAAGCGTTCGTATTTTATTTGAAAGGTCATACCGGTTATAACAGTTGCCCTAAGTGCATCATTAAAGGAACATATATTGAGCGATTCCAAATTTTGGATGCATCACCAACGTGCCTCTAGACTATATGCATTTGGTGTTATTAGGTGCGGTTAAAAAATTAATTCATTTGTGGTTGACTGGTCCACTGAAAATTCGTTTGCAATCAGACATAGTAAACAAAATTTTAAAAAAACTATTAACTCTCCGATTCAGCATTGCATCCGAATTCGGGAGGAGACCGCGGTCGCTACATACATATTGTCATTGGAAGGCAACTGAATTACGCACTTTTCTTTTATACGCAGGACCAGTAGTTTTAAAAAACGCTCTTCCAACAAATATGTACGAGAACTTTATACTCTTACATACTGCCATTTCAGTTCTTGTAAGTAATATTCATTTACTACCGGCGAATATAGATTGCTCCCATGAAATGTTAGTTTCGTTTGTCGATGGTTTTGAAAAAATATATGGAGAACAATATGTATCCCATAATATTCATAACCTACTGCACATTTGTGTAGACGTTAAAAATTACGGCCCTTTAGATAAATTTTGCGCGTTTAAGTTCGAAAATTATATGTTAACAATAAAAAAAATGATACGAAAGGGACAAAAACCACTTGATTAAATAGCAAGAAGATATAAAGAACGTGAAGATGTGCAGAATAACTCAAAACAGGAGGAAAATTTGAAATTGGAAGGATTACATCGGGAAGGACCAGTAACTGAATCTGACAAGGACGTAAATCATCATCAATACAAAAAAGTAATCACCAAGTCATTTACGCTCAATTGTTTGGACCCAAAAAATTGTTGCATTCTACTGAAAGATGGAACCTTTGGTCTAACTATGAATATTTTAAAATGTAACTCTGAAATACGATTAATAGCCCGAAAAATAATTTCCACTGGTGCACTTTATGAAGAACCAGACTCGAGGTACATCAATATACATAAAGGATGTGTTTCATCAGAATCTATTTTTTCAACAGCATTAGAAAATGTCCTGTGTAAAGTATGGAGAATACCCACAACACAGGGAATCATACTACTTCCTCTACTGCACTGTTAAAAAAGTAGTAAGTTTTATGTAAATATTTGTCTATGATATGCAAAGAATTTTCGATTTATTAATTCAGAAATTAATCAAAAAATTTAATTTATATAAAATCTTAGAACACTATTTTTGAAAAAAATTATATATAATAATATCATTATATTTTTTCATTCAAAGAAAATAATTCACGCCCTCATCTATTTGAAATAAATATTCTGTCCTGCTTACTTTGCATATGCCTCCTTCTGCATATAGTAAACAATTTAAAGTGAACTTTTTTTCAGAAACCTTTTTTAATAATTGGACCAAGCACAAATCCATAACAACAGAAAGTCCAAGCCTGAAAACTGATGTCAATGACTTAGCAGAAAATAAATGGACTGTTTTTATTTGGTGGGGAATACTTCTGACAGTTGATACGATAATTTCGAGATGATAGCGGTTATTGTTATTTTTTACTTATATTTTTCGCCGTTATTGTATCTATTTTGTTTCTTAAGGTATTATTTTTAAATTATTAAAAAATTTCATCTGTCTTCTAAATAAACTAATTTCTAATTTATACAAATATTCTTTAATTTACAATGTGAACATACTAATTTAAACTAAGAAAGGTTTAAAAGCATAATTAGTTTTGTAATATATCTTTCTATATTCTTGACATTAAATTAATTTTAAGGTTTAAATTTTACTTATTACACACTCAAATAAATTTGTATTTTAATCCTATGTAAGTTTAAATTCTATTCTAATATGAATTAAATTTTCAAGTGGTTCAATTTATAAGCAATATTTTTTTTAGTAAAGACTTTTATTCATTTTCATTACAATCTTCTTTAGATTAAAAATTTAATTCTTACAAAGATTAAACGATTTAAAGTTAAATGTTAAACTAATTCTAAATAAACGCAAATTCAATCAATCATCTTAAAAATTGAATTTTACATATTTCTTTCAATTTCAGATGTTTATTATAATTTACTTGATATGAATTTTTATTTTCAATAATAATTTGTTTGAATTTTCAGGTGACAAGTTTTAAACTCTTAAAATTTTATTGAATATGTTAATATAATTGATTAAAAAAATTTGATTATCTTAAATTTATTACATTCGCAATGATTATTAATTTTAATTTAACTCTTTCATAAAATTTGCTTTTTCAAATTGAAGAAAGTTTTCTGAAAATTTAATCCTTCAATTTTGTGAAACTTTGCGGAAAATTTTCAGAAAATTTGCAGAAACTTTGCAGCAAATTTACAGCAAATTTATAGTAAATTTGCAGCAAGTTTGCAGAAAATTTTCACGGAAAACTTGCAACCATACGGACATTTTGGTATTTGCCGCAAGTTTGCTGCAAATTTACCAAGCAAATTTTCGAATTTGGCTTTGAAAACTTGCCACAAATTTGCAGAAAATTGTTGTGCTATGTGGGCGAACGAATATTTTACTAATTTTCAAAATAATTTACTACGGATATTATATAAAATGTTCAGAAAATGTAGAAGTTCATTGTAATTACAATGTTATAATGAAAGAATTAATATCAATTAATGGTAGATGGTAATTAATGTAAATAGATGGTGTAAATTAAATTACACTGACAAATATTTTAGGCTATATTAAAATTTCAAGTTTATAATCATTTTACCTTGAGTAATAGCATTTTTTATATTTTGTATTACAAAAAGCAATTCTTATTAAATATTTTAGATTTAATAAAGATTTAAACATTAATTAAGTATTAATGACGTCTTGGCATTAATACACGACGACATAAAAAATATTAAATTTAAAAAAAGCCAACAGCACGGGGTATTCCCAAGCGGTCACCCATTCGAGTACTAACCGCGCCCAAAGATGCTTAACTTCAGTGATCGGACAAGCAATCAATAATAATACAGTATTTATAATAAACAATAAATTCTATTACATATTTTTCCAAGGACTTACTGGCTAATACATTGGTTTCGAAGTCACGTACATTATTCTATGCCCACGAATGCATATATGAGTTATTTAATTAAGTTCAATATTCATTCAATTCTTAATTCCATGAAGAAATTGTATCGTTTTGTCATTCTATTTCAATGAGAAAGGGATTAAAAACTGATCATTAACACTTTTTAATGTAGTAAATTATTTTGCTGATTAAGAATTTTAATTAAGGAAGATTTCGACTATATCAGCAATTAGTGACATCTATTAGACGTCAATTGAACTCTTTGGTTTAGAGTCAGGTGTTATTCTTAAGATAATTATTCCGATATGGTTGTCGGTAAATAATTATATTTTTGAATTTAATTTTTGATCTGAAAAAATAAGCTGCGTGAACGACTGCACTGTGCATCTGTGAGGACTCGAACCCCAGTTAATAGCTGCCTTTCGCGGGACTAACGCCTACCAATGCACCATGCCAACACAGCCTGGACGTTCACGTTTCTTATAATCTCAGATCAAGCCCATACACTAGTCGAAGAGCTGTATAGTTAATGTAGGAAATTATTTTGCTGTGTTGGCATGGTGCATTGGTAGGCGTTAGTCCCGCGAAAGGCAGCTATTAACTGGGGTTCGAGTCCTCACAGATGCACAGTGCAGTCGTTCACGCAGCTTATTTTTTCAGATCAAAAATTAAATTCAAAAATATAATTATTTACCGACAACCATATCGGAATAATTATCTTAAGAATAACACCTGACTCTAAACCAAAGAGTTCAATTGACGTCTAATAGATGTCACTAATTGCTGATATAGTCGAAATCTTCCTTAATTAATTAACACTTTTTATTCAATTTTATGAAAACAATAAATTAGAGTTAATAATAATTAATTAGTAAATAGTAGTATACATGAAGATATATATTATTGCAAAAATTTAATTTACATTTGTATTTGGGTGATTTGCACGTAACTGTAATATTTGGCAGCGTCACAGAAAACACATTCAAAAAAAAAATTTTTGCTTGGGTATGGATACATTTCACAGGTATATATAAAACCTATTCGCAACCACAAATATATGTACAAATAGATATTATAATTTTTGATAAATTGCGGAATTCTCCCAAAATTTTAGCTCCGTGGCGTGTCCGTTTTTTAAAATTTTAAGTTAAAATTCAGAAATTTTATTGAAGACGCCGAAACTGGAAACGAGAATTTTTGTATTATGAATTATGTATATAGGTGAACAATTTGTACATATAATGCATCTTCTAATACTTCTTATAAAATTATAAAATGTAAAATAGTTTTGTCCACAAATTTTTTCAATTTTGTAATAAGATATTTTTCCCTATAATTTAACTGTTTATGGCACATTTTAATGTTATCTGAGAATTACAATCTAAAATAAGATCCATTAGCAACAAATATCAGTAAAAAAAGGTTCAAAAATTGGAAGTTCTACACTCAAAAACAATTTTTTTTGTAAAAATGTGAAGATCACAAAAAAAGTGATCAGTACTGTGGTATTACTATTCTTTTAATCTAAACACTCTCTGTTGTAATTATTACGATTTTTTTGAAGATTACAATAGAAACAAATTATCTGCCCAAAGAAAAGAATTATTTTGCAGAATTGTCGGAGTTAGGTTAGTTTAAATGTCAAATTTCAGCTCCGTGGTGTCACATAAAATATCAGCTCCGTGGCGCCTGTGGCGTACAGTGTGAAGTTGCAAATTCATGGATCAACAGTTGCTACAACAACACATATTATAGAAGAGGACAGACATAGTTGTGTCCTTTTATATTTCAGTGCTTCGGCAACCGTTGACTTATTAAAAAACACCTTAATATTCGAAAAAAACACGCCTTTACTTTTGGTGCTTAATTTAAAATGTCCTTATGTCAACCATGCAGAAGCACAGTATTACTGTTGATCGTAACACTTTTATTTGTGAATACTTTTCTGAAATTAGTTCATTGCGCTAATTTCATAATGTTATGAAAATAAAATTCTCTGGTTATGTCAAGCTGATAGTAAATAGTAAATATTTTTGCTAGAGCTATTTTTTGCATCAAAATGCTTTTTTTAACTCAGTGATTGATTCAAATTCAGAATTAAAAGAAAATCAACTTTTGCTTATGTTATACTTCCTTCTGAAGGTTTCGTATGAGTTAGTCAATGAAATAAATTTTTTTGTCGGAGTTGTAGTCATTAAAAGTTGTGCACAAAATAGACCCCGGGATGGGGCTACTTTGTGCATTGATCTTTCTGTTTTTATAATGTTACGTAAACATTTTTCGATCCTTTCTTATTCATTAAATCTTTTGTGTAGATATTTCAGAGTAAATTAAGAAAGAATAAGATATTAAACAAAAAATTTTGTAAATATTATACAACAAAATGTAAAATAAAACATTAAGATTTTGCTAAAATCATGATTTATTAAAAATTAACAACCTTTCTTCAAATTTTATATTACTCAGAAAATAAATAACACTTTTTATTTTTAAATATACATTTTACAATTATACATTATGATAATTATAATATTATCATTTAAACAGGTGTAAATAACTTTGAATCTCATCATTTCAATAGGGGCTTTTTTAAACGTTTTGAATATGATATTTTTCAAAAACTTAAAATTAATATTTTAAGGTTAAATGAATAACAATTTAATATCTAATACACTTTTTAAGTTATTAGAGAAACGAGAGAAATAGTTTTAAAACTAATTTGAAAAACTTATAAATATTAATTGAAGTTAATTTTTTGCCGTTATGTTCCTCACCGGTTGAAGTTTTAATCGTTTAAAGGATTTTAATTAAGTTATTTTTGGTTTTTTGACAAAGTTCTTTTTAATAATTTTATTTATTAAATATACCTCGTACATAAAGTAGTACATAAGTAGTTCTAATTTTTTTATAATTATAGCTGTAGTTAACCTGTTCAAATTACAACTATATTATGCCCTAATTTTTGAGGAAAAGTGATATTTAACATTAAAAAAACAACAAATTTTTTCTTTTAAAACTGATCTTGAAATTGCACAGTTACGTGAAAATCACTCATTTAAAAATAATAATTGTTTCCAATTTCGTGGTATTTACAGTTCTTTAATTTTATTATTATTGTTAAAGAGTAAGTTACTTATGTAGCTACTCGTCTAACCAAAAGTATGTCTACTGTATATGGATAGATGCCTCGCTTGGCGATCGTTTAAGGACCAAGGGTAAGTACCCTTGGTTCGCGCCCATTTAGCTTGGTATTTTTCCGGCACGTGAGATAATCTGAGCGGGAGGATTGACGTCGAGGTATAATGATGTGCACTGTCGATTATTGTCCGGTACACACCAGTAGAACTCGACTGTCGATAAACCGGTTGTACTCAGGAGAGGTTTTCTACAGTTTTCCTCTTCACTGGCGAGAAAATCCATTAGACGGGTGGTCCAGGCAAATACACTCCTAATTTTCAAGTCGTTCTGTAGATGCAAAATTTAGTATTAAGTAATTTAAGAATAATGTTTGTAAGGAAAATTTCTACGGTTGTAAAATACTTGTATAGCCAAGATTTTAAGCTTAAGACAGGTGTATAAACAAATAAATAAACCAATTTTGTCCAGGTAAGGAAACGCTTCTGGAGGGACAAAATTAGTTTTTATTACGTTTTTAAAATAGTAATCATTTGGATAGTAAATAGAATATATTAAGCTATTGTCATTTACGTTTCGTGTACATGCAAAGTAATTTCTTGTTATTTTAAGTATTTGTTTGTCAATTTTATTGATAATAGCTAAGTTGTAAATAACTTTACTTGATATGTATTTCTGTAAATTTGATTCAGCTGATCTATATTTTCCTAGACATACTCTTAGGCATTTCCTCTCGAATACTCTGATGCATTTAAATTATACCAAATAGGACACACATATGTTAGTAGGGGTCTGATGAATAACATGTATCACAAGATTTTTATTTTGCAATGTAAGTGTTTGTTATACATTAATCGTCTTAATTTGTTGATTACATTTTTTGCATTTTCTATGACTATTGTTTTATTTGGTACTGGTTCACCGTCATCTTTTCTTTCTTTTATTTGGATATTCTCCCAGTATTTTCTAACATTTTTATTGGTTTTTGAGAAAGGAGTTCTGAAAAAAATGGTTTCTGTCCAAACAGTATCAAAGGCTTTTTCAAGGTCAATTAAACAAGCTCCTATGTATTTTTTATTGTTGAGAGCTTGAGTAACATCTAACATTAATTTATTAATGGCGTAGATTGTAGAGTGCTTATGTCTAAATCCATATTGTTGTTCTGGAATGATGTTTTTATGCGCAAATTTGTGTTAATGAAACTTTGAATACTTTTTCGAATATTTTACTAATATTTAGGAGAAGACTAATTGGTCTAAAATCACTTGGTTGTACACTATTTTTTCCTTTTTTCGGAATAGGGATAATTTTGGATTTTTTCCAATTTTTTTGAAAATGACTGTTGTTGAGTATATTGTTAAAAATAATGCAGTTATCCTCTGTTACTTTGTTTGGTAGATATTTTAGTACAATGTTGGGGATTTAATCAATACCTGTTGACTTTTTATTATTTAAATTACGAAAGTTTTTGTTAATTTATACCCTGAGGTAAAATAGTTTGGAAACACTTTGTCTAATAAGAGAGTGTCATTTGCGTGTAAATTATTACTGAGGTTTACTATTGTCTTATTGTTTTTTTTATCATTTTCAATTTCTTGTTCAAGTGTTACAATTTTATTACAAATTATTTTATTAAGTCCTTCTCTTCCGTAATTTGAGAATTTTTTGTGTGTTTTTAAAAGGTGTTCAGATTATCTTGAGTTTTTTTGCATAGGGATCTTTGGTAAATCTGCATACAGATACCTTGGACTCCGCACTCCAAGGTTATGTGGGGTAAGTAGAATAAAAAGAAAATATAAAATAATAAAATAAATAAACTGCCGACCTACTGCCAGCCCCGACCCACTAAAACCCTTAACCCTTCTTTTGAAGCCCTTTATCTACCCTCGGAACTGTCGTAAGACTTTAGCCTTTGAGGGCGACGCTCCAACTCTGTCGCTACAGAAACCGTGTTCCTTTCCTGCGATTCTCCTGCGTCAATAGTTAAAATTTAAAACCATTTTAATGTCAAAGAATAAAGGAACGAATGTTAAAAACTGTGAAAAGTTAAAATTGTAAACAGACATACAAACAGAAATTAAACAATTAAACATATATAAAATTGTAAAAGAACAAGTTAAATAAAAACACAAATAAATAAATAAACAAATATATAAAAGTGAGAAGAGTAAACATGTAAAAGGACAGTAAAAACCCAAAAAAGTAATTTAAATAAATAAAACAAATTATTCAAAGTTATTCGCTCCTTTTAATAATTCTTATTTACTTTTGGTCCTTGCGAGAGTCTTCTTCGCCTCCTCAAGAGCCGTCCTGAAGACTCTGCATCCTCCGCTGTCTGCAATATGGGTGGTTGACACCTTATTGCCAAACTTTTCAGTGCACAAAAAGCAGCTTGGGCCTCTTTTACAGTTTGCGAACTTATGATCGACTTCTCCGCACTTGAAGCACGCAGTCGATCTGTCCGCCGCCTTACATTCATTTCCTATGTGGCCATAGTCTAGGCATCTATGACACCTAGTGACCAATACTCTCTTCCTAATTGGGCACGACATAAAGTCAATCTTTATGCGTCCCACTTCTTGCAGCCTTTTTGCTTCCTCTGAGTCGGTGACTACAACCGCGAGCTTCATCCCTCGACGATTTGGTCCAAGGACCAAAGGCAATCCAAGTAGCGGATCTCCAGCGTTACCCTTCGATCCACAGACTGTACCTTACCCATGCCTTCCACCGCTTTGGAAACCTCCGCGGTGAAGGCCTCTTTATTGAAGTCGCCTCTGATTTTAATCAGGGGGTCTCCCCTTTTTGTAGCATTTGCAACTACGACCTTTGTGTGGCCAACGTCCGGATCAACCTCCTTACGAAGCTTACCCAAAACGTCAGAAAACATCCGACCTTGAGCCACTCGGATGACCATTGTCGATCCCCTCGCTGTCTTTTGCTCCATTTTTTGACATTCTGACTTCAGTTTATCCTCCGCACTCTTGTCCACATTCTTTGGAGGTGCTTCCTCCTTTTTCTTTTTCATAGTTGCGGCTTGAGTCCCCTCTGGACTGCCGGAACTACGTCTTCTCTTCGGCACGTCTATGATTGCACGCCTTAACTGTCGTTTGTAGCGACGCTGTGTCTGGCAGCGAACCAACTTCTCCCAGCACATCAAAGAAATCAATCATGTCTGGTAGTGGACCCACTTTTCCCAGCCCATCAAAGAAATCAATGATGTTCGGCAGTGGATCCACTTCTCCCAGCACTTAAAAAAACAATGACATTTGGCAGTATTTTTATTATATATATATATATATATATATATATATATATATATATATATATATATATATATATATATATATATATATAATATAATTTTGGTCTAATGTATTTTTAAATTTTTCCCAGTCTGCTTGTCTATATTTAAATTTATCATTGTGTGTTGCTTTTTCTAGAATAAAAACAGTATGTGAATCGTAAGCTACATTAAGAGAATTGCATTGTGATCACTATCATATTTTAATGTTATAAGTCTTTTAGTATTATGTTGTATTTTTCCACGTTGAGTCTGGAGTCTAAGATAGCTAAATCTAAATATGAGTTTCCTCTGGGAAATGAGGAAAGCTTCGAAGTGTATAATTTGAGATTATAATCTATTTCGTTGTCATCTATCCATTTTCGTAAAAATGTTTCTCTAGTGTTAAAGTTTTCATTTGTCCAGCTGTATGTTTGTCATTTAAATCGCCTGTCATTATAAAGAAATTGTCAGGCTCGTCTAAGTTAAGAGATTGAAATAATTTATCAATTTCTTGGTTACAATTTAATCTGTTACCATATGCAGCGTAAATAGATATCCCGGTAAGAAACGTAGAATTGAAAAGAATTCAAAAGTTGTATTCTTCTTAATAGGCGAATTTACCTCGGAGCTCTATTCCACGGGAACCACCATAACTTTAAAAGAATCTATTATTCTGAATTGACTTCACAAAAAAATGAAACGCGCATTCAAAAGAATCAGAATCTACAGCAAATCAGTAGAAATTTCTATTCCACTGAATTGACTCACTACCTCTCAAGATTCCACTAGAAAGTGAGGTTAGGATTCAAATCTTGACGTTAAACATTGAACACATGAAAATTCCTTTCACTAAGAGCATTTTATATTTTATCGTAAGCACTTTGCGTTTTTTAACCATATTTTCACTAGTTTTAATATTAAATTTTAATAGTTTAGCTGTTTGGCACTGAAATTACAATGAAATTCACACGACGCGAAACATAACTGTCACTGCGTTTTATTTTAAGACAATAACTAGAGGAGCTCCTACAGACAATTGGAAAGATTAGGCTTTTCAAAATTATTTGTCAAAAGTTGTATTCCTTTTAATGCACTTCTGAAATTCGAAGCAGTCTATTGAGAAGAATAAACATTTCATATTCACTCGTCGAACATTCTATTCTTTTGAATTGACTACCTAGAATCGTTAGAAGTCGATCTAGTCAATTCAAAAGAATAGAACTCCATATTTTTTTCAAGAACTTTTAATACCATAAAACTTTGCGCATTAAGAAAAATAAAAAATTTGTATTCTTTTCTATCTGCAAATCGACGTGAGCAATAGAGAAGAATTGATTTTTCTAAAATTTTGATGGTTCCCGTGGAATAGAGCTTCGAGAAAAATTCGCGTATTCAGAATAATTCAAAATTCTCGTTTTCAAGCATATTTTCTGAAAATTGAATTCTTTTCTATTCTACGCTTCTTACCGGGATTACAAAAAGCCTTTGACTGTTAGGTAAATGAATTTTTATGATTACAGTTTCTAGATTTTGAAATTGTTCTATTTCCGATAAAATTATTTGTTTAAATTTATATTCCTTTTTAATGATTACACAGGCACACAAAAAAATAAACCCAGTCAAAACCCAGAGGTTACACCCCCCTATCCCCATGTTTTTGATGTCGCTGAAACCGAATATGACCATGAAAAATTTTCCTCATCGGCCATTTTCCCGCTACCACCCCCTTACACCTGCTCCCGGGGGTTGGAATTTCAGTTTAAAAAAAAGTGGAGTAGGATGTCTATTCCTATGTTTTTTGGGTTTGCTTAAACCAAAAAAGACTACCAAAAACAAATTCTTCCCTCCCTTAACCCCCTACAACCTCTTTATCAACCCCGGGGTGATGGGTCGAAATTCGAATTTTCACGAAAAGTCGATTACGGTGTCTAAACCTACGTTTTTTGGGTCGCTGAAACCAAAAAAGACTACCAAAATCAAATCCTTTCCACCCCCGACCCCCTACAACCCCCTGCAATAATTTTTTTTTAAATAAAACGAACCGATTTTTGGGAAATTGAAAATTAAATATTAATTATCAAAAATTATTGCAGGGGGTTGTAGGGGGTCGAGGGTGGAAAGGATTTGATTTTGGTAGTCTTTTTTGGTTTCAGCGACCCAAAAAAACGTAGGTTTAGACACCGTAATCGACTTTTCGTGAAATTTCGAATTTCGACCCCCCACCTTTCGGGTGTTAAGGGGGTTAAGGGAGGGAAGAATTTGTTTTTGATAGTCTTTTTTGGTTTTAGCGACCCAAAAAACATAGGAATAGACACCCTACTTCACTTTTTTTAAAACTGAAATTCCAACCCCCGGGAGCAGGTGTAAGGGGGTGGTAGCGGGAAAATGGCCGATGAGAAAAATTTTTCATGGTCATATTCGGTTTCAGCGACACCAAAAACATGGGGATAGGGGGGCGTGACCTCTGGGTTTTAACTTTTTTATTTTTTTGTGTGCCTGTGTTATTGCTACTCCCCCACTTAATGTAGCGTTTGGTCGGTCTCTTCTAATGACTATATAGTTTTGAAAGTCTATTTTATAGGGATTGGGTTTAATTTAATTTCACAAAGTATCATTATGTCTGGGTTATGTATGTCAGGGTTTTTTGTATGTTTTGTGGTATACCTTTTTGTAAGATCTTTGCTTAAAAGGATTCAGAAATAGTAAAATTTTAGTACATTCGTTTCTTTACCATTTTATTATTTCTTATTGATTCTAGTCTCTCTTATATTCTACCTTTTAATTCTATTCTTATTTCACGGCCTTTATAGGAAGATAGATGACCATACTTTTTACACGTTACGCAATATACTTGCTCTCTTTCGTTGGCATTAATGGGTTGCAGAACTTTACAATTACCTGGTTCATGATTTTCATTACATTTAACGCATCTATAATCTAAATGACAATTTAAAGCTACGTGTCCAAGTCTTTGACTTTTTTACACAGAATTCTTTCTGATGTTTTCAGCTTTTTCCATCTGATAACTTGATAATTAACATACTTTATTTTATGTAAATATACCTGTGTCGCTGGTTGGTGACAACTGCACTAGATAAAAAGGCAAGATTTTGTTCTCTTTTTATGATTTTAGTGTCGTAAATCTTGAAACTTTAAGAAATTTAATATTTACTGAATTAAACGTTTTTAAATTTTCAAGAATATTTATATGGTTTAGTATTTGAATCTAGACCTTTTAAGATAAATGATTTTACTTTTTCTTCTTTTAGTGTATATGTAAAGAATTTGGAGTTTGTAACCTCGAGTGTCATTTTGACTTTTTTATAATCATTGATATTTTCGGTATATAAAGAGTGCTTATCTTTATTAATTCTTTTAATGTGAAAATTTTTTGAATCTAATTGTCTTTGCATAAGGCTTACCATAGTTGTTTGCTCTTGTCCATATAATTATAATGATCGGAGGCGGTTTACCTGAAGTACCCTTGCTGGTGGTCGTGTTGATTGCTTTATTGGGGGCAATTTGTCCTTGAATGTCTACCTCTTCTTTCGTGTTTTTAGAAGATGTAGGATTGATGAAAGGTACTGGTTGCTTATTTTTTCATTTTTAATTGTTGTACAATTTTTCATCTGTTGTTGGGAAAAATCCGTTACCGCTTCATCTGTTATTTTCCTGTTTTATAGCTGCACATCTGTTTTCATTTCCAAATTTGGGTTTTTATTGTGGATTTTTTCTAGTATGTTAATCCTCTCAGTTTGCTAATGTATCGTTTGTAGAAGTTCTTCTATCATCTTCTGTTGATTCATGTTACTGGTCATGATTTCATCGTATTTTTCGATATAAATTTTTATATTATTTACCAAATGTAAAATTTTATTATTTAGAAAAACAATAATTCCCCTCCTTTTCACAAATAATATCCCATGTAGAAATGAAAGATCTAATCGACGTCTAAAACGTCTATCTATGTAAAATCTTAATCGAGATCTATATGGACGTCGAATTATAGTTAAGTATATAAAATATTTTGTGCAACACTAACATCTAAAATTGAATTTTACACACGGAAAACTGTGTGTAAAATGTCACTTTTTTGAACAGTGCGTAAAAGTAACTTTTACGCAATGAAATCACTTTTACGCAGTGTTGGGTCTTTTTAATGATTATGTACCTATACATACATTTGTATATTGTATAACTAGTGGTGAACGAGAGTGATTTATACTGTACTGAACTGTATATTACTATACTCTTCCGTCCAGTACTATACTAGACTATAGTACTACTATACAATTGTAGTATAGTATAGTATAGTATAGTATAGTATAGTATAGTATAGTATAGTATAGTATAGTATAGTATAGTATAGTATAGTATAGTATAGTATAGTATAGTATAGTATAGTATAGTATAGTATAGTATAGTATAGTATAGTATAGTATAGTATAGTATAGTATAGTATAGTATAGTATAGTATAGTATAGTATAGTATAGTATAGTATAGTATAGTATAGTATAGTATAGTATAGTATAGTATAGTATAGTATAGTATAGTATAGTATAGTATAGTATAGTATAGTATAGTATAGTATAGTATAGTATAGTATAGTATAGTATAGTATAGTATAGTATAGTATAGTATAGTATAGTATAGTATAGTATAGTATAGTATAGTATAGTATAGTATAGTATAGTATAGTATAGTATAGTATAGTATAGTATAGTATAGTATAGTATAGTATAGTATAGTATAGTATAGTATAGTATAGTATAGTATAGTATAGTATAGTATAGTATAGTATAGTATAGTATAGTATAGTATAGTATAGTATAGTATAGTATAGTATAGTATAGTATAGTATAGTATAGTATAGTATAGTATAGTATAGTATAGTATAGTATAGTATAGTATAGTATAGTATAGTATAGTATAGTATAGTATAGTATAGTATAGTATAGTATAGTATAGTATAGTATAGTATAGTATAGTATAGTACTACTTAAATACTACTAAACTTCTTTCCTCATACTTTAACCTCGAAAGTTGCAGTTTTAGACCAGGCGTTGGGAAAATATATACGCTATGTATGTATACATGTATATTGTTTTTTGTTTTATTCATCTAAATATTTGTATAAAGGGGGAGGGTGCAGGTGAGTGTTGCTAAAAGTGTTGTATGACACTCGTGCATAAAGTTGATTATACGAGTGTGATTTCGTTATACATACATTATTATTATTGTCACAGATAACAAAATATGTTTTACTTATTTTTGCAAGAAATATTTGAATAAATTTTTTTAAAAATAGGAAAAAATTTTTGGCACATTCAAAAAATAAACAGAGTGAGTTTTTTTTCACTTTTTTGCCAAATATTTAATATATTCAATATTACATATTGAAATTTAATTTTAATAAATTATATTAAAAGCAAATTTTTTCATCGCTTAAAATTTTTTTAAATGTAGACTGTTTTTTTATTTTTAATGTTTCTCTTTATATTAAAAAAATGTTTTCAAATATTTAAAAAAAGTAAAACATATTCCTGTTATCTGTGGTAGATACAGATTTATATTTCCATTTGTTTTTCTAAACTAGAACTTTTTTTTTAATGAATCCCCTTTTTCCCATAATATTTTTTTAAAAATATAATGCATCCACCTCATCTTTCATTTTTTAAATTTTTATTGTACTTTTTTGTAATTCTTCGAAGATTTCATCTTTTTCTTTTTTGTACGCCTTTAATTCTGAAAAACAAAAAATCTCAATTTAAGTAGATAATTTCTGAATTTTTTATTATTTATGAAAAAAATTGAGTTTAGTGAAAGAATTTTGCTATTTATAAAGATAATAAAAATTTTGACGAGAATTTTAAAAAAATTTTGTTCATAATTAAAGTTTTGTGGAGAATTTTATTTATTATAACGAAAATAATTAAATCCCTGCACAACATTGTATTATCTACACGGAGAAAACTTATTCCTGAAATTTCACTGAATTTAGTTCGGTAAAACTGGGATGAACTGTCGAAACAGTAATTTTTCAAGAACTAGACTGTAAAAGAAATTTCATTGAAAAATAATGTAAAAAGCATAAACCTTACGATACATAATGTATTGACGCTTCACTTACAGTTCGGTAAAACGTAAGCTAAGTGCTCGCTACATTCACATTTATTGAATAGTTCGGTAAAACGTAAGATAAAGTATTCGGTAAAACTAACGAGTTGCAATTTATTGAATAGTTTGGTAAAACGTAAGCTAAAGTTTTCGGTAAAATGCAATCAGTTGCAATTTATTAAATAGTTCGGTAAAACTTGAAGAATAAAAATAATGTTACTTCAGTAGATCTATATTAATACTGCCGTAACTCTCAATTTCCCTACTTCAATCACTACCTAAACCCCCTACAATTGTTTACGAACAAGCAAATAAGGAAGTAAGTGAGCAGAAAAGAAAAAAAGCAAGTAAGCATATAAGTAGGTAAAAAGTAAGCAAGTAAGCAAATAGGGGAGTAAGTAAGGAGGAAGAAAATAAAAGCAAATAAGTAAGTAAGAAAGCAAGTTTTGTATTTTCTTTTTGTATGATTTAAAAACATTTATTACATGAAGGGCAGAGTCTCACAATAGCGTAGTAAAACGGATATAATTGCTAAATAAATGTTCAAGACTTGAATATCCTAACCTTACATTTGTTTATTTTATTATTTTATTTCTTTACTATATTTATTATCGACTTTTTATTAATTCTTTTTTTATTACTTTTGTAATTTTAAAAAGTTTTTATTTTAATTGTTATAATTTTTTTTACTATTTTACTATAATATGTTGACTTATTTTATTGTTTCATTTGTTTATAATATTTTATTTTACTATTTTATTATTTATTGATTTACTTATTATATGGTTTTATTTATTTACTGTTAATTTTTTGATGTTTTTTCATCTTTTTTTAAACGTTATTTTTATTTATATTTGTTATTCATTATTTATTTATTTAAATATTGAGATACATATTTTACATAATTTTTTTAGGGTGAAGAATATATGTCAACGGCAGATAAAATAGTTAAAGGAAAAACATTCGAGCCTGTGGAATTTTGTTGTAAGCGCTTAAAATGTTATGAAACTATTTTAATAAAAAATCAAGAGGAGTTTCACTCTACATTCTGGAGACTTGTAGATTACGATCAACAAAATATTTATTTGAGTACAATTCTAAAATGTAAAAATCCGAATAATAGTGATGATTCTAATCATAAACAAAAATTAATAAATTGGAATTATGAGTTTCCTAATGAGGAAAAAAATATTCCAATTTGTCTTAAATTTCTTTATAAAGTACTTAGAGTTGGAGTTAAATGAATTAGAATTCTGTAAGGAAAAATATTTAAAAAAGAAAATGTGTGTGACATGAGGGGTGGTTATCGCAATAATCGAAATATTAATTTAAATGAAGATTTAAGACAATTAATTGAAATACATTGTGATAGTTTGCCACACCGAAAATCTCATTATAAAAGAGAAAGCGCAGAGTTGCAATATTTCACTAATCCGGATTTGAATTTAAAAATAATGTAGGGGAGACTGGGGTAAACCTGCTCACTAACGATCGTACGCTATGAACTCAACTTAAGATGGAGATATATTGGTACTGTGAATAGTACTTAACATTCAACTTATATTAACGAACTTTCGTTTAGATTCATGAATCCAACATATAATCGGAGGCGATCAAATGTTCTTGGAGGTGTCAGAAAAAAAACGTTTTTTGGAGTTTTAAGTTTTTCGATCATTATTTTTGAGTCTTAATTTACCTGGCAAATTTTTTTTGTTAATATTGATGTCCTTTTTCGAAGTACATATATGGAACGTTCCATGTCAAGCAGATCAGTGTTCTGTACATAAATCTATAGGACCAATTTTAACGTTTAACGTCTAAAAATGTTTATCTTGAAGTACTCTAGCATTTACAATCTGGCCTTTTCAAAAATCCAAAATGGCGGCCAAGTTATGACACATTATATGTCTAAAAAGTAGAAAATATCTAATTAAAACATCATTTAAGAAGAAAAAAAATGTTCGAATTGTCATTACATTGATCCCTAACAGTGCTAGAGGTTCACAAAATCAAAATATATTGAGATTTTTCACAATTTTCACAAATACAAAATGGCGGATCCAATATGGCGGACTATTTTTTTTAAATGACCCAATTTACTCGAAACATGTGACTCGGGGGTTTTTATGGTCGCTGATTTCAAATCTGAACTTAATCGCCCAGTTCGAATGTCGAAAAACCGACATTCGAGTTAGCCTAGTTCAAATGTTGAATATTCGTCATTCGAACTAGCCCAGTTGTCCAGTCCCTTTAAGCTGAAAAATGCTTTTTCACACTTGTTGATGTTACACTTAAGGTGCCATGTTTCGAAATAGTCAGTTAGTTTCGCAAACAAGTTTTGCAGTTCCAACTGTGCTTCCGTTACTAGTTTTTTAGTCACGTAAACTATTAGGTCGTCCGCGAAACCTATGCCACGTTTTTCTTTATTTTTATTAATTTCGAACAATCGGAGGATTTCGGCTTTAAAAATGTTAAACAATAATGGAGAATTAACTGCTCCTTGTTGGAGACCATTATTTAATACGAACTTTATATTGGATTTGTCATCCCCGTCTTGTATTACAATTTTTTTGCCCCGAATTAAGTTCCACAAGGTACGCAACAAATGAGGCGGACACTCTTTTTTTATTAACTTGAAAGAAAGTCTGTCCAGCCATACCGTGTCAAAAGCCTTTTCCAAGTCTATCAAATAGGCAGCGACCAGCTCGCCCCCCGACAGAGCCTCATTTACATCGGAAGTGAATTATATACTATATATACTTTGCTCATGTTGGGGAGCAGGCTGATCGGCCTGTAGCTAACAGGATGACTCGGATCCTCTCCCTTCTTGCATAGCGGTTTAATTTTAGCTATTTTCCAGTTTTCTGGAAAATGGATAATATTTAGCATATTGTTTATTAAGCGACTTTGCTTCCGTACGCTTTTAGGTCCTGCGGGCAAAGGCAAAAAATACAATATCTCCGAAAGTGTTAGAGTCTCTATCAATTTTTTTTTGAAAAATACTCTTGAAATCCTAAGAAATCGAAATATTGTTTTTAGAAAAAAATTTAAGATACGCTTATCAAAGAAAAATTTGTTTAAACAATATTTTTTAAATTTTTTATTTAAAAAAAAGAAATTTTTTTTGCAAATTTTTTTATTAATTGTTAGTAAATAATAAGTAATCCCTGAAAAAATCATTTAAATCCATCTATTTTTCTCTGAGATATTGCGTTTTCAAAATTTCAAAAACAAATTTGAAAACCCTGTAGATTCGTAAATTTTTTAAAATTCGCTTTTGGAATTTTTATTCACATGTATTCCCCTCCAATTTCTTAAAGTTTTATCAAAATCGAAGAACTAAGGGACAACTTTGATCTGTTAGGCATGATTTGATATTATTTTTTGTAAAAAACTTAACAGAAACTAACGTTAAAATGCAAATAAATAAGAAAAACAAATAAATTTAATTTTAACAGAACGTGCGTTAAAGAGTGAGGTATACATAGTAGTATTTTAATAATTTTCAAAATAATTTACTACGGATATTATATAAAATTTACAGAAAATTTAGAAGTTCATTGTAATTACAATGTTATAGGTGAAAGAATGAATATCAATTATTGGTAGATGGTAATTAATGTAAATCATTTTACCTTGATTAATAAGCATTTTTTATATTTGTATAACAAAAAGCAATTCTTATTAAATATTTTAGATTTAACCCATTAACGCCCAACTCGTAAAAATTCTTTGGTCATTTTCAAGCTACGTTTATAAATAAAACGGTGGACAATTTATACCAGAGGTACATTCTCTAAAGGTTTTGGAGGTGCTCTTTCCGATTCCGGTGTCAAAAATAAATTTCGTCCAAATAAAAATTAAATATGGCGGTTTTAATGTCAAAAAACACCAAAAAAAGTTCATTTTTTCAAGTTTGAGATTTTTTTTCACCTCGAAAAAGTGTAAGAATAAAATTATATTTTCAACCATCGGTGCATAAAAATTATACACTTTCAAGAAAAGTAAAGTAGAATTTAAAATTTCAAGATGGCGGACCAATATTAATATTCGTAATCAGCGACACCAAAAACCCCCGAGTAACAAATTTGAGGCGAATTCATTGACTTTTCGGCAATATGAAGAATATTGTCTAAAATTTTAAAATTTTACTTTAGATTTGATGCCATGTTGGTCCGCCATCTTGAAATTTCAAATTCTACTTTACTTTTCTTGAAAGTGTATAATTTTTATGCACCGATGGTTGAAAATATAATTTTATTCTTACACTTTTTCGAGGTGAAAAAAAATGTCAAACTTGAAAAAATGAATTTTTTTGGCGTTTTTTGACATTAAAACCGCCATATTTAATTTTTAATATATATATAAATAAATATATATATAAATATATATATAAAAAATATATATATAATATAATATATATAATATATAATATATATATATAATATATATATATATATATATATATATATATATATATATATATATATATATATATATATATATATATATATATATATATATATATATATATATATATATATTAATATATATATATATATATATAATATATAATATATAATATAATATATATATATAAGATATATATATAAATTTTACAATAATAACGAAATAAACTACAACGTCGTGAACAGTCTTAAATAGTTTATCATCGAAACGGCCCTAAAAAGGCTATTCGTCAATATAATTTGTTTAGATATTAGATCAAAAGATAACAATGGTTTGTGTAGTATAGTGTATTGAAAGTATATACAACAATAATAATGATTTATATATTAGAAAAGCGCATTAATACGAAAAACTAATAAATCAGGCTTGAGAAGAGAAAAAAAATTTTAAAAAGCAATATGTTGTCGATATAATAGGTTTACAGGGGCTACCTTAACCACTCATACCCAGGCGGAAATTTCCCACTGGCAGGGTACCGCGCCTGTACAGACGTCGGTAAGACTGTACTGGCATGGGTCCGCCTGACGACCAGAGCGGTGCAGACATTGTACTGGAACCTGACAATGTGTTGTAGTGGCTATTTTGTATAGGGTCAGGCTTATCCAAACGGATCAGATAAATTCAAAATTTTTTTTTTAATGAAATATCTTTTATTCTTATCTTTATGTGACAAAAATAATGTCATTAAAAATATTTAAAGCAAAAAAAATTTTTTGTTATAGTTATTAACAATTAAAGTTTTTAACAATATTAAATGAAAATATTTTTTTCTAGAGTTCTTTTTAACCGATTTTAAAATATATTTCGTTTAAATTTTTTTTTATTTTTTATTGTTTTTTAAATTATTTATTTATAATATTATAATAAAAAACAGTCTTCTTCACGCTATACGTAAAATTAAAAAATACTATTGTACACGGAAAAAAAAGTACGTGAATCCTTCCTTGACAGTGCTTGACTTTTGGATAGGACACAAAATACAAGGCTGCTCCATATACTTTTTATTAGAAAATATAAGAAAGTCCTAGAATTATTCTAGTACTTTAATAAGGATTTAAACATAATTTAAGTATTAATGACGTCTTGTCATTAATACACGACGGCATAAAAAATTTTTAATTAAAAAAAAAGCCAACAGCACGCGGTATTCCCAAGCGGTCACCCATCCAAGTACTAACCGCGCCCAAAGATGCTTAACTTCAGTGATCGGACGAGAACTGGTTTTTTCATCGTGGTGTGGCCGTTGCCTATGTACAGTAGTGTTCAATGAAGCCTTACTCGGACGAACGTGTTGCACTCATATATACCCATGAGTGCAACACGTTCATTGAACACTACTGTACTTAGGTGTTGTAAAAGTTTCACATTAGTACATGGACAAACTATCTATTTTTTTTTCTTGTAAATAACTTCTTTATCGATTTTTACACTTTTCAAATAAGTTAGCTTTCAATTTGAAATTTACTCACTTTGAAGAAATTTTTATCTTAACTGTATTTGAAATTTTTTCTAAGTTTTTTTTAATGAATTTTTTCGTTTCGTCATTACATATTCCCGTTTCTTAATATTTTTGTAGAAAATTTTCATATTGAAATAATTTGCATTATTTCTATTTCTTAATTACAATTGTTTTAATAAAATTCAAAGTTTTTTAAAAATAACAGAAAAAAATGTTTATAAATTCTATTTCTCAATTACAAAGTTTAGTTGAAAATTTTTAGAATTTTTAGAAAATAAAAAATCTTTAATTTAAAAAAATAAAGGAAAATTTTTTAATTTTTATTCGAACACACCCATAACTTCTTTTTTAAATAAATATTTAATTATTATTTTTTCATAGGAATTAAAATTTTTAAAGTTTCCAATTCAAACCTGTTTAAAATTCAACAACTGTTCTGCCTTAAATCCCTTTTTCAAATTCTTTTTTTGTTTCACTTGAAGGCGGCTTGGTGTCACAAATATAACTGAATTTTCCTCGTTTTTGGCAATTACTCATTCATTCTCCCTACCCATTGCTTATCAATCGCGTGGCGACAACAACTGATAAGAGAATTTATTATTATTTTTATTATTATTATTTATATTTATTTATAGGCAACATTTATTTATTCT
Source organism: Leptopilina syphax (assembly GCA_032872505.1). Lineage (NCBI taxonomy): Eukaryota > Metazoa > Arthropoda > Insecta > Hymenoptera > Figitidae > Leptopilina > Leptopilina syphax. The sequence goes on along the minus strand of CM065471.1, from coordinate 6,441,129 downwards.
TCAATTAAATATATACGTATTAGAAAATAAAAACTTCAAATAAAATTCAATTAAACTTTTTCAAAAAAATTAATTCTATACAGAATTATCAGTTAAAAGTATTAAAAATTCCAAATTTTAAAGATTTTAACTTGAAACCATTTCAAAATTTAATTGTTTCTAAAAATTCACGCTTGATGCATTTAATATTTATTTACTTACAATCTAAAAACTTTTAATTAAAATTCATTTTTAAATCAATTTTTATCAGAAAATTCTAAGAGAATTCAATTACCCAGGGTGATTGTGCGTACCTATTACTATACGAGTGCCCCATTTACTACGAATTTCATTAAAAATATTAAAGTAAAACTTTATTTTACATATAATAGTTTATAAAATATCTATAATAAAACTTTAATTTATATTAATTGTTATTTTTAATGAAAAATTCTTTTAAAAACTGCATTTTAATACGTTTTATTTAACTTTGAAAATCGCTAGTTTAGATCAGAGCACAAAAAGTTAGATTAGTGAGTTGATAGTGCTTTCAGAAACATAAATATATTTATTTATTTCGTGAACAAATATTTAATGTTAAGTTATTTCTAAATAAAGCAATAACATTAGTTTTTATAAATTTAAAGAAAATTTTATGTTTTTAACATTTTTATTATTTAATTTTAAACGTAGAATTGGACACAGGATTTTTCGCGCTTGCGTTTATTTCTACGCCGGTGTCACACAACCTGAAATATATAGTGGTTGACAGTTCGTGTTTGTTTATAATGTTTGTAGTGAACGCAATGAAAATAATTTTTAGCTAATATATAAAAGTATTTTATAGTTTTTATTATTGTGAAAACTATACAAAAGCACAATGCTAACGATTAGGATGCAATATACGAAGGAAAAGTAACTAAAGTTTTTGTTGAATAAATAAAAAAGATGATTTAAACATATAACCTCTATTAATTCTCTAATTTAATTTTGCTATTTAAATAAAAATAAATATTTGTTTTCATATTATGAATAACGTTTTATATAATAAAATAATTAAATGTATTATTATTTTGTTCTTTTGAAATAAATTAAAAGCTAAAATCTAGGTTATTAAATAATAATTTCAATTATAGTAATAATACTTAGCATTTGGAACGTTCGTAATAATTCACGAGTATTAGTGAATGCACGCGTAGTATTTCAAGCAAATTCGTAGTAATTTACACTTGTGCACTTTTTTTTAAATATTCCTTTGTTTAATACAAGGGCGAGTCCACGTCAGAAATATCATAATCTGCAAGTGGTTCGTAGATTTTAATGAAAATTCGTAAAATAATAGTACACTATGAGAGAAATTAGTCAGCAAAAGGAATTTTTAAAATATAATAAATTGTAGGAGTTATAATACTTTAAATTTTGACTCCAAATTTTCTTGATTCTTTTATATCTTTAGCAAATTTCAACCGATTTTGATAAATCAAAAACCAATTTTTTCAGAAAATTATGTATTTTCAGAAAATTATGCAGCGAAAATTTAAATTTATTATTTAGATAGAAAAAAAAAGAAAATAAAATTTCAATTACATTTTTTTGCGATTTCGACCCATTTTTTTTCTTTTTTTCTTTTTTAATAATGTTTCCCTTTATTTCATCTTTAATTTAAAAAAAGATCACCCTGGAGACTTTATTAGATCTGGAGATATTATTATTTTAATATCATCATCTCAAACACAATTCGTAACAAGATTTATGTTTCTACCTTCATCTGTTTTTTTAACATTTATTGTAATTAGAAATTATTTCCCGAAAAAAATATTTTTTTTAAATTTCTCTATTAAATAAAGTGAATATTGAATGGAATTGTTATTTTATTAGCAGATTTTAGAAATAATTGTTCATTTCAAGTAAAAATAAAAATATTTAATTAAAATGAAATTTAAATAATTAATTAAATCAGTTGTTTTATTACTCACTTAATAACTGTTATATAATATAATAAAATAAATAATTTTACAAACAATGCTTTATTTAGTTAACATTTTTTTAATTAAAAATTTCAAATATTGAAAAAACTATAACAAACCAAAAAAAACAGAATTATTGTAATTGTTCGATATAAATACATCTATGTGCCTGAAATCTTTATCGCTTTCGTTTTGATGATTCTTCGACCTGAAAGTCAAAGGTTTCTTCAGCAGCAGAATAATTTCTACATTGAATTGTCTTATTTGCAATTGGAATAAAAGAATGGAATGATCGTGTTCCTGGAATTGCTAAAGCTTTGCTGAAGCGATTTTTTAAACTTCGAGATTTCTTGTCATGTTCTTTTTGGGAACAAAAAATAAACTTTATTTTTTCAAAAGCATCAATACCCCATTTGTACAAATCTTCAGCCGTTAATATTTGTTTATCGCTTGGTCTTTGCAAACTCGCTCGTCCAGCTTCACGCTTAACTTTTCCTCCAATTCCATCACAGGGACTCTTCCCGTGAGAAGTCGCAAAAAAATGCCACTGGGCTTCAATTTCAAAATCATGTTGATGGTACAAGAGGTTAATGAAATTACTCTTATTTTTATATTGGGCAGCTGCGCCATCAGTGAAGTAAATTATCTTCTTGACAGTATGATTTTTCTTCAGATCAGCAATGATTTTCTCCATGAACAGGTAAACTGCGTTTGTGTTGTGTTCCAAATCTTCAGAAATGATTGCATAACTTTCGCATTGACTTTTGCCATATTTTTTGTAATAAATTACAGCGGGATGAATTGTGATCTGTTTCTTATTCCAATATTCACTTTGAACTGCGTTTTGAATAACGGTCTGATAATTTTGAGCAAAATCGAACAATATTATAAATTCACCTTCTTCAAGATTTTGTTTGCTTTCTTTAAGAAACTTGCTTTGACTTTTGGCGATGAAATCATGCTTAAGAAGATCAAGTAAATGTTCAGAAAGTTCTTCCAAATATTTCTCAGCAGACACACTGATAGTTTCAAGCGATGTACGATCTGTTGATATCCATTTATGGTAAGTAATTTTTTCGATAAAATGATTCTCGAAAATTTTGCGTACATTTTCAATGACAGATTTTACTCCAGGACAAGATTTACACTGACCTAAAAAACAAGAAGGTGTATTCGGATCACAAACCATTTCAGATAGCATAGTTTTATATGATCCCAAGAACTGCACCGATTGATCATTAGCAGTTAGTTTAGCTAAATTTGCCCCATCAATTAGTAGTTTGGTATTTTCATGATTCTTGCAAACACAAATGGCATGAGTTCCACTTGATCCAGCGAAGACGCATTCCTTCGGTCGTAACTCAGCAAATTTAGAAAAACCAATCTTTAATTCAGGATAGTGTTCTTTGAAGTTAGCATAAATTTCTTTTAAATTTCCTAAAATTAAACGTTTTTGGAGAAGATTTCTTGAGCCGTCAATTTTTACCGACACACAATCCTTTTTTCCTGGCAACATTCTACTTATTTCGCAATCATAATAAAAATTTCGTACAGTTGTCAGAGTTTCTTGCGGGAATGTTTTACCTGGTCTAGGATTAGGAGAAGAATCAATGCCACAGTTTACATGTAAATTAACAGCTTTACGGGCTAAACTATATGGAACGTCAAAAACTTTTACTATTTTTCGGATTTCCCAACTTTTTGGTACTATAGTTAAAAGTTTCACTGCCTCTGATTTTTTCGGTTTGGTATTTAATTTTTCTTTTATCTCATTAATGAGTTTTTCCACATCATTTTGATACGTGTTTGCTTTCATAAATTTAAAAACGTTTTTTAAAAGTTCATCAAGCGTCACTTTTATTTCATTAATTTTTTTCAATTGTCCCGTTTTTGTTCGCAGATCAGAATTAACTTTAATCGATGAAAGATGTAAAATTGACAAAATCTCATTTAATTTTGAGATGCATTCTTCTCTACTATCTCAATCTTCTATATTATATAAATCATCATTTTCATTTTCAATTGATTCATCAAATTCCTCATATCTCATGTCTTCGTCAGTTTCAGGCACAATTTCCATTTCCTTCATCGAATTATTACTTGTTGACGCTGGTGTAAAATCAGGCAAATATTTTGGTATTTTTAAACGGCATGTATTGCAAATGTACGATTCCAAACTAACCGAATAGGCTTTACTAATTGAGTCAGAAACAAGACGAAGCTTCTCTCTACCAACTTTTTTATGTGGTTTCATTTTCAACGGATTGCAGCAATTCGGAAACATTGTAAAGTATTTAACAAAACGAAGCCTGCAAAAATATATTTTTGTCAAATTTTTAACCTAATAATAATACTAATGAAATTTGAACGCAAAAAACTATTTATGAAAAGATAATAACTTACCTGTCAATCTCAATATATAAAGAAAATTGATAAATATTTTACATTACACACCGAAACAGGTTAAATAAACAAATAATAGAGATTTATAACCCTGAAAATTTTATATAAACAAATGAACATAAATACATAGGCTATTCTGTGGTCATTAAATTGCTGATGCTCGATCATAATTAAAATAATAATATCTTAAGATCTAATAAAGTCTCCAGGGTGATCTTTTTTTTAAATTAAAGATGAAATAAAGGGAAACATTATTAAAAAAGAAAAAAAGAAAAAAAATGGGTCGAAATCGCAAAAAAATGTAATTGAAATTTTATTTTCTTTTTTTTTCTATCTAAATAATAAATTTAAATTTTCGCTGCATAATTTTCTGAAAATACATAATTTTCTGAAAAAATTGGTTTTTGATTCATCAAAATCGGTTGAAATTTGCTAAAGATATAAAAGAATCAAGAAAATTTGGAGTCAAAATTTAAAGTATTATAACTCCTACAATTTATTATATTTTAAAAATTCCTTTTGCTGACTAATTTCTCTCATAGTTTACTATTATTTTACGAATTTTCATTAAAATCTACGAACCACTTGCAGATTATGATATTTCTGACGTGGACTCACCCACAAATTAAATTATTTTTATGACCCAAAGATTTTTTTTAGTTCTAAGAAAGATTAACTACTTAGTAAAAAAAAATTAGAAAAAAATTAAGATTAAAAGCTTCAAATAATTCTTTAAACGTGGCTGATTTTGAAACACGTATGGTAATACACGCACAATCACCATATTTAAAAACAAATTTTGAAATAATTGAATTCTTTTGACGAATTTTAATAAAAAATGTTAAGAATAATTAGTTTTCGAGGAATTCGATTAAAATTGCAGGTATTAAAAATAATTGAAATTATGCGATGAGTTTTATTACTTATGAAAATAATTCAATCCCTGTAAAAAATTTTATAATTTTTGAAAATAATTGAATTATTGCGAAGAAATTTATAAAAACTTAGTTTGTATATTTATTTAAGTAGTAAACGGGGTTGAACATAAAAACAGTGCATTTTTATTATGAATAAATAAATTTTTATTATTTTTGAAAATAATTAAATTTTTGTGTAGGGTAATGTCACCTTGAGTGGACCGCTTAAGCTTTTTTCGAAACAATTCTTTATGTAAGCAAATTAATCGGAAGTTTCTATTCCAAGCTTTAGTTTAGATCCCTAAATAAGTGTTTATACCATAATAACTTTGATTTTTTTTATTTGGAAAAAAATTTGACTTTTTAAAAAAAGCTAATTTTTAAGGAATAAAAAAAAGTGTAACCTTGAGTGGACCACTCCTAAAAAATTGCAAAAGTTATTCTAAATTTTTTAATGTATTTAATATTTCTGATATATTAAAACAAAATTTATGTTTATGCAGCTTCAGACCATGTTTGTGTCGCAATGTTTACAAGTGAAATAATTTTTAATAATTTTGGCACATATCACATCAATATTGCAACAAAATTAATAAAGAACATAAAACATAGTTTTAAACCGATTTATTGTCAATTTATATCCACAAAAATGGTAAACTGACATTGCAAATGGAAAAAACAGTCAGTCCACTCATTGTCACAAACAGTGGTCCACTCATGGTGACATGCAACTTTTTATGGCAACCACCACAATTTTTTTTTTGAATCAAAATTATCACTTAATTAAACTAAGAATATAACGTATATGTTTATTGCGGAACTTAATTTCTTACTGTTTCAAGATGCTGTGCTGCTATTCACACTATTTATTTTACGTTTCCGCTGTCAGTTGACTTAAAAGCTCAGGCGGTCCACTCAAGGTGACATTACCCTAGAATTTTATCAAATTTTTTTTTTTAAATAATTGAATTCTTCTGGAAAACATTATTAAAATAGTAGATATTGAAAATCATTGAATTAAGGAAAATTTTTGAAAATAATGGGATTTTAGAGAAGAATTTTTTTTAAAAGATAAATCAAATGTTTACGACAATTTCTTAGAAAAATTTTATTACTTTTGAAAATAATTGAATTTCTACAATCATTTGTTACTTCTCCAATATTCAAAGTTTTTTGTGTTTTTAACTAAAATTCTTTTATAAATCAATTAGGGGAGGATGGGGCAAGGATAGTTAGTTGCTGTTATGTTTAGACGGCTTGCTCAAAAATCGCGTAATTCATAGTATATTCGCGTTTTAACACCAAAAGATGATTGGAAAAATTGCAAGTCAATCTGTCACCGTTTGCGAAGTAAGGAGATTATTTTTGAAAAAAATTTGTTTTGCTAAAATGTCAACGTAATGTTTATCATATTGTTTTCTACATTAGAATTTCAGAAATATTTTTTACGTAAATGTTTTCCGGAGCGGAATTTCCTGCTGAACACGAATATCGTATTTATTTTCAAATTAATTCACGTCGTTCATTAAAATTTATAAAAAACTGAAATATGGGCTCATGGGGCAAGGATAGTTAGAGATAATACGGCACGGTTAAATCCTGTTAATGACATTGCAAATTTTGAAAAAAGTGTTTAATTGTTCTTTTTAGGTTGAAATACATAATAGTGCGTAATTATATACGGAAAACGAAGCTTAAGACCAACGCAGAATAGATCTGTAACCGGAACCGTAAGCGTAAGAATGAGTTAGAGAAGGATAAACAATATACCTATCCTTCTTTAACTCATTTTTACGGTTACGCTTACGATTGTGGTTCCGGTTACAGATCTATTCTGCGTTGGCCTTTATGACCAAGAAATGGTCGTCTGAAAAAAATTGGTTAAACCTCTGATTCTAGTTCAGATGAATTTTAATACAATAATTGCAATTCGGAAAATGTTCCATACATATTTTTAATACTTGAGATATCAATATTGAATAGTCTAAATTCAGTAAAATAAAGAAAACAAAAATTTACTGATTTTCTATAACATTTTTAGCATTCGAATTCTTTTAATTATCCTTGCCCTGGTACTGGGGCAAGGATAGTTAAAAATTTTTGTTTACTTTTTCATTTGTATTTCGTAGGGATTTGAGTCTGCAGTAAAATAATGTAAAGCAAAATTATAGCCAAAAAACCAGGCTTTCCAAAAATACTTTTCATTTGCAGATACATAATCAAGTTTGGCCGCTAGATCCGAAAAGGTCTTACCTAACTATCCTTGCCCCATCCTCCCCTATTTTTAATAATTAATTAAATATATATTAAAAAATTTAACTGATTTCATAAGAACTTGAATTATTTAATTATAATGAAGACTTAAACTTCCGAGTGGTTTTAATTTAATAAGACAGAAAAACGAAGACATTCAGACAAAGATTACATTATTAACATTAAATGAATCTTTGTCTGAACGTCTTCGTTTTTTATCTTATTATTGAATTATTTAAATTTTTCAAAAAACTAAGTTCTTTAAAATTTCTAATTAAATTCATTCAAACTTGAAATTTTATAAAATTTTAAATTAAGACCTTTTTAAGTGCATCTATTTTGGGTAAATCATAGTCAAAAATTTAAAAATACTGCACTGAATCCAATCTTCAATCAATGTCGTTTGATTGTAACTTTCGCCTCAACCTACAAATAGATCTCCATCTCTGGTGTCAATTAGATCAATTATTTTATTCTCAGACATTGTTAATTTGTTTCTTATTAATATTTCTTAAGTTTCTAACATTAACATAACAAATTTTAAATAAAAGTCACTAATGGCCATCTCACAATCCAGGTTTGTCGTGGCCGCGGCTCTAATTTCCGTCTAAGATACAGCTCTGTGAGACATTATTGGTACGATGAAGTCCTTGTTGCAGGTTCCACACTAGATGCCCGGCACGTGAAACGTGCCCCCTCTTCAATGCTAACTTCTCCTACGTGAGGAGGGGAAAGCATTTGGTAGATGAGGCAGAGGGGGCACGCGCGTTGTGTCGGGTGTCCGTTTGGTTTAAGTGTGGAACCTGCATTAAGTGTGGAACCTGCATAAGGTAGCTTCATTCTGATTCCACAATTCGTACGTGTGCACGGAAAAAAAATAGTTCACGAATCTCTCGTGAACTAGTATATCACTTTTAGATGGGACACAGAATTCTTGAAAATCAACAAACACAGTTCGTCAAAATTTCATCAACTCCTTCACTAGAAACATAGTACGGTTTCCGAACTTTTCGTCAAAGTTAACGAAAAATTTGTGAACTTTTAAAAAATGCTAAAAACAAGAAAAAATCATTTTCAGACACTACTTTTTTATAGTATTTCACTTAATTTGATAACTTGACGCCTATACGCACACAACTACATAGAATACACAATTTTATCGCCATTAAAATTCGTAATTCGCTTCACGGGATTCGAACCTAGTACCCTATACCCTATAACATAATATTTCTAACAACTAACCGCCACGGCTAAATCTATATATGGGTGATTAAATTTAAAATGTCATTTTTGATCCTACTAACTTTGATTTTTCGATGTTGGATTTTGAACTTAACGATACTCTATTTTGGTTGACTAGAATATATGATGGACAAAAATAATAGTGGTCGAGCAGTTAAAAGAAAATTTTAATTTTCACCAGGTGAAAAACGATAGGCAGAAATGATAAGAAATTTTCTGTCTTCGTTTATTCTTTTCTAAAATAAATTCTTGCAACTTTAAAAAGTTAAAATATTTCAAATTACAATAATGAATGTTTTAACATGACTTAAAAAATATTTGTAATGAGTTCTGTCATAAATTAATATACTTTTGAAGACCAAAAAGACATATGAACATTGAGGGACACCACTGACATTTTTGAAAGATTTCACTGATAATTTTTTTTGAATAGTGAGAATAAAATCAGCTTATAAATTACAATCCAGTATTAAATCTTCATTAACTGCATATAAGAAGTAAATTTAACACAAATTTATTAAAAATAAAATAATAAGATGCAAAAAACAGAATTTTAAGGGGACACCACTGACAGGGACACCACTGACATATTGCTTCATTTCTCAATTTCGAAAAAGAAAGACTTTATTTTTAAGTTAAAGTCGGTGCGGTTTTTAAAGTACGTGTAATACCTGAAAACGAGATACAATAATATTTTAAAAATATTAATATTATGAGCAATTTTTTTTATGGGGACACCACTGACATGGTGTGCTCTACAAAGTGATACTTGCTTTCTGCCACTAACCGTACAAGTTATAGATGTGATAGAATGATGTAATGTTTTTTCTTTAAGAAGCTATACATATCACCAATACTATTAACGCTTAATAAGGCAATTATCTGCACTAGGTTATTTAAATATCAGGCATGATATTCAAAATTTGCGATAATTACATAAAAATATGAAACTTACGGACAGGCGATTTTGATTTTTTTTCTAGCACTGGATCAAAATTATTCTGCTAGCACAATTACTATATAAAAATATAGACTCTCAGCTGTACAAAATAATTTTTCTGGTACTAAAAATGTGAGAATCAAAATTTTTATTATTAAGTAAAGTTCTGATTTCTTAAGTGCGGACAGGGGACACCACTGACATTTTGCTTCTAATTCTTCTGCCAAATTTTTTCAGAGAATTTCTAGCGACTAAGAATTATTAATTTAAGTAGAAGGAGTGATTAAGAAAATTAATTGACTTCAAAAACTTTTATATATGAACTAGTATTCCAGATTTTTGGGCAGGACATGAAAATGACATTTTAAACACGCAGAAAAATCCGATTGAAAATTGTGGAGTTCAGCACTAGTAACTTAGATTTCATTCCCAAACTTGTCTACCTTTGCGGCTCCAGGATAGAAAACAGGGAATTGAATCGTAAAAGGATTAAAGCACGTCAGTAGGCTTAAAATGTTTTCGTTCTTATGCACACTTATACGCGGAACAAAGCAAACTGAACACATTGATAGGTGCTTCTGGGCGGAGTCCAAGGCAAGTCTAGTGCCGATTCCCATACTGACTATAATGTGAGCAGATCTTCTAGTGACCTACATTATTACTTTTATTTGTCAAAATATTTACTTTTATTGGAATATTCAATCTGAAACTAAATATAAAATCTAAAAATGAAACAACTGAAAATATTAGAATACTTTGAATTTTATAAAACTTCTCACTGGGATTTTTATTATTCTTTAGATATTTAAACGTCAAATCTCTTTAAAAATTAAATACAAGTCCTTTGCCATTTTTACTAAAATGATTTGTTTTAAAACGTTTAAAGAAAGGGATTATATTTAAATATCTACAGATTAAATAAAAATCCCAGTGCAAAGATTTTTAAAATTCAAAGTATTCTCTATTTTTTAAATATTATTTCATTTTAGACTTTACATTTAGTTGCCTAAATTGAACATTACAATAAAATATAATAACAATTAGGCATTGCACAACCGGCTAAAAACAAAATAAACACACACCTAACCTCAAAATGAGATCAAACATTTCACATAGATATTCTTCCACATTCATTTGTAACACTAGAACTTTATTACAAAACTGCACTCACTATTATCCCGGTAAAAACAAGTGTATTGAAATCGATTGAAATGATTACAAGTATAGCTGAATTCTTGAAATCATTTTAATCCAAACGAATGACATTTTTGTCCATCAATAAATTTATTCCATTCACAGTAATCTATTTGAACACAATTAAATTCTGTTGAATTCCTGTTAACATTTCAAATCTGTTAAAATGACGAAAAATGATATCAATTTAATCCAGTTTAATGCTTTCTGAAAATTTTAAAAAGTGAAATCATTTGAATCCTTTCTTGAACATAAACATTGTTAACATTTTAATTTTTTTGGATTGAAATGGATTAAACTGATTACAAATATGCTATGAATTCTCAATCATTTTAATCCAAACCAATGTCGTTTTCGTCCTTTTTGTGATATCATTTTAATTCATTTTAATACACACCTTCTTACCGGGATATTTAAAACTAGAATTTTTATTAATTGAAACAATTAATACACTACGAACTACACCGAGACTTCCGTGTATATATCAAAAACGAAGAAACTGAACAAACGCGGGCGCAGGCGCGCCACAGAGTTTCGCATTCCTAAAAACTGTTTGGGAATGAATCTAAGGACTCTCGCACAGAACAGTCCCCGTTTAAGTGAACGTTGATACAAAGTTTGTAACAATTGAGTAGCTGAATCAAAATAAATGCAAATAATAATAATTGTACCTAATTCTTTTCACCTTTGAATTAATTACGGAATCTGATTGCACTTGTTGAAAGAAGACTATTGGCGTTTATTAAGATATTTAGCATTGATCTTCATTGAAAATCATTCCTAAACTTTTTGGGATTGAAATCTAAAATTTAATATTCCTCCCTACGATAATAGAAATTACTCAAATGATTTTATATTCAGTCCGAAATCTGAATTTTCATTTTTCTCCGTGAATTTAATCACCCATATACACAGTAGGGGAGACCGGGGCGTAATGGCTAACTTTTCACTCTTTGTTGTTTTACTCGGACAGTTTTGTTCTAATTGAATGTTTATCTTCCAGAAAAGTTACTCTGGTATCTCAGCTTTCTTTTAAGACTACAAACGTCCCGATATGACTCTTACTTTTTATTCTACAACAGTTTTTCTGGAGCAATGCAGAGCTCCAAAATACGGCCCGAGCCGGGGCGTAATAATGGATAACTCCCGGGGCGTAATGAATAATGATTGCTAATTATTATCTACAGTTTCCAATCTTATTGCATATTGTAAATTAAGGTTCCTGGGTATTCCGTGAATGCTATTTTTATTCAGCAATACTTCAACTATCGCTTCTTCAATAATATTCTGTGATATTGGCACTCTCTCAATTTTTTTTGTAATTTATCATTAAAATCGTAGCTTGAAATCTACTATTTGTAAATTTTAGACCAAAGCTTTAAAATTTTGTTAAAAATACCTAAACATACTTAAACTAAGTGACAAGCAATCGCGAAAACAAACCTACACTTCGCCGATATGGTAGGTTGCTTTTTATACATAGCGTATTGCATTAGCCAACACGCCCCGGAAAAAACTAGCCATTACGCCCCGGGGGTACTCGGCAAATATTTGGCTTTTTTAACAATACCGGAAGTGTGAATCAAAAATCTCGAATTGTCCCTTAAAAACAAACGTGTCAAGATCGAAACCTCATTTCAGTTTTTTTTTTTAAAGCTATTTTTGAAAAAAATAGAACGAAAAAACGAAAAATTTTGAAAAGTTACTTTCGTATGTCAAAAATAGTTTTTCTACTATATTTCTTACAATAATGAATAAATATTAATGAAACTTCCGACAAACTTGCAGTATACCAAGTACAATAACTTGTCTATTGTGCGAAATTATTACAATTTACGGTTTTTAAACAAATTACAATTATTCATTACGCCCCTTAGCCATTACGCCCCGGTCTCCCCTACTTCTGCAAACGACACGATTAGCTTTTTGTGCTGTAAAACTCAGGACCGTGCAAAGTAGAAAAAGACCTTTGTCGTAACCTTTAATTTATTTTATGAATTATTTGTTTTACAAAAGAAATTACCACACAAAAATTTTCACTAAATAATAAAAAACACTGTTTCTAAATAATAACTTTCATCAAAGAATTTGCCCGAATGTAAACACCGATGACACCGACTGAATGATGAATGCTTGATCAGCCATATTTGATGCGCATTACGAACTGCACATACTACTGAAACTCGCGAGTTCACGATTTTTTCGTGAACTTGTACCTCTACTTTTGACGAACTACTCATCCTTAACACAGTTCATCAAAAATTCATTAACTTTGTTTCAGTTTTTCGTTGACGTTCGCCATTTCTAATCAAAAGTGAATGAAAATTTTGAAATTTTGTGTCCCATCCAAAAGTGATCTACTAGTTCACGAGAGATTCGTGAACTTTTTTTTTCCGTGTAGGTTACTACCAGGTTTTTTTTAAGTTTTCACTGAAAATAGTGTTAGGTTTTTCACCAAATTTTATTGTGGTTAATGTTATGTGGGTTATGTTTACAAAAAATTTGTATAAACAAAAAAGTGCGCGCACACCTCTAACTTTTGTAACCGGAAATTTGCAGCTGATTAGATAGAGAGGTCTGCGCGCGTACCTGAATTTGCAAGTCAAGTAGCATAAACTTCTAATGTTTATGCTTAAAAGTGAACAAATATATATTAAAAATATTATATGAAGGCATTCTCGTTACAAGTTTCTCTTTGGAACCTTGAAGAAAACACAGCGACCATTTGTTTAGTGTTTGTCTCATTCAAAAGTTATTCAATTTTTGTTTAATAACTTTTTTACAGTAAAATAATTACTGTTCAAAAATGTTTACAGCCTACCATTTTTAATGGATTTGAGTGTTTTTTGTTTTCAATTAAAGGGGAATAAATTCTTAAAACATCCCTCGAGGCCGATTTTTGAGATTATAATTGTTTATAATTTTTTATTTTAATCAAAGTTAACAAATTAATACAATTTTTTAAAAAAGGACGTTTGTTTTCTTATTCTGTTACTACACATGATCTGAATCAGTTCAAATTCATTCAATATGACCACCAGACAATTAATAAAACATAAAATAATTTATTTAAATTGTTATAAACAGTGTATTAATTAACAAATAGATAACTTTGATTTGTCTTCCCTAAAAAAGGTTTTTCTTCCACACTTTCTTTTTAATTTAAGTTCATTACCCGTGCAGAAATTAAAATGTGGGCCTGATAGGGTACTGGATAGTTTTCCCTACTTAGGGAAAAAACTGGTCAGGGCCTCGTCAGTTTTTCTTAAAATTGCCCTATTTTGTGAGGTTAATTTTATTCAACAGAAATTACAATTAAATTACTGTAATTAAAAATATTATTATATTAGAAACATAATGAAAATATTCATTATAATTATATACAACATATTTATACATAACATAATGAGGTATTATAGTCATTTTGACTAATTTAAAAGTGAAAATGATAAAAATAATATAATTTCAAGAATAGAAAAACTTAAAAATTTTTGAAAAATATAATTTTTGGTTTTATGATTAATTCATTTTTCTTTCGGAGGTTGTCGCTTCTTTCTGCCTCCTTAATTTTATAATATTAATAAAGGTTATAATTTTTGTTTTCAAATGTATAAGTAATAATTAATATTTATTTAATAAATATTTTATTCAAATTTATTAATTATACGTTTAAAAAATAGTTATTAAATATTGAAGGTGTTAAATTTAACAATCTCTCCGAATCATTTTCTCACTTTAAGCTAATATAATATAAAATAATTATTATTATTAAAATAATATAATATATATACAAACCAAATGATAAATTCATCCAATAAATTAATAATTATTAAAATTCAATAAATATAATTTATTAATAATTGTTTATTAATTATTATTTTTTAAATTAATAATTTTTATTTTTAAATAAATGTATAATAATTAATTATTTAATAACTATTATTATTCGTTATTTATAATTTAGTTGTTATTATTAATAAATAAACTTTATTATAATATTGTACTTAAAGAAAAAAAAATTATATGTATTTTCGTTTTTTAAATATATTACTATAATTATTTTATAAAGTGTTTGAAAAGAACACGCTTTTTTAACTTAAATAACTGTTTTAAAAAAGTTAATTTTAAAAAATTAAATTTATTTACATGCTTTTAAAACGAGGAAAACTGTCGACGCCCTGATCAGAGCCCTCCCGTGTAGAAATTTCCATACTTTTTTCCATGTTACCTGTTTGGCCCCGACCGGGGTATCCCTATCTGGCCCCAGATTGGTAAATCTTTTGGCCTGGACTGGGCCCAGAACTGGCGGTGGTAAAGTAGAAGCACTATATAAATATCTACACAAAGTGTATCTAACCTTGTGAGTTGACAGTTGACAAACATAAATTATTATTAATTTATGATTATTGTTAACATTAATTTTAATTAAATAGAAAATGCCAAAAGAAAAAAGCACTCACCGTGTTAAAATTCACCGTGCATTGAACAAGATTAGAAATATACATGATTTGATGCAGAGTAAGTATAATATTTATTATTTACATCCTGAATATAAAAGTTAACCAACTATCAAAACTGAAAATATAAATACATTTTCTTATAATCCCAATGGGAAATGCCAGTGTAGTGCCGATGTTCACCACTGGCATAGTACTCATTCGATTGTTCGGCGTAGTCTAGCCGAGCCTCGACAATTAGTGCTGGCGCAGTACAGAATTTTTGTTTCGCCAAAGCTTGGACAAGCCACGGCGGCAAGTGCTGGCTGAGTATAGAAAAATTGTTCATGACGCTCTTTGCCAACACTGCTTTTTTGACATAAACTTAAAAAAAATTATAAAAAAGTTTATAAATGTTTATAAATATAAATTTATTAAAAAAAATTAATATTTTACTTTTCAGTAGTTTATTTTTTATTCTTATTAAATTTAATAATAACAATTTAACACAATTGTCTAATTTTGTAAATAATAAATTATTTAAACAAATTAAAATTATAAACAAAATTTAAACTTTAATCTCAATAATAATTTGGTTCCTATTAAAATACTATTATACTTCTTACTATGAATAAAAAAGTATCAAAAAATTACCACGTAATTTAAGAATTACGTAAAATGTTAAATACAATAAATAAAGTAACTTAATTATTAAAAATTTAGTTTAACTTATTTTATTTCAATTTATTATTTCTATCGTATCCCTATTTTTTTCTCATCTTTGACTCAATAATTGTATGTCTGAATGATACTGAGATATTAATACTTTACTGTATACACGTGTCGTTAGCATAGTGGTTAGAGCGTTAGTCTGTTAGTCCGTAGGTCGTAGGTTCGATTCCCCTCGTGAGCAATTTTGTTTATTTTCATAGGTTTGCGATATTTCTAGATTCCAATCGTTAGGTACTAAAATATGAAAATCTAATGCACACTTACTGTAATTGTTTATTATTTAATTTTTAAATGTTATAAACAATTTTTTTCTACTTCATTTACTATATCCATTGTTAGTCTCCATCTTTAATACAATTTCTTTAAGAAGAGAAATATTTTATGAATAATAACTATTTATTAATATTATTTACCATTTTGTTGCCAGCGCTGTCTGGCAGCACTGACAGACAGTACTTCGGCAGCGCCAGACGGCGTTATCATCCCAGTGCCATGCCAGTGCTGGCTCTCAGCCTTGCCGCCAGTGCTGCCAGTGCTGGCGCAGTACTACGCCAGTTGTAAATTTCCCATTGGGATGGAAATTACTTATATTAATTAACAATAAATTAAGATAATCAAATGAAATTATGAACACTGAAAAAAAAAATTATTTGAATCAAATAAAAATTATTTGATTCAAATAAATCATTTATTTGGTTATATTCCAATAAATGTGTATTTGAACCAAATACATAAATATTTGAACTAAATATTTTATATTATCGCACCAAATAATTATTTATTTGAATCAAATACAAACAATTCAAATCAAATAAATAGAATATTTGAATCTAATAAATAATTATTTGAATCAAATTCAAAAATTATTCAACTCAAATATATATTTATTTGACCCGAATATTTTATTTAATTGTATCAAATAACTATTTATTTGAATCAAATACAACTAATTCAAATCAAATAAATAGAATATTTGAATCTAATAAATGATTATTTGAATCAAATTCAAAATATATTCAACTCAAATGTATATTTATTTGACCCGAATATTTTATTTAATTGTATTAAATAACTATTTATTTAAATCAAATAAATCGAAGATTTTAATGTAATAAATAATTATTTGAATCAAGTATGAAAATTATTTCATTCAATATTGATAATTTCAACATCAACAAATATTAATAAAAAAATAACTAATTGCAAAAGATAAATACTGATGACAATTCATTGATAGTTCACTTTCACATTTTTTTATACACTTAAACGCAATTTTTATTACATACACATTTGAAAAATCCTAACGCTTGGGGGTACGAACCCACGCCTAACCGAATATTCACGCACCGAAGTCACGCACGCTAACCACTATACTACGCTCGCATGGGACTCTCAAATCTTAAACACTCTCATGTCTCACTAGCTGAAATAAAACTTGTAGAATTACTACAAGGCAGTGAACAATTTTGCCGCTATATTTTCAACACTTTATTCAATGTATATTTACGAATATATTTCAATATTTCTTTAAAAAATCAACTTATTGTAATATTTTTATTTATATATTTTTTCATAATATTAATTATTATGTCAATAATAATAAATTTATTGTGTCAAATAATTTTTATTTGCATCAAATAAACGAAATATTTGGGTTAAATAAATGAATGAATAGTTTCAAGTAACTCATTATTTTCGTTTCAAATAATTATTTAATTGATTGAAATATTTTTTTATTTGTCTTGATAAAATGTATATTAGCTTTAAATAATGAATTATTCGGATTAAATATTCCAGTCTATTAGAATCAATAAAATAAATTTACTGAATCAAATAATTCTTACTTGCATCAAATAAATGAAGTATTTGAGTGAAATAAATGAAAGAGCAGTTTCAAATAATTCATTTTTTTCGTTTCAAATAATTATTTAATTGATTGAAATATTTTTTTTATTTGTCTTGATAAAATATTATATTAGCTTTGAATAATAAATTATTCGGAGCAAATAATTCCGCTTATTTGAATCAATAAAATAAATTTATTGTGTCAAATAATTTTTATTTGCATCAAATAAACGAAGTATTTGAGTGAAATAAATGAAAGAATAGTTTCAAATAATTCAATATTTGTATTAAATAAATTTATTTATTCAATTTAATTAACTATTTATTTGAATCAAGTACGATTTATTTGGTTCAAATAAGTATGATTCAAATAATTGCGGATATTTAAATCAAATACATATTTTTTTGATCCAACTAAAAAGTATTTAAATCAATTAAATATTTTTCAAATAATTTGAATTATTTGAATCAAATAAATTTTTTTTTCAGTGAATAAGTATCATTCTTGATTGTAATAAACACAAGTTCTTTATAGTACATGTTTTGTATGTCAAGAACATTTATGCATGCAATATGTCACGTGAACATAACCTTAAAGTATGAATTTAAATATTTTTACTATTTTTATTTGTATATGTTAGGCTCAAAAGCCGAAAACGGCCAATGGCCGGAAAAAACAGCCAAACCTAGTTTTGGCAAGTGCAATTTTGCCAAAACTAGGTTTGGACGTTTCACTTCGGCCATTGGCCGTTTTAAATTGACAAAACTAGTTTTGGCAAATCGACATTTGCCAAAACTAGGTTTAGACCTTTCACTTCGGCCATTGGCCGTTTTAAATTGACAAAACTAGGTGAGGCATATTTCAAATTGTGAGAAAGACCGCTTCGTTATACAATAGGAATATATTTATTTAAAAATGTGTCATTGATTAATACTATTTACAATAAGATGAAATTTCTCTAACAAAAATCCATTGATATTTTGCACATAAAAGTTAATTAAAAAAACTTTTTTAACACTTATTTATTTTTACACAGACTAATTTATCTTTACACAGGCTAATTTACCTTGTTGACGATTTCTTATTTCATACACACAATTATTCAATACAGAAACAATATGTGACCTGGTCTATGAAAAGGGACCTTACGTGCGAAAACAAGTTTTCGAGAAAACAGCAGTTAAAGTTTAACTTAGAAAAACCCTTGTAACTTTTTTTAATATTAATATTTTTTTATCAAGTTAGGCTTATTTTCTTTACCGTGGATTACAGTATCAAAATAAAAAACATACAAGTAATGACAAACATTTTTTAATAATTGTTTATATAAATTAATAACAAACTCCCCAAACATAGAAAAAATAATCTAAGTTTTCAAAATAGCAACAATAAGTACATGCTAATTCTAAACAAATTTCCTATTAATACGGCGGTCTTTCTTTTTCTATTCTTTCTTTCTTTCAATTTCTCACAATTTGAAATGCCTCACCTAGTTTTGCCAAATGTCAAATTGACAAAACCAGTTTTGGCAAATGACAAATTGACAAAACTAGTTTTGGCAAAATTTAAATTGACAAAACTAGTTTTGGACAAATTTAAATTGCCAAAACTAGTTTTGGCAAATGTCGATTTGCCAAAACTAGTTTTGTCTTTTTAAAACGGCCAATGGCCGAAGTGAAACGTCCAAACCTAATTTTGGCAAAACTGCACTTGCCAAAACTAGGTTTGGCTGTTTTTTCCGGCCATTGGCCGTTTTCGGCTTTTGAGCCTAACATATATACTACTATTTTTACTAATATTATGTTAGAGAAGAAAATTTTTAACGATTAAATAAAAACTATTTTTTAATTTATTTAAAAATTATTATTTTGTAATTTTTGTTTTTTAATCTAAGGGATATTTATCAAAATGTTCAAATATTAATAATAAAAAATTTTAGATGATGGAAATGATGCTGACAATAAAGAAGAATCTGAAAAATCTTCACAAAGAGAAACCGAATCTTCATAGGAATTAGAAGCAACAAATTCATTTAATTCAAGTGCCGAAAATGAGTCCGAAAATCCAGTGGAAGAGAATGAAAATGTTTATGGTAATAATGTATATTACGAAAATGAAAATTCAGGTAAAAAATTGTGAAGTTCGTAAAATAGTTAGTTTGTAAATTTGCTTGAAGTCCGTAAAAGTCAGTTTTTTGAAAAAAAGTCCATAAAGACTGTACTTTGATTGAAAAAAGACGGAAAGTTCTTAAATTATACGATATAATTTGGAGAATTTCAGAGAAATTACAAATGATTGCAGAAAATTAATTATTTTTAAAAGTAATAAAATTCTTCGCAAAAATTCAATTATACGTACAAAAATTTAAAAAATTATCGTCAAAATTTCAATTATCTTAATAAATAGGTAATAAAATTATCCTCCAAAATTCAATTATTTTCAAAAATTTTAATCAAATTCTTGGCAAAATTTCAATTATTTTTAAAAAATTTCTTCAATTCAATGATTTTTTAATACCTATACTATTCTAATAAAATTCTCCAAAAGAAAACAATTATTAAAAAAAAAATTTATAAAATTCTACGCAAACCTTAATTTCTTTTCATAAAATAATAAAAATTTTACAGAAATTCAGTTATTCACAAATTTTTATAAATTATTTTACAGTCATTCAATTAATTTTATAAATAATAAATTTTTAAAAGGATTCAATTATTTTTGTAAACAATAAAATTCTTGTTTGTAATTCAATTATTTTCATAAATAATAAAACTTATTGCAGAATTTCAATTATTTTCAATACAATTTTAATCGAATTCCTTGAAAAATGTGATTGTTCTTAAAAATTTTATTAAAATTCGTCAAAAAAATTCAATTATTTAAAAATTTATTAGTAAAATTCTTTATGGGAATATTAAAAGCAATAAAGTGTGAATTTTTAGAAATATTTAATAATTTTGAAAAGGTATTAAATAAAAATCTTTGAAAATATGAATTTTTTATATTTTTAACTAACAATTCTAATATAAACCTATGTAATAGAAGAATTTACAAATAATTAAAATGTTGTAAAATTGAATTGTAAACAAATGAATTTGAACATTCTCCATGAACTTTTTCAGAAATTATTAAAAATTATGCATTTATATAAGAAAATACGAAAAAAATTAATTAATTGGAAGAATTACAAATTATTGCAGAAATTCAATTATTTTCAAGAGTAATAATATTATTCGCAAAAATTAAATATTGTTTAAAAATAATAAAATTCTTCTTAGGGATTCAATTTATTATTTTCACAAATAATAAAACTCATCGCAGAATTTCAATTATTTTTAACACAATTTTAATCAAATTTATCGAAAAATGAATGATCAGAATCAGAAGAATCTAATTTGTATTTATCAGACACAGAAGACGAATACATTGATGAAATGATCGAGGTGGCTGAAGATCCACCACAAGAAATCGAAGATAATTGCGTCTTATGGCAGTAACTGAAGGAATGGAACAGAAGACTGTCGATCAAATGCTCAAAATTTTGCGTAGGAGATTATTGCCAGAACTACCTAAATCTGCAAAAACATTTTTAGGAACGTCTTCAGCAAATTATGACATTAAAGAAATGCTGGATTTAGATGGGTCAAACGGAGAATTTGTTTATTTTGGCATAGAAGAAGGACTTAAGAAATGCATTGACCCTCAAGTGCACAAAAAAACAACCATTTTCATCCAATTTAACGTGGATGGAATTTCTGTCTTTAAGTCTGCTGAAAAAGGTTTTTGGGTCTTATCGGGAAAGGTGCACTACCAACCAGACAATTCAAAAGACTGGGACGGACAACGAAAGACAAGATAAAACCAGTTTCAGAAGTTTTATTATCAGTATTATAATTCATCTTCTTACAAGATTCTTATAATTTTATATTTGTTATTTAATTTTCTATTTAAAAAGTCGTCTAATCTATTAGTAAAAAATGTTTATAAAATTGTTATCATAATACATTGTTTATTGACATAGTCAATTTAAAAAGTTCCAAATAAATTAATTTCTAATATAATTGATGTATTTTTGTGTAAAACTAGAACCAAAAGAGCGCGCGTTGCGCGCCTACTTCTGGTCCTTTCCCACAACAAAAACCTTAATATAACCTTAAATTAAATCTTAATTAAATAAAAACATATGTTTATATTTTAAAAATTATTTCTCTGTTAATAAGATTGTTTAAAAGTTTTTTAATTTTTTAAATGTAAGTTTGACAAATTGAATTTTCTAAAAAAAATTACACGTTAATGCCTATAAAAAATTCTCATTCTAGAGAAAATCACCTTTAAAATAAGCATAACATCATTAAAAAGCATTCAGTATTATAGAAGTTATTAAAATTTTTGTAAAACATTGAAAATTATCTTTTAAAAATGTCTAAATAAAATATTGATCAAATGACTTCTAAAAGATCTTGATCTATTCAAAATTTAAACATCTTTTCAAACTTAAAATATACAAAAATTTTAGGTTCCGTACATGATACGTTTTAAAATGTTTTTCATTCTCCTGAAAATGGGTATGGTCTCTAAATTTTAACTGGTAGTGTATATTATATTTTTATTAGAGTTTTTCTTATATTTAATATTGAAATAATATTTATATAATATATATATATTACAAAACTAATTGTGTTCATAATATGGAAATTACAAAGTAAAAACGCTACAGATATTTTCCATCAGTTTATTATATTTTTACTTATATTAGGGACAAAATAAATGAAACCGGCCACTTGAAAAATTATGGCAAAACTCCAAGGATTAATTTAAAGAAAGAAAAATCAGTAAACTTCTATATTATAGAAATTGTGTAGATTTTTCTGCCAAAATACAGGCGAAAATTTTTTTAAATTAATACTTGGAGTTTTGCACATCAATACATGGTAATTTAATTTTTCCAAAATATTAAGAACATTCTTGAATTTGCAATTGTTTATAAGAATTGTTAATAACAATTTTAAATTTTAATTTTTTAACAATCTTTTTATTTTATCATTAAAGTATAGACATTAAGCTTAATTTAAAAGAAATTACTTTATTATCATTATTTGTTTTAAAGTAATAATAACATGAAAATAAAATGATCCAGAACTTCAACACCAAATTACTTTAATAATAAAATTTTTTTTTCAATTTGTTTCACTTATTTGGACCCATTATATTAAAACATCAAAGATTTTTTTTTTGGGAATAAATTATTCTCTGACAAATGATTCATTACCATTTATTAAATCAATTTTAATTAATTATACACTATCTGCGAAAATTGTGTAAATACTACATGTTAGTGCTATAAATAATTTTTTTATTTTGCAAAATGTAGGTATTAATTAACATTTTTCCCGTCTAAGGCACTAAAACTCAATATAATTATTTAAAAATTAATCTTAAAAGTAAAATTTAACTATCTTTCTAAAATCATTAAAAAGATACTTGAGTTTGTCTTGTTTTAATAAAATTAATATAATTTTAGAAATACTTTACACGTGTTTATGTTCTTTGGATAAAGCTGAAATATGCATTCAGTTTATTTTAATACAATTAATGTTTTTTAAAGATAGTATTTAACATTAAAATTTACAAGTAAATATGTAAATAAAAAAGCCGAACAAGACAGAACTTTATGTAGAAACCTAATTTCTATGCTTGGCCATTTCTGGTTAAAAAAATATCAAGCTAAAACAAAAATTGTGCCTTTTTTAAAACATTTACAATATAAAATTTTTTTAATTTCTTATTTTAACTCATAGTAATACAACACTATCCTACCTAATTTTTTTACACAAAAAACATTTTTATAATAAAGTTCAAAAATTTAGAAATTAAAAAGTTACATTATTTTATTATTATATTATTTATATTAATTTATTTTTATATTTATAAGAAAATACAAAATTTTTATAAATTAAAAGAAATTTAAATTTTAGTCAGTTAAGTAATTTTTAGTTTAATTTAAGTATTTCAACATTAAATACTATTATAAAAATACTTTAAAATGAACAGTACAGATGGTCACGTTAAGCTTTAATTTTTTACCAATTTTTAAGAATTTAAAGTTAAAAATCAGTAATCAAAATTACTTCTAAAATAAGTCAAAAACATGATTCTTATACTGGCACCTTATTATTATGGCACCTGTTTATTACCTCACAGACTCTAATTTTGAACTGAAATAAAAAATATTCTTTTTTTTAAGACAACATAAATTTTTTTATAATAAAAAACTGGGTACTTGTTTAAGATTCATTAAAAAAATATTAAACCATGTAAAGTATTATTCTGAAATTATAATAAGTTTTTAATAAAACAAGGCAAACTCAAGGATGAGCTCAAGGATTCTTTAACTGATTCTAGAAAGTTATTTAAAATTCTTTACAAGTTTAATTGTTGAAAAAGTAGATAATGTTAGTGACTTAGACGGGAAAGATGTTAATTTATTAATTGCAATTCTTAATTACAAATAAGAAAAATTATTTTATATAATTAAAAAGCAGTATTTTACACAATTTTTTAAAACTGACCTCCTTATCCTTATTTTTAATCACAAATTTTTTTTTGTCTTATTTTTTTTAATTTGGAAGAGAGAAAAAAACGTGTTCTTAACTTTGCACTTTTATTTTTCTGTATTATATACTGTAAAAATCTGTTAATAAACTGTAACTACTGTAAACTGTAACTACTGTTGAAGCTCTTATAAACAAAGAAAATACACCAATAGCAAGCGTCTCCGCTAGGATTTCTGACCAATAGCGACCGTCATCATCGGTTTTCAGCCAATAGCGACCGTCATCATCGTCTTTCAACCAATCGCGACCGTCACCATGATATTTTCAACCAACAGCGACCAACATCATGAAATTTTAGCCAATAGCGACCGTCATCATCGGATTTTAACCAATCACGACCGTCATCACCGTATTTCAACCACTCGCGACCGTCATCATGTCCTTTTCACAACCAATCACGACCGTCACTCTCAAAATATAGACAAAAAAAAATAGCTGTTTTTCTATTAAGGATTAATTGAAACTTATTTAAATTTATTTTAATTTTGAAAAACATCTATATTCTGGGCCACGTCAGGGCCCAATAGGGGCCATAAATCGTGCATCCCCATTTGGGCCAGGTCGGGCCGAGTGTTTCATTCTGATCTGGCCCTAACCGGGTTTTCCCCATCGGGGCCCTACTTCACCAGATCAGGACCAGATCAGGCCCATGACAAAATTTATACACGGGCTATTTCATATCTAGTGAACACCCCACTTAGGGTTTTGGCCAGAATTTCTGGTCAAACCCATAAGATAAAAAAATTCTTAAAAATGTAGTATAATTATTCCGTTTAATTAATTTCTTCAATTGTTTATAATTTTATTATGGGAACTAATTTAAAAAACTTAATTAATTTACACTTTATTCAAACGAGGAAAACTGTCAAGGCCCTGATCAGAGCCCTATTTAATATCTAGTGAACACCTCACTTGGGGTTTTGGCCAGAAATTCTGGTCAAACCCACAAAATAAAAAAATTATTAAAACGATAGTATAATTACTCCCTTTAATTGTATTCTTCAATTGTTCATTATTTTTTATTAAAAGTAATTTTAGATATTTAATTTTTTTACACTTTATTTAAACAAGGAAAACTGTCAAAGCCCTGATCAGTACCCTATCTAAAATATAATGAATACCCTACCTGGGGTTCTGGCTAGGAATTCTAGCCAAACCCCTAAAATAAAAAAATTATTAAATAACTAAAATAATGATTGCCTTTCAGGGGCCGTTCAAAAAATACGTAACGCTTTTTGGGGGGAGGGGGGGTCAAGCTATTTGTTACGGTCAGCAGAAAAAATGGCGCTAATGTATACAACATTGCGTTACATGGAGGGAGGGGGGGTCTAAATTTCCGAAAAATAGCGTTACGTATTTTTTGAACGGTCGGCTCATTGTTAATAGCTTTTACAACAAAAAGGAATTCTAAAAACTTTATTAAAAAAAAAAAAATTAATAGGGAAAACTGTCGAGGCCCCGACCAGAACCCTGTTTTAAATAGGGCAAAGTGGGGCATTTTCTGCACGGGTACAAGAATATATGTCCTTTTTGTTTAAAAAGTAACTTATTTAAATGGTTATAAATAATATTAATTAACAAATAGTTAACTTTGATCCCTCTTCACAAAAATATGTTTTTTTTCACGATTAATTTTTTATTTAGGTTCATTTAAAGAGTATATATGTCCTTCTTGTTTAAAACATAACTTATTTAAATTGTTAAAAACAATATTAATTGACAAATAGTTAACTTGGATTCCTCTTCACTAAAAATTATTTTTTTCACGTTTACTTTCTTATTTAGGTTCATTTAAAGAATATAAGAATGTAAGTATACTTATTTTAATGTCACATATTTAAAATAAGTAGGTATACTTATACTTACATTCTTATATTTTTTAAATAAACCTAAATAAAAAAGTAAACTTAAAAAAATATATTTTTTGTTGGAAAGGAACAAAAGTTAACTACTTCTTAATTAATATTGTTTGTAACAATTTAAATAAGTTACTTTTTAAACAAAAAGAACATATATTCTTTAAATTTGCTTAAATTAAAAAGAAAATGTAAAAAAACATTTTTTAGTGGAGAGGAATCACAGTTATCTATTGATTAATTAATATTGTTTACAACAATTTAAATAAATTATTTGATGTTTTATTAATTGTCTGGTGGTTATATTGGATTAATTTGAACTTATTCGCAGATCATATATATGCAGTTACTTGTTAACTTTGATTAAAAAAAATTATAAACAAAACAATTATAAAATCTCAAAAATCGGCCTCGAAGAATGTTTTAAAAATTTATTCCCTTTTAATTTAAAACAAAGAACACTCAAATCGGTTAAAAATTGTGTGCTGTAGACATTTTTGAACAATAAATTGTAAAAAAATGTCCACTGTGGCTCGATCTCTCCCTACTGTATTATTTTTGTAACATCTCCAAAATTCAATTTTTTAGAAGTCTTTAACTAAATTTCTACGATAAATTCACTATTTTTAATAAATTATTACATTAATATTGAAAAGTTTAAATAATTTCAGAAAAATTTAAATTATTAAATTTTTTCAAAAAAGTAATAATTTTATGATAATTTTTCAAAAATTAAGTTATTTAAAATAAATTATTGTCAGAAATAAAAAAATTGTAAGGTCTTTGTATTAGAATTCTTAGTAATTTCATAACAGTTTATGATTAAAAAAAAGAAAATAACACAAAAATTCATGTTATAAATTCTATAAATTTAAAAAAAAATTTCAGTACTTTTAATAAAATTATATACATAATATAATAATGTGTGAACTGTGTTTTCCTTCATTGCATTCTTTGCTAATTTTTCCTCGTTAAAAATGCTTGATATATATTATTCTGTATACTATAGTATGCAATTTGTATAATGTATACAACATTCACACATGCATTATGTGGAAGACATAAGACGCACAGCGTAGCGGCTGTTCTGGATATACATATGCACATGTATATTAGAGTCCTACAAGTAGTGTAGTGTATAGTAGGAGGACAGTGGTGCTGAAAAGGAGGAGTGGGGGTGGCAGTGGTGGCACAAAGAGTAAAGACGACGGGGAATGAGGGGAAGGCAGCGGGAAGCTCCAGTGGAGGCGCAGCCGGTTATCGTCATCATAGTCGTGAGTCGTGGGGAGTCGTGAATAATCGCAAAAACGAATCGCAAACAAAATAGAAGAACAAAAGTGTAGTTCAGTCTCTAAGGACGAGCTAGTGGTAGTGGATGGATTCGGAAATGTATAAGCAAGTGAACATCGGGCGACTGTTAGTGCTTTATGGTCAAGTGTTATGTAGCGTGTAACTTTTCTAGAGAGCGATAGCAGTAATGATCTGCGTTCATCCAACATGGAAAGATGTGTTTTAAGCTCAACAGATTCTCGACTCAGTCCATACTATTAGCATACAGGTGCAAGTGTGATAATGAATTTGAGATGCTGCTTTCCTCTACAAAATATAGAAATACGTTCCCTAATTTATGAGGACCTGACGTGCACCGCTGCTTGAAGAAAAAACGAGGTGGAACAGCGCGAACGCGAAAGTGAAAAATACGTCCATTGCAAAATGATAAATTTGGAAGGTTGCAAAGAAATGCTGGACTCATTAAATCTATGAGGTTGGCCTTTCTGACCTTTCGTCAGAAGTGAAACGTATCATTCGAAATATGCGCCTTGGGATAAAACAGGATTTTCTCACATTTGCATAGAAAACGTAAAAAAGTATTCTCCACCGGCAAAAGTATATTTGGAATGTTGTGGAAAATTTGTTTTCCGTGGAGGAGGTGTCTTTCAATCGTAAAAGTGTGTTTTTTTGAGGAATGAAAGTAGTGACGGATGTTTTTGCCGTAGGTTAATGCACCTCACGTGGCGAGAGGAGTTGCGTATCGTAGCCGTCAAACTACATGTAGTGGGGAAGAGGGAATGCCTGAGTTACATAAAAAGGGTTAAAGTTTTAAGCGTATAAGTGCGGAAAAGATGAGTATCTGTGCACAAACTCGTGTTGACTGATGCGTATACACAGTTTTATTGTAATGTATGTGCAATTACATGGTGTAATATATAGAGTGTGCACCGTAAAATAAACCCACGCCTCTTATATCTTGTACGAGTACGAGCAGAGAGGAGAGACATAACGATCCATCCACAAGGCGTCCCACACGACGCATTTGTACAATTTTTTTCTTCATGTCAGACGTACTTTATGGTCGATGTGATCGTGAATATTTTTCAAGTGCACACATCGTGGATCATTGGATGTGCGATGTTACACCATCGTCAAAGAAATTCAATTTATGCTGCTCTAATGATTTTATCCATTTTATCCATTGTCAGATTGCATTCTTTTAGCTTAAATAGTCAACTGAGAAAAATTGCATACTGAGATTGGAAATAATGACATAGAGCGATATTTATGGCACTAAGTGACTCTCTCTGAAAAAAAACAATTTCAGATACTGTGTCGCATAATTGTGCGGTGACAGTGTTCTAGTGACATCTAATAAATGAACTATGCTCAAGTTTTTAACGCACAAACTAAGAACTCATTCTCTAAACGAGGATCCGAATCAAGAGAAGGTACATAAAATTATTCATATAAAACAAACATAGCAGTTTTTTTTACAATTTTCGTACCTTAATTTACAATGAAATGAATTTTAAATTTAAAATTCTAACATAGGACATTATACCTTAAAATTCAATTAATCAAATTGGAGTGGCTATTCGGACAGTTAATTTCTTATTAAAAGTACTGGAAAAAATTGAATTTTTAGAATTTATGAGAATAAATCTAATACAAACCCTTTAATTTTTTCGATTTCTGACAATAATTTCTTTTTAAATAACTTTATTCTTGAAGAACTATCATAAAATTATTACTTATAAATTATTTAATGAATAATTTTACTTAAAAATTTCAAAATTAATTGGATTTTTAAAGAGTTGCGCTTACAACTTATAAATTCAACTAAGTTCAAATTTTTTTTAAAATTTCAATTATCTTTATAAATAATAAAATTCTTTTCGGAAATCCAATTATTTTAAAAAAATTTAATAAAATTCTTTGAAGCAATTCAATTAATTAAGAAACTTTAATAAAATTCTTCCCAAGAATTAAATTATTTTTAAAAATAAACATTTTCACAAGAATTCAATTATTTAAAAAAAAATTTTTTTAATCGTCAGATTTCAATTATTTTCAATTTTTTAATGAAATTTTTAGATAGAATTTAATTATTTTTAAAAAGTTTTAAAAAAATTCTGAAAAATTCAGTTATTTAAAAAAATTTGAATAAAATTCTTCACAAGAAATTAATTATTTTCATTAATAATATTTTTCTCAGGAATTTAATTATTTTCACAAATAAAATTCTTCACAGGAATTTAATTCTTTAAAAAATTGTTTAATAAAATTTGTTGTAAGAATTCAATTATTTTCATAAATAACAAAACTTATTACAGAATTTCAATTATTGTTTATACAATTTTAAATAAAATAATAGAAAATTGCATTTATTCTTACAATAATTTTTTCTTTAATTCGGCGAAAGAATTCAATTATTATTAAAATTTTTGATAAAATTCTTCAAAAAAATTTTATTTTAAGAAATATGCAATTATTGAATAAATTATTTATTTTCGTATTTAAATAATTGAATTTTCGGAAAATTTTCTAATAAAAATTGATTAAAAAATGAATTTCACTAAAAATTTTAAATTATAATTTAATATTAAAATATTATAGCTTGAATTTTTAGAAATATTTGAATTTTGAAAAGGGTTAACATTAAAATCTTTGAAAATTTGAATTTATAGTTACAATATTCTTATGATATAAAATAATGATTTTATCACTCTGTCATCTTTTTATTATAAAACATGAGAAAATCGAACAGGTCAGGGAAAAAGTAAAAATGTTGTCTGAAAATCAGGGAGAAGTCATGAAAAAACAAAATTAGAATTTTGTGGCAACCCTGGTTTTGATAAAAAAAATTTTAAAAAGTTAAAAAGAACAACTAAATGTACATATGAAGAAGAGAAAATTTATCAAAAAGGATGCAAAAGGTGAAAAAGTATTATTAATAAATAATATTAATTTTTTTTTATTATTATTGCTTATATTTATTATAATATTTATATATAAATATGTATATATAATAGGGGAGAGGGCCCCAAGGTGGACATAGTTTCAATTTAATGCTCTAGCAAACCCAATAAGATATGGTAAATTGTAATATACTAAATAAAAGTACAATCAGGGTTGCCACATGTCAGTAAAGTCATTAAAGTCAGGGAAATGTCAGGAAAACAATATTTTTGTCAGTAAAGTCAGGGAAATAGCAGAAAAATATTTTTTTGTCAGGGAAATTAAGAAAATTGAGACTTTTTTCGATTTATTTTCAAAAATTGCGACTTTTGACATTTCTTCCAAATATTGCAACAAAATACCACATCTTTTAGTATAAAATGTAAATTATTTTCATTTTTATAGTGCGAAAAATAACTATAAACAAATCTTTCAAAAATTATTCTTGAATCATTTTTCAAAATAATTAAATTTTTCAAATATATCTCTATAATAAAAATCGTTTTAAAATAATTGAAATTTTGAAAAAGTTAATTGAAAACAATTATTTTTTTCAAGTATTTTGTTAACAATTTTTGAAAATCAACTTTTGAAGAATTTTCGTTGTAAATTTTATTGAATTATCAAAAATTTTAATTGAAAAATCTTTAAATGTAAATTTAAAAATGAAAAATAATGAAAATTAGCTTCTAATTTTTAAAAATTCAATATTTTCAATTAAATATTTCCGACAATTTATTATGTACAAAAAGTAATAACATTTTAGAATTATTTTGAACATTTTGGAGAAAAAAATCATGTTCAAAATTATTAATTAAAATTCCTCAAGAAATTAATTAGTTTTCTTTAAATCTTTTTAATTTACTTTTTGTATTTAAATAATTGAATTTTAATAGAACTTTCGGAAAATTGTTTAAAATAATTGATGTAGAAATGAAGTTTGGTAGTAAATAATTGAATTCAGGAATAAGGGTTATAAATGTTATTTTTAGAGATTATTAAAATGCATAAATTTTACTCATTTTCCGTAAACTTTCATATTTTCCTATAAAAAGAATTTTGTCAGGGTAAGTAATTTTAATGTCAGTAAATTGTCAGGGAAATTGATAGTCTGAAACTTGTGACCACCCTGACAATATATTAGGTATCTTTTGGACTATTGAAAATCTATAATTTAAATAATTTTACCGATTTAGGGAGAAATTGTAAGAAAACTTCGTGAAACACAAATTTCAGGAAGTGTGTGCAGAATAAAAACAAATTGCTTTTTTTTCCTTCAAATGTACATCAAAAACTTCATCTATACTAAAAACAAAAATAACAAAAAGCATAAGGTGCTCCTACTTTATACAAAAATTTTAAACGAAATGTCTATTTTGGGGCCCTTTATCCCCTAATATATTTATTATTTTTATAATATAAATTTTAACAAAAATTTCTTAATAAGTTTAGTTCATGTTACACTTAAAGCAGAACCAATTTACCCGTTTTTGAATTTTTTTTAAATTTGTACAAGATTGGTTAAAATGTTTTTAGACAAACAAACATCCAACAGATATTTATACCTGATGGGCCCTTTATTAATACAATGACCAAATAGTAAACCCGTCTTATTTCTAGTCACTAGCCAAATAATTAAACCACCTTAGGGGTCTTCCATAAACCACGTGGCGCTCCAAGGGGGAGGGGGGGTCAAGCTATGGACCACGATAAGAGGAAAAAATGGCTCTAATACATGTTACAGCATGACACATGGGGGAAGGGGGATTTTGAAATTTCAAAAAAAAAATGGGACCACGTGGTTTATGGAAGACCCCTTTTTCTGACAGTTAACTTTCAATTTAATATGCGACAATCAATATTCAATACATTTTTTAAATTTTATATTATTTATAACTGAACAAGTGATATTTCTCTTATCAATTGCAGATTAGAATTAATATTTTCATTAATATACAGTGTTGTTCGATAAGGGGTTTTCCCCCTAGATTTAGGGACCGTCCATAAATTACGTGAGACATTTTTTTGGAAAATTTGACCCACCCACCCTCCCTCGTAAGATATTTCACATACATTATCGACATTTTTTCTATTGTTTGTTAAGATCTAGCAGACCCCCCCTCCCCCTAAATGTCTTACGTAATTTATAGACGGCCCCTTAGGGGTATTTTGAGCCTATAGTACGAATTTTAGGGGGAAAGTTTGGTAGAATTTTTTTTATTTGGCGGTTTTTTAGTAGTTTTATTTATTATAAATAAATCTTTTAAGCACCATGTCTTTTACAACAACATGATAATGAAAAGTTAATTGACTTTAACTTTTTAACGCTCCATTTTATATTTATTCATAAATATTATTCTTTAAACCTAAAATTTCCTTTTTTAATAAAAAACTATCTCAAAAAATAATAAATTCACTCCAAAACAAAGATTTATAATTAAATATTCATAAAATAAAATATTCTATTAGAATGTTAATTTTAAAATTTGTTTTATATATAAGATGAAAGCTTATGGATTTAAAGAGCGCCCTTGTTTAATAAGTATATAATTTTGTTCTTATACATTACGAAAAAATCGTTTTCTAACTTATAACAAACTTACACTTTGAGTCAAATTTATTAAAATAAAAATTTATATGTATTTTAAAAATTTAGGGGGAAATTTGTCTTTTTAGAGGAAAATTAGAATTATAATAGGGGGAATCTGCCCTAACCATCTGACAACACTGTATATAAGTACATAAATAAATACAAAAAAATATTTTAAAAAATTAAATTATTTAAGGAAGTGTTAAAGTCATTGCAATATCTACACTATTGTGGACTTCAACTTCGTCCAAAAATATATAATAGAATATTTTGAACCAATGTTTTCATTGAACCACTTCAATTTTTTAGAGAAATGACTGAATGAAATTTCTTCTAATTTCATACAAATTATATATAAATTTAAATTTCTTATAATTTATAAGTTAGTTTTACGCAAACAGACATGTCCAAAAGTTTCCGGCACGTGAATTTATTAGTTACTAAAAATACTGAAAGAACTGTTTTCCACGTATAGGGTCACTGCACCAGTGAATATGAACAAATAGTGTTTCACTAACTTTCACTAATTTTTATTTTAAATAGGTAGATAAATACTTACCTATAACTATACTACCTATAAAGTCAGTCGTATATTGTTTTTGTTTCATTTCTAGGTTTGACGCCAAAATCTATTTTTTTCAAAAAAAAAATAAATTTTTTTTAAGTTGATGTTTTTTAAAATTTGTTATATTTTTTTTATTGTTTATACTCCTGCCCTATTGGCCTTACGCACTTCGACAAGAGTCCCCGAGAAATACTTTTTTGGATT
Organism: Leptopilina syphax; assembly: GCA_032872505.1. Classification (NCBI taxonomy): domain Eukaryota; kingdom Metazoa; phylum Arthropoda; class Insecta; order Hymenoptera; family Figitidae; genus Leptopilina; species Leptopilina syphax. Next base: position 6,407,158 of record CM065471.1, on the reverse strand, counting down.
AAGCATAACCATTCTACTTTAGAAATTTTCTATATATTAACCTAATTTTGCGCCTACAGAGCGGCTTAAAAATTAGGAGTACTCGCATTACGCCTGGACCACCCGTCAATGGGTTTTCTCGCCAGAGAAGAGGGAAACTGTAGAAAACCTCTCTGAGTACAACCGGTTTATAGACAGTCGAGTTCTAATGGGGTGTACCGGACAATAATCGACGGTGCACATCATTATACCTCGACGTCAAACCTCCCGCTTAGATTGTCTCACGTGCCGGAAAAATACCAAGCCGAATGGGCGCGAACCAAGGGTACTTACCATTGGTCCTTAAAACGACCGCCAAGCGAGGCATCTATCCGACTGAGCCAATCTGTCGGTATAAAATTTGTTATATTATTATTATTAATTTTTTATTTTTATTTACTATAAAAAAGAAATTTAAACAACGATTATTATTGAAATTATCCGTTTTTTTTTCTTTATTTATAAAAAAATGTTAGGAAATTATTAAAACCTCTATAGATTAAGAAATATTAAGTTAATTAATTCAAATTATTTGAAAAATATTTATTTGATTCAAATAATTTTTATTTGCATCTAATAAATGTTTATTGGTTTCAAATAACTTGAATTATTTGAATCACATTTATTTGAATCAAATAAATCTTAATTGGGTTAATTCAATAATTATGATCCACAAGTTTTGAACGTTCAAATGAACGAAACACTTTTTATTAGAAATGTTTTTATAATTTATTGTTTGCAATAAAAATTAAAAACTTAAATTTTACACTTAGAAACTTTATAATTAATTTATTTTATATCGACAAAAAATTATTGTAATAAATATTTAAATTAAAGAAGAAAATAAATAAATTTCGTTCATATGAACGTTCAGAACTTTAGGATCATCAATAATTAATTGAATACATAAATTTATTGTTCAGTTTCGAAAAACAAAGTGTTATTTTTTTTTACTTAAAACTTTGAATTTGTACATTTAAGGGTGGTTTTTTCGATTTTAAAAAACAGAGGGTGATATTTTAATTCTGCCATTGTTTCTAATTTGTTGAAAGAGATGTACATAAATTTATTGTTCTGTTTTGAAGAACAATTTGTTATTTTATTTTTTACTTTAAACTTTGATTTTGTATATTTAAGGGTAGTTTTTTCGACTAAAAACAGATAGCAACTGAGTAGTGTTGTTGTCAGAATCATTTTATATGTTTGAAGCAACTCATAATGTTGTCAGAATCGGTCTATATTTTAAAGCTAACTATATATAGTATTGCTACACTGAAAAAAAATGTTTATAATTTTTAGACAATCAGATAAAGTAGTTGTCGCTAATATTGCATAATATAGTTGACAAAACAGCAATGATAGTGTTGTATATTCTTGGGGTTTAATAGTTAATAAACATTTTTCAAACAATTAATTTTTAAAATAATTTATTAATTAATATTAAATAAAATGTTTCATAATGAAATATAATACAATTAATACTAAATCTAAATTAAAATCGCACTTATCAACAATATTATATAAATAGGTATTTAAATTTTATATTTAACAATCTCATTTAAGGAACCACTGCCAACATGATAAAGGATGGCAGGAGATGGAGCAACCATTTTCTGAAAATCCATGAAGCCATATTATTTCATGTTATTTCTGTTTAAATTGATTTCAATCATGTTTCATTTGTATAAAATATATTTTTTTACTTACTATTTATTAACGAAGTCATCGTTCTTTATTTTTGTAACTTTAACGGTTTAAAGATACTTTTAACTTAAACGGAAATAAAATAAATACATTCAACACTTAGCATTCAAACGATTTGACGCCTCACTGAGAAAACTGGAGTATTGGACTAAACATCTGGAGGGACAAATCGTTGATATTTGAGAGTTAGCTATTGGATAACAATCTAAATGTTCAAATTCACCATTGACAGATATTCGTACCGTTTCTCTAACAGAGGGACAAATTAACCATCTTGAGAAATCCCTTTCTTATCCGGCGCGAAATGAATAAATATGGCAACCTAACCCCTAAATTAAATACATAAAATGTCAGAAAAATAATTTCGCACGCATCAGATCGTACACATTTTCTGCGCAACTTTTGACCCTCAGATATAATGGGAGAGAATATACAAGTAGATTTCCATTATCAATTCAAAATTTATTTTAGAAGGACTATTTAACTCTCTTCATAAGCAAAGGAAACATACACTTTTTGAACCTCTGAATTTGACTCTCCAGTTTTCTCAGTGTATTCGTTTTCAGCGGGCAAAAATAATATAAGACATGTAGACCTCGTTCAATAAACAGGCCACTTTTTTGTGTTCCTGTGTAATGCATTATTTAATGCAACAAAACAAAAAAAATTGCGTATTTATTAATATGAACCAAATTTTTATTTGAATCAACAAAATTGTTTTATCGTAACAAATAAAATAGGTTAATTAAACAGTTTGGTCTATAGTTTAACAAATTTTTTCTTATAAGTAAAATAAATTATTTAATAAAAACAAATAAAAAATATTTGGATCAAATAAATCACTTATTGAAACGATAATAAATGAGTTTTTTGAAACTATTAGTTTATTTTTTTCACTCAAATAAATGGATATTTGATATAAATACAAATTATTTGGCTCAATTAATTTTAGGAAATTTTATGTTAGTAATATAATATAGGGGAGAGTGGGGCGAACTGGCCATACTAACGGTTGTTTTTACTCTTGTGAGTAAACGCTAAACGAATCAACTGATTTCATTTTTCATTCTCTTGTTTGAAAGGTCATTTAATTGCACAATATTTTCCCAGAGATATATATACTTAATTTTTTTATTGTTTGTGTTAGCTTTAAAAAATTTTGCAAATTCTCCGGTTTTATAATTTTTTTACGTATGGAAATGAAAAAATATTCATTTATTTAATGCAAATTGATATTTATTTGAATCCAAAAATGCTTTGTTTCGATGCAAATGAATTTTGTATTTGGGCAAAATAAATTAATTATTTGACGCAATTTAAGGGATATTAGTATCAATTAAAATAACTAATTATGATAAATAATTTAATATTTGATAAAAATAAATATTTCTAGTTATTTCAAAAATATTATTATTGATGCAAATAGGGTAAATTCGGAGGAAATGGCCATAGTTTCCTTAAACTAGATACTGTAAAAATGATAAAAAAGCGACTTTTGCCTAAACTTTTATTGACAATTAAACACTGGAAACTTAACTTTAAAATAACGAAAAATAAAAAAAAATATTTTCATATAGAAATAATCTTAATATTTACATTTTTTAAAAAAATGAGAGATGACCAATACTTATAATTTTGTTTTTTAGCTTAAACTAGTGTTTTTATATTATTTATAATGTACCTTTTTATTTATTTATTCAGAAATAATAAACAAAATTTCTTTACCTATATATAAAAGGCGGACAAGGTACCCGGGTACCTCTATACATTTCATGCAGATAAATGTAGAAATTTCTATTAAAAAAATTATGAAAAATTTCATTAAACAATTTTTATAGTACTGCACATAATTTTTTTTATAAAATATGTAATTTAAGTACTATAGTTAAATAATATCCATAATAAGAAATCGTCAACAAATTAAACATAGGTACCCGGGTGCCTCGTTCGTCCATAGAAGGTGTTATTTCCTCAGTTCCATAAAGGTTAATGCATGATAAAAGTAAACATCAAAATATTAAATAAATAAAATAATTTTTCCTATCGTTTTTTGTTTATATCAAAGTGTGGATTACGTACTACTGAATTAAACATAAAATAAAAAATGATGTTAAAAAATACACTTCCGTCGGGAATTATCGGTACGGTGCGGCTGCACGCGCAGGGCCCAAAAACATACCAATCTTCAAATCACTATTTCTTTGTAAATACAAATGTCAGAAAATTAACAAATATACCATTCGAAAGATTATTAAATTCTACGATTAATGATATGCAACTGAAAATTTTAATAATTTATATAAAGTTTGCAGCAATCTACAAATTTGACAAAAAAAATTTTTAAATAAAATTTTTTTAGAAATTATTTCAACCCTTGCACATTTTTTAAAAATTGTAGAAAAATTTTTAAACTTATATAGGTGTAATCATTCAAGTCTCATCTTTAATTTAAGACCAAAAGAGTTAAAAAATCTTATTCGGTTCGTGAGATATCATTATATACGTCCGAGCATGTTTTTTGACAAATGCATTGAATTAGTCGATTTTGAACGTTTTTTGGCTGAAAATGCTCGGCCGTTTATAATGATATCTCTCGAACCGAATAAGATTTTTGAACTCTTTTGGTCTTAAATTAAAGATGAGATTTCAATTATTACACCTATATAAGTTTCAAATTTTTCCTACAATTTTTAAAAAATGTGCAGGGGTTGAAATAATTTCCAAAAAAATTTTATTTTAAAAATTTTTCTGTCAAATTTGTAGATTGCTGCAAGCTTTGTATAAATTATTAAAATTTTCAGTTACATATCATTATAATCTTAAAATTTAATAATCTTTCGAATGGTATATTTGTTAATTTTCTGACATTTGTATTTACAAAGAAATCGTGATTTGAAGATTGGTATGTTTTTGAGACCTGCGCGTGCAGTCGTATTGATAATTCCCGACGGTAGTGTAACTATATATATATATATATATATATATATATATATATATATATATATATATATAACAATAAGAAATATGAATTTCTCAAATTGTTTTGGACCTACATATATATAATATATGAACATTTTTCCTGGATTTGCCTTAAATATTTATTTGAATTAAAAAACATACATTATTGAAACAAGTAATTTTCATAATTGATTAAAAGCAATATTTATTATATCCAATTATTTCATTCATTTGACTTAAGTAATTCGTATTTGATACAAATAAATATTTATTTGATACCTACTATAAATTAACATACTTATGTCCAGTAAATATTTACTTTGTTCAAATAAGTATCTAATGTATATAATAGACAAGTAAATCATTATTAATTGAATCAAATAATTTTTTTAGTGTAATTACATACAGAAAAAGGAATGGTTAGAGCAACCATTTATATTGATAAGTATAAGATATATATTATATATCGTTACCACATTCATTTTTCTGGATGACACATCTATTTCTATGGTCAGCACATTCATAGAAAATGAATTTACAATCCATATCAGCTGTGTGAAGTTGAGAGCCCCATCTCAAAATTTAAAAAAATTTTTTATATTGAGTAAGAATTTTTGAAACGTGCCACCTAAAATTCAAAAAATTCATTTTTGGCCAAAATGTTGTTTTTTCTATAGTGCTTTATATAAAAAACATTATATCAAAGGATTTGCAAAAAAAAAAAATTTTGTTATTGTTATAAACAATTAAAGTTTTCAAACACTTTTTTTAAAAAAATTAATTAAAAAGAAACTTGTTAACCGATTTTAATGATCCAAGAGGCATTCTTTTTTATTTGAGTCAAAATTTTGAATAAAATTTTTTTCGTAAAAAATATTGAAAATTAATAAACAAATTATTTATTTATAACAAATTAGTAAAAAACCATGTTCGCAATCGAATTTTAAAATGAAAAAAATAGTACTTATTTTCTGATTCATTAAAAAAAAATTTCTCTTAACCTTTAACAATTTTTTAAGTCAATTTTTTAGACAGTCCACGTCAAGCAAATCTTAAATCAAACCGATTCCACGTTTTTGCAAGTTTCAAAATCATGGTTGCCACACAACCTGGAAAACCTGGAAATAGCATGGAATTTGAAAAAGAGTATGGAAAACCTGGAAATAGCATGGAATTTGAACAAATTTCTGGAATTTTTTTTTTGGTTAATGAAAGATATTAAGAAAAATTCCATTCAACATGTTATTTTTCTTTAAAAATGTTAACATACGATTTTCCTTTTCCATGTTATCTTCTCTTTAAATTAATTTAATTTTTCTTTTTAATTATTGACTAAAACTGTGAAAAATGTTGTTAAGATTGTTCTAAAAAAAGGAATTTATATCTTTATTAGTATTACGATTGTCAAAATTTTTTGATACTAGTTGTTTTTTTGTTCAAGATTTTGAACAACGTTTAAAGATAAAAATTATTTAATTTAGAATTGACTTGAATGTTCTAATTATGACTGACTCTTCTGAAAGTAACATTTTTTATGTCTCGATAAATTTTATAAAATCTACTCTCTAATAATATTATTAACCATTTTCATAGTAAAAATTTAACACTTACTTATCATTAAAAAAAATTAAACAATTTTATTCAACTGAATTTATGCAATAACTAAAATAATTTCATCTCCAAAGTCTTTTTAACATTTCTCCAATAGGACTTCTATAAGAAAACTAAATTTTTATGGTTTTTTTTTCAAATTCTTAGAATTTTTTTAAAAATAGTGCCAGAAAATACAATGTTTTTTCTATCATTATGTGTATTTTAAAAATTTTTGTACCTCCGTTTTATATGTGATAAAAATGTTTAAATTTTGTCTTCAATTTAAGTTAAAATTACATCATGATGATTAATGATGTTTTTATACATTAAAAATATTCTAAAAAAAATTTTAATGCACATTAAAATAAAGTTAAAGATCTGATGTTTAATTTTTCCATATATATCATTTATAAAAAGGAGGAATATTATTGCTTTTATAAATATTCAAATTTTACTTATCGGCCTTAGTAAAATTCAAAGAAGAAAGACTTTAATATTTTCAAATTAATTTTGCGCAACTTACACGGAAAAAAATTAATCTCTAAACTTGAAATAATATTAATTTCAAGTCCAATGAAATATAAGTGTATCTAAATTAAACATTATAGTCACAATTACTGTGATAAGTTGTGTTTGATTCTGTCAAACTTTATACCAGAAAACGCCATAAATTCACATCTCTGATTTAGAGATTTGTTAATTTCACAACTTTTTTTATATGAATTACATACAATTAACCGTTTTCATTTTCCGTATTTTATGAATGTTTTTCGCGTCATCACGTGGAACATTTATTTTTATTTATTAGACTTATCGGTGTTGAAAGGTCTGTGAAATTTTAAGGTTACAATTATCGACCGACATAATACGGCACACTGACTGATTTAAATGACGTGAAATAGGTAAATAAACATTTTTCAACCACTTTTTCTCTAAACACAGACACTTTTTACAAAATAGGCCAACATACAACGGGTAAGAATCTTCTTAATAACCTAAATTCAAAAGATTGTTTAAATTCATGCAGAAACGCGGTTGTAAAATGTAAAATTGGAAAGTAATGCAAAGACAGACAACAAGAAGCGGTTTACTGCCAGTCGCCAGAAGAGGGCAGAAGCATGCAGAGAGCACAATGGTCCAGCTGTTATATTCTTAGCTTTACATCACTTTCCAATTTTACATTTTACAACCGCGTTTCTGCATGAATTTAAACAATCTTTTGAATTTAGGTTATTAAGAAGATTCTTACCCGTTGTATGTTGGCCTATTTTGTAAAAAGTGTCTGTGTTTAGAGAAAAAGTGGTTGAAAAATGTTTATTTACCTATTTCACGTCATTTAAATTTTAAATCAGTCAGTGCCGTATTTTGTCGGGCGATAATTAAAACCTACAAATTTTACAGACCTTCCAACGCCGTTAAAACAAAAAAATGAAATAAAAATATAAAATTCGTATTGTGTTTTAAAAATATCCAACTACTTTTTTATACTTGTCAATGTATAGTTCATACAGGGAAAACAATATAAATATTTTGTCAATAATTCTCACTCTAAATTGTGATAAATTATAAATTCTTATTACATCGAGTTATTACAAAAATACGAATTATATAAATATACGACTAAAATGTTTAATATTGTTTATTCAAATAATATATTAGATTTGAATTTATTCAAGTAAGTTGATAGTTTAGAACATATGTTCCATGTCATAAAATTTGAGATTCCTAATATCATTTTTAGGCATAAGAAATACGTGTTCTTCACAATACTAATATTCGGATTAGATATAATACCAAATTTCAGTTTTAGTGATCTGCTTACATCTTACGTCCGATTCCAGTGATAGTTTATGCCTAAATCTCAGATTTAATCACTAATTTAGAGATTAATTTTTTTCCGTGTGGTATATATAACTAAACCAGGTAACCCCAGCCAAACCGCGCCAAATAACCCCGGAGGTACTTTTTATATATTTATAAAGTTTTTATTAATAACATTAATAAAAATCAAAGATTCTTTATTGCCCCTAGAAAACAAATAGTTAGAGCTCAAAACTTGATATTTGAGCTTTATTTTAAATCATTTCCTAAAAAGATATAACAAAAAAATGAGGAGGTCAAAAATTTACTTTGGAGTACCAAAATCAATTATTTTAATCTATACGTCACAATAATTAATTAATAAAAATGAAACTTTGTACAAACTTAGAGTTCATTAAGTACTTGAACTTGAGTGGAGAGAAAAAATTATTCAACTCAAAATTTTTGAAAAAACGAGTGCGCCAAGCAACCCCTGCGCCAAGTAGCCCCGGTCTCCCCTACTAAGCCACTGGTGAACATCGGCACTACACTGGCATTTCCCATTGGAATATTCCACTTTTTATTTATTAAAGAAACTTTTTTTTTTTGAAAAGCTAACAATAGTTCATAGTAATTTTATAAAACTTTAAAATATTTATTCGACTGTCAGCGGAAATGTTGTTTAACAAAATTTCGCATTATTCGAGCAATAAAAAGATATGTAATAGTTAGTCTTATACATTTCGTTATATTCGAAACATATAATGGAAAGAATAATGAGACATTACTAAATAAAAATGTTATTTATATTAATGTTATTAATCCTAATTTCTTTATGTACTGTTGAGTATATTATTTAATGACTTAACAAAAAAAACTTAAATCTTCTTTAATCCCGCAGTAAGTAAAAAAAAGCCTGTGTTAAATTTTTATAAAAATTATAATTACAATGTTAAAAAGCGTTACTATAGAACATATTAAACATTAAAAAGATTTGTAAAAATTGATTTGTTTTTTACTTAAATTTTCCTCGTCTCCTGTCCAACATAAATAAAAAAAAGTTAAAGACTTATTTTCCAAACTTGAACTTTTGAAGTTTTTTGTCCAACTGTTAATTTAAGAATTGTCTAACCCTTAAACTTTCAAAAAAATGAAATCTATTTGATTTCAATTTTCCTACACGTTCACTGTCCCAAAAATTAAATAAAAAATTTGTTAAGGCTGGGTCTGTTTTTGATTATCTAACTCTTAAAATTGATTGTCCAACTCTTAAAATGGATTGTTCAACGAAGAAAAAAGATTGTCCAATCTTATAACTTGCAAAAAAGTGGAATCTGATTGTTTTAAATTTTCCAAGACGTTTACTGTCCAAAATAATGACTTAAAAAAATGTTAATGGTCTGTTTTTGATTGCCCAACTCTTAAAATTGATTGTCCAGGCATTAAAAATGATTGTCCAACTCTTGAAATTAATTGTCTAGCCATTAAAAATGTTTATCTAACCTTGAAATTTGCTAAAAAGTGGAATCTGTTTAATTTAAGATTTCCTTGACGTAGACTGTCCAAAAAAATGACTTTAACCCTTGTGTTCATACCTGGGTACCCACGACTACACATTTTTTCATTTTAGTCAAATAAATATGAAAATTTTATTTCAGCGCTCCAGATCTACGTTACTTATGTTAAATAAAAGCAATTTCTTCATTAAAAAAATTATTTTTTTTATACATAAATAAAAAATTATTTTAAAGTATAGATAATATGCAGTGACTGCACTCCGGGTACCTGTGACAAATTATTTAAAGATTCATTAGATTTACAGTGCCGCTCAATAACTTTTGCCCACCCTACAGCGATTGAGAGGTGTACAAAAAGTTTTGTATTTTGTTTATTATTAAAGATAAAAAGCTCAAAAAGGTCTCTTTTTAAAGCTCTTTTCCTGAGCTTTAACACTGTATAAAATAAAAATTAAAATAATTAATTTGTTAATGTTTAAAAAATGTTATTGCAACATAAAATTTTTCGTTTTTTTTTGTTTTTTTAAAGTGATACAGTTTGTTAGGAAATGGTCGCATTTTAATCCCACATATATTTTCTGAAAGCTAGTTTTATCACCTTTAAAATGCATTTTTTAAAAATTTTATACGATAATTTTTAAGAAAAATATGATTTTTTGTTTAAAAAAATAGCCATTTTTTTCAATTGTTGATAACTCAAGAACGGTTACTTTACGAAAAAAATTTTAAGAACATAAATTATTCCTTTTTATGTGCAGAATTAGAAAAAAAATATTAAAAATTTTTTTTTTAAAAAAATTTTTTTGACTTTTTTTGAAAAAATTTTTTTTTTCTATTGTCGATAACTCAAAAACGGTTACTTTAGGAAAAAATTTTTAAGAACATAAATTGTTCCTATTTATGTGCAGAATTAGAAAAAAATATTAAAAATTTTTTTTTGAAAAAAATTTTTTTGACGAAGTAATTAACCCCTTCACAGTCGAGTGAAAATAAAGTTTTTGTGCCATAAGTGTTCAAAAAAAAATTTTTTTTTTAAAATCATGATATTGTCATATTTTATGTTTTTGAGGTCACTGATTCAAAATCCGTGGTCGAAAAGTCAAAATTCAAAATGGCGGCTTCAAAATATCGAGCAAAAATATTGAAAAGTTAACGAATTCGTTAATTTAAAAATTTTTTTTTGTCGCCTTTTTAAAGTTGCAATTTTAAATTTTGAATTTTTGACCACGGATTTGAAATCAGCGACCTCGAAAACCCCCGAGTAGGCATTTTAAGGCATTTTAAAAAAAATTCGTAAACTTAAAAATTTTTTTGGGCGCCATTTTGAAGCCGCCATTTTGAATTTTGAATTTTCGACAACGGATTTGGATTCAGCGACCCCGAAAACCCTCGAGTAAGGATTTTTAGCCAGATTCGTTAACATTTAAATGTCTTTTTTTCCTATGGCCCTATAGAGCCCATGGACATACAGGGCACGACATTTTTATGGCTCTATAGAGCCCACTGACAGTGAAGGGGTTAAGAACCTTTAATCCGTTTACAAACAATATAATAAATAAGTATTATATCAAAAGTTATTTAAATGATTGGTGAGTTAAAATTATTGAAAAAAATTAAATAAATACGATGAAAAATTTTCTTGCTTGTTGTAGTAAGTGTAAAAAGCGAGTTTCTACAATTAAAACTAAAAAATATAAAAAAATGAAAAAAAAAATTTTTTTCAAAAAAGTCAAAAAAATTTTTTTCAAAAAAAAATTTTTAATATTTTTTTTCTAATTCTGCACATAAATAGGAACAATTTATGTTCTTAAAAATTTTTTCCTAAAGTAACCGTTTTTGAGTTATCGACAATAGAAAAAAAAAAATTTTTTCAAAAAAAGTCAAAAAAATTTTTTTGAAAAAAAAATTTTTAATATTTTTTTTCTAATTCTGCACATAAAAAGGAATAATTTATGTTCTTAAAATTTTTTTCCTAAAGTAACCGTTCTTGAGTTATCAACAATTGAAAAAAATGGCTATTTTTTTAAACAAAAAATCATATTTTTCTTAAAAATTATCGTATAAAATTTTTAAAAAATGCATTTTAAAGGTGATAAAACTAGCTTTCAGAAAATATATGTGGGATTAAAATGCGACCATTTCCTAACAAACTGTATCACTTTAAAAAAAACAAAAAAAAACGAAAAATTTTATGTTGCAATAACATTTTTTAAACATTAACAAATTAATTTTTTTAATTTTTATTTTATACAGTGTTAAAGCTCAGGAAAAGAGCTTTAAAAAGAGACCTTTTTGAGCTTTTTATCTTTAATAATAAACAAAATACAAAACTTTTTGTACACCTCTCAATCGCTGTAGGGTGGGCAAAAGTTATTGAGCGGCACTGTACTTGAAATTTGTTACTCGGGGGTTTTTGGGGTCGCTGATTACGAATATGATAACAGTTTTTAGAAATTCAAAATGGCGGATCCAATATGGCGTTTTCTAATCTTTTACTTTTTTGAATTTTTAAAAACTGACATCATATTCGTAGTTAGCGCCCCAAAAAACTCCCGAGTAACAAATTTTAAGTGAATCTAATGAATTTTTAAATAATTTGCCTCAGACACCCGGAGTGCAGACACCGCATATCTATACTTTAAACTAGTTTTTTATTTATTTATAAAAAAATATTTTTAATGAAGAAATTTCTTCTATTATACATAAATAATGAAGATCTGGAGCGCTGAGATGAAAAAAACCCTGGATCATTAAACACAAAAAATTAAAATTTTGTATTTTTTGAAATTTTATCTCAACACCTTAAAATATTTATTCTATATAAAAAAATTAAGCAATAATTGGTATGTATTATATTGAGGAAGCTAAATGGTTATAAAATGAACAACTTGTTTAAATTGTTATGTTACTTGAAAACAGAGACCGTCACGAAGCAAAGGTATCGTGTCGGTATCGTGTCGCTACACGATACGATTCAGCCACGGAGAAAAGTATCGTGTCGCGACACGATGCCGACACGATCCGATTTTCGTATCGTGTCGCATTACATAAATAGCCGAATTAATTTAATGCCATATGGACAATCATATTATACAAAATTACAAAATAATATTGGGGGCCATCCATAAATTACATAAGATAATTTTTTTTTAATTTACCCCCCCCCCTCATGTAAGATATTTTACATACATTAGCACCATTCTTTTATCGTTTGTAAAAATTTGCAGACCCCCATATTCCCTATATGTCTTACGTAATTTATTTTATTACATTACATATAATAACTTAGGTAACTTAGTAACAAATTCAATATGGCGGACATGCGCAGAAGTGCAATTTAGTATTTATTGCTGCGCAGTACTTGCTCCCACAACTTGGACATGCGCAATAGTGCAAATTAGTACTTATTGCTGCGCAGTAGTTGCCCCCCACTTGGACATGCGCAGTAGTGCAAATTAGTTCTTATTGCTGCGCAGTAACCTACCAAAACACTTGGACATGCGCAGTAACATAATTTAGTATCAATTGATGCGCAGTAGTCTAGTTTAGTATTAATTGTTGCGCAGTATGTAGGTCTAATATAATGCGCATCAATTAATACTGAATTAGACTACTGCGCAGCAATAAATACCAAATTACACTACTGTGCATCAATTAATACTAAACTAGACTACTGAGCATCAATTAATACTAAATTAGACTACTGCGCATTAATTAATACTAAATTAGACTACTGCGCAGCAATAAATACTAAATTACACTACTGCGCATCAATTGATACTAAATTAGACTACTGCGCATCAATTGATACTAAATTAGACTACTGCGCATGTCCAAGTGTGGTAGCAGACTATTGCGCAGCAATAATTACTAAAGTAGATTACTGCGCAACAATTACTTCTAAATTGCACTTCTGCGCATGCTCACATATAGTTGTAGCATACTGCGCAGCAATAAATACTAAATTCCACTACTGCGCATGTGCAAGTGCAGTGGTAGTACACTGCGCATAGGGCTGCCACCTTGGCCGGTTTTCGCCGGCCTTGCCGGCTGAAACAAAGCTTGTTTTCCATGTATTGACACCCCCCTCCCTTCGGTAATGCATAGACGGCCGGCTGAAACGTCTGGAAAAGGTGGTGAGCCTAACTGCGCAACTTAAAATATATATATTTTGGTTTTTACAAGATGGCCGTATATGCGTCATGTGCTGATAAAAAGCATTTTTTAATGTAACATGTGCGACACGTTAATTTCGTATCGTGTCGGTATCGTATCGTGTCGCGACACGATACTTTTCTCGACACGATGCATCGTGTCGGGCGTCGACACGATACCGACACGATACTGATTTTCATGTAACATCGTGTCGGTGGCGGTCCCTGCTTGAAAATAATAAAGTAATTATTTATTTATTACTTAATCTAGTATCATTGATACCTATAATGTGTGAATAATTATATAAAAAGAATTTATTTTATAATTTATGAGGCATTCTCTAACATAAAAGCCACCCTAAAAAAATTTCTTTTCGGAAATGAAGTATGTTAAAGTATACATAAAAACAAGTGTGTATAGTAGGTTTTTAGGTCTGTGTAATGCGTGGTTGCCATGTTATCAGGGGCTCAATTTTTTTCAGTATAATTTTCAAATGGCAATATCTTTTACCCATATCAATGGATTTTAAAGTTGTATAAGTGTTTTTAGTAGAGAATTTTCCAAACTTTTCAATGAAATTACTAATTGTTTAAAAAATGTAGTTTCATAAAAAAAAATTAAAAAAATTTTTTTTTTTAATTTTTCCCCTTCTTTCCCCTCTTCAAATTTTTTCAAATTTTTTCCAAAAATGTTCCTTATTTTATAAGCTTTTTACTCCTCAAAAGCCATTTTGGGACATTGAAATGCGTACAAGCTAGAGATCCCAGGAGGAAAAGTCGGACGAATGTCGGATTATACAACCGCCTGGGATCCGCGCCCGTACGGACCGCCAGTACCGATGGTCTGTACCGATTCGGATCCTAAAATGCAACCGGCACGGAACAGATTAGGCTCCGACTTTCGGATCCACCTTTCTACTTTCGTCAGTACTGGCGCGGTACTGGATTTGTTCCGCCTGCGGATTTCATTCTTCTACGCGCGTCGGAAGAATGACGGATGTTAGGTCTGTACTGGCTCGGTCCTGGGGCGGATCCGACTGCGGATCTCGTCATTTATTGTTATAGTTCACATTATCAGTATAATCATAAATTTATTTTATTATTATAATTAATTATTACAATAACTAATTGCATTTATTATAATATTATTATTAGTTAACCAATAAATAAATTAATAGTATTCATGCAAAGGAAGAATATAAGAAACTTAATTTTTTTATTATATATATAAAAATCCCACTTTATTAATGTGCAATTAAATAAATAATATATTAATTTGAAAGAAGTAAAATATATTTAACTTGAAAGAAAATGTGTTCAATATATAATAATGCCTACAATAAATAACATATTAAATACAATATATAAAAAAGAGATTATTAATTAATTAATAAGCTTTTTTTAATTTAAACAATATATTAAGTAATTATTTATTGACACTTTTCTGCAAATTAAATAATTAAAAAAATGTGTTGTGCATTAAAATTTTAATCAATAAAATACTATTACTTATATGTTATAAATTGTTTTGTAGTGAATTTGCGTTCAATAGGTATTATTCGATATATTATGTAATAAAATATTAAAAAACATAATAATAAAAATATAACAATTTTTTTTAAAGGAAATATTGAAATATTCATAAATACACATTCAGTGAAGTATTGAAAATATACCGGTATTACATCAGTTCGTATTTCCAAATTGCCTATTGCCGCGTAGTAATTTTACAATTTTTATTTCAGCTAGTGAGACTTGAAAGCATTTAAGATTTGAGAGTCCCATGCGAGCGTAGCATAGTGGTTAGCGTGCGAGATTTCGGTGCGTAAATATTCGGTTAGGCGTAGGTTCGTACCCCCAAGCGTTAGGATTTTTCAAATGTGTATGTAATAAAAAATTGCGTTTAAGTGTATAAAAAATAAAAAAATGTGTAAAAAAGTACTGTCAATGAATTGTCATCCGTATTTATCTTTTGCAATTAATTATTATTTTTTTATTGATATTTGTTGAAATTATCATTTTGATCCGAGTCGGTTGTCAGGCGGTAGAATGCCAGCGCATATCTGGCTAGGAAATGAAAGATCCACAGTCGGTACAGTGCCAGGTCTCAGCCGGTTGAATTATACACGGAACGGCTCTTCGCGGCCGGTTATCGGGCGGTAGAATGCCAGTTCCGAGACGGATGGCCAGCCAGCTCCTGGCCAAGTCATCTTTTGGTAGAATACCAGTTCTCGGGCGGTAGGCAGACGGTTCCCAGCCAGTACCGTTACTCCGACGTCGGTACGGGCGAGGATCCGCGCCGGTTGTAAATTTCCTACTGGGATGATTTTGTAACCCGGTGCAACTCATCAATTTTGCCCTTATTATTATAATTTTTACCATAGTGTTGTGCAGTGACTGTGAATTAGAAATTTTTTAGTAAAATATATTGTTTGGAACATGGGAAGTAGGTGTTTCACATTGCACTATTAAAAATTCATTATTTAAAAAAAATTCTACACTTCAAATCTGTGTTTAATTACTTTAAAAAATACTGAATCACCATATGTATTAGGGTGGTTCTTATTTTGGAAAAATTGGAATTTTTTAGGTCGCTGGCCGTAATTTGAATTAAAATGCAAAAACATAAGCTACCCACAAGAACAGCCCATTTGATAAATATTAACCCGTGCCGACGAAGGGTTAAAGTTTAAATGGAGTTTAACATGGGTTTGGTGCACTTCTGCAAACTTTGTATTATAACTTTTTTATTTCTTAAAACTTTGACTTGGGTCTATGTATTTCCACAGTTTTTCATACGTTGAACACGAATATGATTTCAAAAATATCTTTTGACAGCTACCGGTTGTCAAAAAGCTGTCAAATTTTGAAAATGAGAGTTTTCACGACTTTTACAATAACTTCTTCGAATAAAACGGTTTCTTGTGAAAATTTCAGTTTATTTCTAGCAATTTAATACACTTTGACGGTTGATAGCGTCAACTGCCAAAATATATTAATAGTTATTTTCGTATTAAGGGCGCAAAACAGGTGATTACGGCGAAGGCGAGATTGGGTAAACCAAGGGGACCCGAAGCTCCGAGGCGAAGCCGAGGGTGCGTAGGGTCGCCGAGGTTTCCCCATAATCTCGCCTGAGACACTATCACCTTTTGCGCCCGTGCTGCGAACAACGTTTTTTGTCCGAACTGCATGGAAAGTGGGTTATTAAGTGCACACATATTTGAAGGAATTCAATAGTCGTTTATTACAAAATAATACAAAAATTGGTATTTATTATTCAATAAATAGTATTTAGAGAAGATTAGTCGGTAAGAAATCCGATTTTGTGATTTTAGTGGTCGGGAATGTACTTTGCGCCCGCTCTCTTATGATGTCAGCGGGCGGGAATGTATTTTGCGCCCGCTCTATGACGTCAGCGGGCGAGAATGTATTTTGCGCCCGCTCACCCTAGTTCAGGGCGGGAATCACTCACTTTGCGACCGCCTCACATGCACGAAATAACACACTTTCCGTGCAGGTAGGACAAAAATACCTTTATCCAACGGGCTGTTCTTGTGGGTAGCTCATTTTTTCGGCGACCTAAGAAATTCCAACTTTTCCAAAATAAGAACCACCCTAATATGTATTTTTCTTATTCATAACACTTCATGTGATTAGAATATCACTGCTTTTATAGAATTTCGTTAATATCAGTCGTTATATTAGTTGTAATATATATATATATATATATATATATATATATATATATATATATATATATATATATATATATATATATATATATATATATATATATATATATATATATATATTTATTACAACTAATATAACGACTGATATTAACGAAATTCTATAAAAGCAGTGATATTCTAATCACATGAAGTGTTATGAATAAGTAAAATACATCTTTGGCTTGGTGAAAAACTGTACCATTTCAAGAATTCGTTATAAACTATACCATTTCAAAACTTTGTTATAAAACATACCATTTCGATGAAGATCTAGAAAAGCGTTGCATTAAAGAATTTCTAATTATTAACAAGCAATTAATTTAAATTATTAGAAATTTTGAATTAATACATTGAAAAGATGAACAAGAGAATATTTAAGATACCGCATTTTGAAAATACATAACCTTATTTTATGTCTAGCAGCAGTGTTGACAAACTTGGAAAAAATCAAAAAAAAATTTTCTCGAAATGGCATGTTTTAAAAACATTTACCAAAATGGTACAGTTTTCCACCAAGCCGACGACATCTGGTGATTCAGTATTTTTTAAAGTAATTAAACACAGATTTGAAGTGTAGAATTTTTTTTAAATAATGAATTTTTAATAGTGCAATGTGAAACACCTACTTCCCATGTTCCAAACAATATATTTTACTAAAAAATTTCTAATTCACAGTCACTGCACAACACTATGGTAAAAATTATAATAATAAGGGCAAAATTGATGAGTTGCACCGGGTTACAAAATCATCTCTAGCTTGTACGCATTTCAATGTCCCAAAATGGCTTTTGAGGGGTAAAAAGTTTGGAAAATTCTCTACTAAAAACACGTATACAACTTTAAAATCCATTGATATGGGTAAAAGATATTGCCATTTGAAAATTATACTGAAAAAATTGAGCCCCTGATAACATGGCAACCACGCATTACACAGACCTAAAAACCTACTATACACACTTGTTTTTATGTATACTTTAACATCCCAATGGGAAATGCCAGTGTATTGCCGATGTTCACCACTGGCTTAGTACTCAGACGATTGTTCGGCGTAGTCTAGCCGAGCCTCGACAATAAGTGCTGGCGCAGTACAGAATTTTTGTTTCGCCAAAGCTTGGACAAGCCACGGCGGCAAGTGCTGGCTGAGTATAGAAAAATTGTTCACAACGCTCTTTGCCAACATTGCTTTTTTGACATAAACTTGAAAAAAATTATAAAGAAAGTTTATAAATGTTTATAAACATAAATTTATTGAAAAAATTAATATTTTACTTTTCAGTTGTTCATTTTTTATTCTTATTAAATTTAATAATAACAATTTAACACAATTGTCTAATTTTGTAAATAATAAATTATTTAAACAAATTAAAATTATAAACAAAATTTAAACTTTAATCTCAATAATAATTTGGTTCCTATTAAAATACTATAATTATACTTCTTACTATAAATAAAAAATTATTAAAAAATTACCACGTAATTTAAGAAATACGTAAAATGTTAAATGCAATAAGTAAAGTAATTTAATTTAATTATTAAAAATTTAGTTTAATTTATTTTATTTCAATTTATTATTTCTAACGTATCCCTATTTTTTTCTCATCTTTGACTCAATAATTGTATGTCTGAATGATACCGAGATATTAATACTTTTCTGTACACATGTGTCGTTAGCATAGTGGTTAGAGCGTTAGTCTGTTAGTCCGTAGGTCGTAGGTTCGATTCCCCTCGTCAGCAATTTTGTTTATTTTCATAGGTTTGCGATATTTCTAGATTCCAATCGTTACACTGAAAAAAAAATTTATTTGATTTAAATAACCGATTATTTGGTTATATTCAAATAAATATTTATTTGAATCAAATAATTTTTATTTGAATCAATTAAATAATATTTGCTTCAAATACTGAAATATTTGATTCAAATACTGAAATATTTGATTCAAATACAATTTATTTAATTCAAATAAAAATTATTTGATTCAAATAAATATTTATTTGAATATAACCAAATAATCGGTTATTTGAATCAAATAAATTTTTTTTTCAGTGTAGGTACTAAAATATGAAAATCTAATGC
Organism: Leptopilina syphax; assembly: GCA_032872505.1. Classification (NCBI taxonomy): domain Eukaryota; kingdom Metazoa; phylum Arthropoda; class Insecta; order Hymenoptera; family Figitidae; genus Leptopilina; species Leptopilina syphax. The sequence goes on along the minus strand of CM065471.1, from coordinate 6,387,609 downwards.
ACACTTACTGTAATTGTTTATTATTTAATTTTTAAATGTTATAAACAATTTTTTTCTATTTCATTTACTATATCCATTGTTAGTCTCCATCTGTAATACAATTTCTTTAAGAAGAGAAATATTTTATGAATAATAACACAGGCACACAAAAAAATAAAAAGGTCAAAACCCAGAGGTCACACCCCCCTATCCCCATGTTTTTGGGGTCGCTGAAACCGAATATGACCATGAAAAATGTTTTTCATCGGCCATTTTCCCGCTACCACCCCCTTACACCTGCTCCCGGGGGTTGGAATTTCAGTTTAAAAGAAAGTGGAGTAGGGTGTCTATTCCTATGTTTTTTGGGTCGCTAAAACCAAAAAAGACTACCAAAAACAAATTCTTCCCTCCCTTAACCCCCTACAACCCCCTTAACACTCGAAAGGTGGGGGGTCGAAATTTGAATTTTCACGAAAAGTCGATTACGGTGTCTAAACCTACGTTTTTGGGTCGCTGAAACCAAGAAAGACTACCAAAATCAAATCCTTTCCACCCTCGACCCCCTACAACCCCCTGCAATATTTTTTGATAATTAATATTTAATTTTCAATTTCCCAAAGATCGGTTTGTTTTATTTGAAAAAAATTATTGCAGGAGATTGTAGGGGGTCGGGGATGGAAAGAATTTGATTTTGGTGGTCTTTTTTGGTTTAAGCGATCCAAAAAACGTAGGTTTATACACCGTAATCGACTTTTCGTGAAAATTCGAATTTCGACCCCTCACCCCGGGGTTGTTATGGGGGTTGTAGGGGGTTAAGGGAGGGAAGAATTTGTTTTTGGTAGTCTTTTTTAGTTTTAGCGACCCAAAAAACATAGGAATAGACACCCTACTCCACTTTCTTTTAAACTGAAATTTCAACCCCCGGGAGCAGGTGTAAGGAGGTGGTAGCGGGAAAATGGCCGATGAAAAAAAATTTTCATGGTCATATTCGGTTTCAGCGACCCCAAAAACATGGGGATAGGCGGGTGTAACCTCTGGGTTTTGACTTTTTTATTTTTTTGTGTGCCTGTGTAACTATTTATTAATATTATTTACCATTTTGTTGTTAAATTATTTATAATTATGAATTTACGACTAATTATGCTATGCTGCGCCAGCGCTGTCTGGCAGCACTGACAGACAGTACTTCGGCAGCGCCGGACGGCGTTATCATCCCAGTGCCATGCCAGTGCTGGCTCTCAGCCTTGCCGCCAGTGCTGCCAGTGCTGGCGCAGTACTACGCCAGTTGTAAATTTCCCATTGGGTATACTTCATTTCCGAAAAGAAATTTTTTTAGGGTGGCTTTTATGTTGGAGAATGCCTCATATAACAAGTTGCTATTTTGCGCCAAGAAGTTTACTACCCAATTGAGGATTCGGATCTTAAAATGGTATTTTTACCATTTAAAATCAATGCTGAAAGTGACCTTTTAAGATTCGAGCCTCAATTTAGGAGGACTTGGATTCGAACTCGCGATCGGCGCACATAAGCCTAACATCCTAACTGAGCTAAGTAGGGAGCTGACAAAGAGAAAATCAATTTTTCTTTTAAGGTGAACCAAAAAGATAACTAACTCTTTAAAAACAAAATTGATTTTCTCTTTGTCATTTTATACAAATTTGAGCATTTAAAAAAATGTCCACCATATTGGTTACGACATTTTAAATTTTAAAATTTTGAAAATATGACTTTTAGATTCGTAATCAGAGACCCCAAAAACCCCCGAGTAACAAGTTTCAATAAAGTCTAATGTCTGGGTCAAAATCGAGTTACAGAAAAATAATATATAGCAAAATTGTAGCTAAAAAGTCAAGTTTTCAAACGGTCCTCAGCATTTTTTGATATCTCTTTAAATACATTTTTATACTCAAAAGTCCGTGATTAGTAACATCCCACCTTACCTTAATATTATTAGTGTTGTTTTAAAGTACATAACTAAATTTTATGCAAAATTTCTAAAGAGGAAAAGTTATTAAATTAAGATAATTTATTTATTTGCTTTTTGTTAAAACTAGTCGGCAAATGGAAAATAAAAACATGCTCAATAATCGTACATAGGCCTTTTAATTTACAAAAATATTAAAATAATTTATGTTTCAGACTGACGATGATCACGACTCAGGAACTGAATCAGATGATGAATTCCAAGATGACACTGGAATCGCAGATGAACCCTCAAGTCGTAAGTGGTCCTTTTTTAAGAATATTTAAATAAAATATTAACCAAATTATTGCTTATGCCTGACTTGACTTGGATAGGACATAATTATAGTCGTTTCAAAGTTTCAAACTTTTAGTACGACAACTACTCTAAGTGAAAAATTGTAAATTTAACTGTTTCTCCAGCTTCGTTTACAAGTTCCCTACTTTACCATCTATATTAATTTTTAAGTACAAAATATTATTTATTTTTAGAATAAAATTTTGAGAAGATTCTATATGAAAATATAATAAAAAAAATTGTTCTTCAAAAGATAATATAATATTTGATTATTCTTTAATCTTATTTTTATTACTAAATAGTTTACAAAATAATTTCAAGTTTCTCACAAGCACAGAAAAATCTGCCTGTTTAGTATATATAAAGAAAGTCTGTGTTTCTTATTATATCGTTAATTATATATGTGCGTAGCGTTCCTCGTCGTTCTATGTTTGTGGATTATCGTTAGTGTAAGAAATTAGTGTAGAAAAGGAAAGAGAACATTTCTGAGAAGCTATTGGTGCGTTCTGACATTAATTTTTTATGCGACTCTGCATTTTTGATATAGTAGTTTCAAATATTGAAACCCCTTTCCTTGTATCTCTACTTCTGACTTTTCGTAAAATTATACTAATTTCTGTTACTAATCCAAAATGTCTTACAATTGTATAAATACTAAAATTTCGGTTGACGATTTATCAAATACTATAGCAACTTTTCTCTCAGTGTAAGACTTTTTTGAAAATGTTGTTAAAAAATGTAGAGGTGACTTTAAAAGTCTCATAACCAACTTCTAGAGAACATTATTTATTTTATTTTTATTTTATTTTTTTTATTGGCATATTTTTAAACCTAATGTGATCAGATGTGAAGAAATTATTGGTATTTTAAAAACCAAAAATTATGGAAAAAATAATTTTCTCAACTATTTTCTTTAATTATTAAATTATTATAACCATCTTATAGAGTATATAAAAATACATTTATTGGACCCAGGTCTGATAATTTTTTAACCTATATTTATGTAAAGTTATTCATTATATTTAAATTATTATTATCTCTATGAGGAAGCAGAGTGCTCATGAAATGAACACAAAGAGAATTACAAAAATATACAACTTGACGCCGGTTTTTACATATTATGAGCGCCATATTCGTTCTGACATTTTGAATTTACAAAATATGATTTTAATTCGTTATCAGCGACCTTAAAATATCTTATAATACGAAGTTTCATAGAGAATAATTAATTTTTCTTCCTCTCAAAGGAAACTTTATCCCAGTGAACACCAAAAACTATTCTATAACTGTTACAGATTTGTTCCATATCTGTAACACTTACGAAACAATTTTTTTGTATTTCATAAAAAAACCAAAAAAACTGTTCCACAATACTGTTACAGATTTGTTCCATATCTGTAACACTTATGAAATAGTTTTTTTGGTGTTCACTGGGATAGTGAAAATAAATTTTCTCGAAACTTTGCAAAAATGTTACTAATATTAGTAGAAGTGTAAATAAAAATTATTATTGAATTTGATAAAATATTTTTTAAGTTACGGAGTCTCAAAATTTTGACTTTTTTGAAAATAACTTTTTTTCGATTTAATATATTGATAAGTAAAATTAATCAAATTAAAAACATTAATAGTGATTCTTAAAGGGTTTTTCACGAGCTACAAGCTGGTGATGAAAAGAATAGTTTTCTTTCAATTTGACCTTGAAATTTAAGGTCAAATTCTTGATTTCAATATGTCTCAAAATCGGTTTTTTATTTTTTTCTAACCTATCCCAATGGAAAGCTTATCATTTTTCTTATGAGCCATGTAAAAATCAGAGTGGAACTTTAAAAAGTTTTGCTTGGGATAGGTTAGAAAAAAATAAAAAAAACCGATTTTAAGTTTGACCTTGAATTTCAAGGTCAAATTAAAAGAAAAAAATTTTTTTACATCACCAGCTTGTAGCTCATGAAAAACCCTTTAAGAATCACTATTCATATTTTTAATTTGATTAATTTTACTTATCAATATATTAAATCGAAAAAAAGATATTTTCAAAAACGTCAAAAGTTTGAAATTCCGTAACTCAAAAAATATTTTATTAAATTTAGTAATAATTCAAAATTACACTGCTACTAAAAATAATAGGTACAAACATTTTGGCAAAGTTTCGAGAAAATTCATTTTTTGATCTGGGCATATGAGGAATTTTGCCCCATATTTCGTCAAGAGGAACAAATGTACGGATGTATGTGTGTGTATGGATGTATTTACACACTATTACGAATTTTGATAAAATTTTGTAGGTGTATTACGGTCACAAATATCTAAAATCAGAAAGAAGAATTTTCAAAAATATCTAAAAAAAAAATTTTCAGCAATTTTTTAATTTTTGAAAAAATTGATTTTTGAATTTTTTAAAATAATTTTTTCTTTTATCGAAGTTATAATTTATTTTTGTCAAAATTACATTCCTGAGATGAAAACGAATCGATTGATGTATTTAAAGTATGCATTTTATCAAAATTTATAAAATGGTCATAAAATGAACAATTTGTTTTACATGTAATATCATGGTAGGAACTACGAACGGAAATCAAACTGTCATAACGTCACACAATGTAAACATTTTTTTAATGTTTCTTAATAAAAACACGTTTTAGTACAAATTTTTATAGATTAGGTTTTCTGATATCAAAAGAAAATGATATAAGTTCTGCCTGCGAATACAGGGATGTACTCTGCCAAATTCCACTTATTTATCAATTTTTGACAAAATCACAAACAATGTAATCCACGTCAGAAAAGTTGTGAAATGAACAAATCTCTAAATCAGAGATGTGAATTTATGAAGTTTCAAGGTATAAAATTTTACAAAATCAAACACAACAAAACTGGTTTAAGAATAGAAAAATATGAAATTAAGGAAAGAAATTTCCCTGCATGAGTAGTCGAACTGAAGACCTCTAGACTTCGAGACAATTATTTCAAAGCAATTACAAAAACACTTGAAAATTCTTTAATGAATATATTGAAGTTTTTTGAAAAAAATGTCAGATTTTTTCCATATTCTAAATTCTTGAAGAAATTTCGTAATAATTCCTGAACAAAGATTTTCCGTGTAATTATTACTATAATGTCAAATTTAAACATGCTTATAATTCACAAGATTTAAGATTAATGTTATTTCAAGTTTTGAGATTAATTTTTTTCCTTGTAGAATTATCCTATGAGTTGCATTTATCAGAAAGTATAACGATACTTATGGACAAAAAATTTTGAACATTTAATTAATTTAATTCAATGTATCTTATAAAATACTCCATAATAAGTTGAACATTTTATTTTTTAATATTTTATTCTATATGTATTTGTATGCATAGTTTCACGTGTAATAACGTATGTAAAAACACGTTTTATATAATAATATGTAATATACATAATGTTCTATTGTAATACAAGTTTATCTTATATACTAAACGTATAAAAACGTGTATCTATACGTGTAACTCCTGTTTCAAATTCATATGTATGTTAACAGTTTAAATAACATGTAAAAGGACATGTATTTTTCCAATAGAGCTATAATGTGTTTATGGATCTAAATAAACTCAAACAGTAATAAGAAAAAGTTGTATCGTGCAATGATCCTTTCCCTACAGCTTATGAATGCAATGCTATCTGCAGGTATATATTGAAGCGCAAGCGCAAGCTGATCAATACTCAGGAGCAGAGTTACCTACCTTTGCCTTTAATAAATCTCAATATTTCTTTACAATTCATTGCATATATAGTAGTTGAAAGTATTAAAACAAAAATAAAGAGAGATAGTGTTAGAATTTACTTCCAACAGCAAAATTTTTCATCTTTTTGTAACTTCTTTCTATCATTACGTTCCTTTTCGTTTAAGTTTAGGATGTAATCTATATAAATAAAATCAGACTTTTGTCTGTACATTGCTTAGAATTTTTAAAGTCATGTTTAATTTTTTGTTTGGAAGTAACAATTCCAAAAATTCCAATAAAAAAATTATGTATTTATGTATGTAGGTATATGTCTGCCAGTAATATTTTGTCAGGGTATAACACAAAACTATGTTGACAGATTAAAACAAAACTTGGTAGTATCTTAGGTATCTTGAAATGTTGGCCACATCTAATTCAAAAATATTAAGATGAACAAAATTTATCTGTAGTTCCTTTTTCACATAAATACAACCAATTTTTATAATTAAAACGTAAATAATAAAGGGCCTAGCGGAGTAAGAATGCAAAATATGACCCCACTCAAAAAAATTTGAAATTCTTGTTACATGTTGGCAGCATTAAGATAAAATTTTTCACCAAATATTTTTTCAAAAAATGCATCATTTCGGCTGAAGCACAATGTATCCAGTAACTGATTATTTTAATTTTTAAATTTGCTTGAAATTTACAAATATTAAAATAACTAACTAGGGTAAACCAGACAGTAGTCGGACACTTTTCAATTTTGAATAACTATAAAACCGTATGAGATAGAAATATTTTCAAAGTTGCTAATCATTTCTAAGGTGATCATAAACAAATCTAAACTTTTGTAATAGAAAAAAAAATTTTTTTGACGGTTTTTGAAAGCTTTTTTAAGTGGTCAGATTTTTACTTGTTTATTTACTAATTTTTTTAACGAATACAAATTTTTTTTTCATAAACTTGATTGGTTTAATAGTTTTGTGTGATCGTAGGGAACAACATCACATACAAGAATTCGAAAAAATATGAATTGCACTTTTAAAACAGTGTTTATTAAAAAGATTGCTACAGGGGGCCGACTACTGTCGGATTCTTACTTTTTTTGTAAATTTTTTTAACGAATAAGAAATTTTTTTTTGTAAACATGGTTGGTATACTAGATTGATTCCATTTCAATTCAGACAGGCTACATGTATGTAAGTCAAATTATCGTTTTTTATGGAAATATATTATTTTTCACACAATTTTAGACGACACGTATTTTGCCGTTTTGCAAAAAAAAAATTATTTAACGAAGTTAGGCGCATTTGAATTTTTAAAACTGCGAAGTCTGATTTCAAGAAAATGACGGTAAAATATATTAAAATTATTGTATCTTTCTTGTATCTGCCTATAATGTAATTATTCTTTTTTCCCCTAATTTCGGATTAAATGTTCTTTGAAATCCCACAGGTTTAATTAAAAAAATTTTAAATTTAACAAAATGGCGGCTATTTTTCGAAAAAAAATCAAATCCTCATAAACCCCAGCGTTTTTTTTTCCTCTCGATTTTTTTATTACTACCTGGAAGTCTAACGATTATTTTTCAACAGAATTTATCGGGGTCCCTCTACTTAAAGAGGAATAAAAAATTTTTTGTTTTTTCAAAAATGAAAATTAGAATTAAAATTTAGAAATTATTATTAACTGTAACACGCATTAACCCATTATCGCCTGCAACCACTGAAACTTTGTGTTTAATTTATTTAAAATATAATTCATAATAGAACTTAGTATTTATATGTTTTTGAGGTTGCTCATTACGAATCTATAATCGAAGTTTCAAAATACAAAATGGCGGATTTATTATGTCGGACAAGAATTTAAAAAATTTGTTCGATTCACTTGAAAATTGTTACTTAGGGGTTTTTGGGTCTCTGATTAGGAATCTGCAATTGGATTTTCAAAATACAAAATGGCGTATCTAATATGACGCATAACATTTTTTTAATTTATTAGATTTGCTTGAAACTTCCCAGTTTATTTGTTCTATGCAACTATTAAATTTCTGCTTGGGTATTGTTTATGATAAATCGTTTTTGTTATAGAATTGTTATATATTTGTTCTAAAACAATGTTCTAGTTTTGTTCTAGAATTGTTACAGACTTTGGTTCCTATTTTGTGCCTCCAGGGGGACGACATTTTGACCTGCCTGTTCCTCACCAGTTACAGAACTTGTTCTTTTTGTTCTGGAATAGTTATAGAATTATTCTGTAACTTTGCACACTGGGAATTGTTACTCAGAAGTTTTTTGGGTCGCTAATTACAAAATTGTAATCAGATTTTTGAAATTCAAAATTTTGGATCCAGTATATGTCAGATAAAATTGTTAAAAATCAAATCTAGTCGCCTGACTAGATTATTATTAGGAATTACCTGGAATGTTCACCAAACACAATATTATTTACATTGATATTAAAATAAAAGAAGTACCTTTGTCAAATAGAATTATAATTTTCTTAGTACCAAATGATGTCAGATTGACTATACAAACACTCAAAAATTGAATTTAAAAAATAACATGTTAGAGAATCAAGTTGCATGCAGATCGATCAATTTTGAGAAGTGCTATTCACAATAATCCAAATAATATATATTGAATTTTCGAAAATTAATGACGTCAAACTACAAATCTACTGAAAACTCCTTCGTAAACGACACATTCTGACGTTAAATAGGAACAGTTTAAATGCCAGGTAACAAGTTTTAAGTGATTCAAACAGATGTTCAAGACAATTGTTCCTCTATATTGGATCCCCACGTTTAAATTAGAAAATCTGATGATATATTCGTAATAAGAGGCACGAAAAATTCCCGAGTAACAATTATCAAGCAAATCGAGTAAATCTGTTAAATGTATGTTCGCCATATTGGATCCGCCATTTTGTATTTTGATAATCCTATTACAGATTCGTTATCAGCGACCCCAAAAACCTCTGAGTAACAATTTTCAAGCAAACAAATTTTTTAAATGTAGGAAATTATTTGCTGATTAAGAATTTTAATTAAGGAAGATTTCGACTATATCAGCAATTAGTGACATCTATTAGACGTCAATTGAACTCTTTGGTTTAGAGTCAGGTGTTATTCTTAAGATAATTATTCGGTAAATAATTATATTTTTGAATTTAATTTTTGATCTGAAAAAATAAGCTGCGTGAACGACTGCACTGTGCATCTGTGAGGACTCGAACCCCAGTTAATAGCTGCCTTTCGCGGGACTAACGCTTACCAATGCACCATGCCAACACAGCCTGGACGTTCACGTTTCTTATAATCTCAGATCAAGGCCATACACTAGTCGAAGAGCTGTATAGTTAATGTAGGAAATTATTTGCTGATTAAGAATTTTAATTCTGTGTTGGCATGGTGCATTGGTAGGCGTTAGTCCCGCGAAAGACAGCTATTAACTGGGGTTCGAGTCCTCACAGATGCACAGTGCAGTCGTTCACGCAGCTTATTTTTTCAGATCAAAAATTAAATTCAAGAAAATAATTATTTACCGACAACCATATCGGAATAATTATCTTAAGAATAACACCTGACTCTAAACCAAAGAGTTCAATTGACGTCTAATAGATGTCACTAATTGCTGATATAGTCGAAATCTTCCTTAATTCAAATTTTTTAAATTCTTGTCCGACATAATAAATCCGCCATTTTGTATTTTGAAACTTCGATTATAGATTCGTAATGAGCGACCTCAAAAACATATAAATACTAAGTTCTATTATGAATTATATTTTAAATAAATTAAACACAAAGTTTCAGTGGTTGCAGGCGATAATGGGTTAATGCGTGTTACAGTTAATAATAATTTAAATTTTCTGAAAAGTGAAAATGTCAGTTGTAATAAATATTTACTTCATTTTTCAAGACGAACGTTATTTCTTTTTGAAATTTTGTTGTATATTGAAAAGGTAACAAAAAAACTTTTAATTTTCATTTTTGAAAAAACAAAAAATTTTTTTATTCCTCTTTAAGTAGCGGGACCCCGATAAATTCTATTGGAAAATAATCGTTAGACGTCCAGGAAGTAATAAAAAATCGAGAGGAAAAAGCGCTGGGGTTAATGAGAAAATTTGATTTGATTTTTTTTCGAAAAATAGCCGCCATTTTGTTAAATTTAAATTTTTTTTAATTAAACCTATGGGATTTCAAAGAACATTTAATCCGGAATTAGGGACAAAAAAATCATTACATTATAGGCAGATACAAGAAAGATACAATAATTTTAATATTTTTTACCGTCATTTTCTTGAAATCAGACTTCGCAGTTTTAAAAATTCAAATGCGCCTTACTTCGTTAAATAATTTTTTTTTGCAAAACGGCAAAATACGTGTCGTCTAAAATTGTGTGAAAAATAATATATTTTCATAAAAAACGATAATTTAACTTACATACATATAGCCTGTCTGAATTGAAATGGAATCAACCACTAGTTTTGTAGGAACATTAGGAACAATTACACATGAAAGAAATTTTAAAGAAATTTTAATTGTAATTTTTAAACAGTATTCATTAAAAAGATTTTAAGTGGCCGACTACTGTTTGGTTTACCCTACTAACTTGCCACTTGGGAGATTTTGGGGTCTCTGATGACGAATTTAATGTTAGTTTTCAAAAATTTTAAATTGCAGATTCAGCATGGTGGAGGATATGCTCATTTTTTCAAAAAATAAGGGTAAAAAATATTTTCAAAATTATTTTTGATCCGACAAATGTTCACCAAATTAGCAAAGTTTTTTACTATTTCGTCCAATAGTTCCAAACAACTGTAGTAAACTCAGAAGTATTGTGTACGTAAAATTACTAGAGTCGTTTGTAAATGCAGAAAGAAAGAGTGAAAGAAAAAATACGGATTTTTGTCGCCGGTTTCCTGTCAATTCTTGACCAATGGCGGTAAACTGGAAGGATTTTTACATACACAGACACACACACACTTATATATTTGTTGGATAAATATTTGAAGACACACACATGTTTATTTCACTTATATGTATAGACGCGGTTAATTAATACTGCACGCACGACAACGAATTTCACTGAAAGTATACATCTTTGTTTCCTTATATATTGAATGATGAAAATTTACAGCACTTACGAGAAAGCAGTTTACTTTTAACAACTTATTATAAGACATAGTTCTTGGGACAGGAATAAATGCAAAATTTATTAATTTGTAATGGTCAATTTCTGAGGTAACGAACGACCTACGTTTCACTTTATATTTAATTATTGTAGATAATATCCAAATTTAAATTATATTTTTACATACGCTAGCCACACTTGCTCACCAAAAATTACTACAGTGGATAGTAGGTTTTAGTGGAAAATGTTTTCATTTGTCAGATTTTGTCTAATTAAATTAGAGAAAACTATAATCAATTTTCGCTACATTTACAACTCTTACACAAAATATTAAAACTTGCTATTTCAATGTAGCAAATTTATCTATTTCTTTTGTAAATTTATCTAATTCTGTAGTACATTATGCTAAAAGTCCCCTTATTTCCGGTCATTGCAACCATTTTTAGTAATTTTTACAAATGTGGGTCTCTCCGTGTATGTTTCGAATTCGTATCAACATTCGTGTGTTTTCGTAAAAACTGTGAAAGAAAGTAGTGGGACAATGTAAATACGAATTCCCATTGGTGGACAACAGTACGACAATGTAACTTTAAATTCTTATTGGTTGAACAGTAGAAGTTTCTTTCAGTCTTCGGAAATGTGACACTTTCTAAACAGTTTTCACCAATAGAAAACTATACGTTTTCCATGCATGTGTTATGAAAAATACATTTTTCGTCAATCACTTATAGTCAGATATTTAAAAAAATTTCTATGTTCCATACGGTCACAAACAGAAAAGTCTGAAGTAACAGTCTTTTTAAAACATTCATAATTTTTAAATAAAAAATCTAAGATAATTTACCTAGATCCGGCAAGGGTCCTGGTTTCAATTGGAGTAACTAAAGAATTCCATTTGTAACGGAAGGACAGAAATATGTCCGTCTTGTTCTTACTAATGGTAATTTTTAGTTACTCCACTTGAAACTAGGACATTTGCCGGGTCTATGTAAAAGATCTTAAATAACATGCATTTTTATACATACATTTCAAAATATGATTCTTTACTAATTTTATTCGTTATTGATACAGTACTTTCTTTCGAGTTGATAGCGAGTTTTACTTGACAACATAAGTCAAGTCTCTGACAGTATATTCAATGTTGTGATTGTGTGTACATGTAGAAATAAGGTAGAATAGAGATTTTTTATATTTTTTATTGGTCTGTCGGGTTTTCTCATTTTCTGCGACTGTCGATGAATCATTAGATCACTGTAGAGTAAATTCAGGTTTGCAATTTTCCTCGACTGTCGCGGAGAGTTTAGAACACTTTTTCAAAATTTTCTTCAACTATTTCTTCAAAAACTGTTAATATGATTTTCTTAAACACTTTCCACTGAACCCGAGAGTCTTCTATAAAGTCGAGGAAAATTCCAGCGACTAATTTTTTCGATAACAATATGAAACCTGAGTTTCTCAAAATTTTTTAACGATTACACTTACTTTTTCATTATTTTTAAACAATTTATTGTTTACATTAATTTTTAGTCTTAAAAGGATAAAGAATAACCCATAATAAGTAATATTTTTTTACAAATTCTATAAAAATATATAAATTGGTCATCTTCCCTGGACTTACCCTATTTCAAAAGTAAACGTTCTGTGATATCTGATAATACAAAATATAAATAATTTCAATAAGAATTTATTTAGATATAATGCAACTGAAGTATCTAAAACACAACAAAGTCAGCTTTCAAATCAGACACGATAAGATTAAGACATGTAAAATTAAAAATTTTGGTAGAATGTTTTGAAGAAAGATAGTACATTCCGTAGGTTGACGTGTATCGATCAGCTGATGGCTGGGTCACGAAGCAGAGTCAGCTTGAAAGCATATACGCTAGAGACTTGTTTTGAATTTACTTTTAATGAGTAATTTAAAATATCAGTTGAAAAAATGAATGAAAATAAGAAAACATACAATGCTCTTTCAAGAACAAGGAAGAGACAAATCAAATCCCAGAAGCAGAGAAGCTGCGAACTGAATCTTAATACAAGACATTGTTCACAATGTCTTGTAGAATTATACTTTCTTAATTTAAAGGTTTGAATATTTTTATACTATAGTAATATTTTAGCCACTTTATTGAAAACTTGCAGATCAGAATATTTGAAGAGTAAATTATAATTGCACTGTAAAAAGGAAATCAAATTTTAAGAGAAGAAGGAAGTCTTATTGTAAGTTGCAACGTTTTTGCTTCCTCATGGATAGGAAGCTTTGAAGTCATTCAAAGTGTAACATTTTTACATTCTCATCACATGAGAAGCAAGTATAAGTTTTGGTCGAATTTTGACTTTGCTAATTTTATGAAATCTTTACGTTTTGAGAACCTGAAAAACATGATCCTGCGAGTGCGTCTGTCTGACTGTCGTCTGCCCGTCTGTAGACGGAAATGTTGTTCCCACGATAACTCTTGAAAAACTTAATGAATCGTTTCCAAATTTTGAAGTTTGTAAATCGGACTTCATATTCGTAATCAGCGACGCCGAAAACCCTCGAGTATCGAATTTCAACCGAATCCTCTGAATGGAAAAAAACTGTTTTACAGTAAAATAGGATTTTTTATTTTTAACCCCCTTTTTTAACTCCTAAAATAGCATGACTGACAAAATAGAAAAATACGTATGAAATATATTTCGATTCTCTAAAAAATGGTCTCAAGTAAAAGTCGATCCCAGTTTCACACTTGGGTAGTGTTACTTGTGAGCGCCATGAGTGTCCGTAACCCTTTTGAAATTATCCAAAATCTATATGAATAAAATCAGACTTTTGTCTGTACATTGCTTAGAATTTGTAAATTCATGTTTAGTTTTTCTTTTCAAGTAGTAAGAATTACAAAAATGACAATAAAAAAATTATGTATGTCTGTCCGCAATATTTTGTCCGGGAATAACACAAAAGCGGCTTGACCGATTAAAACGAAACTTGTCAGTTTCTTAACTATTAGACTAACTTAAAATCTTAGTCATATCCGATTGAAAAATATTAAGAAGAACAAAAGTTATAACTTTTTTCACAAAATTTAAAAAATAAAAAATTAATAAATAAAATTAGTGTAAAAATTAGAAAAAATAAGCTTAAATTATTAATTTCAAAAGCGGACGAATTTAAAAAAACTTTTGGATTTTTATATAAAAAGTATGTAAGGGTTTTTTGGATTACTGAATACTTATATGGATTTTGAATTACAAAATTTAAAATGGCGGATCCAATATGGCGGACGAATTTTAAAGAAATTATTAAATTTTACTGCAATTTGGTGTCTAGGGGTTTTTGAGGTCGCTGATTAAGAATCTTAAGTCCGTTTTCAAAAATTCAAAATTTTCCTCCAATTTGGTATCTGGAAGCTTACGGGGTCGCTGATTATCATAGGTCAACAAAAAAAGACTTACTTTTTTTATGAGATATCCGAATGGTTTTCGATATATTTTTGGACGCTGAACACGATTCCGACTTTCAAAATTGCTTATCACGTCAGGATTTTGAGACAAGTGGGGTAAAGACCCTGAAAACGTGTTTTTGAGGGTTTTGAACATTTTTTTCTATTTAACCTGACGTGTTAGAGACTCCCACAATGTCTTAATTTAAACTACAAGACCCGTATCCATAAAATAGTCATGGTCTGGCCTAAAGCTTAGATCATCAATTTTTTTGTGACAGTGTAATTTTTTCAAATTTCGTCCTCCATATTAGATCCGCTATTTTGAATTTTTGAAAACGGACTTCAAATTCGTAATCAGCGTCCTTGAAAACCTCCAGATACCAATTTGCAGGAAAATTTATTGTCCTTTTTAAAAAAAGACATGGGATGAAAGAATCGAATGCACTCGAAAGTGTAACTCGAAAAGTATCGAAAAGATTAAGCATCGGTAATATGAATAGAAGGGCGAACTCATGTTTCCAAATGAAATTGTAGTACATTAAAAATTCACATATACTTAAGAGATGGAGCTGCATAGTCTGAAATTATTCTTTTACTACTAAATAAATAATAATATAAATAATAAATAACATAATTTGTAATTAAAAATATAATTAAATTAATAGAAAATTTTACACTTAAGCAAAAAAATATTTTAAGTAAAATAGAATTTTATTTAAAAAATTATTAAATTGAAAAAATTAACATTAAAACTTTTAAAAATTGAACAAAAATGAACATGGAATAGAACGAAAACGGCCGAAGGCCGTCTGAGGCGCTAGTTTTGAAAAAAATATGCATTTGGTAACCACTGTTCTGGTAGAAACTCATGCTTAGGAGGATTAAATAATATTTAAAATTTTAGAATTCTTATAGAACTTTAAGTCCTATTTAAAGTCAAGCACTGAATCAATGAAAATTCCATGCACTTCTTTTCCGCGTAGCGTTACACTTTCGGTCAGCCATTATGGACCGAAAAGTAAACGGTCTGGTCCGAATCAGGCCAGCGCCATAAGATTTTTCTACACAAGAATATCCGATATAGTTAGATCTGGCATTGATCTAGATTCTTAATATTTTCGGATGTGGAAATTTAATTTATGAGTCAAACTAACACGTTCAAGTGATATTCACATTCGAGCACGTAACTCGATTATACAACCTTTCGACGTGCTCCCTTTAATTTGGTTTTAATACTTACACAAAAAATACAAATGTACCTCTACGATTTTCTCTTATTATTTATACCCTGTCATATCTAGCATTGAAAATATTATAAAAGTATTATCGAATACTATCAAATTTTACTATATTTATCTTAAATTCTCAGCACCGCAAGTATTTTAATGAAACTATGGAATAGCAACGACTTATTTTTAACGTTTCTTTTATTTGAATTGTTGCAGCGATGGAGAGTCTGGAAAGTCCAAGACTCATGGAGAATCTTGTCTTTTCGGATACCGATTTCGCAGCTCCCACGCCGATACTTAAGGACAGGCAAAAGTATGATGATGAAGAATTGGAGAGTGAGAAGAAATCGAATCAGAAGAATATCATACAAACCCCCAAGACACAAGAATCTCAAAGGGATCTTCTTCTGTACCTAAATTGTAATGATCAACATAGTTCGGAGGAGGAGCTTGAAGTAATAAACGGTCCAAAAGTTGTTAATCCACAGCGTTATCGGACGGCAACTGCTCGCGAAAAGCGGAAGTGGTCTGAAGTTAACTGTAATACTAGTCAAACTCAGTGCCAATCACAACATCAACATTGCGAGGCAATAGTCGCTTCTTGCTCAGCACCTGTTAGTAGAACCGGGAAAGATGCTGCCTCTGGTTCCAGTGATGAAGAGGTAATTTATAATCTGTCTTTCTATTTCTATCTCTTCAAAATATTAACATTTTTTTAATTTAATACAAATTTACTTTTAAAATGTTGATATTTTGCTCAGATAACCATCGAATAAAAGACCCAACTTATACCTGGGTTCCCTTTAAATTTACCCTTTACTTTAAATTAACCTTGAAAGGATTGAGATTTTCACATAAATCTTACCTTAAGTAGGAAAGCGATAGTTGAAAATAGCTTTTACTTCTTTAGGGAAAATTCGTTTAATTTCTCGAAAGAGGCGCCAAGAAGTGTATATCGTTTCATGAATAATCTAAATAGACTACATGTAAGTTTGATTCGTTGTTCTTTAAAAATCTTAACATGTAATTTTCCTTTTCCATATGTTATCTTCTCTTTGTTCTAAAAAAAGGATTTTATATCTTTATTAGTATTACGATTGTCAAAGTCTTTTGTTACTATAGTTGCTTTTTGTTCATGATTTTGAACAAAGTTTAAAGATTAAAATTTTTTAATTTAGACATGACTTGAATGTTCTAATTATGGCTGATTCTTCTGAAAATGAAATTTTTGATGTCTCGATAAATTTTATAAAATCTACTCTCTAATGATTATTAACCATTTTCATAGTAAACATTTAGCACTTACTTATCATTAAAAAAAAGAAATTAAACGACTTTATTCAACTGACTTTATGCAACAGCTAAAACAATTTCATATTCGAAGTCTTTTTAACATGTCTCCAAAGGACTTCCATAAGAGAACTAAATTTTTATGGTTTATTTCAAACTCTTAGAAATTTTTTAAAAATAGCGCCAGAGAGTACAATGTTCTAAAAAATTTTTTATGCACATTAAAATAAAGTTAAGGGGTCTGATGTTTAATTTTCCCATATATTATTTATAAAAAGGAGGAATATTATTATTATTCAACTTTTAAATATTGTCCCGAGTAAAATTCAAAGAAGAAAGACTTTAATATTTTCAACAATTAATTTTGCGCAACTTAAATTCTTACTCTAGAGTATAAAATAAAGTAGTTTTAATAGATTAATTAATTAAATAATTATTAGAAATAAATAATAGAAATAATTTTAAAAAAATATAAATTGAAAAATTGAAAATGAAAAGTAGCAGTTTCAGATATTCTTGAAAATCTAAAACTTTGAGACCATTTAAATCTCCTGAATTAATCCTAAAACTCACTTTTCTGATAAACGACATTTCTAAACATGTTTTCACAGTACCCTTCTCCCCATGATCGAATCGTCTTCCTCAAGTAGTAGAGGCAGACTGCACTATAGTCAGCCATTTAATAAACTGCATTTTCTGTCTATGGTTATTAAAACTCGCATTATATTTTAATTGCAAAAAGCTTCTCTTTTAAGGTATACCATATTAACTAAATAGAACAAATTTTTATCTTTAAATATCACGTTAATTTTTTATAAAAGTTAATTTTAGTCCAATAAATAAAACTTTTTATTTTCTTTAAATTATAAACATAGGGTAAGTGTACCAATTGCCGAGGGTGTTCCATTTGTCGATGTTACCATGGTAATAACCAAAAAATATTGTCTAAAATGTCTCATTTGTTTGTTTATATAATATTAATATACTTTTTTTACATTTATAACGCATAAAAAAATTAATATTTATTACTTTTTTTCATTTACAATGTGCTACACTGTTTAAATAAAATTCAAAGTTTGTTTACTCGACAACAGGAACCATCCTCGACAATTGGTACGTTTACCCTATATATTAGAAAAAAGTAATTTTTGTAAACAAAATCATAACATTTTTATGTAAAATCAAATAAGTATTTTAAATTATTAAGTAAAAAGTTCTTAAATTTAATTAAATAAATGTTATTATTAAAATATTAAATATCAATATATTTACTAACTTTATTTTATTTCTAAATAATCGTCAGAGTACATAAATTAATGAATCAAATTCAAAATATAATAAAATTAAAGACGCAAATAGTTTTATTGCTAATTTAAATTGTTGAAGACTTTTAAAAACATGTCAATAAATATATGTTTTCAAAATATTGTACTAATATTATATTATAATTTATTATAATTGTTATTATAATTATAACATATATTAAATAGCAACCATTAAAATTTGTTTATGATTATTTTTAAAATTATTATAAATAATAACTGCACAAATTGATTATTTACTTTCAAAAATATAAATTGATGAATGTAAACCTATCGCCTTTGTCCCATTCTCATATTTTGATGTACACTTTAGAGTCTGTAAATAACGTATATTTGCTACTTGGAACAACAAATTAACCATGTTAAACTTTCAATAGGTTCAAGGACTTCTTGGTAGTAGAAGCGGAAGTGGAAACATGATATCGCAACCGGTACAGTTTCGTACTTCACCACCTGTGGATGCGCACAAGCCAGGACGGTCGCTGTCGCCTCCGCCAAAACTTTTTCATGCATCATCAACTGAATCCAAACCTCCGCCTCGACCAAGGTCACGACCACGACCACATTCTCATTTTCATTCACATTTAGAGCATCATCATCATTTACACCATCATTATCATCATCATTACACCGACAATGATGTCGATGTCACAGGTACATGTAGTCCAAGAAAACGTCATCGGCCTCCTCATAGATTACCGAGACCTTGCCTCGACTTTGAAAAAATGCAGCAGGTAAAAATAAATACTTATTTGTCTGGAGTTCCCATCAAAGGTATCTAAGAAGCAAACGAATTATATTGGTACCTTTTTAATTATTTGAATTTGAAACCAATTTCCATTGAATATTTTTTATGTAATGAAGACTTCAACATCATTAATTTGTAATTGTAATTGCTTCTCTTTCTGCATTTTTACTCTAAAAATTATAAACCTAAGTTAAAAAATCTTGCTTCTTAGGTTCTTTCTTGGGAGCGCGTCACATTTATTAGTTTCAGATGTCATTATATTATGTAGTATTATTTCGTATATTCTATTTACGGGCAAGTAAAAAATAGTAAATTGAGCAAGTGGTAGTGAAAATGAATTATTTTTTAATCACATGAAATTATTTTTCACCACGCAGGCATGAAATTTGCTATTTTTCATGCATACGAAGCGGGACAGAAAACGATGTTTTCATACGGGTCGGATAGTAGCGGAAGTAAATGCTCCCTATAGGGAGCATAGTATGGAGCAAAAATTATGTTACATAGAGAAAACAGACATAGTTATTATAACACCGTCCTACAAAATTTAAATTTTCTTTTCACACACACAAAAATCAAACATTTTCGGAAACTAGGACCAAAAAAAAAATACCCGTGTCTGGTCGTTTTGCTGGATCAAGTCATTTGTGGCTTTTATCCGATGTCAGTTTTTCAAAATTCAAAATGGCGGTTCCAATATGGCGGCTGTCAGAATAAAAAATTGATCGGATTCGCTTGAAACTTGTTACTCGGGGGTTTTTGGGGTCGCTGATTACGAATCTTAAGTAAGATTTTCAAAATTCAAAATGTAGGATTAAAATGTAAATTCAGGCAAATTAAATCATTTTTTTTAAAGTTGTCCGCCATATTGGATCCGCCATTTTTAATTTTGAAAAACTGACATCATATTTGTGATCAGCGACCTCGAAAACCCCCGAGTAACAAGTTTTAAGCGAATCCAATCAATTTTTTATTTTGACAGCCGCCATATTGGAACCACCATTTTGAATTTTGAAAAACTGACATCGGATTTGTGATCAGCGACCCCAAAAACCCCCGAGTAACGAGTTTTAGGCAAATTGAATCTATTTTTAAAATATAACTTGTCACTTTTCATTTAAGGGTTGTTTTCACCCCTAGAAACCACAAACGACTTGATCTAGTAAAACGGCCACACACGGGTATTTTTTTGGTCCTAGTTTCCGAAAATGTTTGATTTGTTTGTGTGCAAAATCATGTCGGACGGTGTAATCATAAGTTATTTTTCTAGTAAATATATGATAATTAGTTATTAAGCTTTACTTATACAAAACGAGTGAAAATAACTAAATGTTAATTTTCTCACAATATGAGATTGAATATCATGAAAGTACAATTTTCCATAAGACATGTACATCATTTTCCCATAAGTAAAATGTAAAAAAATAAAATCATCCATAACATTTGTCATAAGTACCCTAAGTCTCTAAAAATTTAACTACATCTTTTGTAAGTCAATATCTAGCAGTATACCAAGTTTTATCAAAAACTGTCTGTTATTTCTATTTGCGAGAGAATCTCCTTAAATATTTACTTGCAATGTTTGGAGTATTTAAATACAAAGTTTAGTAAAAATTGTATAAAGATTTTAATGTCTCGATTAAATAAATGTTCATACAACAATGGGAAAACAGTATACTAATATGAAATACAAAAATAATTTTGGATGATTTTGTTTGATTAAAATTAATTTGTAAGCTTAATCTACTTCGATTTAAAAGTATTATTTGTTTGAATAATTATATTTAATTCAAAGATATATTCTGTTTTTGTTTTAACAAACAATATGTTTAAAATTTTTCTTTTTGATTCAAATTTAAAACTTGATTATAAATAATCTAAAATCAACCATAACTTATGTTTGAATTAAACCTATTATCGAGTATTATTTCATTAAATGAACCAAAAAATACATTTTAATTAAACTTAAATAGGTTTGACTGTATTATAGCAAAGAACTAAACATTTATTATTTAATTGGGACATTTAAATCTTTACACAATTTACACTAAACTTTTCATTTACATATTCCAAACATTGCAAGTAAATATATTTAATAAATTTTCAGTGCTGTAGGGGTTATGACCATCTTTAAATTTTTATTACTTCAGAAAGTCTAAGATTTTAACTTGCAAAAAACCTATTTTTACACGGAGAGACCCACATTTGTAAAAATTACTAAAAATGGTTGCAATGACCGGAAATAAGGGGACTTTTAGCATAATGTACTACAGAATTAGATAAATTTACAAAAGAAATAGATAAATTTGCTACATTGAAATAGCAAGTTTTAATATTTTGTGTAAGAGTTGTAAATGTAGCGAAAATAGATTTTAGTTTTCTCTAATTTAATTAGACAAAATCTGACAAATGAAAACATTTTCCACTAAAACCTACTATCCACTGTAGTAATTTTTGGTGAGCAAGTGTGGCTAGCGTATGTAAAAATATAATTTAAATTTGGATATTATCTACAATAATTAAATATAAAGTGAAACGTAGGTCGTTCGTTACCTCAGAAATTGACCATTACAAATTAATAAATTTTGCATGTATTCCTGTCCCAAGAACTATGTCTTATAATAAGTTGTTAAAAGTAAACTGCTTTCTCGTAAGTGCTGTAAATTTTCATCATTCAATATATAAGGAAACAAAGATGTATACTTTCAGTGAAATTCGTCGTCGTGCGTGCAGTTGTGTATTAGTGTATTAATTAACCGCGTCTATACATATAAGTGAAATAAACATGTGTGTGTCTTCAAATATTTATCCAACAAATATATAAGTGTGTGTGTGTGTCTATGTATGTAAAAATCCTTCCAGTTTACCTCCATTAGTCAAGAATTGACGGGAAACCGGCGATAAAAATCCCTATTTTTTCTTTCACTCTTTCTTTCTGCATTTACAAACGACTATAGTAATTTTACGTACACAATGCTTCTGAGTTTACTACAGTTGTTTGGAACTATTGGACGAAATAGTAAAAAACTTTGCTAATTTGGTGAAAATTTGTCGGATTAGTGACTTAGTGTAGAAAATAGTAAAAAATACAAAAAGTCCCCTTATTTCCGGTGGTTGCAATGTGAAAATAGTAAATTCTAGTGTGATTTTATACAAAAATTAGTAATCTCGGTCTCTCCGTGTACGTCCCAAAAATATGATAAATAACAATACTTGTTTTTAATTTAATTAAATATTAAAAATTAATTAACAAATTATTTTTAAGTCTGAATTTGCAAATCCAATAGCTTAGGAACACGCATTCTATTATTTTCTTATTTCTTTGGTTCAATTTAAATAAGGAATATTGAGTTTAAAGGAATGAGATCTTTTTTAAACAAATAAATGTTTCAATACTTAATCTCGGATCATAGGTTAAATAATTTAGGAATCAAATTCTTCTAATTAAGAAGTTTGGAACAAATTTGTACAAATATTAAAAGAGTTCAATTTTTCCGGAATTGGGAAATTTTGATAAGATTGTAGACAGAATAGTTTAAAAGAAAAAGACAACAATTTAAATTTTACTGACTTTTTATAATATTTGTTTATCGAAGATCATTCACAGTTGAAGTCAATGTTGAAGTTGGAACGAAGTTGAAGTTTGAATTTGTTGTTTTGACTTTAAAATTTAAATTTAGAAAATTGAAAACTTGAAAAGATATTCTTTTAAAACTTAAATGAACTTAAAAAGGGGGTTCAGACTTTTCCTTCCTTAACTTCATCTCCCCTTCCAAATCCAATTCTACAGAAATGACAAAATTCTTAAATTTTTACATAATACGATTGTTTATAGTAATTAATTTAACAATTGCAATTATTAACAAAAAAAAATTAAATTAAAAAAATAATTAAACAGCTTAATGGGTTTTTATTTTCCTTTTGGCGTTATAGACTAAAAGAACATAGTTTCAAGAAATCTTTATTTGTGTGTGGAGACAAAGATAGTATATTCTAAGATATCTTGTTAAAGTTAGATATTTTGTTGAAAATATTTCTATGCAAAATATAAAAATTTTACTTATAATGTAATCGTTACAGGGCGTTACACTATAGGCCTAAACTGCACTCATTTCTAAACATTAAGAATCTTATTAATTTGCTGGTATACTAAGCGGGAAAAATATCAGAAATAAACTTCAGGTTTTTTAAGATTGCAAGAATTTGACGATGTAAAAACGAAAATTAGTATGTTCGAGAAAAAACGTTAGATTGATTATTATGAAAGAACTTAAACATCCATTTGTATGTGATGTTACAATTTACTAAAGGCACTAAAGGTCAGAGCACTTAAAGAACAAGAAGTATGATGCGTGTAAGTGATTGCATACTTCACATACTTGCAATCAGCTGAAAATACAACTAGTCGCTGTTATGTCGCGTCGCCTGCATGTGCACTTGTGTTGGAGTACAACTCATAGTACGCTAGCGCAGTATCTGTAGTATTCCCCTCCAAGCTCGTACGCGCGCCGTCACAATTCTACACCAGATTCTCCGCACCCCCACAACATTGACTCTGAATGGCTGAACACTTCCCGCCAGTACCCTCTTTACCGAACTCGCCGTAAAGAGACCACATCCTAGAAATTGCAGTCTACCAGCCACTACCAGCAGCCATCTTTCATTATAAACTATACCAAGTCATGCTTTATTATGCTTCTCTTCTCTAACACCTACTTTCAAAAAATATATTAAAGGAAGAAGTTAACAATCTATCCTTTAATATAAATTAATACCGAATGATAAATTCCTTTCCTATAAATTTAAAAAAAATATGTTGTGTTAAAATTAACTAAATAAAATAATTCAAGAGTTTAATTTACTTGATAGTTTATCAAAGATCAAGTTAATTCATTTTTGGAAATTTTTCGTTCAAGTGATCTTAAATTCACACAGATATTTGTCTAACTTAAAATATTTTATATTATTTTTATTTTTTAAATAATTCAAACAAATTTTTATTAATCTAGACTATTGTGCATGCTTTTTTTCTTGATATCGTATTTTGACAATAAAAATAATATATTTTATATTTTTCTTTTGTGTTGACGCTTTAACTTTTAAAATGAAAAAAACATTTTTTTATTTTTTTGGGAAAAATAATTTTAATATCTGTATAATTATTCTATTCCGAGAATGACTTATTAGGAATACTCATTTATATTATATTGAGTATGTTTACATAATAATCTATTTATACAAGTAAATAAGCTCATCATTTTTAACAAATATCAATCAAGAAATTTGTATTATCTAAATTATTTCCATGCTTTTTTATTAGATTTTAAAATACACCGCAACGAGTTTCGGTGAAGTATAATGGACTGACCCAACAGCAATTAATCTGAATACAATTTTTAGTTATAGCAAGTTAAAGTGTTTTTGTAACACCGTTCGACACGATTTTTGACATACAAAAAAATCAAACATTTTCGGAAACTACGGCAAAAAAATACTCGTGTCTGGACGTTTTCCTAGATCAAGTCGTTTGTGTCTTCTAGGGGTGAAAACAACCCTTAAATGAAAAGTGACAAGATATCTTTTAAAAAATATTAATTTTTCATTAATCTTTTAATGAAAACCCAAGAGCTTTTTGGGGTCGCTCGTTATGAATCTGTAGTCAGTTTTTAAAATTCAAAATGTCGGATTCAATATGGCGGCCACATTTTCTAAAAAATCAACAAATCTGCCTGAAACTAGTTACTTAGGGGTTTTTATGATTGCTGATTACGAATCTGATGTCAAAATATTAAAAATCAAAATGGCGGATCTAAAATAGCGGACACATTTTCTAAAAAAATCACCAAATCTGCCTGAAACTAGTTACTTGGAGGTTTTTGGAGTCGCTGATTACAAATATGATGTCAGGATATTCAAATTCAAAATGGTGGATCTCATAAAGATGAAGATTATAAAACATTTAAACATTTTTACAAATGTGTCCCTGCATATTGGACATTTTTTTAATGCCTGTTTCAGGCAAATTGAATCTATTTTTAAATAAGTTGTCCGCCATAGGGATCATTTATATATTACGTCACAGGCTTAGGGGGGTGGTGGGTCTATAGTTTTTTGACGCCCTGTGTTAAAATTACCAATTTCTATGTAACAAAATGTGACGTAGGGGGAGGAGTAAAAAAATTTCTAAATTTGCGTGACGTAATATGTGAATTATCCCATATTAGATCCGCCATTTTGAATTTGGAAAAACTGACATTGAATTCGTAATCAGCGACCCCAAAAACCCCTAGATATCAAGCTTAAGAGCAATTCCACGCCAAGTGATCATAAGAATTTTCGATGATTTTAGCAATATTAAAAATACTTTCAGAATTTGTTCCTTTTTATAGATGGAATAAAAGTGTATAAAAGTTTTTTCAAAATTTTCCAAATTTTTTGAGTTATCTCTTATTCAAAATTTTGGTCGGTTTTTCAAAAAGGGCACATAACTTTTTTTCTTGTTAACCCATTAAGATAATTTTTTTGGAAAATACTCATAATAAGAAGTACTTTAAAGAAAAAAATAAAAATTTAAAAAAAAAATTTTTTTTGCCCGAAAAAAATTTCAAAAAATTTTTTGAATTTCAAATTTTGAAAAAAATATATCTTCGATTTGAAATTTTTTTTTTTTTTGGTAAATATTGACAATAAAGTAGAGAATACTTCCTGTAAATTTAATTATGGGACAACAGTAACTTTACGAAAAAAAAATAAAGTGTCCAGCGCGGCGTGCCGGGACTTGTGCATGTATTCACTTATGGCGGCGCAAGTTTCGTTTTAAATCACTGTACAGGTCACAATTCTTTACCAAAACGCTTTTTCTTTTTTTCTAAATCTTCGTAATTAAATTCTCTATTGATCTCTCGAGCCTTATTTTTGAATTTTTGTTTTTAAACATTTTTTAAATAACAATAAGTATTAAAAAAAACCTAAAATCGTAAAATATATTTTTGTAGTTTTATTGATTAGGAAAATTAATCAAAAAACCTATTAAAATAATGTTTGATTGATAAAAAATAAAAAATAATTTAATTAAAAATTGTTATAAAAAAAAATAATTATTTTGTCATAAACTGTACTTAGGGTTAAAAATTTATATTTTTTCTGAATTGTGCAATTTGTCGTAAGTAAAGTATTCAAGTATAAAAGAAAAACTATAAATTAATTATTTAAACATTGTTTAAACAATTTATTTTGTTAATTTTTTAATTTACTATAGTTAAAATTATAAATTCTTAGTTTTCTCTCTAAATCTGAATTAGTAAAAAGTTACTAATGAAATGACGAAAAGTCTTCCACCAAATGATTTAGTAATAATTTTACTAACAAATAGTGAAAATTTACTAATTATTAGTAGATTTTACTAATTGCTTAGTAGAATTCTACTAACAATTAGTAGAACTGTTTTATTAATAGTCGATAAAACAGTTTCACTAATTCATTAAGTAAAAAAGTGACTTTCAATTAGTGGAATTCTACTAAAATATTAGTAAAATATTACTAAAAATTAGTAATATTCTACTAAATGAAAAGGGGAAAAGTCTTCCATGAAAACTACTAAAAATTA
The DNA here is from genome assembly GCA_032872505.1 of Leptopilina syphax. NCBI lineage: Eukaryota > Metazoa > Arthropoda > Insecta > Hymenoptera > Figitidae > Leptopilina > Leptopilina syphax. The sequence goes on along the minus strand of CM065471.1, from coordinate 6,360,908 downwards.
GTAAAATTTTACTATTTCTTAGTAGAATTCTACTAATTCAGATTTAGAGAGTTTCTCATTTGTGTAATTTTTGATAACTTAAACACTTAATTATAATAGAAAAACTAAAAATTTATTATTTCACCCTTGTTTAAAAAGTTTATAGTTTTCAACTTTTCAATTAATTGTTTACAAGAAATTAGAAATTTCTAACCCAAATAAAACTTATGAAAAAATGAAAAAAGTACATAAGAAACAAATATAAATTTCTTACCCTAAGTATAAATAGTTTATGAAAAAAATAGCAACAATTAATTAATTAAAAAGTGTTTAATTAATTTATTTTTTATCAATCAAACATTATTTTAATAGGTTTTTTAAATAATTTTCTTAATCAATAAAACTAAAAAAAATATATTTTAAGATTTTATGATTTTTTTAATACTCATTTAAAAAATGTTTAAAACAAAAAGTCAAAAATAAGGCTCGAGAGATTGATAGAGAATTTAATTACGAAGATTTATAAAAAAGAAAAAGCGTTTTGGTAAAGAATTGTGACCTATACAGTGATTTAAAACGAAACTTGCGCCGCCATAAGTGAATACATGCACAAGTCCCGGCACGCCGCGCTGGACACTTTATTTCTTTTCTCGTAAAGTTACTGTTGTTCCATAATTAAATTTACAGGAAGTATTCTTTACTTTATTGACGATATTTACCAAAAAAAAATTTTCAAATTGAAGATATATTTTTGAATTCAAAAAATTTTTTGAAATTTTTTTCGGGCAAAAAAATTTTTTTTTTTAAATTTTTTATTTTTTTCTTTAAAGTACTTCTTATTATGAGTATTTTCCAAAAAAAATTATCTTAATCGGTTAACAAGAAAAAAAGTTATGTGCCTTTTTTGAAAAACCGACCAAAATTTTAAGTAAGAGGTAACTCAAAAAACTTTGAAAATTTTGAAAAAACTTTTATACACTTTTATTCCATCTATAAAAAGGAACAAATTCTGAAAGTATTTTTAATATTGCTAAAATCATCGAAAATTCTTATGATCACTTGGCGTGGAATTGCTCTTAATGAAAAATTAATATTTTTTAAAAGGATATCTTGTCACTTTTCATTTAAGGGTTGATTCCACCACTAGAAGCCACAAACGACTTGATCTATCAAAAAAAAAATTTTAACGTTTAGACACGTGGAATGTTTTTTTGGTCGTAGTTTCCGAAAATGCTTTAACTTTAACTTGCTGTAACTTAAAATTGTATTCAGATTAATTGCTGTTCTATAGATTTTTAATTTTAAGGGATGAAGCACAAGAAACTAAAAACATTTTATTTCCTGTTTTACAATTTTTTGCTTTAAGGGATATGAAATAAAAGTGGTTTTTAAAGGTGAAAAAAAGGGTTGCAAAGCTTTATTATTTTAAGAACATTATATCTACCTTTCAAAAGCATTTATTTGCAAAAGGTTGGTGGAACTAAAATTGTTGTATGTATGTAAAATTATTACTATACGTTATGACTATAAATGCCTCAACAATAGTGAGATAGTAAAAACTACTGTTATAAATAGTTATTTTCGGAATTTCTCTTGTACAAAAATCCATTTTTTGTTAATTGCAAAATAAATTAGACTTACTATTTCCATATAGTAAAAACAACTGGGGGGCCGTTCAAAAAATACGTAACGCTATTTTTCGGAAATTTGGACCCCCCCCCTCCCCCCATGTAACGCAATGTTGTATACATTAGCGCCATTTTTTCTGCTGACCGTAACAAATAGCTTGACCCCCCCCCTCCCCCCTAAAGCGTTACGTATTTTTTGAACGGCCCCTGGTGGAAATTATTTTACGATTTATATGTAGCCAAAAGAACCATTTACAAATAGTTGCAGAGAAATAAATATATTTACTGTTTTCATATTGTAAAATCAATTGTTTAAAATTGTTTTTAATATTGTATTTTAATATTTTATTTTAATATTATATTTTTAATATTTATGCAGTTCAAAGAACAATTTGTTACTAATTTTCGATAATTTATTTCTCTGGTGGTAAGAAACAGTAATTTTAACTATAAAAGTCATAAAAATAACAATTTTCATCTGTTATTTTTACTATATGAAAATAGTAAGGCGAAAATATGTAACGATCCGTATCATTTTCTTACTTTTCTTTAAATTTGACATTTTCTGCACTGTAAAAAATTTAGCGAGTTGACGGTCACTGGAGTTGGGAGTGGAATTTTTCGAGTTAAAAACCAACTCCAAAAGGGAGTTCATTATTGAATTAACTCCTTTTAAGAGTTGATTTTTATTTTTACTGTTTGAATTTTAACTCTCTTCGCTTTAACTCCCAAATGGGTGCGACTTTTATAGAATCTCCTGGGAAGTTAACATTTAACTCCCTTTTCTTCAGTGTAATTGTTTCCCCAATTCATAATTTATCGTGCTAGGTGTTAGCCTAATAGCTACCGTGACTATCGGTCTTTAAAATAATTATAAATTCGGTGTCATTGGATCGAAGAAGACAAATAGTCTTATGATTTGGATGACACTTGTCAAATAACTCGAAAATAAATAAATAACTTTTTCGAAAATTATTAAACATAATCGATTTAAAGAAGAATTTTAGTCAAAAATTCTTGAAAATAATAATTGAATTGATAATGATTTTATCACTTGGCCATCTTTAATTATTATGAAATATGAAGAAATCGATTACTCCGAGTCGAAGACTCGGAGTTATCGATATCTTCATGTTTTATAGTTATGAAAAATTTAATTTATAGTTTTAATTTAATGTTCTCTTATTTGACTGTAACTTGTTATATTTTTGTCAGTAATTGGTCCGTAAAATCCGTATTTTTAAATACTTTCACTGGTTCGAGCTATGATGAGCTCAAAATAATTTTCATTTAAAATTTATTATGCTATTCTTAATAAAATTGTTATTAATTTAATTTTCAGATGAAGGCCCAAGCTGTCACGACTTGGAGGCATAGTAGTGAGCATGGAAAGGAGTTGTCTGTGTTTTGTTGGTGAGAATGGTGAACCGAGAACTGCAGATCTTCCTTCGGATCTACAGTGATCGGCTATCGGACCTTACCTGCTAATGTTCTTGCACCATTGGAAATTAACAAATGTTAATTGGGCATAATGTAAAAAAGAAACGAGTAATATTATGAAGAAGTATTACTATGCTTATCGAATAATCCAAATGGTACAAACAAGGACAATTTAAGACTTGAAAAATTGTGATTTTTCGCGCAACTTGTATGTTGAACAAGGCTTACCCAGTCAAAGGACAATCCTTATTCCCTTTCCTCTATTTGTAATTTTGTACTCAATAATAAGGTCCATAAAAAATGAAGCGTTCGATTAATGCGAGTGGGACGTGTCTCTAATAAATAAAATGCATGTATAGTATACGTCAAATGTAAGTTTGTTTGAAAGTTATTTAAAACAGTTTATTCAAGTAGATCTCTATATATGGGAATATATGAACGAAGATGAATCAGAACAATAATTGCAGAGGAAACATAGTATTTCTTCATATTGCTATAATTATTGTATATGTATGCGTCATGCATTTCAAGAATTTGGTGGACGTATTCTGTACATGCGTTCATCGAACAATTTTGTGAATAATTTTGTGGTGGAAAGAGTTAACTGTTTACTTGTCAGATATTATCAACGAATTGTCGACAAAATGAGTTTTCTCTTATTAAAGCTGCATCGAAAAAGTTTCCGAATATATTTTGTAAAATTAGAACATTTTATCGTTTTTTTTATTATTACTATCGCATCAATAATATATATTCTAATTTTACAAAAAAAATTCATAATTACTCTTGTAAATATTTATTTGAATCTTGGATAACAAAGCACATGTAAAAAATGTAAATGTTTCAATTGTATTTGGTTTTAAATTTTGCACTAAAAAATATTGTATATAGATATACATGTTCTTTAAGGAAATTATACATAAATGTCATTTAATGTGCAAAACAAAATTATAAATTTATTAAAGACATTATTTTTTCTAAAGGCTTACTGAATGTAATAGAATTGTAAAAACCAAGCAGAAAAAATGTGCATTCTTTTTAAATTGTATCGCATTTGTTAAAAAAGACGCGAAATTTATACAAATGACTTATTTTAAAAATTGTAAATAATTTTATTTTTCCATTTATTCAGATACAAGTATTTGTAAAGCCAATGAAGACTACAATAAAAAAAATTGTCAAACCAAAATTGTAAAAAAAATACTTATGTTAAGCTTTACGAAAAAGTTGAAAATATTTTATTTTACATTATCAAAAAAATATTTTTAGTTTTATTATTTTAATAATCATTGTATTGCATCTAACAAAAAAATGTGTATAATAATTTTTTAAAAATAGTAGTATATTATAATGCAAAAGACAAAAGTCAGCTATTTATTTAGGGTAAGTCCAAGGGAGATGGCCAATTCAAAAATTTTACAGAATTTGCAGGAAAATATATTTTATTATAGGTTCGTAAATAGGTTAGTAAATCTAATTTTACTTAAATATTTCAAAACTAATTCAATTTTGAAAGAGTTGCGTTTACAATTTTTATAAATAGGAACTGCAAAAGATTTTAATTTTAAATTTTAGAAAATTTCAATTTTAAATGAATGAATTAAGTAATAAAAATTTCCCAGGAATTCTATTATTTACAAATTTTTTATAAATTTCTTCGCAATAATTCAATTATTTTCATGAAGAGTAACATTTTTTACCAGGAATTCAATTATTTTCATAAGTAATAAAATTCTATATATAGGTTTCCAATTATTTTCATAAATAATAAAACTCATCGCAGAATTTCAATTATTTTTAATACAATTTTAATGGAATTTCTCAAAAAATGTAATTATTTTGAAAAATTTTATTAAAATTCATCAAAGAAATGCAATTATTTTAAAAAGCCTTCCTATAATTTTTTTTTAGAATTTAAGTATTATTGTCAATACATTTTTATATAAATTTATTTAAAAAAAATAAATTATTTTCAAAAATTTTAATAAAATTCATTTTAACAATGTAATTTTTTTCAAAATAATTGTAATAAAATTCTTCGAGTAGAAATTTAATTAATTTCAATAATTTATCAAAATTCAATTATTTTTAACATCTACTATTTCAATAAAATTTTACTAAAGAATTCAATTAGAAAAATATATTATAAAAATTCGTCTCAAGAATTCAATTACTTTCAAAAATAATAAAATTCTTCGCAAAAATTCAATTATGGTCAAAAGTTTAAACAAATTTTTTGTCAAAATTTCAATTATTTTCAAAAAATTATTACTTTTCACAATTCAATAAAATTTTTTACAGAGATTCAATTATTTTTAATACAATTTTTATCTAATTTCATGAAAACTAATATTATTCTTAAAAATTTTATTAAAATTCGTCAAAACAATTTTAACTATTTAAAATTTTTTTTATAAAATTCTTTATGAGAGTTCAATTTTAAGAAACATTCAATTATTTAATAAATTTTTTATTTTTGTATTTAAATAATTGAATTCTCGTAGAATTTTCTAATAAAAATTGATTTAAAACAGAATTTCAGTTAAAATTTTTTATTATAATTGAATATTAAAAGCATTATAGCGTGAAATAGAAATAATTTATGGAAATAATTGAATTTTGAAAATGTTTCAAATTAAAATATTTGAAAACCTGAATTTTTCATATTTTTAACTAAAAATTCTGTTAAAAGAAATATTAAGATTCATCTGAATAAGAATTCAATCATTTTCAAAAGTAAAAAAATTCTTCGCTGAAACTCAATTAGTCAAAAGTTTAAAAAAATTATGGTCAAATTTGAATTATCTTTAAATAAATAATACAATTTTTCTCAAAAATTCAATTATTTTCAAAAATTTTAATAAAATTTTTAGCAAAATTTCAATTCTTTCAAAAATTTTAATAAAATTCTTGGCAAAATTTCAATTATTTTCAAAAACATTTCTGATGTCAATCAAATTTTTTACAGAGATTCAATTATTTTTAATACTGAATTCCATAATAAATGTTCAAAATGCAACCAAAAGAAGAAAAAAAATAGTGTGAACGATTAAATTAAGTTAAAGCTGAAAGCCAAAAATTATCATTATTTGCCATCTCTCTAGTAGCGGCCGTTCCAAGAGAGATGGCTAAATGCACGTTTTAAAAAATGTAAATTTTAAGATTGTTTCCATAAAAATATTTTATTTTTCATTATTTTGAAGTTAAGTGTTTAATTTTTACACCAATAAAAGTTTATATAAAAATCACATTTTAAAAATTTTTAGTATCCTTAAAAAACTATGGCCATCTCCCACGGACTTATTATTTTTTGTGGCACGAGCGACAGTCGAGAGTGCCCTGAAAATTAACCTGAACGAATTAGAATGACTTTAGTCCTGTATCAGGTACTTAAGATCTATTTATTCGACTTGTATAAAAATGGCGTCCATTTCTAGGCTATACATTTGTATAAATTTCCGTATTTTTAACTGAATATTTGACATTGCTTACAAATCCACTTTTTTCGATATTTCGTTCGGAAAAGTAAATTAATTCACGAATTATGTCTTTTTTATTCAAATAACACAGAAATTTACTTTCTTAACCACTTATTTGAAAAAGAATATCTAAATTATTCATATTTTTTTATTACAACAAGTAAGTCAAGAATCTATTTTCAATTGCATTAAATATTTCTTTAATTTTTTTTAGAAAAAAGTTACTATAAAGTACATTAAAAGGCGCGAAACGATCTTAAAATTTTCTTTTTTTAAGTTTTTATCGAACCTTTATTATTTGAGGTTCACATGAAGAATATATCGTATAAGCAAACTTTGATTAATAAAGCAAACTTTTGTGATAATTGGATAAAACAAAACTTATTGTATAGTATTCCAACTTAAATTATTGTCAAATATATATTTTAGTATTTGTTCAAAAACTTGTTACAATTCAGTTATATATAATTCTTGTTAGATTATAAGGGAATAATTTTAAGGCTGTTGAAACAATATGATATTTGTAAAATTTTTAGGCCTCTAAAATTTAAAAGTAATTGGTACCAAATATATACATTTCCTTAAAGGGGAATCAAAGTCCATGTTATTTTTACACAGAACTTGCATGGACTTGGACATCTTCTTAAATGTTCTTTCACTGATGTCATTAACCTTTCAAATTATTTAAAACTAACTTACAATGATGGTAATAAATATTTGATTTTGTCACTTGGTCTTCTTAGTTAATTTATAAACATTGAGATGAACGTTCGCTCAGAGTCAAGTAATCTTAATGGTTATAATTACAATGATGATAATATTGTGGTATTTTGTTAATAGCATAAAAACATGTTATACTATTAAATTTACAAAATTTCAGTTTAAAAATAACTATAGTAAAAACTTGAAGATACAAGATTTTTTGATTTTATTTACTTTCATGGAAATAAAATTGAACCCATGTTTGAACAGCTTTAAAACAAAAAATTACTATATAAATATTTTCCTTACAAGAATAAAATATAATGGATATTTTAAAATTCTTTTTGTTAAATTAAATTAAAAACAAAGAAAAAAATTGTTCAGTTAAAAAAATTATTTTTTTGACTATTATTAATAGAAACTAATTATCAAGTAAATATTTTTATTTGATTAAAATAAATATTACTTAAACAAAAATAATTATTATTGCACAGTAAAAAGCAAGTCTTATTTTAAGGCAGTAATAAAATCTTAAATTAAGATGGAACATTTTTAAAGCAGCGAATGTTGAATTTACGCAATGAATTTTACATGCAATTAGACAGTGTTACATTTAAGACTGATTTTAAATTAAAAATTTTCTTTTAACTGTGTAACATTTTTCAAATATTGTTTCGCAATTGAACTTCTTACTTTGTTGCAAATGAAAATAAAATGTAAAATTGTAAAATAGACAAATATCATTTTATGTATTTAATTACTACTATTATGTGATTTTCATTAAAACACTAAATAATTGAAACCCACAGAAAGCATTCTACAGTATCCATTAGAAATTTTCTTTCTCTGTATACAAATTTATGTTTGAAAGGTTACATCTTTCCACAGCAGAATTGAAATGTACGAAACATAATGATTGCAATTTACCATATTTCAGATATAATAAATATCTATACTTATTAGTGAGAGCAGGAACAACTATGACTATGATTTAAACCAGAGGTAGACACTATTATTATTATTATATATATATTATATATGTATAAATTTTCAAATTAAAAATTCAGCCTAATCAAATCGTTGTTTTTTCTATTTTGAAATGTTTATATCACACAGCCACACAACAATAAAAAAGTGTCGGAGTAAGGAAATCAGAGTACCCTATCCCCATGTATTTTGGCCGCTGAACACGAATCCGGTGTCCGTTTTGGTTCAGCACGAGTATATAAATATTATTGGGAAATGGAATATGTGCATATAATATATATTTTTTTAAAGGACTACAACAAATTATTTCTTAAATATTTGTTGTAATAATTTAGGTGAATAAAGTTGTCAAATACCGTTGAGTATTGTTATACAGTAAGTTCTTTTTTAATGTAGCCACCTGCCTTTAACAACATATACTAGGTGGCTACATCAAAAAAGAACTTACTCTATATAATATAATTCAACCACATGGTTGAATTAATTGACTTATATAGAAATTAATACAGTTCAGAATATTTTTAAATATTTTTATATAACTGATATAATTTTTATTAGACGATGTACTTTGGTGTTGACCAGACTAAATTGTATTGAAAAATGTTAGAATAGTGTTTTTGTTTTCACTGGTCTTAATTTAAAGAATTTTTATATTAAAGGATGAAAGAAGTCAATAATCACTACGAATCAATTTTTCTAAGCTTCATAAGTTAAAGTATCGACAGCACTGCGCTGCCTGAATACAGAAACCTGCTTTTTCCGAAAAATATTTTTCGAAGTCAATTAACAATTTCAAAATTATCAAGCAATTTCACTATTGGTCAAAGGAAACGTCATTTTATTATTTTAATTATTATGAATTATGAATTGAGCAATCGACTCCAATTACTGCACACGCAGAGTTATTTTATAATGAATGGTGTCTTCTAAACGTCGATTTAGTTGTGTCCAGAGGCTTTTCTATCCAAAACAAAACAACTTTACGTATCCTTATTTGAACCGTCCGGTCTATTATGAAAACATTGTGTTGTTATTTCCAGCTCTAAAAGTATATTTTTGAGAGTAGTTTAAATCATGCGCAAATTCTGCTCCAATCTTGCGTTTATACGTAAGCCGAGTTACAAATCTTTTCTTCTTAAAATATATTATTTTTAATGACAAAAAAATCAATTAAAACGTTTCCGAAGTGTACAACTCATCAGGGCGCTATCTAGGCAAAATTATTTCATTAAATTTAACCCTTGGGCGGGCAAGCGGGGTCCACTGGACCCCGCGAGTATGTATTTTTCAAATTTCTCCGAATCCGTATGAAAGAGTAAGTTTATCGCATGACCTACGGACTAAACAGACTAACGCTCTAACCACTATGCTAACGACACATGTGTACAGTAAAGTATTAATATCTCAGTATCATTCAGACATACAATTATTGAGTCAAAGATGAGAAAAAAATTGGGATACGTTAGAAATAATAAATTGAAGTAAAATAAGTTAAACTAAATTTTTAATAATTAAGTTACTTTATTTATTGTATTTAACATTTTACGTAATTCTTAAATTACGTGGTAATTTTTTGATACTTTTTTATTCATAGTAAGAAGTATAATAGTATTTTAATAGGAACCAAATTATTATTGAGATTAAAGTTTAAATTTTGTTTATAATTTTAATTTGTTTAAATAATTTATTATTTACAAAATTAGATAATTGTGTTAAATTGTTATTATTAAATTTAATAAGAATAAAAAATGAACAACTGAAAAGTAAAATATTAATTTTTTTCAATAAATTTATATTTATAAACATTTATAAACTTTTTTATAATTTTTTTCATGTTTATGTCAAAAAAGCAATGTTGGCAAAGAGCGTTGTGAACAATTTTTCTATACTCAGCCAGCACTTGCCGCCGTGGCTTGTCCAAGCTTTGGCGAAACAAAAATTCTGTACTGCGCCAGCACTAATTGTCGAGGCTCGGCTAGACTACGCCGAACAATCGTCTGAGTACTAAGCCAGTGGTATTTCCCATTGGGAATTGAAAATTCTGTTTCTACTTAATTGATAAATATCATATTTTATTTATATTTCAGTTTATAGTTATTTTTATTTAATTTAATAATTTAATAGGGGAGAGGGCCCTAAGGTGGTCACCCATCTTTTGAACGACTGTAGATTTCAAATGGAATTATATATATGTAAAGGTCAATAATACGGCGTTTGAAACTTTATCTTAGTACCTAATTTCATATCATAAAGTTTTTTTCATTTCATTAATAAAAAAAAAGTTGAAAATTCGACTTTTAAAAAAGTGGCCCCAAGGTGGTCACTTTACAAAAATTCACTAAAAAAGTTTTAAAAAAATGTAAAAAACGTATTATTAAGTTGTTTATTTAATATTAATTGTTTTTCAGAATCACAGAAACATATTACATATTTTTTTTGCACTTTGTCCTTTCGTCAAAAATGATACTTTTCGTGGGTATTAGACAGGTAAAATTTTGAAAATAATTCTATTTCATTATTATTAATCATAAAACTTAAAAATTGATAAAATTCACATTCACAGGGTAAATGTTGATAAATATAACGTATAAACACATTTTCATGAAAAATCAAAAGCGACCACCTTGGGGCCAAAAAGTGTCCACCTTAGGGCCAAGACACAATTTTTTAAACGTTAATGAAAAAATTTTTTAAAGCACAATATTAATTATATTTATTTGGAATATTATTGTACGATATATAAAGATAATTAAAACGATTTTTACTAATTTAAAATGGTTAATTTCGATGATTTTAACACCCTGAGAAAAAAATTTCTCGATCATTTAAAAACAGAAATTTTACGTCGTTCACGTTACAATGAGACTCATACGACTATTGGTAATTAGTGGATTTTAGTAAAGTTTTGAGGTATCAAAACTTTACTAAAATCTTTGTCTTCTTAAATAATAACAATAACGAAAAAAAATTGGAAGATACTACACGGAGAAAAATTTATTCGTACTGATTACAATAGTCTATATTACTGCTCGGATATGTGACCACTTTTTGTTATGATTACTATAGCTGTTGTAAGGATTACAAACGTGAAGGTATCCCTTACAACAGCTATAGTAATCGTTCCTACTAAATTCTTAACACATTACATAGTCTTCGTAATCATTCCAAAAAGTGGTCACATATCCGAGCTGTAATGTAGACTATTGTAATCATTAAAAATAATTTTTCTCCATGTAACTAATATACAAAAATTTTCTTAGGGTGACCACCTTGGGGCCCTCTCCCTTACTTTAAAAATTTTTAACCATTGTTTGTCAAAGTTATATATATATAATTCCAGAGGTAATATAGAAGAATTTAGATAATTCTTAACAATTCAGGATAATTCATCACAATAAGTGGTCACCATAATTCACCAGTTGTTCGTCCCTCGGTTTTACAATTTGATTTGTAAAATTTAAACTTTGGTCACAATTTAGAATTGAGAAGAAGAGAATATTCTATGTTAATTTTAAGTTTTTGTCTAAATTTGTCAGAGGTTAAACCTTTTATTATTCTCTTTAGGGACTGAAGAGGTGTGGTCGCGCAGGTGTTGGGTGTAATGTTTCAGGTGAGACAATGCACATTGAAATCCTCTCTCAAATTATATTGAAGAAAATTAACAATAGAGCAATATTTCTGAAGAATCTTCAGAATACTTGATGCAATTGAGAGAAGAAGCGTCTTTATGACTCAGGATTTCGTTACACATAGACAAAAAATACAAGGATTTTATTATTTTAATATTTCTTAAGGCTATTCTTAAGACTATTCTTTTTCAAATGTCAATACAATTCTATAACTTGAAAATTAGTCTCCTAAATTTGTGCCATAGAATTTTAACTGAATTTCCCGGCGGGTAGAAATTGTGGCCAGGTTGACTCTCACTGCAGGAGGTACAGTCATTAAATCGCGAAAAGTATAGGTAAGGAAACGAGATCCATAAAATCAGAAGACAATTTTTAAGCATATTTATATTGTTTATTTCAATCGCTTTGAAAATTTAAAACATTGTAATGAAATTTTTAATTTAGTTTAAATTAAATTCTTCAACAGCCATGAGGGGAATAAAATTATACTCAACCCCAACAGCACCGAAAATTTCCTGAAAGTTGAAATTAACTTGATTGCAACCTTCGGAATTTTTAGTTGCGAAGCTCATGAAACTTGAAGTTGTTCTTTAAGTGTACGCTGTTATGAAATGTTTGACGTAAAAGTTGACTGAACATTGCATGAGAGTTTAAAAAATTTTAAACTTTCATGCAATGTTCAGTCAACTTTTGCATCAAACATTGAAAAACAGTTGAAATTTAAGGCGTACTTGCGTTTGCGAAGGCAAAAAATAGGCCCCACTTTAATATTTTTTTTCACAGTCATTTTATTTAAAATATTAAAAACGATTTTTGCACCTTAAAGTACAGTATAAAAACAAAAAAAGAAATTTTTTTTTCGATTTTTAACCGTTATTTACGATTTGTAGAGGGCCCCAAACATTGCGATCTCAAATTTGTAAGAGTTTGCGGTGCCTTGCATAGAGCCTCTCCTGACTGTCTAAAATCAAAAAACAAAATTTATTCTTTAGTATACATTAATACCTAGTGAACGTATAATATGATGAAATTAAAAAAAAGTAAAAAAAACGAAAATGCGGTACTTTTAAAGTCAATTTTTAAGAAATGATGATTTTGATCTTTTGAATTTTTGACTTTAAAAGTACCGCATTTTCGTTTTTTTACTTTTTTTTAATTTCATCAGGTTAGTCCACTAGGTATTAATGTATACTAAAGAATAAATTTTGTTTTTTTGATTTTAGACAGTCAGGAGAGGCTCTATGCGGGGCACCGCAAACTCTTACAAATTTGAGATCGCAATGTTTGGGGCCCTCTACAAATCGTAAATAACGGTTAAAAAACGAAACAATTTTTTCTTTTTTTAGTTTTTATAATGTACTTTAAGGTGCAAAAATCGTTTTTAATATTTTAAATAAAATGACTGTGGAAAAAAAATATTTATGTGGGGCCCATTTTTTGCCTTCGCAAACGCAAGTACGCCTTAAAGAATTACTTCAACTTTAACTAAAGATTCCTAAAGATTCCGAACATTGCAGTCAAGTAATTTTAACTTTTAGAAAAGTTTCGATGCTGTGTGGGTATATGAATTTTAAAACAATACCTTGATTTTTTCTTATTTTTGTAAATAATTAAGGTGGTTCAATTCATCCAACACAATGCAGACCTCTAGAAAAATAATTAATCAACATTTAAATATTAAAAATATTTTTAAAAGAATTTTCTACAAAAAACAATAATCTCAATTTTTAAGAAAAAAAATTTATCTATACAACTTACACACAATCTCAATTTTTTTCATACCGCTTCTGTAGAATTTTCTAAAAATGATTTAATTTTAATATAATACGACTTTTTGTTTAAAAAAGGCAAAATTTTCTTTTAAACAAATAAGCATAGTTTCTAAATGACGTTCTTGTTTAAAAATCTGAACGGTGACGTAGTGAACCATTATTTTTAACAAAATAAAACAAATTTATAGAATGACGAAAAATTTGAATCGTGTGCAAATTGTATAAACAAATAACTTTTGTAGGTTTTAATTTTTTTTCTTGAAAAATAATATTTGTTCTTTCAGAATATTATCTATTATAATAATAAATTTTTCTTAAAGCCTACATTTCTTCAGATATAAAAGTCCTTAAATTTTAGAATTTAAGAAACTTTCTTCAAATTATTAAAATTATTATTAATTAACAAAAATTAATTATTTAAGTTTTAAATAATGTTATTTAAAATTCTGAACAAATTATGTTTCTGAAAAATTTTTATTCAATTAATTAACTATAATTACATATTATTAAATATTATGTTTTGTCAAATTGAAATTATGCAGATTTTTGTTCTTTCCTTCTAAACAAAATTAGAAAATTGTTAAACAAATGTGATTAAGAAATAGAAAATTTATTTTATAATTCAAAATTGTAATGACAAATAGAAATCATCAGAATTTTGTTCACTTCTTTCCATTAAAAGACTAAAATTTTATTAAATATTATGTTTTGTCAAATTGAAATTATGCAGATTTTTGTTCTTTCCTTCTAAACAAAATTAGAAAATTGTTAAACAAATGTGATTAAGAAATAGAAAATTTATTTACTTTGCATTAATTTTGTTTATAAATCACAATTTTTTTAACAAAATTATTATTTTGTTGCAGAAGAAAAAGAAAAATATTTGCACAATTCCTATTCTTAATCTTATTTTTGGAACAGGATTTTCTACAGGAATTAAGACATTTAAAAATTTTAAATTCAAACTTTTTTTAAATTAAACAACTTATAAAAGTATTGTTATAAAACAACAAGATATGGATTGCTCCGTGTCGAAGACTCGGAGTGATCGAATTTTTCATGTTTTCTAATAATTAAAGATGACCGAGAGATAAAATCAGTATTTTATATTATAAGAATATTATTACTGTAACTTCATCAAAATTATTTTCATCATTTTAATTCAATTATTATTTTCTAGAATTTTAAATTATTTTTTATGAAAATAATAGTTGAATTCCTTAGAAAAATTCTATTATTTATGAAAATAATAATTGAATTCCTTAGAAAAATTCTATTATTTATGAAAATAATTGAATTTCTGTGAAATTTTTATTATTTATGAAAATAATTAAATGTTTGCATACAATTTTATTAAAAATTTTTTTAAATAATTGAATTCTTTTTTGGAAATTTTATTAAAATAGTAGAAATTGAAAATCATTGAAATTAGAAAAATTTTTGAAAATAATTGAAATTAGGACAAGAATTTTTTTGATATTTATGAAAATAATTGAACTTTGGAGAAGAATTTTGTTATTTATTGGGGGATTTTTACGAGAATTTTTTTCAAATTTTGAACATAGTTGAATTTTATAAAAAAAATTTTATTTTTTATTTTAAATAATTGAATTTCCGCTATTATTTGTGTAATTTCTCAAAAATTTTATTTTTTAGTGTTTTCAACAAAAATTTAAATTAGAAAATTTTTAAATTCTATTATTTTATTTAAAAAAGGTAGTAAGAATAAGTTAGCCGCGCTCTTTAGCGCGCGAATTGTTGCTAGTGCTTTTTTAAAGTTACTTGAATTTCTAAAAAATGTATTAAAGAATGATCAAATTAATGTAAATTTTGTAAAATTAAATTGAAAATAATTAAATTTGTTAATGAATTTTATTAAACATTTAAAAAAAATCGAATTTGAAAGAATTTTAATTTAATAATAATTGGGTAAATAATTTCATATTTACAGAGAGTCACAATCGAATATATTGTATGTTTGTTAGTATAAAAATATAATTAAATCGTCAAAATTGAATCTAATATAATATTTAATTTTGAAAGAGTTAAAATGACAATTTTTATTTATATTAGTTATTATTACTCATAATATTACTTTTTAATTGAGAAAATGTTTTTTATAAAGCAAGAAAGGACAAATTTTTTTATTTTAAATTTGAAAAAAAAAATTTTGTGTGTAAGATATTGAGCTAAAAAACAGTGTGGCCCACAATTCTCCAATCTCCCCTACCTATCTCAGTTTTCAACATTAGCATGTAATATTACTTCAATATCAACGTGTAATATTACCATGCAGCGGACATTTTGATATTAGATCACTGTAATATTACAGCTAATATTATGAATATTCAGGGTAATATTACAGTGATATTAAGATAATTCTACGTGCTTCTGGGAAAAGAATATAACTTAATTTTTTTTAAACTGAATTTTCAAAAAATTTTATTTAAATTTAAAATTATGAATAATTAGGTGATTAAAATACCTAAACTCTTTTTTTAAAGTTAATTTAATTTTTATAAATATAAGTGATGGGATTACCTCTCTTAAAATGAAGAAAAAAATTGAAAAATTTTTGGAAAAATAAGTTTTTCTTGCAAATTGTTATATATAATTATTTCCGAAATTTTGGAAATAATTTTTTAAAAACAATGAATTTTTAAAATAAATAATCCAAAATGCCAACATAGCACTGAAACGTTCATAAAAGTTTATTAAAGGTTTATTTGCAAACTTCGGAGTATTTACTTGCAAAGTTTAGTGACATTTGTGTAAAAATTTAAATGTCCCACTTCAATAAATAAATAAGTTTTTAGTGTGAAACTTACCTGAACATTTAAATTACATTTTCACCAAAATTCATTATAGGCGAAAATATATCGTGAAACTTTCCTAAAAATTTATTTATTTATTGAAGTGGGACATTTAAATCCTTATACAATTTTCACTTAACTTTGCAAGTAAATACTTCGAAGTTTGCAAATAAATATTTAATAAATTTTTAGGAAAGTTTCGGTGCTGTGTGGGTGTAGGTGTAAATATTTCCATAATTTTTTAAAAAATCATTATTTCCAAACGAAATTTGAATTTTTTCCACAGAATGCAAAGTTTTATTATATTTTTATAGAAGTTCTCTGTTTGAAAACTATGAACAGTTAAAGAATTTTATAAAGAAAATTTGTAGAAACTTTAAAATTATAAAAATCAACTATATATTAATTTTATTACACATATAGATTCCCTTTTTAATAAATTAAAAAATTATGTAAGTATAAACTTTTCTTATTACAAATTTATTGGCTGCATTTTGTTAACAAAATTGAATTTCTTCAAAAAATTTTAAGTATTTTATAATAAATATTAGGTATTAGAATAATATAACAGTTTCGAGAAAATTTAGAAAGGAATTTATTTCCTTTGAAAGTAAAAGTTTCTTTTCAATCCTTTTATATACTCTCGTATTAGTTTAAAATTACATTTTAAATATATTTTAATGACCTATACGACAATATTAACTACTGGGTATTCACCAGTTTTCTTCAATAAGGTGAATTAGTGCGTTGTCTGGATTCTTTACTCCTTTGTGCGCCCTAAAGTCATTAACACTAATTGCTTCATCGTCAAAAAAAAGATATTTTTTTATAGAAGTTCCAATATTCAGGCTTCGCACTCCATAATTCATTTTTAAAAAGTGTCAAAAATCAGCTTTAAGACTCGGGGTGTCTACTAACCGGGAAAAACCGGGAATAAGCCAGGAATTGTATGCCAAACCAGAAATTTTTTCACCAAATTAAAAAAAGTTTTATTAATTAAATTTGTTTTTAAAAAATCGCTTTTTATTTTAATTTTTTTTTAGATATTTATACTGTTCTCTAAATTTGAATTAATTAAAAATAATTAATTTGGAAGTAAAAAATCAGTCACTGATTCAAATATAGTATGTAAATATATTTTTAAAAAATTATCGAATTAATAGAAATTTTGTGAAATTCAACTGAAAATAATAAAATTTATTAAAGAATTTCATTAAAAACTTTTTAACAAATTGAATTTTATAAATAAGAGTCACATTCTAATGTATTCATGTTTCTTAGGGATCATTCACATATTACGTCACATGCTTAGAGGGGAGAGAGGCTCTACAATTTTGTGACGGCCTGTGTAAAAATTATCAATTTCTATGTAAGAAAATGTGACGTAGGGGGGGAAGGGTTAAAAATTTTCCAAATTTGCGTGACGTAATATGTGAATGATCCCTTAGCTCGAAGACTAATAATCAAAATTTTTATTACTTAATTAAAAAAAAGATACACACTTAATTTTTTTTAATATTAAAATTGAATTTTCGCAAAGTTTTTTTGAAAATTCTGAAAAATAAGATTTTTGAAATTTTTCAATTCTGTTGTTTCAAAATAATTAAATTTTTATAAACAAATAATTGAACATTTTTGAAATAATTAAAATTTCTTTACATTCTATTAAAAATAATTAACTTTTTTTAAAGAATTGTATTTAAATTTTTCGAAAATAATCAAGGGAAGTTAGTCAACGTAATTATAATTTTATTTTTAAATATTTCGTCGCAATATATTCAATTATTTCCATAAATAACAAAATTCTTCAGATTTACTAAATTCTTTTGAATATTATTTTTAAAAAATATTCTTCACAAAAATTCAATAATTATTTTCATAAATTTCCATAAAATTTTAAAAAACAATTCAATTATTTTTAAAAGGAATAAAATTCTTCGCAGAAATTTAATTATGTTTAAAAATTTTTTTAAATTCTCAAAATTTCAAATATCTTTATAAATAATTAAATTGTTCTCCACAATTCAATTACTTTCAAAAAATTCTATGCAAACATTTAATTATTTTCATAAATATGTAATATAACATTGTTTGGAAGGATTCAATTACTTTTATAAATAAAAATTCTTTGCAAAAATTCAATTAGTATCAATAAAACATTTTAATAAAATTGAATTAATCAAATGTTCAATTATAATTATACACAGACAAGATTATTTAAAAAAATTGAAAAAATTCTTTGTTTAATTTAATTATTTTCCATACTTTTAATTAAAATTATTGAAAAGGCGAACATTATTTTCAAAAAATTTAAAGAAACTTGTCAAAAGAATTTAATTATTCCTAAAAACTTTAATTACAATTTTAGAAGCCATTTGTAGATTTATGTTCAAAATTAAATATATGTTTGATGACTAAAAAAACTCGTTTTAGACGATTCACAAAAATCACAAAAATTTGATTCTGTATTTTATTTCCCAGACGTTTTATTAACTTTAATCAAAAATATTTACTATTTTTCTTATCCTGCTATTCAATTTCATATTTTTGGCAAATTCAATTATTTTCTAAATTTTAATTTATTGAGATTCTTCAAAAATACAATTATATTTAAAAATACCCAGTGGGCACAGACATCCGTGGGATATCCTTAAGATATCCTTTTCAGAACGTTCTTAAGGACATTGTAAAAAACATCTTTAAAATATCCTAAAGATATCTTAACAATGTCTTAAAAAAGATATCCTGAAGATGTCTTAAAGGCAGATTTATTAAGGACGTCTTAATCAAATTCTACACTCTAAATCTGAATCAGTGAAAATTTCACTGATTTCAATTCAGTGACCCAGTTTTCTTTGATGATTCAGTGGAATTTCACTGACAATCAGTGGTTTTTACTGATTCTCAGTGAAATCCCACTGATGAATTAAAGAAAACTGGGCCACTGAATTGAAATCAGTGAAATTTTCACTGATTCAGATTTAGAGTGTATGTCTGGCCTGAAGACGTTCCAATGTGTCATAATTATAGATATTTTTTAGGACATGTTTGGGACATTTTCAGGGCACATTGAGGACATGTTTGGGACGTTCTCAGGACACACTGAGAACATTTTTAGAACATGTTTGTGAATTTTGCACAGCTCTAAATAACAATAATTGAATTCTTGCCAAGAATTAAAAAAAATTAAAAATTAATTAATTAAAATTAATTAGGGTCATTTGGGGTAAATGTAAACGGAATATCTATTTTTCACGAAAAACATTAGTTTTTTTTGTTAAAAGGTAAAAGGGACGGATTTCTTTTGCATGAACTTGTTACTAGAGTTCCCTAGAAAAATTTTATGAGGTACAAAAAATTATTGATGCACCTGAATCGCCTAAAACTGACTGTTTACATTTACCCCGAGATTTTGAAATTTTCCTAAAATTCGGGGTAAATGTAAACACCACTGTAGTTAAGCGAGATTTAAGAAACAAGTTATTTCAAGTATATTACTGTTTTAAGGGATGAAAAACTGAAGAAAAATTCTTCGTAGATGTATAGTAAATCAACCAGTTGACTGATAATGTATCATATAAATAAACAATCAACCATTACAAAATTGTAATGTAAAAACTTGAATAACTTGAACAAATTTTAATAGATTTTTATTCAACTTGGTAAAAAGAAGTTTTTAAGGTTGCGGAATAAGAATCTAAAATCGAATTTTTAAATTTAAAAATGGTGGATCTAATATGTCGGATGAACCTAAAAATAATATTTTTAAAAATTGATCAAATTTGCTTGAATCTGGCTACTCGGGGGGTTTTTGAGGTCGCTGAATACGAATTTGAAGTCAAATTTTAAATTTTCAAAATGGCGGATGAACCTAAAAATATTTTTAAAAATAGATCAAAACTTTCAAAAAAAAATTTTTTTTTTTGATCAAATTTTTTTTTTCAAAGAGGACCTAATTTCCCTTTCTATGTAATTTTACATTGTCAAATTAATGAAATTGTGAAATAGAAGCAAATTTATTCAATTATTTTCTTTTAAAATGTAGTTAAAGTTCTGTTTACATTTAACAAGAGTTTTCGAATTCTCGGGGTAAATGTAAACACTTAATTATTTATTAAGTAAATTGACGAAAATCAAAAATCAAAGTCAATTTTTGTTAGGGCATTAATAAAGAAGAATTACATATTTTTGTTCGATTTTTAAATTTATTTTTATGCAAATGCGAGACAAAATACTGAAACAGTAAAACTTTGATTTTCAATCTTTTTTGCATTAAAAGATAACTTACACTATGGCATTGCCAATTGTCAAAATAAAATATTGGCAATACTCAGAACATCTTGTAGATGAGCTGAGGTAAAAATATTGACGTCGTTTTTATTCTGACATGTTTTTTATTATACATTATGTGAAACGCATACTATAATATATATATGATATTTTCTTGTATAGTGTTTGGGGCCGTTCAAAAAATACGTAACGCTTTAGGGGGGAGGGGGGGTCAAGCTATTTGTTACGGTCAGCAGAAAAAATGGCGCTAATGTATACAACATTGCGTTACATGGGGGGAGGGGGGGTCCAAATTTCCGAAAAATAGCGTTACGTATTTTTTGAACGGCCCCTTTATAATTAATATAAAAAACACTCTTATTTTTCTTAAGATTAAATTATTTCTCTAATAATAAACACTATATCTTAATTTTTTCGACTTACTTTTAAATTCAATCATTGACAACTTTTATGTATTTATTAAGTACCTATTAACTAATTATCAATTATTGCATTAACTTAATCATATATTAAAAAAGACATTTACATTATACTTTATAAATTTGAATTAACGAAATTTTACTGATTATCCCCAACGACAAGTATATTACTGATTTAAAATGCGTATTTGTCTAATTAATTAGTGAAATTTCATTAATTCAGTATAAACACTGCAAAAAAAGTCTTATTTTGAAACGTTTTTAGTGTCTTAGACACCAAAAACGTCTCAAAATAAGACACCTCTTTTTGCAATGAAATCACTATTTCAGATAATTTATCACATTAAATTTGAATCAGTGAAAAATTACTGATAAAATCACTGACAATCATTTAATTTTCACTGATTGTCAAAAGGTATTCACTGAGAATTATAGTAATTTACTATTGGTGATTGACTTTCTGCTTTAAATTAGTAAATTTTACTAATAATTAGTAATTTTTGACAACTTATTAGTAAACCTTACTAATTCAAAATTAGTCACTAATTGAAATTAGTAACAATTTTTACTAATTCAATTTTAGAGAGTTGATAAAACAGATTAACTGGTTCATTTAGCAAAAAGTTACTGGCAATCAGTGAAATTCTATACTGAAGAAGCAATGAATTTTTAATGACAATACATAAAATTAACAGATTGAAATAAAGAAAAATCGTCCACCATAATGACAGCGAGTCAATTTTATTTGACTAACTGTCAGGGGTATTTTATTGATTCAAATTTAAAGTATAATTCAACTTTTTTTGCTTATGTTTTAATACAATTTTATTTTAATTGAAGTTTATTTTTAAATTTTATTATTATAATTTATTTATATATTATAATATTATAACTAATTGTATATTTATCTTACTATCTATTACAGTAATATTTATATACATATATTATTAAATTTTATTATTGAATAAGTTATTTATTTTGTATATACGGTATAACTCGGTTGTACGTCAGATGGAAAAAAATTGTCCACCTAAATCAACCCTGTTGATTTAGGCCACACCTATAGTGCCCAAAAGGCCCGCCTGGACCGTCCCAGCACAAGGGGTGGGTCCTTCATCTTCTACAAGGGAAGGGGTAGCGTGCTAATGACACTCAAGGCTATGTTCGGAATTTCAAGTAAAGAATTGCTCAGTTGATCCTCTCGTCCTAGAGCTTACAGGTTATTCTTAGAGTTCAACCAGATAACCCTGTAGTGTCAAAGTGTCAGAAGTGTACAAGCAAAATCATATTGCTTTCAAAAGTTTTTGATGTTACTTTGAAATCAGTGAAAAATATTGTAATTTATTATTTCATCTTTGTGGTGCTAAGTTTTGAAGAAGTGTTTTACTTGCATTCATCTGCTTAAAAGAATTCAGAATTCCTGCTCCTGCGCCTTTAGCATCTGCTTCAAAGAGTTGAAAATTTCAAAAGCTCACACACAAAAATTAATTGTAAGTAATTTTATAAATATATGTTTTATTTTTATTAAGGTAGTTCTCTCACTTTTGTAAGAAATCAATTTTGATAAAATATTTTTCAAATTTTTAGTAAATTTTGCTTTATGCAAACGATGCAAATCTTTTGTCTTGTAAAAGTTTTAGAACCCTTTTTATCGTACCGAAATTGAGATATTTGGATTCAAATCTCAATTGAGAAGCTGGATTCTATAACCGGCTCTTCGCTCGGAATGCACGCGCTAATATCAGTCGGGTGGCAGTGAGCGCCTCTGGGCCTGTCACTGCCACCCGACTGATATTAGCACGTGCATTCCGAGCGAAGAGCCGGTTATAGAATCTAACTCCTCAATTTCGGTACTGTAAAGGATTCTAACATTTTTATCAGGCAGATAAGGCTTGCATAAAAGAACATTTACTCAAACTTTGTAGAATATTTTATCAACATCGATTTATTCAAGTATAAATTAAGAGAAATATTTTAAATATAATAATAATTAAAATATTTCTAGTAATGATTATTCAATATGCTATATAAATATAAAATAATTTCCTTTTTTTTAAATAAAAATATAATATAATATATAATATAATATATATATAATAATAAGCATTTCTCAAAAACTCTCGAAGTTATATGTACATTTGAAGATTTAAAATGGTCACATGTATATAGTATAAGTTTTATTTACTTTACATTGTTTTTAATATAATTTTTGAATTATTTTATTTTAAATTTATTTACAACGCAATATTTAAAAATTCTAGTTTTTATATGTATTTGTTTATAATAATCTTTAAATCTGAATAATGAACTGTTATATACTTAATAAATATTATATAATTATGTTGCTCTCTCATTCAATAAGTATATGCATATATGAAGCATTCTATTTGAAAACGACCATTTTGGTAAATAATTAAATTGCTCATGGAAGGAAATTTCAAACTAATTATTTCTTCTATTTATTAAGACCAAACTACATTTGTTATTAAAACTTTTGAAAGAACAATTTAAAAAATTTACGATTATAAAATGCAGACATTACAGATAGTCCCCTTTTTTCAATTTTGTCACCTTTTTTTGATGTTTTGTCATTTTTCCCCCTTTTTCTTTGGTGATTTGTTCCTTTTTTCTATAATAAAAGAAATAAACAAGTTTTTCTTTTTTTGTGAAATCTTTCTTAAAGTGTAATTCAATTATTTAAAATTTTATTATATTAACAACTTTTTCTAGAAAAACAAAAAATAATTTTTTGAGAAAAAATTAACAATCAAAATATTTATTTATTTTTATACAATTTACACATTATCAAAATTTTTTTGTCACATCGCCTCTATCAAATTTAAAAAAAAACGCTGTGTCTATTTCGCCCGTTAACGGGCGAAATAAGAGTGATGAATTATTTCGCCCGTCACTAAAAATGCGTAGGTGGGGGGACAACGGGCGAAATAAGAGCAATGAATTATTTCGCCCGTTATAGTTATTCCTATAATACCATTGAAAAACTTTAAATTTTTAAGGTGAATTTTTAAAAAAAGTACAGTTTCTTTATTTAAGTTTTAAAATCAATTTCACACTTTATACCAATTAAAATATTTTTAAGTGTTCCAATACAATCACACTTAATGTGAATAAATATTTATAAATTTTCTTTTATTTAAAAATTTCGTAAGTTGATTATTTACAACACATTTTTAAATAAAATCCATCGTTAAAAATATAACGAAACAAAACAAATTATAGTAAAAATTATTTAAAAAACGTTTTAAATATAATAATTCGTTAAAAGGTAACGAAACAAAATTTTTAAGTGTTTTTACACTTACCCAATGGGAAATGCCAGTGTAGTGCCGATGTTCACCACTGGCATAGTACTCATTCGATTGTTCGGCGTAGTCTAGCCGAGCCTCGACAATTAGTGCTGGCGCAGTACAGAATTTTTGTTTCGCCAAAGCTTGGACAAGCCACGGCGGCAAGTGCTGGCTGAGTATAGAAAAATTGTTCACAACGCTCTTTGCCAACATTGCTTTTTTGACATAAACTTGAAAAAAATTATAAAAAAAGTTTATGAATGTGTATAAATATAAATTTATTGAAAAAAATTAATATTTTACTTTTCAGTTGTTCATTTTTTATTCTTGTCAAATTTAATAATAACAAATAATAAACAAATTAAAATTATAAACAAAATTTAAACGGCAAATAAGTTGGCCCCTGGAGATAAAATTTTGAAGTTGTTCAAAATGAATTTTAAATTATATTGTTTCTTGTACAGAATTTCAAGGCGAAACTTTTTTTCTAATACAAATTTTTTATATAATTTCTCGTTTTCACGTAAATTGAAAAAACGTAATTTTTTGAGTTAAGAAATTTTAATGAATTTTTGACTTCAACTCGTGACTACTTCTTTAAATATTAATATTTTTCCACGAAATTTACACACAATATTCTTCAAACTATTCCAAGAGTGAAACAATATTTGGAAATTTAAAAAAAAATTGTATGTCAAGGTAAATAATTATTTAAATAATTTTGTCGGAAAAATGATTCTCCTATTTTCAATTGAAAAAGTTGAGTGACGAATTTTCGTTTTCGGAAAACTTTCAGTTACAAAAAAGTTCATTAATATGTTAGGAAGTTTTTTGGAAAATATCTCGCCATTTGATAATCAATTGAAGACAATAGAGCAATTTTAACATCGTCGCGCTCTGCTGTAAACGTAAACAATGTCTAACTATATACATTGGTCTTGTAATGGCGGCCATGCTACACGTGCGCCGCCACGCCGCAATTTTACAGCAGAGCGCGACGATGTTAAAATTGCTCTATTGTCTTTAATTTATTATCAAATGGCGAGATATTTTCCAAAAAACTTCCTAACATATTAATGAACATTTTTGTCGCTGAAAGTTTTCCGAAAACGAAAATTCGTCATTCAACTTTTTCAATTAAAAATAGGAGAATCATTTTTCCCACAAAATTATTTAAATAATTATTTACTTTGACATACAATTTTTTTTTAAATTTCAAAATATTGTTTCACTCTTGGAATAGTTTGAAGAATATTGTGTGTAAATTTCGTGGAAAAATATTAATATTTAACGAAGTAGTCACGAGTTGAAGTCAAAAATTCATTAAAATTTCTTAACTTAAAAAATCACGTTTTTTTCAATTTACGTGAAAACGAGATATTATATAAAAAATTTCTATTAGAAAAAAAGTTTCGCCTTGAAATTCTGTACAAGAAACAATAATTAAAAATTCATTTTGAACAACTTCAAAATTGTATCTCCAGGGGCCAAATTATTTGCCGTGTGTTCGCGCGTGTGCCCTTTTAAGATCCGGAGCCTCATATTGGCAAGTTCAAATCGAATTTTGCACACCACCAATTGGAACCCAAAACTAATATATTTCTTGCGGTATTCTTTTAGATTTAAAATTAAAAAGATACAAAAACTATAACACTTTCTTTAAAAAAAATGTTTTTGTAAATCAAAATAAAAAAAAATAAAATTATTTCTAAATTTTTCTTTTAAAAATAGTATCATAAAACTTATTTTCCAAATCTGAATTAATATACTTTTGAACTGATTTGAACAAAAATAATAAGACTTTTCTAAAAATTAATGTTTTTAGTCTATATAGATAAGTAGAAAAAATATTAAAATACATAATCTAGTTTCTTCTATAAAATATTATGTAGAAAATTACTAATGAGCACCAAAAATATTGATAAATAAAGAAACTTTGTGAATTATTATAAAAATTCACAACTTTTTAAGTTTTTAATTCAATCTTCACAAAAATATACAAGTGACAAGCTAACCTTTTTCCCATTAAAATTAATTAAAAAACCAAAAAACGGGCGAAGCAATGTGTCATTGCTACTCTGCCCGTTTTATATATTTTGTCCAACGCCTTCGTGGAAATAGAACTATTGTACGCTAGGCACCAATGGAGGAATGTAGTACATTTCCCCACTGGTGGTTTGGCCAGTGGAGAAATGAAGTCATTTCCCCACTGGTGGTGGAATGAGAAATTGATTAATCAATTTTTTATTTTATATTAGAATTAGAACATTTTAGGAACAGAATTTTGAGGACACTCTGGGGATCTTTAGAGACACTTTCAAAATATTCATTTTTGAAAAATTTTTTTTTCTATTTTTAGATTTTTTTCAAAATTTTTTTCAAAATTAGATTTTGTTTCACTCTCAGTTATTGCTATAACATCATTTTAATATTTTGATTTCGATAAATAACGAGTAAAGTCAACTTAAAATTTTGAAAAATTAATAGTTTAAATTTATTATTTATAAAAAAAATTTTTTGCAGTTGTTGGACAAAATAGTATGTGCAACTTGTGGAGAACAGCGATTTTCGCTCGCTCGATTGCTGCGCGCGCTACGCTTGCGCAGCAAACTTCGAGCTCGCGAGAAATCGCCCTTGTTCTCCACTCGTTGCACAATCTACTATTTACTTATTTTTCATGATAGGCGAAATAATTTACTCTTGTTATTTCGCCCCTTTGCCCCTTCTCACTAATTTATTTTTCATGACGGGCGAAATAATTCATCTCTCTTATTTCGCCAGTTGTCCCCCACCAATGTATTTTTAGTGACGGGCGAAATAATTAAACACTCTTATTTAGCCCGTTAACGGGCGAAATAAACACAGCGTAAAAAATATTGACTTTTTTAAACAAATAAACATATTTTTAACATTATTTTTTAAAGAAAATAAAGAAAGTAGAATTGATCAGGGAAAAACCAGGGATTTTTACTGGAAAAAATTAAATATTTACAATTTATAAGAAAATTCTAAATTTTTGAGTCTTCCCAATGGGAAATTAACAATTGGCGCAATAATGGTCCTATATTGGGAGCCAGCAGTACCAATGATGGTGCAATAATAGCAACCAATATTGGGCCACTATTGCCAGAGTCTTGGGATGATTACGACTTTGTCAAGCTTTGGCAGCCAATATTGGATGACTATTGGCTGCCAAGACAAATGCCGGACTTTCCAAGCCTTGGATATTCATTGGCAACAAAGATTGGACCAATATTAATGACCAATTAATTACCAATGCTTTAAAATTAAATTATTGCTTGGTTATTTCTTGGTTACCAATACTGAACCAACGTTTGAAATCAATATTTTACAAATACCAACATATAGCAAAAATTAAAAAAAAAATTTAATTATTAATCTAAAGAAAAAAAAATTAATTTAATTAGAACACTCTGTTAAAAACAGAATGTGATAAAAATCAGACAAAGATAATATTTGTCTACGTTTGAGAATGCAAGCGTCTCTTCTTATATAGAACTGGCAACACAGCTAGCTAACGAGAGGAAGAAACTTTGGCGCACCCTGGTGGCACTTATACAAAGTAATTTCGAGCATATACTTTGAAGCAGCGCGGGACATTTCAAAATCGAACACCAGGGTGCGCCAGAGCTTCTTTCACTCACTAGCAAGTTGTGTTACCAGTTCTAGGTATATAAGAAGAGACGCTTGCATTCTCAAACTTAGACATATTTTGTCTTTGTCTGATGTTTATCAAATTCTGTTTTTAATAGAGTGTTCTAAATAAATAAATTATTTTTTTTCTTTAGATTAGTAATTTAATTTTAATTTTTTTAAAAAAATTTTTGCTATGTGTTGGTATTTGTAAAATATTGATTTCAAGCGTTGGTTCAATATTGGTAACCAAAGAATAACCAAGCATTAATTTAATTTTAAAGCATTGGTAAATAATTGGTCATTATTATTGGTCCAATCTTTGTTGCCAACGAATAACCAAGGCTTGGAAAGTCCGGCATTTGCCTTGGCAGCCAATAGTGATCCAATATTGGCTGCCATTGCTTGGCAAAGTCGTGATCATCCCAAGACTCTGGCAATAATAGCCCGATATTAGTTGCCAATGTTTAACCAAGAAAAAACTGTTGGCAGCCAATATTGGTCCATTATTTAGCCAATGATGAGCATTGGCAATTTCCCATTGGGTTTTTTGTTTGCTCCGTAAACTATGAAATTTGAAAATTACCACGAATTCTAATACAAAACCTTCAATTTTTTCTATTCCTGGCAATAATTTCATTTTAAATAACTTAATTCTTGAAGAACTATCATAAAATTACTTTTAAATTATTTAATGAATAATTTTACTTAAATATTTCGAAGTTAATTGATTTTTAAAAGAGTTGCGTTTACAAATTTCATGAATAAATGAACTTTAAAATGTCTCAATTTAAAATTTGATAAAGTTTCAATTTTGAATTATTAATTTAATTGAGCGCACAGTGGCGAAAAATATACTTTTTCGTTTCAAATTACTACAGTAAGTCACAATTTTTTACCAATATGATTTTTCTTTTTTTTTTAAATCTTCGTAATAAAATTCTCTATTGATCTCTCGAAACCGATTTTTTTATTAATGAAATCATAAGGTCGTAAAAAATATATTATTTTAGCTTCATTAATTAAAAAGATTAATCAAAAAACCTATTAAAATAATGTTTGATTGTTTTTTTATTTATAAAAAAGTATAAAAATTGAATAAATTGTTTAAACAATTAACTGCTGTTATTTTTTTTATAAACTGCAATTCGGGATAGAAATTTATAGTTTTTTCTCAACTGTGCAATTTGTCATGAGTAAAATATCTACTGATGATAAAAAATAGAAAATTATTTAGAAAAAACTTCAAATCCTAATATGTGCACTTTATGAAAAAAATCATAGCAGTTTTGAAATAAATTATTTTTTATTTTTTATCATCAGTAGATATTTTACTCATGAAAAATTCCAAATTGAGAAAAAGCTCAAGAAATTTCTAACCCTAAGTACATTTCTAAAAAAATAACAATAATTAATTGTTTAAACAATATTTAATTAATTTATTTTTTTATCATTAGTAGATGTTTTTCTTCTGAAAAATGGAACAATTGAAAAAACTAGAATTTTCTAACACAAAACGAACGCTTTATGAAAAAATAGAGAATTTTATTACGAAGATTTTGAAAAAAAGAAAAATAATTTTGACTTGTAGAGTGATGATTTGAAACGAAAAAGTACATTTTTTGCCACTGTGAGGAGCTCACTAGATACTGAGTCACTGCTCGAACGATTATTGCGCTGACACGCTCAATTAGAAATTTTAAAAAACTTAGATTTTTGAAATATTTTAATCATTCAAATTCTTCTGAAATTAATTAAATTTTTTAATGTATATTTAATTAATGATTAAAAATAATAGATATATAGAAGAATTTTAGTTAAAGTCACTAAACCAATGTTTGAATTTGTAGAGATGTTACAAATCATTGCAGAAATTCAATTATTTTCAAAAGTATAATAAAAGTTTTCGCAGAAATTCAATTATGTTCAAAAATTTAAATAAAATTATTATTATTATTTAATTATTATTTCAAGAAATCTTTGCCTCAAAAAGGATACATATAGGAATTAGACAGAAACGGAATTCAAAAAAATTGATAATTTAACATTTTCTGTAAAAATTTAAAAATGTTCAATTCTTCTCAATTCCTTACTTCTTACTGGGCACTATTTGCACACATTTGTTTAGGGGCCGTCCATAAACCATGTGGACAATTTTTCACCAATTTGTGACCCCCCGCCCCCCGTTGTGGACAGTTGTGGACATTTGTCAAACCCCCTCCCCCCTATACAATTGTCCACGTGGATATTGCAAATTTAAAAAATAAGTTTTTTTTTGTACTCCTGTATGTTAAAAAATAAAAAAGATTAAGACTTTTTTCGACTCATTTAAAAAAATTGCGACAAAATACCACAATTTTCAGTAAAAAAAAGTACAAGTTATTTTGATTTTTATAATGTGATAATTAACTATAAACAAATCTTTTTGAATAGTTGAAATTTTGTAAAATTTAATTGAAAATAATTAATTTATTTCAAGTCTTTTGTTACAATTTTTGAAGAATAAAAAATCTTTAAAGGTAAATTTAAAAATGAAAATTAGCTTCTAATTTTTTAAAATTCAATATTTTCAATTAGGGGAGAGGACCCCAAGATGGAAACCTCTTCGATTGATAGCTCTAATATCCAAACCGAATAAGATATGTTAAAATGTTTTATACTAAATGAAAGTACAATTTATTCGGTAACTTATGGCCACTGAGATAAAATTTTATTTTAAACTTAAACATTTTTTATAGCATTTTTTCTAATTGTTAAAATTTTTGACCAAAAAAAGTGGCCCCAAGATGGACACCTTCTTAAAAATCACTTTAAAGTGTGGTAAATTAAAGATAAACATCCTGTATTAATTTTTAAACTAATGTTTAATCATTTTATTCTATTAACTAGGAATAACATTATTAAAAATCTTAATTTTATAACTTGAGAATAAAAAAATAACATATTTAACTTTAATTTGACAAGTTAAGATATATCGATATATCGAATTCTCTATCGATAGCTCTACATTCCATGGCGGTAAAAATAAAAAATCTCAATTACGAGGCTTACAAAATTATTAAAAAATGTGTAATCGAAAGCATGAAAATAAATACATTGAAATGTGGTGTCCATCTTAGGGTCTCGAAAATGTTCATCTTAGGGTAAATGACACCATTTCTTGAAACCCAGAAAAAATTGTATACAAACAAAATATTAATAAAATAATTTTAGAATATTATTATATGATAAATAAATAATATTATAACGATAAATAAATACCTATCTAAAACCAAAAATTTAAATAACTTTATCGACTTGAGAAAAATCGGAAATAAAACTTTTTTTGACAAAATACTCAGGTGATATGCGCAGTAGAAAAAAAACTGGTTTTATTTTTCAAATATGCATAAAAATCTTCGTCTATACAAACAACAAAAATAAAAAAATTGAGAAGATGCTGTCACTTTAAACAAAAATTTTATAGGAAATGTCCATCTTGGGGCCCTCTCCCCTACATATTTTTAAAAATTCAAATATATACAAAAAAATAACATTTTAAAATTATTTTTAACATTTTAGAGGAAACAATCAAGTTCAAAATTTTTAATTAAAATTTATCAATCAAATTCAAAAACAATTTTAAAATATAACAGAATTTTAGAATAACTTTCGGAAAATTATTTAAATTAATTGATTCAGAGACGAAGGTTTAGTTGGAAATTGTAGAAAATAATTGAATTCAGGAAGGGTTATAATTGTCATTTTAACAAAATAATTAAAATCATAAATTTTACTCATTTTCCGTAAACATTCATATTTTCCTATAAAAGGAATTTTGTCAGGGAAATTAATTTTAATGTCAGTAAATTGTCAGGGAAATTGATTAACTGAAACTTATGATCATCCTGATTAAGCTTAAGATATATTTTTTGGAAATATCTTTTATCTTTGATTATATGTCCACGTTGACATTTGCTTTAACAGCCCCCCCTCCCCTTCGTGGACAAACGTGGACTTTTTATTCCCCCCCCCAAATGTGTCTACGTGGTTTATGGACGGCCCCTTATAACCTTTGAAATTCTTGTAGAATTTATTCAATTTCTCAAAAAAAGACATTTTTTATCTCTCCAGTTAAAAGAAAGAAGTAAAATTTGGTGAAATTTTTATATCTTAAAACTCTAAACACTACAATAAGGTTTCTATAAATTTCTCTTTATAAAATTCCAAGATTTTTCCATGATTTCTAGGCGATAAATGATAACCCAGGTGCGATTTGTTGGTCGGACCATAGTTGGGCCAACTTGTACAAAGTCGGTCCAACTTCGCGTGCCAGAGGTTGGGCCAACCATACAGATGATAACGGTTCGCCGTCTAACGGCGACGATGGTTGGCTCAACTTACAATGCATATGTTGTGCCATTTCAATAGTTGGTCCAAAGACTGACGCCAAAGTTGGGACTACTTTAGATGCGTAAGTTGGGCCAACCACAATTTTCAAAGTTTGGCCAACTTCAACAGCCAAAGGTAAAAAATTATTAAAAAACTAAATTGTTTAAGCAATTAACACGTTATTATTAGCGGTTACATCAGATATATCCTTTACCTATTATTATTAAACACAATCTCATACATACATTTTCGAAAATATCTAACGCTCGCTGGGATCGAACCCCTAACCTAACGCACCGAAGACTTATACACTGACCACTACGCTACGCTCACATGGGAGTGCATAACGCAAAATGTATATTAAAGCTGCAACAGTCGGGCCAACCGTGGCCCAGAGTTCGGCCAACCAAGAAAGTTTAAGTCATTTAAACTGCATTTGACATAGTTTTGCCAACCGTCGGGCCAACCGTGTCCCAGAGTTCGGCCGACCAAGAAAGTTTAAGTCATTTAAACTGCATTTGACAAAGTTTTGCCAACCGTTGGGCCAACCGAGGCCCAGAGTTCGGTCGACCAAGAAAGTTTAAGTCAATGAAACTGCGTTTCTAGAGTTTTGCCAACCGTTGGGCCAACCGTGGCTCAGAGTTCGGCCAACCGAAACTGAAAGTCTTTTAAACTACGTTTGGATGAGTTGTGCCAACCTTTGTCGCCAAAGTTGGCCCGACGGTTGGTTAAACTCTGCATTTAATGGTTGGCTTGCAAAGTCGGGCCAACTGTGGGTACTAGTACTTGCCAAAGTTGGGCAAACTCTGGCAACCAAAACTTCGCTTGCCAAAGTTAGGCCAACCTTCAAACTCTGTCGGCCAACCTAAATTCGCACCTGGGTACGTAATACTTGAATGGCCCCTTAGTAGGCACCCTGTGAAACATCCAAATTGGAAATTTTGAGATAAATTTTTTAATCCCTTTTTAATTTGTCAAAAAAATTTAACAAAGAATATTATACCATTAAAATAACTTATTACAATAATTTTTGAAAATAGTTATCCACCATTTTAAATTTTAAAAAACTGACTTCAGATTCGTAAATCAGCGACTCGAATAACCCTTAGGTATCAAGTTTTATGAGAATCCAACAATTTTTTGAAAATTCGTCCGCCATATTGAATTCGCCATTTTGAATTTTCAAAAACTGACTTCGGATTCGTAATCAGCATCCCTAAAAACTCTAGATACAAAGTTTCAAACAAATTCAACTTTAAGAAAAATGTATGCATTTGGAAACCACTTTTCCGGTGGAAAGTCATGCGCTAGAGGGTTAAATATGACGCATGTGTGTAAATCGCTCCTCTCTCGATAGAGCCAGCACTACAAAAGCGGTAAAATTTAAATTATCAATTAAATGAATAAAATAGTTAATATTGGGTGAGGCTGGTTCTGTCGTGGTAGAGGATTACAAGAACAGATTTTCGCTAACTCTTAAATGGAAAAGAGCTTTAGAGAACGAAATTGTATTTCTACGTTTATAGAAAAAAAAATAACTAAGTTTAAACGCCAATAATATTATTTTTTTATAAATACAGTCCTAAAATTTGCATTCTTATAATATTTAATAAAAATTTCACTATGAAATTTTAGCCATGTGGTAATTTACCGTCAATCTGAAACGATTTTAAAATAAATACTTTACGTTTAAAACAATTATAATTAAATGAAGACAAATAAATTAAAAACTTTATAATTCTATCTTACACCTATTTTTAATCAAAATTTTTGTCTTTCAGTGTATTTAAAAACATATTAG
Source organism: Leptopilina syphax (assembly GCA_032872505.1). NCBI lineage: Eukaryota > Metazoa > Arthropoda > Insecta > Hymenoptera > Figitidae > Leptopilina > Leptopilina syphax. The sequence continues at coordinate 6,326,636 of CM065471.1, read as the reverse complement.
AATATGTTGAAGATCTTCCAAATCAAAACTCTCTATTAACCCTCTGCCTACTCATGTGACCGTTAAGGTACTGCCACAGCTCTCTATCTACAGCTGCCTGCGCAGGCAGCCGGGCTCAATTGGGCGGCAGATTTAAATTAATATTAAAATTAAATTAATAATTTTTTATTTTTAATTGTAATAATTAAATTAAATTGAAGATAATAATAAAAATTATAATAATTATTATTTTTTATTCAGTTTTAATAATAATTTTAATTAAAAAGAAAATATTAATTTAAATCTTCCGCCTAATTGAGCCCGGCTGCCTGCGCAGGCAGCTGTAAATAGAGAGCTGTGTCAGTATCTTTATCGTCTAAAATCGTCTATTTGGACGCCTGGTGGGGACTATGTGAATTACATTCAAAAGCGCTAGAGTGGGGATAAGTCAGCGTAGGCAGAGGGTCAATTTTATTAAGAGGACTTTTTTCACGTATTAAAAACAATATATTAGAGTAAGCTGTAGTGCTTGCGGTAAATGAACAACGAGTGTGTCCGATTTTTGTACTTTAACTAGTAAAATTTGGCTAAATTTATTAATCTCTATATTAAAAGCTTTATAACTTATTCAATTATAAACCGAAAATCTTGTATTTTAGGTCATTTTAAAGGTAAAAGTGTGCACTTTAAGAATCTAAAAATCGATTTAAAAAATTTTGCTAAGTAGAAAAATTATTTTACAAAAACCAAAAGTTTGTAAAATCCCATGTATTTTAAATAGGAAAAGTAGGGGTTAATCAATCTCAAAATCAATTTTCTTATCGAATTTTTTCATAATTTGGGCCAAAGATTTGATGTAGAGGGGGACCCAAAAGTTATCTTCAACTTGGTAAATAAGAGCCACCCTAATTTATAGGCAATTCCACGTTAAATTACAGTCCACATTTTCAATTAGGATGAAAATATATCTCGAAATATATTGTAAATCTACTTTTTTCATTTTTTATAGGTAACTAAATTTTTGTATTTTTTTGGGATTTTTAAAAGTAGACTTATTATGAATTATGTATAACTCTAAAACTATTGAATTTAGAAAACTGTGCCAAGAACATGTTTAGTTTTTTACTTATCTAATACACACGTACAAATAATAAGAATAGTTTGCAAAAAATATTATTTTGATCCCCTATAATAGTATAGAAAAATAAAGGATACGTATACCTTTTTTCTAAGCGGAATAAATAATAAATACTTGTGACGTAGAATTGACCGTATATTATTATTATTATTATTATTTATATAATTGTTGCATAAGTTTTTAACATTTTAAAGTTTTAAATTGAAAGTTTAAATATAAATCCTAATGTTTTTAACTTATTGCAGTTGAACTTCAGTGATTTTTAATGTAGGTAAATATCTAAAAGAAGACATAAATGACATTGAATAGTGCAAAATAATTTCAAAACAATCATTTATTCAAAAATATAAAGAAAATAATTGCAATTTTTATTATCCAAACTTTTGATTATCTGAACCAGATCCTGCCTGGTCCGGGAAATCTGGGATTTTGCCGGGAATTTGAAAATCATAATTCGCTAGACATCCTAAATAATTTTTTAAAATTTAATATTTTTAATATTTTTAATTAGGGTCATTTGGGGTAAATGTAAACGGAAAATCTATTTTTCACGAAAAACATTAGTTTTTTTTGTTTAAAGGGTAAAACGGCCGGATTTCTTTTGCATGAACTTGTTACTTTACTTCCCTAGAAAAATTTTATGAGGTACAAAAAAATATTGATGCACCTGAATCGCCTAAAACTGACTGTTTACATTTACCCCGAGATTTTGAAATTTTCCTAAAATTCGGGGTAAATGTAAACACCACTAGTTAAGCGAGGTTTAAGAAACAAGTTATTTCAAGTATACTACTGTTTTAATGGATGAAAAACTGAAAAGAAGTTCTTCGTAGATGTATAGTAAATCAACCAGTTGACTGAAAATGTATCATATAAAATAAACAATCAACTTGAACAAATTTTAATAGATTTTCATTCAACTTGGTAAAAAGAAGTTTTTTTTCTTTTGCTGAATAAGAATCTAAAATCGAATTTTTAAATTTCAAAATGGCGGATCCAATATGGGGGATGTACCTTAAAATATTTTTAAAAATTAATCAAATTTAAAAATTTTTTTATCAAAAAAATTTTTTTTTAAAGAAGACCTAATTTTTCTTCTATGTTATTTTACATTGCCAAAGTAATGAAATTGTGAAATAAAAGCAAATTTATTAAATTATTTTCTTTTAAAATGTAGTTAAAGTTCTGTTTACATTTACCTCGAGATTCGAATTCTCGGGGTAAATGTAAACACTTAATTATTTATTAAGTAAATTGACGAAAATCAAAAATCAAAGTCATTTTTTGTTAGGGCATTAATAAGGAAGAATTACATATTCTTGTTTGATTTTTAAATTTATTTTTATGCAAATGCGAGACAAAATACTGAAACAGTAAAACTTTGATTTTCAATCTTTTTTGCATTAAAAGATAACTTACACTATGGCATTGCCAATTGTCAAAATAAAATATTGGCAATACTCAGAACATCTTGTAGGTGAGCTGAGGTCAAAATATTGACGTCGTACTTATTTTTAAATTTTTAAATTTAGCTGAAACATCTACTGTTTACATTTACCCCAAATGACCCTACATATTTTCAAAAATAATAACATTTTAGAATTATTATTATTTTTAACATTTTGGAGAAAACAATGTTTCAAATTTTTAATTAAAATTTATTAGTGGTCCCTTCACGAAAAGAAAGGAATAGTTGACACATCCAGATATCCATAGTTAAGGTTGCTGCATACATATTCTATGGCTGGCTGTATATTGTTGGAGCAGCAAAAGATCTATAGTTAAGTGATCGTGATCCATAGTAATGGAAATGGGAAACAAAAAAATGTGAATCACTCAATTAATTAAATTCTATGTCACTTGAGATATTTTATACACATTTTTGTTAATTAATTCACACCACTTATTGAATAACCGCATATTAACAAAATAAATTATTAACCGATGGGGGGAGACACGAACCCTAGACCTAACGCATACTAAACACTAACGCTATCTACTACACTATACACCCGGTAAAAACGAGTGTATTGAAATCGATTGAAATGATTACAAGTATAGCTGAATTCTTGAAATCATTTTAATTCAAACGAATGACATTTTTGTCCATCAATAAATTTATTCCAATCACAGTAATCTATTTGAACACACTTAAATTCAGTTAAATTCCTGTTAACATTTCACATCTGTTAAAATGACGAAAAATGATATCAATTTAATCCAGTTTAATGCTTTCTGGAAATTTTAAAAAGTGAAATCATTTGAATCCTTTCTTGAACATAAACATTGTTAACATTTTAAATTTTTTGGATTGAAATGGATTAAACTGATTACAAATATGCTATGAATTCTCAATCATTTTAACCCAAACCAATGTCGTTTTCGTCCTTTTTGTGACATAATTTTAATTCATTTTAATACACACCTTCTTACCGGGCACCAACTACAATATTTGAGCATATAATATTCCTTATATACTCTACACATATTTCATGAAAATGAATTTACATAAACACTAATAGACAATAACAATAATAAATAATAAACAATTATAACACTATTTATACACAATAAACTCACAACGCGATTATATAGACGTGACAGGAAACCGACGCGACGGACAAATTGAGACGACCATTTTTAAATGGATGCCATGATAATGAATTGCGCGCAACATGTATCGAAATTTTGAAAGCTATGGATCTCCCAACCAAAGTTTATATGGATAAGGCAGCCATATGTGAAAATCCATAGCATGAATTGTAAGCCCAACCATGCCTATGGATGTCACATCCATATTTGATTCAACAATATAATATGGCTCCCTCATCCATTGAATATTGAAAGTGCTTCCAAACTGAAAGTTGTCTCTTCCATTATGAATTGGATAACACAACAAACAATATTTTTATGGATACTTTTCCAAAGCTTTTGTTTCCGTGTAGTAATTGTTATATTACTATTATTATTAAACGAATTCTTTAAATCAGTAAATGAAGAAATGTCAATAAATTTTGATAAACAGAGTGAAGGTAATTTACTATATAAATAATTAATAAAATTATCAAGTAAGGGTTCACGTGCATAATAAGGTGACAAATGCCATATTAAGTAAATGACGCGTATCCTCTTATTGCACGTAAGCCCGCAGTTATTCTGAGTCGTTCATTTGTATTAAATATCTAAATCAAGTACAAGTATATTCAATTATATTTACTCTTTGATTAATATTTATGTTAATACATAATTCATTATTCTTCATCTTCAAGTACAAACATTCAAAGTTATTTATAATTTTCAAATAATGTTTTATTATGTGTAAATTGTTATATCGAAGAGTGAAGATATATAAATGTTTGCTGTATTACTATAAAAAAAAGGCCACAAAATTTTATAAAGTTTATATATAAAAATTAAGGTCCTACAAATAGAAAAAAAATGTATTACTATAATTAGTTATTCAGAAGAAAGTAGAAACTTGTAAAATTATGCGAAAGCTTATTCACGTATTTACAATTTAGAATTAAAATGCGGTCGTTCATAAACTCGGTAGTCTCTTTTTTAAATTTTGACCCCCCTCTTCACATGAAGAACACTGTATCGTGGTCAATACTTATACCCTTGCCCTCTCAAAATATGCTACGTGGTTTATGAACTACCCAAAACTACTTTATTGGTAAAAAGGAATTTAATTCCATTAAAAATGTTTTTATTTTTAAGGTTCCAACTTTGCGATTTGCTGACATACACATCTAGAGAAGAAATTATAATTTGTCCAAAAAACCGTTGGCAATTAAATCTACACAAGGTAAGAAAACAATTAATTTAAATCATTTCTTAAATTACTGCGTTTACAAATTTTTATTTAACATGATATTACGTTAAAAAGAAAAAACAAGCAAAGTTGTCAGCCAAGTTTTATCATTAATTGTTTTATTTTTGTTGGCATTTCATTAACAGTTTCTTTAACTTCATATAAGAAATAAAGTTTATTTGAGTGTTTTAATTTATATTCAAATTATATATAAATGCTTATGAGACTTTCCACACCAACAAACATATCGTCAAAATTCACAATTTTTTATTTGGATCAAACATTTTTTATCTTTTAGTACTAGTTGAAAAAGAGCTTCATGATTTTTTTAAAATTTTTTTACCCACACTGAAAGAAACTTTGTTACAATATATGATAAAGCCGAAAGGAAATTTTAGTATTTTATTTTTCAAACGTAGGACATTTAGGGTTGATATCAAAGATTGATATAATTTTACGAATAGCTTTTAAAGTAACTATATTCAAGAAATTAAAAGTATTATTTCTCATTTTAAATTCAGAATTTTTGAATATTGATAAAAGTATACGAAAAACAGTAGCAACCAGTAGTGAGTAAGCAGACGCGCCCATTCGTTATTTACAAAATTTTTTTAGTTTTCTTAACATACATACACACACTACACATATAAAGCATTAAGAATTTACATCGGCAAACACACGAAAGGCATACATAATTCACGATACTGTGGAAATATGTAAGCTGTCTTATATACTAATAACAGACAATTTTTTCTGCGCTTGTGAGATAGGTGAAAATATATTTAAAAATGTTTAAAACCAAAAATAAAAATTGTAATTAATTAATAAAATATCAAACATTGTATTATTTTTTGAAGAACAATTTTTATTTAACACCTTCAAAATAAAACTGAAATAGTTAACGCCGTACAGACGTAATGGATCGTAGTGACGCTGAACCGACTCTGAACGAGCAGTAGCTCGTTCAGAGTCGGTTAATTCAGGCAAGACTTATTCGTTCAACTTCGGCAAGTTTCGACAATTCTTGTCAATTTTTTCTTTTCATTTTTCGTGAATTTTCATATCAACTTTATCAAAATTTGAAACTATTACGGACTTAAACATAATTCTAGTTACGGAGTATGAAACATTTGGTTATAATACTTCTTAAAGGGCGTATCAGAATTTGACATTTCGAGTTTTAATACAATCATTTTGGATTTTGTGAAGATTATACTAAATTATCTTTTCAAATATATTATATTTCCTTACTTTACTTCTAAGCATTCTTAAAAGTAGTAACGAAAATCCTTACTATGCCAAAATGTCCAACACTTGAAACTAAATATACTAAACAGTGACACCAAAATATTAAATATTGTAACACAAGTTTCTTTCAGTGCAGCCGTTTACAAGATACAAATTTTTCAAAATTTTACGTTTTGAAAAAAATGTTTTAAATGCTCATAATTTCTACAAATGTGGATCAATTTTAAACTTTCTTCTATGGAAATTGTTTGTTTTTTCATGAACTTTTCAAAAATTTTATGAAAAATACTTTTCAAAAATTATTTACTGCATTTTTAAAAATTATAAGATTAAAATTTAATTTTTAAATCTGTTTGTATCCTTTGAATTTAAAAAAAAAATCCAAAAAACTACTTCCCTTTACGCAAATTTTAAGCCTTGTCCCGTCGTGGATATATGATTTTTACTATTTTTTCAGAATTTTTTTAAATTATCGAAATTCAGTATTTACTCATTCAGCCGCAACAAACTGATTTTACACGATTCAGTTTTGCCTAAACTGAGAGAAATTTCTACATAAAATAGTATTGAAATACTCAACGCGCTTCGCATGCCCTCTGTCGTGAGTTTTTGTTATGAAAACTTAGTGAATTCGCTGAGCAATCATACGAATGGCGTATGTGATATGTATAGACGAGAAATATGTAAATATGGCTACAGTTTATACTATATTATGCAAAAATTACCCTCAGTGTAATATCAATTAAAATACGATTCCTTCAAAAGTTTAGTGATCCAAAAGAATAAATTTTTTTAAAAGTTATTTTATTGTTTTATGATATTAAATTTTAACAAATATTAAATATAGGTAATTAATAATAAATATAAGAATCTTCTTCAATTATTTTTTTGTAATTGACTTAATATAATTTATTCTTTATGATTAAGGTTTTCCCCCCATTAATAGATATATTTATTTTCTTATCTTTCTTACATTGAAAAATTAATATTTTCCAAAAAAATGTAACATTTTTTTGCATTTTTATATTATTTTATAATCCTTATAACTCTATTTTAAAAGATTTTCTAAACTCTAAATCCATTCTTATTGTAACGGCGTTGGAGGTATGCTAAAAAATGCAGCCGCTCGAGCTAGTCTTTAATTGCCATTGAATCAACAAATTTCAACCTCCAAGAGTTATACAAATGGGCTAATGTAGACAAAAATTTACCAAACGTTGTACCTAAATTTTCAACTATTCAAAATTATGAAAAACTAATTGACGCTCTCAATATTCGATACTCAAAGGCTCAAACAGTTTGCAAAATATTTAGAAGACAAAAAAATAATTTAAGAAGATTCATATATTTATGATTAAGTAGGGGAGACTAAGCGCGGTTGTTACAGTGCGCAGTTGTTACCTCTAGAATATCTCTAAAACAGTGAATTATAGAGATGGGGTTCCAAAGAGAAAAATGTTTAGTTTTTATGTACGAACTTACTGCAATATGTTTAAAAATTATATGCAAGCTTTACAAGTAAAAAAATAGGCGCATTGGTTTTTAGAGGCCAAAAGTAAATATTCCTCTGCTTGATATTCTTTAAATAACTAATAGACCTTTATACTTAACAAAGTAAATTTTTTAATATCTATTCTGTGAGAATTAAGCTTTAAAAAACTGCCTTCGTTGTCCACATTTAGTGTATACTTTTTAAATAAAGTAAGTTTTTGTAAAAATGTACCTGTTGGGCAGTTGTTACGATTTTGTGAAGTGTAGTTGTTACAAGTGATGATGGAGAAAGAATATTTTTCCCATAATTCAGCAGATTCGTTAGAAATGTTATCACACTCACTTTTAATATAAAATCTCATGTTTTTTCTAAATTCGACTTCAAAATCATTCAAAATTAATGAAAAAAACTTTTTAAGTTACTTTCATATCGAAATAGTATTAGTGCTGCCATTTCTAAGGAACTGTCACTACTATATTACATTGAGCTACATAACCCCTATAAAATGTCAAAACAAATGGACTAAACGAGTATTTACTTTTGTTGTTTGATTTGTTTTATTTTAATTGTTTAAACATCACTTGAAGTCTGATATGTTTTATTTTAATTGTTTAAACAATTGTTACTTTCGTTCTAAATAGTTTCTAAGTGTATTTCCTCATAGAGGAAAATTATTTCTCATCTAACTTACCTCAATTACCAAATAAAACTCAAATTACTTAATATACATTATTGGGAACTATATAACTAATAATTATGTACTTAAATTAAACTATATCATTTCAATATTATCATCTTTGTACCAAAAATTACGAATAATTAATAAAAATGGTTATAAAAAATTATTTGTCTTCAATTTAGAAACGTTGCAGAGGATTCTTGGTATTGTAACAACCGACATTCACTTTGGGCAGTTGTTACAATTTACATGCTGTCACTAAAATGCTTCTAGTTATTTAAATAATAGAAATAGAGCTAAATCAATTATTGCCTCTTAAAGCTGGATAATATACCTTTGATTTAATAGTTTGACCAAACAAATTGGAGTTAAACTCTAATCACAGTAACTGTTTTTATCAAAATTGTAACAACCGCGCTTAGTCTCCCCTACCTATATTTAAGATTTGTTAAAATTTAATATCATAAAACAATAAAATAACTTTTTAAAAAATTTATTCTTTTGGATCACTAAACTTTTGAAGGAATCGTATTTTAATTGATATTACACTGAGGGTAATTTTTGCATAATATAGTATAAACTGTAGCCATATTTACATATTTCTCGTCTATACATATCACATACGCCATTCGTATGATTGCTCAGCGAATTCACTAAGTTTTCATAACAAAAACTCACGACAGAGGGCATGCGAAGCGCGTTGAGTATTTCAATACTATTTTATGTAGAAATTTCTCTCAGTTTAGGCAAAACTGAATCGTGTAAAATCAGTTTGTTGCGGCTGAATGAGTAAATACTGAATTTCGATAATTTAAAAAAATTCTGAAAAAATAGTAAAAATCATATACTCACGACGGAACAAGGCTTCAAATTTGCGTAAAGGGAAGTAGTTTTTTTGGAATTTTTTTTTAAATCGAAGGATACAAACAGATTTAAAAATTAAATTTTAATCTTGAAATTTTTAAAAATGCAGTAAATAATTTTTGAAAAGTATTTTTCATAAAATTTTTGAAAAGTTCATGAAAAAACAAACAATTTCCATAGAAGAAAGTTTAAAATTGATCCACATTTGTAGAAATTATGAGCATTTAAAACATTTTTTTCAAAATGTAAAATTTTGAAAAATTCGTATCTTGTAAACGGCTAGGTAAAAAAATTTCAAAAAAAATCATGAAGCTCTTTTTCAACTATTATTAAAAGATAAAAAAGGTTTGATCCAAATAAAAAATGTGAATTTTGACGATATGTTGGTTTGGCGTGGGAATGTCTCTTATTGTATACCCAGTAAAAATAAAGAATCAGCCGTAAGCGAACATAATTTGTGCCCGGTAAAAAGGCTTGCATTAGAAAGTATTGAAAAAATTGAATTCTTTTTAATTCCTTTTTTGTCCTGAGTTTTGAATTCCCAATAAGAGTATATGTGACGCGCTCCCAAGAAAGCTACCTAAGAAGCAACCCAGTAAACAAAACCTAATTGAAATAAATTAAAAAGAATTCACAAAGAGTTTCAGTGAATTCCGCTTTGTGATAAATACGAATTGGAGCTATGTTGCAATTTTCCTGAATTCGTCAAACTGTATTGAACTTCCAAACCTTCTATTCTTACTAATTCAATGGACAAGTTTTGGGGCCTTTAATTTTTTTAATTCGTCAGCACGAATTCAATGCATGCCTTGGTCATTTCTTACGAATGCGAATTCGTTCGCACAACTTTAGGCAAATTGAATCGAATTCAATCGAATATACAAAGAGCTTGAATGAATCCCGCTTTCTACAAAAAATTTTAATTCATTTCAATCCGTTTGAATCAGTTTTTTTACTGAGAATCGAATTATAAGTTGGGTTTGTGTTAGATTTATCTTCTTTAAAATTTATTTTTAATTATTTGAATTTGAAACCAATATTCGTTGAATATTTTGAATATAATGAAAACTTGAAGACCAACCATTTTTAATTAATAATTGATTCTCTTTCTGTATTTTTACTAAAAAAATTTAAAACATAACCAAATTTTTTGCTTCTGAGATACCTTTCTTCGGTTCGTGCCACATAAGGATGATTCTTCTGAAAGTGCCGCTTTGAAATTCGATTTTTCAACTTATCTTTTTCTTAAATTATATGGTTTTTTCTATTGAACTTACTTTATTTCATACTCAAGAGTAAGAATTCAAGTTGCGAAAAATTAATTGTGAAAATATTAAAGTATTTTTTCTTTAAAGAAGATTGACTTTGTTGCTCCAATTGATTTGTTTTTCTTTCTTGAGTTTTTTTATTAAATATACACACTAATATAATTCACATAATTCATAATAAAATTACACTGCTTTAAAATTAAATTTTTCAAGCCTTCTTACCGGGTGGTGACTTAAACCGTATATGGTATCGCGTGAAAACCGTATTGGTGGGTTAGGCCAATTCTATTTTCTTATCGTGAATCTTGCGCCCTCCTAGATCTTTGGAACTAACTTTTATTGATCTGATTTGGCATTCTAATTGAAAAGAAATCAATATCGTTCTAAAGTTTGAAAATGCCAATTTCGAACAGGAAATATGAATTTTGTTAAAATGTGAGTAAAATAAAATTTGACAGGCAGACTGCATACTATTGATGTATGGGTTATTTTCAAATACCTGTCACTTTTGCATGTCTCCAAAGCTAAATAACTACTAAAATTATTTTTTTGACAGTTACTTCATGAACCACTTAATGTAAATCTGTTCTTGAAGATACTTTAAATTTCGTTCATTAACTAATATTTATTATAGTTAAAATTTAGAAGATAGGGTAAAATTGTCATGTCCGTGGCATACTTTTTTGAAATTTTGTTTCGAAATTGTTACTTGATCAAATATTGAGACTATCTTTCGAGAACTTTGTAGGCCAAATCTAACTAGATGTTTTGCATATAAAAGTATTTTTATTACAATGATATTCTGCGTATACGAACACGTTTTTCATGTCCCCAACTACTTTGTACCTACACATGTTAACGAAAGCGTGATTTTATTACTCAATTTTATTTTTAATTTACTTCTATTGGCATTATTTTGAAGCGCGGATATTGAAAAGAAAATATCTATTTGATTATTTATTTATGTGTCCTAACTGTAGTGTACTTGTCAGGTTCGTGGTATGTCACTTTTACGATTTTCATCGTAACTTTAAAAATATTCATAATCTTGTAGTTTCCCTTTGAACATATACTTCAATAACAAAAATATACTGAAATATGTAATGAAAGTGAGTATAACTATACAATTTTCTAACTTTTCTAAAAAGATACACAAATCAAATGGTAAGTTATCAATATTACACAGTTTACCTATTAATTTTTATTTTTTCACATTTTGACAAAATCCATATTTCTGTTTGTAATCGACATTTTTATACTTTACAACTCAGTCTTTCCCCGCGATATTGAAAGTTACCTCTACTAAGACATCCCTAAAATATCGATGGTGGATATTTGTTTTTTAAATTACTATTTTCTTCTAATACCTATAAAGGAAAAAAAAAAACAATAAGGAGAATCTAAAAAAATAAAATTAAAATTTAAAATATACATTTGTTTGACTTAATTGGTATCGCAATACTGATTTTATATAACTTCGTTTTCAATTTAGTTATATTGCTTAAGATTTTTTTGCTCATTCTGAAAATATTCAAATAATTTATTCTCTTGACAAAAATTGCCACATCCCACATATATCAGTAAAGCATTCTAAAAATATTCATAGAATATCTTGTGAATTTTTGGAAACTTTTGGTGCTTTATAAATTATATAGATATAACATTTAAAATGCAGTTAGAAAAATTATTTAATGTTTTTTACAGAAATCATTAAAGGTACAACATTCAAACGACAAGAGACAAAAAAACAATAATGGAAAATACGTCAGTTCCTCTTAACATCCTTTCCGAAATTGTCATGGAGAATTTCAAGGAAGCAATGAGGCAGAAAAATCAGTGTCTCGTTAATGAGTTGCTGTTACAAGGAAGCGTTCACCAAAGCGATAAATTCGGCAACACATTTTTACACGCTGCGGTAACAGAAGGCTCATTAGACACCGTAGCAGTTTTGTGTAACTTAGGGGCGGATATTTATTCTTTCAACAAAGAGAAGAAAACTCCATTGTTTTATGCCATTAAGAGTTCGGTAGATATAGTTAAAATACTTTTAAATAATAGGGAAATTAATGATTGGAGTTTACTGCGTCAGGCTATCATTTTTGGATCTGAAGAAGTAGTTAGATTTTTTGTAAATAATTTGCCATTATATATTAATAACAATTTTCAAACAGAGTTAATATTTAATAGAAACTTAAGACTTTTTAAAAATGATAAATATGATAAAATTGACGATATCTTCAAAGTACTTCTTCAGATCCAAAAATACGTGTGTCGAGAATATTTAGATTATCCTTTATTAATTTTTTTAGCCGCAAAATTAAACAACAGACATATTTTACAATTAGTTTTAGAAGACTGTGAGAAATATGTAGAAGAATGTACAGGCTACATTAAACCGCTAATTGAGAGTAATGTGGAAAGAGATGAAACACAGTATCGATTTCTTCCCTTTGAATTAAATTTTCAAGGTACATTTTGCGAAACAGCACTTCATTACGCAGTGAGTCTTCAACTGCCTGAAGTTGTGCTGTTTCTCTTACAAGAAGGAGCGGATCCCAATTGCAAAACTCGTAGTGATTTAACACCTCTTCATTACGCATCATATCTTGGAAACGAGAACATTTGCAGTATTCTGCTAAACTTTGGAGCGCATGTCAATCCGAATTCATGTCAGACCAATTTTGGACTGATTTCACATTCGGATTGTACAAGCAATCCATTGCATTTAGTTTGCGGTGAGTGGACCACGCGAGAAGTTTTAAATTCGTCTTGGAATTCTTTCTGTAAGGAATTGCATGATCCAAATTTCGTTCCGGGACCTGTTTTTGATAGAAAGATATTAAAGCTTTTACTGAGTTATGGAGCAAATCCTAAAATTTCAGGACATAATGGTTTTAGTCCTTTCTTTGAAGTGTGCAGAACAGGTCGCAGGAAAGAGATGACGATTTTCTTAGAATTCCTTACAGACTTTTGTGCTTATGATACAGAAGAGAATACAGCTCTTCATCTTGCAGCGATTGATGGTGCCTTTAAAACAGTAGATCTTCTACTGGCAAAAGGCATTGACGTCAATGTAAGGAATTATTTGGGTTATACTCCTCTTATGTATTACATAACAAATGTGAAAAATCCATGTTCCAAAATGATAGAACTTTTCGCATACCATGGTGCAAATTTAAATGACAGAAGTAATGAAGGGTGGACGGTTTTGCAAATGGCTGCTGCCTTTAACAATCCTAAAGCTGTGCTAACCTTATTGGAATTAGGAGACAATGAATTATGGAATTTGTCTCCTGATTCCCATACACAAGGTTTAGTTTCAAGCTCGTGGTCAACTGGTGGAAAGGGATTAGAAGTTCTTCTGTCTTTCATCTCTTTAAGAGAGGATAAAATCGGAAATTATATTAAATGTTTTATAAAACCGGGTCACTTCAACAAAGCTTCTACATATTTTGAAAAGTCAAAACTAGAACAGGAAGAATTAAGGAAAGCGATAGTAGTGCACAGAAGAAAATTTTCATATTACAATATTTTAACGTGGAATTTTTCAACATTAGTACGTGTTATTAAAATTGCAAAATTAAGAAATGAATTGACTTATAATACAGATATAAGTTCTAATTTCCCATGTTATGCACTTTTAATAAATCGTAGATTGTCAAGAATTAAATTATTAGAAGCTTCTGTTGATAGAACTATCGATTTTTTTATGAATTTCGGCGAAAAAAAGCTACCGTGTCTAGTTGTTGAGAAGATTCTTAGTTATCTTTCTTGTAGAGATTTTCAGGTGTTTGGAAATATTCTATCTGAAATTTAATTATCATGAACTCAAAAAATAGAAACATTAGATTTTCGTTTTAATTTCTAGTTACCATTCACAGTACTCAAATTCGCATCAATATTAACATTTTCTCAACAGTTACTTAAATAATAAAATGTCAATACTGCTGCAACTTTTAGTACTGTGTGGGCTTTATATTTTATTGTAATTTTTACAATTTATGTTTTATTATCAAATTATTTATTGTAAAATATGTTTGTTGTTATTTTAATGTAAATAATGTATATAGTGTATATATTTAAATAGTATAGATATAATTAATGTGTACATGTGAATGTTGTGTGTATGTATGTATATTTATGTCATGACTTGTTTATTTACAAAAATATCTTAATTTAAAAAATTAAAGATGTGATTCTAAATTCTTATATTTGTTAAACTTTACCTCAAAATATAAAACTTTTTATTTACACAACATAATGACATCTTACATTAAAAGTTTAATAAAGGGTAATAAAAACGTATTTTGTTTTTTTTATATTTTCACAAATTATCCCGAACTTACAATAATGTTATAATATATTTTGTTTTCATAGCATTAAATTTTTTTGTATATTCAATTAAACCATATTTTTAAGTAACTTAAATATTTTTCTAAATTAAAATCTTCAAAAATACAGATACTTAAAATTGAGAAAGTAAAATATTCTTAAAATTCTGCGAAACAACTATTTTCTTAAAATACATAACTTAAAATTTTTTAACGAAATATAATCTTACAAAATTGGTAAATTAAGGAAACAGGAAAATCTACATGGATTTAAAAATGTAAGTATATAATTTTATACTACAGGGTAACTACTCCAGTAGCTGGCCCTATATTGTTAATTAAAAAATCTTGTTACTATTACACAGTACACTTATTGCAAACGTTACTATATTGAAATATTTAAAAAATTCAGAAATTTTAAAAATAAAATTTCTTATTTTAATAAGCTATTAACTTATTACAAAATTAACTTCTTTCAACATATAATATTATTAATAATAGTATTGCTGAAACTACAGTTGCATTAACATTCTCCTCCAAATGATTTTATTTAAATAAGTATAATTATCATTTCTTTCAATAATTTTTTAATGTAAAATTTCTTATTTTTGTATTAGGGGAGGATGGGGCAAGGATAGTTAGGTAAGACGTTTTCGGATCTAGCGGCCAAACCTGAATATGTATCTGATCAGTGGCGTAACAACGAATTAAGGGGCTCTAGACAAAAAAGTTCGAGGGCCCACAATTAATCTTTAGTATATACTGCAATTTTTATACATGAATATGTTGTTCTTTTGTCATTTATTATAATGATAACCGGCAACAATTCACGCTCTGACGCGCGCGGTTAACTTTTTTTGTAAAATATTTTATGCTTCTTTTTAGAAAGAATGTCCAAAAGCCTGAAACTTTAAAAATTTTTTGTTATATTTTGTACTCACGTGGAAATTTTTAGTAGGGAATATTATATAAATGTTCAATAAATATTCTTTCACATTTATATTTACTTGTTTCAATTAGAAATTTATTATGAATCTTTCTTTGTAACAATTTTACAATTTATTCTTGCTTATTATACTAAGACTAACTTATTCATGAAATATAATATTCAAGAATTCATTTATTGACAACTTTGAAAATATTAATTAATTAAAATTTTTGATTGTAAGAAAAAAATTATTTTCAAGTTTTACTATATTTATAAATGTCAAAATTCTTTGCTCGAAGTCATAAAATATAATTATTTCAATTAATTAAATTATAGTTAGGAGAGAGTGGGGCAAACCGTACCCCCTAACAGTTTTTTGACTCTTGTGACTAAACGAATCAACCGATTTCAGTTTTCGATGGCTTGTTTGAAAGATCATTTAATTGCGCAACTTTTTCCCAGAGAAACCTATACTTTATCTTTTATTGTTTAGTTGCTGTGTTAACTTTAAAAAGTTTTGCAAACGGTCCGGTTTGCCCCACCCCCTGGGGTAAACCGGACCCCCATGGGCAAACCGGACCATTTGGTTTTTTATTTATAATATTGCATTTACATAATCTACAATAATAAAAAACATAAAGAATCATGTAAACAATGTTTGTAGTAATGAAAATAATAATACGGGATTGAATTTTAATTAAATAAATATTTTTTTTTAATAAGAAAATAAAAATGTTTGTCATTATCAGAGAAACAATATTAAAGGTCCAATTCTCATTGGAAGACAATTATTTTTCATTGTAAGTAAATATTTTAATGAAAGAAACGTTTTATTTAAAAATAATTTTTATGAAACTTTAATTGAATGGAAATATCCTATGGCCGGTTTGCCCCACAGGCCCATTTTGAGAATAAATGTTTGTCAAAAAGAAACGCTGTGCAAATTCATGAAAGTTTTTGGTGGTAAATATTCCTGAGGTGTGTACCTTCAAAACCTAAAAAAACTAAAAAAAAAACTTTTGCTCCCTTCGTCGCACAAAAGCAAGCTAAAACTGTCAGATTGAAAAAATAGGTATGCTGAACATGGTTGTTTTAAATTTGTAAACAACACTTTTTCCAATTTCGCCATTTCGGAAATATTAAGGGGGGTACGGTTTACCCACCGGTCCGGTTTGCCTCACTCTCCCCTATACATTATAGTTTATTGTATAGGGGAGACTAGGTGCGGTTGTTACGCTGTGCAGTTGTTACAAATGAGGAGCTGGATCGAAGAACCAGCTCTTCACTTGGACTGGACGCACTAATGCCAGTCGGGTAGGAGTGAGTGGCCCAGAGACGCTCACTGCCACCCGACTGATATTAGCGCTTGCGGTCCGAGCAAAGAGCCGGTTATTCGATCCAGCTCCTCAAATGGAGCATTTCAGAAGCAGTTACAGCTATAGAGATGGGGTTTCAAAGAGAAAAATGTTTAGTTTTTATGTACGAACTCACTGCAATATGTTTAAAAATTATATAAAAGCTTTACAAGTAAAAAAATAGGCACATTAGTTTTTATTAGTTTTTTATTAGTTTTTATTTGTCAAAAATGTAATCACACTCATTTTTACATTCTCATCATATGAGAAAGTATTAGTTTTGGTCGAAAATTGACTTTCGCTAATTTCATGAAATCTCTACGTTTTGTGGTCCCCTGAACCCAAAAAACATGGTCCGGCGATGGTGTCTGTCTGTAGACCAAAAATTTTGTTCCCACGATAACTCTTGAAAAACTTATCCGATCGTTTTTAAATTTAACACACTTGAAGTTGGTGCAAAAATGAAGGCCAAGTTCGTTAACCAGCCATTTTCGTTAAAAAATACAAAAACTACAGTACTTTCAAAATTTTAAAAAATCAATTTTTTCAAATTTTCAAATTTTTATTTGCATATTACGATAGCTTAGGAAAATATAAACAATTTTTTTCTACAACATTTTTTCATAAAAAGTCAAATTTCGGAGTTATAGGCTCTTAAATGGTAAAAAAAACTAAAAAAATCCCAAAATAACTCTAAAAATCAAAATATTTTCAAAGAATTAAAAGTAATTTCAACTATTTTTACATAATCTCACCCAAATACACTCAAAAAACATATTTATAGACATGAAACACTCAATTTCTCGAAAAACCACTATATATATATATATATATATATATATATATATATATATTATTTTTTTGGCAAAAAATCGATATTCCGACTCAATTATCTCCGAATCTATTCCATATGAAATCTTGCTACTAGAGACTTTTTTTCTCGTCTCATCCTCAGCTACAACTTTGCTGTAGACACCATTTCGCCAAACCCTATACTTTTCGATTTATTTTCAAAAAAAGTAATTTTTATTACATTCTCATCATATGAGAAAGTATTAGTTTTGGTCGAAAATTGACTTTCGCTAATTTCATGAAATCTCGCCGTTTTGGGGTCCCCTGAATCCAAAAAACATGGTCCGGCGATGGTGTCTGTCTGTTCGTCTGTCTGTCTGTCTGTAGACCAAAAATGTTGTTCCCACGATAACTCTTGAAAAACTTATCCGATCGTTTTTAAATTTAACACACCTAAAGTTGGTGCAAAATTGAAAGCTAAGTTCGTAAATCAGCTATTTTCGTCAGAAACTACTTTTTTTTAAGTCTTTGGGTCAGTCAGCTTAGGGAGCGTTCACAAATGAGTACTTGATACATCGAGCCGGCTTGGGCTTGTCTCGGATCGACATTTCGAGCTTTTTGCACATCTCTACCAAAAATATACATTTTAATCCACTTAATCTCGCAATCATCAGCAAACAAAAAGAGTGATGAGAATGTAATCCTTAAAGTCGTAGTAACTTTAAGAAAAAAAATGTTTTATTAACCATATAATAGGAAATAATAACAAGAACACAAATAATGCACAACAATCGCAGACCACCGCGAGCGAAGCGAGCCATTTGCGCGCGAAGCGTGCAACATCAAACAGAGCGCGACGTGCGAAATAATCGCCGGAGCGTTAACTTTTTTAAGTTTCTTTCATTTCGAAACAATATTAATGCTGCCATCTATAGAGATGGCATAAGGAACTGTCACTTACTATTACGTTATTGAGCCAAAAATTATAAATAATTAATAAAAATGGTTATAAAAAATTATTTGTCTTCAATTTAGAAACGTTGCAGAGGATTCTTGGTATTGTAGCAACCGACATTGACTTTGCGCAGTTGTTTTAATTTACACGCTGTCACTCAAATGCTTTTAGTTAATTAAATAATAGATATAGAGCTAAATCAATTATGGTCTTTTATCCCGAGCAGAAATTAGAATGTGGGCCTGATAGGGTACTAGACAGTTTTCCCGATCTCTGGTGTGGCTCTGGGTAGAGAAACTGACCAGTGCCCGACTAGTGTGTGACGCTGTTCCCGACCAATGCCCTACTTAGGGAAAAACTGGTCAGGGCCTCGTCAGTTTTTCTTAAAATTGCCCTATTTTGTGAGGTTAATTTTATTCAAAAGAAATTACAATAAAATTACTGTAATTAAAAATATTATTATATTAGAAACATAATGAACATATTCATAATATATATTATTTTTTAAATTCATAATTTTTATTTTTAAATAAATGTATAACAATTAATTATTTAATAACTGAGCCGTTCGCTAGAAAAACGACTTAAGTCGACTTAAGCGGTTTTTAAAAATTTTGTTATCAGTGTATTCTACAAGACATATAGATTACATATATCAAGTTTCTAAAGTTGTGGGTCACTATTTATGAATTAATTGAGGTGTTTAAACTTCCTGGGTCCCGAAATTGAAGCACTTACGCAAGCGCGCGTTCACGTCCTCTGCTACTGCGCACAGTGGGAAGAAATGCAGTGTTTTGGACAAAATTCAGCCGACAATACAAATCTCCACCGATTTCAATTTTCTTTTTTTTAAATACTAAAGAAGGTTTGTTCTACAAGCCTTCACTGCTATAAATTTGAAATTTTTTAAAATTTTGGATTATTACAAAAGCGAGTAATTTTTTCATTTTGCTAACTAAACTTGTGCATTATAATGTTGATATTTAATTGAATATTACTAAAAAATATATCGTAAGACTTTTTAGAATAATAAATATGTTTTAATACATTAAAATAAAAGTGTTCTTTCATAAAATACTTAATTTTGTTTCATTTTTAGTGGTTCGCTGGAAAAACGACTTAAGTCATTTGTTATAAAATAATGTTATTAAAGTAGCAAAACATTGTTTACTCGACCTTCTTTTCTTTTAAAGAATTCTTTGATAATACCTTTGTATTGGGAAAAATGATCGATATAATTAATACGTAAATTATATTAGTAATTCGTTACCGAATCTTTAATTTAATTTTTTCGTCAAAAACTTAAGTCGACTTAGGTCGTTTTTCTAGCGAACGGCTCAACTATTATTATTCGTTATTTATAATTTAGTTGTTATTATTAATAAATAAACTTTTAATATTGTACTTAAAGAAAAAAAATTATATGTATTTTCGTTTTTTAAATATATTACCATAATTATTTTATAAAGTGTTTTAAAAGAACACGCTTTTTGAACTAAAATAAGTGTTTTAAAAAAGTTAATTTTAAAAACTTAATTTATTTACATGCTTTTAAAACGAGGAAAACTGTCGAGGCCCTGATCAGAGCCCTATTTCATATCTAGTGAACACTTCACTTGGGGTTTTGGCCAATAATTCTGGTCAAACCCACAAAATAAAAAAATTATTAAAACGATTGTATAATTACTCCCTTTAATGGTATTCTTCAATTGATCATTATTTTTTATTAAAAGAAACAAACTTAGGCTAAATCTTGACAAGTGCAACGTGGTCTCTTACTCACGAAAGCAATCTCCAATATTATTCGATTACTCATTAAATAATAGCCTATTAAATAGAACGGATTCGATCACCGACTTGGGGGTGTTCTTTGACTCAAATCTCACATTTAAATTTCACATCCAAAAGATGGTCTCTAGAGCATCAAGAGCTCTAGGTTTTTTGATAAGAAATTATGGAAATTTCAATAATATAAAAATCTTAACCCTACTATTCAACTCTTTTGTATTGTCTAGATTCACCTACATTCCAATAGTATGGAATCCTATTTTCGATAAAGATGTCGATACGATTGAAAAAATTCAAAAGAGATTTTTAAAATACATATTTTTTAGAATCACAGGTACTTATCCATTACCAGGATCTGATTATATCGAACTTTGTAAAAAATTTAAATTCCTGACTGTAGCCGAACGACGTTTCATATCTCAATCGACATTCTTATTTAAATTAATTAACAACAAAATCGACTGTTCAAATTTATTGTCATTAATTTATTTCAAAATTCCTCGTACGGCCTCCAGATATTATTTACCATTTGCAATACCGATGCCCCGTTCAGCAATTGGGTTAACTGCTCCAATTTTCAACATGTGTAATGCCATAAACGTGATGTGTGCTCATCACAATATAGATTTAGACTTTTTTCATATGTCATTACCCTCTTTCAAACAAAAAATTACAGAATATATTGTATCTACGAGATAATTTTAGTTTCACATAAGTTAACAATAATTTTGTTATTGGTTATTTTCTTCCCCTTTTTAGTTCACTTAATACAACATTTTGAGTTCGTTTATTTCTTTTTATTTTCTCTTTCTCTTTCCTATCGTAACGTTATATAACTATACTCAATACCAGAATTAGTTGCTTTTAGTTATTAATTTTATTTTTCTTTCTATATTTATATAAATTACAAAACATTGTTTCCTTAGTTTTATAACACTTATGTAAATTTAAGATCTTATGTAATTTTCCTTTGTATTGCCCTTTAATGGTTTTTATTAACCGTGGGCTTGTTATTTCATGCAAATAAAAAAAAAAAAAAAAAAAAAAAAAAAGTAATTTTAGAGATTTAATTTTTTTACACTTTATTTAAACAAGGAAAACTGTCGAGGCCCTGATCAGTACCCTATCTAAAATCTAATGAACACCCTACCTGGGGTTCTGGCTAGGAATTCTAGTCAAACCCCTAAAATAAAAAAATTATTAAATAACTAAAATAATGATTGCCTTTCATTGTTAATAGCTTCTACAACAAAAGGAATTCTAAAAACTTTCCCGTGTGGAAATTGTATCTGGGCGCTAGCCATGCTATGTCAGGGGAGCCCAACTACAAGCTAGCCCCTGACCAGAAACTTATTTTTGTCATGGCTAACTCCGTCTATTTCCACACGGGTTTAAAAAAAATATTAATAGGAAAACTGTCGAGGCCCCGACCAGAACCCTGTTTTAAATAGGGCAAAGTGGGGCATTTTCTGCACGGGATAGGTTCGATTCCCCTCGTCAGCAATTTTGTTTATTTTCATAGGTTTGCGATATTTCTAGATTCCAATCGTTAGGTACTAAAATATGAAAATCTAATGCACACTTACTGTAATTGTTTATTATTTAATTTTTAAATGTTATAAACAATTTTTTTCTACTTCATTTACTATATCCATTGTTAGTCTCCTTCTTTAATACAATTTCTCTAAGAAGAGAAATATTTTATGAATAGTAACTATTTATTAATATTATTTATAATTATGAATTTACGACTAATTAATAACAATACGGCATTTATTGCGGCAATATTCTCAGCCAGCACTGGTCCAGTGCTGCGCCAGCGCTGTCTGGCAGCACTGACAGACAGTACTTCGGCAGCGCCAGACGGCGTTATCATCCCAGTTCCATGCCAGTGCTGGCTCTCAGCCTTGCCGCCAGTGCTGCCAGTGCTGGCGCAGTACTACGCCAGTTGTAAATTTCCCATTGGGTTAATTCATTTTTCTTCTTTAAAAACTACAAAATTTTTATCTTAATCATTAATTTTTAAAACTTATAGACATTGATAATATTTTTGATGCAAATATTTAATTGAAGAACAATTTTACAAAACTTAATTTAAATAAATTCTTTCTTGAAAATTATAGTTTCTAAATCAACATTTGGTATTGAGTAATAAAATATTTTATAAAATTGTGTTTATTAAGAAAATTTTGCAAAATTAGGGGAGACCGGGGTTACTTGGCGCAGGGGTTGCTTGGCGCACTCGAGTTTTTTCAAAAATTTTGAGTTGAATAATTTTTTCTCTCCACTCAAGTTCAAGTATTTAATGAACTCTAAGTTTGTATCCCGTGTGGAAATCTGCCCAAGTTAGCCCAGTTAAAAACTGGGAGCCAGCTGTGCCCCACCTGGGCTTCCTATTTTCATAAAAATATTAACATTATAATAGAAAAAGTCTGAAAATTAAATATAACTATTCACAATAAATCATTCTACAATTAATTCATAATAATAATAATCATTATTATTTTAAACAATTTATTATTGTCAATAATTGTAAACTTTTATTGTACTACACTAACAGACATTTAGTTTTACCGAAATTTTAAACTTGTTCCAGCTGAATTTATTTATTTAATAATTAACTCATCAAGGTATAACGGTTTTTAATACATTTTAATAATTGTTTAAACAAATAATTGTTGTTATTTATTAACTTTTGATACACATAACTTAGAAACTTGCAATTTTTTCCCTAATTTTGCAATTAAGTAATACGAACGACATAAAATAAAGATAATTTATGGTTTTAACAATTCAGAAATGGTTTAAACAAATTATTGTTGTTATTTATTAACTTTTGATACACATAACTTAGAAACTTGCAGTTTTTTCTTAATTTTGCAATTAACTAATGTAAGTAGTAAATCATTCGGATGTTTTATGATTTTAATTTTAACAATTTATCAAATGTTTAGACAAATAATTGTTGTTATTTACTATCTCTTGACACATAGCATCTAGAAAAATGAAGTTTTTTCTTATTTTGCAATTAGTTAATCAGAGTAGTAGTAATTGTAAAATTAGAAAGAAACTGCAAGTTTCTGGATTGTTTGTATCAAAAGTTAATAAACAATAACAATTATTTGTTTAAACAATTTCTGAACTGTTTAAATCATAAAATACTGTTATTTCATACTTTTCAGATTAGTTAAATGTAAAATTAAAAAAAAACTGCATTTTTTTAGGTGCTTTGTGTCAAAAATTAGTAAATAACAACAATCATTTGTTTAAACAATTTTTGAATTGTTAAAACCTTAAATTATTTTTATTTCATGTGGTTCGAATTAGTTAATTGCAAAATTAGAAAAAAACTGCATCTTTCTGGAAGCTAGTGTCAGGAGTTACTAATTAACAACAATTATTTATTTAAACAATAACGACTGCAATATAACATTAGTAAAATTTATTATATATAATAACAAAAATCGTTTACAGTAAAAATTATTAATTAGTTTAGTTTTTCTTTAACATTTAATAATAAAACTTTGATGTAATTATGGTCATCTTCGTACATGAATTGACAATTGACAAACATGTTAACATTTTACGGAAGCATTTTAGAGTTTGTCTATTGACCCACTCACGGTGGGTTCCGGTCAGGCGAAATAATATTATAAGTGGGCGTGAGCTGGGCCCTACCTGGGCTTCCCAGTTTTTGAGGACCCACATCAATAATTATATAAGCAAAAATTTCTAAGTCCAAACCTAAAAATTTTTTTTTCAACAAAAAATTAATGTTTGTAATGACTTAGATTAAGAAAAAACGTGTTTTTAACAAAAATGTATTCACAATATTTTTTTATGTAATGTCCACATAATTAATTAGTAAAAATTTCTAAGTCCAAACAACTAAAAAAAATTTTTTTTTTTTAGACCAACAAATTAATGTTTATAATGATTGTAAACAATAAAAAACACATTTTTAATAAAAATGTATTAATATATTTTTTTCATAATAATATAAATATTATTTTAAGAATATTTATCGTTTATTATTACATTATTATTATTGTTATTGGGTCAGAATTTCTCAAACGGATCACTTTAAAAAAAATAATTTTGTTTTTTATCGAAAATAATTTTTTTTTACTCCTCGTAGAGTAAAAAATAGACCCTGAAAATTTTAGAACAAAAAAAAATTTTTTGTGAATGTTATTAACAATTTAGTTTTTTTGTAGTCTTAAATTAAAAAATTTTTTTCTCGTAAACTATTTGATCGATTTAAAAATTACGATATGGGTTTTCTTCGTCATAAAACAGAGTATTTAAAAATAATTTTGGATTTTAAAAAACTTCATTTTTAATAGTTTTTTATATTAATTGTTTATAAAATGTTAATAACAAATTGTGTTCTGCGCCTCAAAAAAAAAAAAAAAAATTGCCTAGTATTGCCCACATTCCCCTGAAAACAAAACCGTTTTGAAAAAAAATGTACGTTAATTACGAAAAAAGTTATTAAAAAATAACTGTGGCGGTGCACAGCGATTCATGACTCGCAAACATGGCTCTCATGGCACCTGTGAGGCATTATTCCTGAACTGCCCCAAAAATAAAAAAAAGTTCTTGGATTTCCTTTATACTTTGGAAATATGTTACCCTAGTAGGTACAAGTTACTACACCAATTTACAGGTCCAACCCCCCACCCCAATCAGAAGGGTGGGGGGTTGAAATTTCAGCTTAAACTCGAACATGCATTCTTTAAACATTTGTAGTTTCTACTTAAATTATTCAATTAAAAAACGTAAGTAGTGTTTTAGAAAGGTTTTTTTGTGTACTTTTAAAATATTTTATTTATATAATAAAAAAAAAATTTTTTTTGCAAAAATTTTTTTAAATAAATAGTTTTTTGCAATTTTGCACTCCAGCGCGATGAACAGTGGGATTTTTTTTCAACTTACTATTGAAAATTGTCTAGAAACTACAAATTTTATCGGATGTTCATGTTCTTGATTTAAAATTACTAAGAAATCCATCAAAAGTCGATTTTTGAATTTTTAATTGTTTATTTTTTTCTTGTTACTCAAAAATTTGACAAATTACAATATTTTTAGAAAAAATCATGTTAATTTTTTTATTTTTCCATTACACATGATCGAAATCAATTTAAATTAGTCGAGTATGACCACCGGACAATTAATAAAGCATAATACAATTTATTTAAATTGTTGCAAACAATGTTAATTAACAAATAGATTACTTCGGACCTTCTTCATAAAAAAAATTGGTTTTTTTTGCAGACAAGTTTAAATTTATGTCTAATTTAGTAAAAAACTAATTTACAGTTAAAAATTATCATTAATATTAACAATTATATAAACAATAATCAACTTCCTTTTGTATTTGTAAACATTTTCGTCATTTTTTAAACTTTAAATATTTATATCATATGTACATTCTTTCAAAAACTTAAAAAATTTATTTGCTTAAACAATTACATTTGTTATAAACAAATTTTTTATTTTTAAACAAATAAGTAGCTTTTTTCATCAAACAAAAATTTTTCCTTTTTTTATATTTACTATCATAAAAAAGAACTCCTTAATGAAATGGGAATACTATAAATTATTCATTTAATTCTAACGAACATTATAAGTTAACAAATATTTAACTTTGTTCTTTTTTCACAGAAAAACTATATTTATTTATATGCATTTAGATGTAAACTGTTTTAACTGAATAATGGTTTACTTCATTAAAAATATATATATTTGTTAACTTATAATGTTCGTTAGAATTAAATGAATAATTTATAGTATTCCCATTTCATTAAGGAGTTCTTTTTTATGATAGTAAATATAAAAAAAGGAAAAAATTTTGTTTGATGAAAAAAGCTACTTATTTGTTTAAAAATGAAAAATTTGTTTATAACAAATGTAATTGTTTAAGCAAATAAATTTTTTAAGTTTTTGAAAGAATGTACATATGATATAAATATTTAAAGTTTAAAAAATGACGAAAATGTTTACAAATACAAAAGGAAGTTGATTATTGTTTATATAATTGTTAATATTAATGATAATTTTTAACTGTAAATTAGTTTTTTACTAAATTAGACATAAATTTAAACTTGTCTGCAAAAAAACCAATTTTTTTTATGAAGAAGGTCCGAAGTAATCTATTTGTTAATTAACATTGTTTGCAACAATTTAAATAAATTGTATTATGCTTTATTAATTGTCCGGTGGTCATACTCGACTAATTTAAATTGATTTCGATCATGTGTAATGGAAAAATAAAAAAATTAACATGATTTTTTCTAAAAATATTGTAATTTGTCAAATTTTTGAGTAACAAGAAAAAAATAAACAATTAAAAATTCAAAAATCGACTTTTGATGGATTTCTTAGTAATTTTAAATCAAGAACATGAACATCCGATAAAATTTGTAGTTTCTAGACAATTTTCAATAGTAAGTTGAAAAAAAATCCCACTGTTCATCGCGCTGGAGTGCAAAATTGCAAAAAACTATTTATTTAAAAAAATTTTTGCAAAAAAAATTTTTTTTTTATTATATAAATAAAATATTTTAAAAGTACACAAAAAAAACCTTTCTAAAACACTACTTACGTTTTTTAATTGAATAATTTAAGTAGAAACTACAAATGTTTTAAGAATGCATGTTCGAGTTTAAGCTGAAATTTCAACCCCCCACCCTTCTGATTGGGGTGGGGGGTTGGACCTGTAAATTGGTGTAGTAACTTGTACCTACTAGGGTAACATATTTCCAAAGTATAAAGGAAATCCAAGAACTTTTTTTTATTTTTGGGGCAGTTCAGGAATAATGCCTCACAGGTGCCATGAGAGCCATGTTTGCGAGTCATGAATCGCTGTGCACCGCCACAGTTATTTTTTAATAACTTTTTTCGTAATTAACGTACATTTTTTTTCAAAACGGTTTTGTTTTCAGGGGAATGTGGGCAATACTAGGCAATTTTTTTTTTTTTTTTTTTGAGGCGCAGAACACAATTTGTTATTAACATTTTATAAACAATTAATATAAAAAACTATTAAAAATGAAGTTTTTTAAAATCCAAAATTATTTTTAAATACTCTGTTTCATGACGAAGAAAACCCATATCGTAATTTTTAAATCGATCAAATAGTTTACGAGAAAAGAATTTTTTAATTTAAGACTACAAAAAAACTAAATTGTTAATAACATTCACAAAAAATTTTTTTTTGTTCTAAAATTTTCAGGGTCTATTTTTTACTCTACGAGGAGTAAAAAAAAATTATTTTCGATAAAAAACAAAATTATTTTTTTTAAAGTGATCCGTTTGAGAAATTCTGACCCATGTTTTTAACAGAGTGTTCTAATTAAATTAATTTTTTTTTCTTTAGATTAATAATTAAATTTTTTTTAAATTTTTGCTATATGTTGGTATTTGTAAAATATTGATTTCAAACGTTGGATCAATATTTGTAACCAATAAATAACCAAGAATTAATTTAATTTTAAAGCATTGGTCATTAATTGGTCATTAATATTGGTCCAATCTTTGTTGCCAATGAATATCCAAGGCTTGGAAAGTCCGGCATTTGTCTTGGCAGCCAATAGTCATCCAATATTGGCTGCCAACGCTTGGCAAAGTCGTAATCATCCCAAGACTCTGGCAATAGTGGCCCAATATTGGTTGCTATTATTGCACCAGCATTGGTACCAACCACGTTTCGTACTTTCTGAGCGCTCAGAGTGTCAACGTCGAAAACACCCAGTAGAATTCTACTAATTTAAATTTAGAGAGTTTGGCAGTTGAAGTTAGACAAACTTTAAAAATTGTGGTTGGCCCAACTTACGCATCTAAAGTTGTGCCAACATTGTCGTCAGTCTTTGAACCAACCACTGAAATGTACGGTTGGCACAACATATGCATTTTAAGTTGGGCCAACTTCCTTATGAGTTGTTGGGCCAAACATCGTCGCCATTAGATGGTGAACCGTTATCATCTGTATGGTTGGCCCAACCTCTGGCACGAGAAGTTGGCCCAACTATGGGCCGACCAAAAAATCGCACCTGGGATATTCATACAAATTCTAAATCAAAGTGACAAAAATTCGAGTAAATTATAATTCGAAATGAATCTTTTGTGTTTCTTTATAATTCAAAAAAAATTTTGAAATCAATATTATTATTTGAATGAACCAAACACATTATCACATTTAACTAAATTATTTTGTTTCATTTCTTGAGTCTTCGAGTAGCACAGTTGCCAAAGTATACAAAAATTAATTACATTTTTGAACATATTTTAATATATTGTAGTATCAGTTTTAAAAAGTTTATTGTGATAACTATTAGTGTAAAATGAAAGAAAATAATAATCAAATTTTACCGATTTTCAAAAATAAAAGAGGACAAGTAAGTTGAACTGCGTCTTTATTTTCTTAAATATATCGTCGTATTAGACTGCTCTAACTGAATGTTATTTACTATTTTTAGCTTATTAGCAGTAATGTGAAGAAGATAGCAGTAAACATTTTTAAAAATTTAAAAGATAAAAATCCAGAAATTATGAAAAAAGATGCAATTATGCATATAAGTGATGAAACAGGAATTGGAATTACAACAGTTAAAAAATTCTTTTAGAATATGAACAGAGGAGCGTCATCCGATCTCCAAGTAGATCAAAGTCTCGACTAAGGATTTGTCAAAAATTGGATGAACTTCAAAAGAACCTTATTAGAAGAAAAGTGCATACTTTTTACATGAATGGTGAATTTCCAACATTGGACAAGTTGACATCAGTTTTGGCGTTAGAAGATGAAATTCCCAAGCTAAGTTGTACTTCTATATACACTGTGTTAAAAGAATTAAAATTTACTTATGAAAAACGTAAAAGAAACAGTTTGTTGTTAGAAAGAAACGATATAGTTTTATGGCGAAGGAAGTATTTGGAACAAATTCGGAAATATCGTGAAGATGGAAAAACTATTTACTATTTGGACGAAACTTGGTTAAATGTTGGTGATGTCACAAGTAAAGCTTGGTATGACCAAACAGTTACTTCGAGAAGACATGCTTTTCTAAATGGTTTATCTACAGGACCTCCAAACCCGACAGGAAAAGGAAAACGAATAATTGTTCTTCATATCGGTAGTGAAAATGGTTTTGTGGAAGAAGGCTTACTATTTTTTTAATCAAAAAAAAATTCAATGGACTTTCATGACGAGATGAATGGGGAAAATTTTAAGGAATGGTTTTTAAACATTTTACCAAAATTAGACGATAATAGTGTTATTGTAATGGATAATGCTCCATATCATTCAGTGAAAATTGAAAAAGTTCCTAATTCTTCTTGGAATAAAATTGATATCCAAAATTGGTTAGAAGAAAAAGGACATAGTTATCAAGAAACAATGATAAAAGTGCAATTGTTGGATATAGTGAGAAGGGTGAAAAAACAATATAATTTATATTTTATTGATGAAATTGCAAAGGAAAATAATAAGATGATTAATATAATAATAATTAATATAATAATAATTAATATATTAATAAGACTGTTTTAAGATTGC
Source organism: Leptopilina syphax (assembly GCA_032872505.1). Classification (NCBI taxonomy): domain Eukaryota; kingdom Metazoa; phylum Arthropoda; class Insecta; order Hymenoptera; family Figitidae; genus Leptopilina; species Leptopilina syphax. The sequence continues at coordinate 6,296,449 of CM065471.1, read as the reverse complement.
CACCATACCATTGTGAATTAAATCCAATAGAAATGGTGTGGTCTATGGTTAAAGGCTACGTTAAAACGAACAATTTTACATTTAAAGTGGAAGATGTAAAAACATTATTAGTAGAAGGGGTAAATCGCGTAACACAAGAAAAGTGGCAGAATTGTGTCAGACATGTTATCAGTGAAGAAGAGAAATTTTGGAACATTGATGATCGTATTGATGAGTTAGTAGATAGAATTCCGTCTATTGTTATTGATGTTTCAACTGATTCAAGTTCAGAAAGTGAATAGAAAGAAGAAATAAAAATAGTACAAATTTTTGAATTTCTATCCAGATAGTACGTAATCTTGCCGCAATATTATCGCAAGCTTCAAATTTCCCATTTATAGGCAATATTGCCTGAAAGCTTGCTGTAAGGTAGTGGTAAACTTCCAGTAAACTTTTGAAATATAAAATTAATATTATATATTATTTATTATGAAAGAAAATTTGTATGTAGCAAGCTCACCAAGCAATATTGCACTAAGCTTACCGTGCAATGTTAAGATAAGCTTCCTATAGTTGGGACATTTGAAGCTTGTAGCTACATTGCGGCCAAATTAATGCAATAAAAATAATAATAATAAAAAATTAAGTTTTTAAAAAATTTATTTAATTTAATAATAATTTATTAATATTTATTTATTTATTTAAAATTAAGCTTGTAAAAATTAAGGTATTTTTAATATCTTTTCATATATTGTACATAATCTGTATCATTGATAAACATGTGAAATAAATATCTAAAGATAATATTAAAAATTAAATTTTTATTTATTATAATGAACAATAGGCATTATTTAATTATAAACATTCGCAACGTCTTACTCGAAATCCTTATGACCCTATATTTTGAACTGTATTCTGTTTTACTTTAAAATGTCAAAATAAAAATACTTATAAAGTATTCAATTTAGCTGTCCTTTAATTGTATTAATTTTCATATGTCAGAGACAAACGATATACTGTTTAATTAAGGAAGATTTCGACTATATCAGCAATTAGTGACATCTATTAGACGTCAATTGAACTCTTTGGTTTAGAGTCAGGTGTTATTCTTAAGATAATTATTCCGATATGGTTGTCGGTAAATAATTATATTTTTGAATTTAATTTTTGATCTGAAAAAATAAGCTGCGTGAACGACTGCACTGTGCATCTGTGAGGACTCGAACCCCAGTTAATAGCTGCCTTTCGCGGGACTAACGCCTACCAATGCACCATGCCAACACAGCCTGGACGTTCACGTTTCTTATAATCTCAGATCAAGCCCATACACTAGTCGAAGAGCTGTATAGTTAATGTAGGAAATTATTTGCTGATTAAGAATTTTAATTAAGGAAGATTTCGACTATATCAGCAATTAGTGACATCTATAAGACGTCAATTGAACTCTTTGGTTTAGAGTCAGGTGTTATTCTTAAGATAATTATTCCGATATGGTTGTCGGTAAATAATTATATTTTTGAATTTAATTTTTGATCTGAAAAAATAAGCTGCGTGAACGACTGCACTGTGCATCTGTGAGGACTCGAACCCCAGTTAATAGCTGCCTTTCGCGGGACTAACGCCTACCAATGCACCATGCCAACACAGACTAGTGTATGGGCTTGATCTGAGATTATAAGAAACGTGAACGTCCAGGCTGTGTTGGCATGGTGCATTGGTAGGCGTTAGTCCCGCGAAAGGCAGCTATTAACTGGGGTTCGAGTCCTCACAGATGCACAGTGCAGTCGTTCACGCAGCTTATTTTTTCAGATCAAAAATTAAATTCAAAAATATAATTATTTACCGACAACCATATCGGAATAATTATCTTAAGAATAACACCTGACTCTAAACCAAAGAGTTCAATTGACGTCTAATAGATGTCACTAATTGCTGATATAGTTGAAATCTTCCTTAATTAAAATTCTTAATCAGCAAATAATTTCCTACATTAGATATACTGTTTAAATCGTCTTGATAACAGGATTTCAAATTTAGCATTCAAATTGTTTGTGGCAACTAAAAAAACAATGTTGCAAAGAAAAGTGTTGCATTGACCACAAGTGTTGTTGCCCTAGATTTTTTTTGTTTCCTCAAGAAAATGATGTTGTTGTGACAACAACATGCTTCTAGTTGAAATGATGTTGTTACTATAACTAAAACTTGTGTACCTCAACCACAGTTATGGTTACTCAAGAATTTTTAGGAAGAGTTTCATACCCGAACTTAACCCTCAGGGTACTGACTATAAAAATGTAACGTTCCGTATTGACATGGGTTAGCGTAACCCAGCAACTTTGATCGCCTGTATCTTGGGCTGTAATTGATGAACTTAAACTCTTTTTTTTGTAATCTGTTTAAAATTTCCCCAGGAATATGCCGGATTTGTCGGATTAGTGATATTTTTTTATTTATAAAAGTTATTGTTAAAAATACAAATGGTTTTCAAAAAATTTTCATGAAAAAAAATATTTTTTTCAAAAGCTCGTATTTTTATGAAAAAAAGATAAAATCATTTTATATAGGTGTTTTGGAAAGGTGAAAAGTTGATCTTTAAGATAGCGTTAGCCGTTTTTTAATTAATCTTAAAAAGTATATTTTTTTAGATTTGAAAATGCTCTATTTTTGACATGTAAAAAAAAGTCAAACGATAAATTCGTTAAAAATATCGCGAAAATTTACAAACCCAAATTCACCAAATTTACAAAATCCTTCCGCTTTACACTTCATGAACTTTTAAATGTAATTTATGAATAATTTTCGATTAATTTAATGAGATTACACAATTCACAAAAACATGGATTTTATAACATAGCGTACTGACTGGGTGTAATTCACCTGAATACAAATTTCAATAATTCGCAGCTTGAACAGCAAGTGCCGACCGGCTCTACCAAATCAGCTACTTTCGGTTCTAATCTCAAAGTTTTTTCCCCTCCAGGTCCGAGCCGCCTCCATCGATTTGTTTAGAAATAGCGCAACTTTCAAAATTCGCCTGGGTTACGCTAACCCAGTTAGTACCCTGAGGGTTAAAAATACCTGGGGTTGTAGTACTGGGCCCTTTCTTATATATATATATTATTGAAAAGAAGAATTTTTATTTCAATACTGGTACTAAACATTTTCCTACAGCCCTACTAGGTTTTCCCCAAAATAGCATCAGACGCTTCCAACCCATATAATCCTTGAAATGACGAATTAATCCTGTTTTAGGCGTCAAAGTGTTTAGAAAGTGAATGAAGTTCGGTTTAAAATTAGTAATTCTGTTTTAAGTGAAAAGTGCACATCAAAAAACAATATACAGCAATGACTTTATTTAATATTGGTAAGTGAAAAACTATATGGATATATATAAAATATGTATAATAGTACTTTATGATACGAGTTCGAGAAAGCGGAGTTTATACAAGGGCGACGTTAGCGCCACGAATCGGAAGCGAGTGCAACAGGCAACACGAGTTGGAGTTGCCTGTTGCACTCGCTTCCGATACGTGGCGCTAACGTCGCCCTTGTATAAACTCCGCTTTCTCGAACTCGTATCATAAAGTACTTTATATAATAAATGCATAAAAAGTCAAAGAAATTGCACGTATATACAATGAAGGGTACAAACAATTGCACTGTTATACTATCAAATCCTCATAAACGTCTGGTCGCGCGGGGGGTTCGGGGGATCTCCCCCCGACGGGGTCCAGGGGCGGAGCCAACTTAAAATAATAATAATTTATGACATATCAAAGAACGGCATTTTCTAATACATCAAGAGACCGGACGCGTCGGGGAGCAAAGCCCCCCGAAACCTAGTCACGTACTTAGACGTATCAATAAAAAGTATGATAAAAGAATAAAAACAGAATTTTTCACGCGAGCGATTTCATCAAGAAGGTTAGAAACTCTCAGAAAATGGCGCGAGTCGTGTAGACTTTTTTACCGACATGCATTCTAATTTGATTTTCTTCTCACAGATGGCGCATTTTTAGTTGTGCTTCCGCAGCTTTAAATAGCAAGTCACTACAACGTTTCTGATTGGCTGTTAAATCAAAACTGTGAAATAAAAGTGTGAAATAAAGTAAAAAGTGTAAAATAAAGAGACTAGGAACAATATACGTATGCGCGGAAATATTTATATGATCGTTCGCTATAAAACGCCCTTTCTCGCACATTTTCCTTGCACTAGAAGTGGGACTTTTTATGCATGTATTATATAAATAAATATAACATATAATTTTTACCTAAATTTATTTAATATTAAAAAAATTTAATATCTTTAATTTGATTAATTTAAATTTTTCATAAAAATATAATTTATTTGTTAAACATTAAAATATAAAAACAATAAAAATAAAATATGTGCAGTAACAAAAGCTTCATGTCAGTTATAGTAAAGTGTGTAAAACGCATAAGTCTGTCTCACTCGAACTCATAGAGTATGACTGACATGACATTTTTCCTACTGTAAATTATATATTAATAAATATTATTTTTTGTCAATAATATAGACAAACTTACAAGGAAACAAAAACTTGTTTATATTTTATTTTCATTAATAATTGTACCTATTACTTGTTAATTATAAAATTATTAAATATTTATATTAGTTTATTATTTATACATAAATTTTTATTTTTTAATTAAAATTATGATAATTTAACATATAATTTCTTTGAAAATATTATGTTAATATAATTTTGTAGAATAGATTATTAGCTGAAAATTTTCAATTCAAATTGACGCAACTCTATTCTAACATTGTAACCAAAAGCTATTCGCCTACTGTACTATGTATGCAAACTTACTCATCATGTGGTCATTATTGCCTCTCAATACCTGATCACCCTGCCCCCAAAATTCGTAAGGGCTTTAGGTACCAGGTCGTAACAACAGCTTATCCTTCTTAAATATCTTAATTCTTTTCTTAACATTACCTAACTGAATGGACACACGTTTTAAAATGTTGCACTTAGATATTTGATGAGTTAAAGATATTTCAAGTTGACAAATTTTTTTAAAAATATGTTTTCACACATTTAGACACAAATGTTCGTTTTCCTTCGTATAAGTTTAAGTTTCTGTTTAACTAGTGACGCTTTCTAAAAAAATTGGCATCTGTGTTTTTCATGGTTTTGAGTATCCTATTTTAAGTCCGTAAAGTCCGTAATTTGATTGAAAAATGCCCGTAAAGTCCGTAAATTGTACGATATAATTTGGATAAATTTAGAAAAATTATAAATGATTGTATAGAAATTCAATTATTTTCAAAAATTTTCCTCAATTCAATGATTTTTAATAGGTATCTACTATTCTAATAAAATTTTTCAAAAGAATTCAATTCTTTAAAAGAAATTTAATAAAATTCTACACAAACCTTTAATTATTTTCAGAAAATAATAAAAATTTCACAGACAGGGTTGCCACAAAAATCTTAATTTCATTTTCCCTGACATTTCCCTGACTTCCAGACAATATTTTTCATTTTTCCCTGACATTTTTACAATATGTATATATACGTTTAGTTAACAAAATCAGGTGTAATAAATGTTGAAAAACAACTACGTAACTATAAATATAAATAAATTATATTTTTTTAATTTTAAATAAACATATAGAAACCTTTCCATAAAAACATTTTAGTAATTAATTAAATAAATTATTATGGACTTACAAGTATGTAACAAAAAATACCAAAACTAAATTATAATAATCTTATAATTTAAAACACAGATTGGTCATAAATGTGAAGTTAAGAGTCTAATGACATACAAAGTTTCACGATTTCATCATCAATGGCAATAAGTTCGCTTGTTTTTTCGTTAATTAATTTTCTTTTTTTCGCTTTTAATTCTTCGATTTCGTTTAGCCTGGTCCTTTTATTGGCAGATTTTAAAACTTCTTCTTCCTTTTTTGATCGTTGCTCTTTTAAGACATCTTCGTATCTGCCTCTTGCATTTCTAAAGGACAGAATCATTTGCTTGTCAATTTTTAAGTCGAAAATTCCATTTTTGCCAGCTGATTTAATAGCGTCATATATTTGTCTTTAAGCTACAAGCGATCTATTAAGCTGGTTTTCAACAATCAGCTCCTTGTTGATGGAAAAACCTCTTTCCACAAATGCTTGTCCATGACTCAAAACAAGAACTTTTTTTAAAAAAGTATACAAATTTTCAAAACTTGTTGGATTTTGTAGAATAAAAAAATCTCTCCAAAAATGATCTATTCTTTGGTCACTTCTTTTATAATTATTACACAAATCTATGAATTCTCCTTTAGATGTTAGAATTTTAAATTCTTTTTCAATTTGATCACAGATTTGTGAAGGTACCCAGTTTTTTTCTGAAAAAAGTTGCAATGTCGTTGTTAATCTAGACTTAGATATGCTCAAATGATTAGCAATTAAAGCTGGATTGCAAAAGCTCACTGCCTTACAAATCTTATATTTAACAGGAGATTTATTTACTAAAAGCTTACACATTTTAATGATAATTATTCTACAATCAGTCTTGAATTGACTAGCTTCTTTGGGATTTGCAGCAATTTTTTTTAATTCAGCTTTTACAGCATGACTTTTAACATTAAATTTGCTAGGATCAATTAAATTTGATTCATCTGTTAAATCAATATCACAGACCGAACGAGCCTTAATTAAAACTTCGTCTTTAACGACATGAACCATAATGTCTCGAATAACTGCAGTTAGATCGTCGTACAAGAAAGGAATCAAAGGTGAATCACATTGGTAATCTCTTAGAAATGGAGTAACCTGTTCAGAAAGATATCCAAAAAATGCGAGTTTTGCTGTTAGTAATTTGTCTTGTAGACAATCTTTGACAGTCAGGAAACTTTTAGAAGTGACTTTAAGTTTTTCTTTTGCAACTCCATCAACAAATCTTTGCAGATTAGGAATGATTTTTATTGCGGTTTTAGTAACTTCAGTATTCTCCAACCATCTGACAGAACAAAATTTTTTTGGGAATTCAGGATTTTCTGGTTTATTAAATCTTAAATAGTCACTTCGACGAGCTGGAACATCTTTCATCAAGTAATAAGCCGAACGCAAAAATGGAATTATATTCCAGTTGACTGATTGCACAGATGTTTTATAGCTATTATTAACAATATGTAACCCGCACGATCCCATATCCATAAAACTTGAACTATGAGGTCCATACTTTTTTTCAAGATCCGATTTTAATTCTCTTAAAAAAGCCCAATTTACATTTGGCCCGTCCATCGACACTTGCAGCATTTTATTTAAAGTTAACTCTTTTAATTCTTCCTGAAAAGCGTGATTTAAATCTTTAGCTCGACTGTGCCCGATGAAAGCAGATGAAAAATAATGTGTCTCTACTTGAGAAGTAACCTTATTCCAAAATCTTAGAGCAATATCCATTTGCTGACTTTGACACATTTTATTTAAACTCTCATCAAAAAATGCTACGAAATGTTCTGATTCACGGACATTATGAAGAATTTTCTCTCGAAAATAAGGAGCTAGGCCAAATGTTAGGCTATAAGAAACCTTAGTGCGCCCTAACTGCATTGATTGGGCTATTGCAGAATCTGGAAACATGAGAGGAAATAGCGCAGTCTGTTTTCCGGTAGCTGAAGAAGAGACATGAGAGTCTACTGATTGTAGACACCACAATATTTCAGCTCTGGCAGTATCATCTTTAACACAGTATTTTTCAATACGATTAGAACCAGAGTTTGGCTGAAATGAAGAAGTTGCGATGCTAATATCTTTGATCGTTTCTTTAACTGGCTGTGACATTTGTTTATTCTGAGTGGAGTCTCCGTTCACTATAACATTTACTGCTTGAACTAATATTTCTTTAACTGGTTGTGCTACTGCCTGATCTCGACTTAAATCATGATTAGATATGTCATTCACTGCCTGTAAAAACGTAATATTTTATTTAGACATATATGTAAACATTTATTTTTTATTAGAATATTTTCAGTTTATTATGAAGGTTTCATCCTTTAACACAACATTACACTAAAAAGTGTAATTTTTAACTTATGATTATGTTAAGGGGTAAAACTCATTAATTTGATAATTTTTATAAAATTGTCATAAAACTTTTTAATCAAAATTTTTGTAAATAATAAATTAATAATAAATTCAAAAAACACTAAAATAAAGTAATTTTAGATAAACAAATTAAAAAACTTTGAATTAGATTTATTTAATAAAAATAAAAATACCTTCTTATTGTTATCAGTTTGGAAAAGACGGATGTCACTATTCTTCTCTCTTAATAATACTTTTTTCGCATGCTTCGACCCTTGCTTCACGTGACTTTTCAATGCTTCAATACCCATATTACTCAATTGCAAAGTTTTGTTGCAAATAGAACAGAAGGCTTCAGTTTCTACTTTTCCTTTTATCACACCAGCAAATTCTGGCATCAGCAACCATTCATTATTAAAAATTGTTCTTCTCATATTTGACATCTTGAATGTTGTTTTAAAGTCTGCATAAAAATATATGTGATTACAATATTTTTAAACACAAAAAAAAATAATTTTTTTTATTAATTACATTACTGTTTTATAATTTAAAATTATATAGATATATTTAAAAAAAATTTATAAAGAGAAAATACATAACCTCTAATTATGTAAAAATTATATTTCGTGTATTATTAACCCATTTTTCTGACTTTAGCAATTATATATTCTTGAAATTTTTTTAAATGAACTTCTGTTTATGATTTTTTGTAATTTGAAAATATACTTACCAGGTTATTTTTTAAAACTCTTATTTACATTTTCACTTTTTCCTCACATCACATATTCGATTGTCGACACATATGATCAGGGTTGAGCAGTTAATCCAAATTAGATATTTTCGGCGTATGGGTACGTAATGGAGGTAACATCCCGCAATAGATGTAACATATTAGGATAAAGGTGGATCCATAAAAAAATATTATATTTTTAGTTTCTTATTTTTCCAGCACTTTTTTCTAAATTCCCTGACATTTCCCTGACTTCCCTGACAAAAAAAAAATTCCCTGACATTTCCCTGACTTCCCTGACTTCCCTGACTTGTGGCAACCCTGTCAGAAATTCAAATATTTACAAATTTTATATAAATTTTTTAGCCATAATTCAATTATTTATATAAATAATAAAATTTATGGCAGAATTTCAATTATTTTTAATATAATTTTATTCATAAAAATTTTATTAACATTCATCAACAGAATTCAATTATTAAAAAATTTGTTGATAAAATTCTTTATGAGAATTTATTTTTAAGAATTAATCAATTATTCAATAAATTATTTTTTTCTATTTAAATAATTTTATTCTCGTAGAATTTTCTAATCAAAACTGATTTGAAAATTAATTTTTATGAAATTTTAGATAATAATTGAATATTAAAAGCATTGGAGCATGGATTTATAAAAATTGAATTTTCAAAAAGTTTTACTAGGCATTTACTATTGTAATAAAATTTTTCAAGAGAATTCAATTATTTAAAAACAATTTCATAAAATTGTATACAAACATTTAATTGTTTTCAAAAAATAATAAAAATTTCACAGGAATTTCATTCTTTACAAAATTTTTTTTATAAATTTCTTCGCAATCATTCAATTATTTTCATAAATAATACAATTTTTACAGGGATTCAATTATTTTAGTAAATAATAAAATTCTTATTAGGAATTAAATTATTTTGATAAATAATAAAACTCATTGCAGAATTAAATTAAAATTCGTCAAAAGAATTCAATTACAGTAGAGACTCCATTATCCGGACCCCTATTATCCGGATATTCGATTATCCGGACAAATTTAAAATTAAAAAATTTTTTTTTTAATATAAAGTTTATAAGGTATCAAGCCGTTAACTTCTATTTCAAATTTCTTTACACGAAATGTTGCGTTCTAAAGTGTTTTAATTATTTTAAGAAAATGTTTATGTAACTATTTTGAAATATTTCTAACTAAATATTTATTAATGTTGACTTTAAAAGTATTAGTTTGTTTCAGTCTTATTTTAATACATATGCAAATAAATACATAAAATTATGAATATAAAGTTTGTTTAATTCGTACTTTACTCGATTATCCGGATTTTCGATTATCCGGACAAGTGCCTGCATCCATTAGTCCGGATAATGGAGTCTCTACTGTATTTAAAAATTTATTGATAAAATTCTTTATGAGAATTCAATTTTAAGAAATATGCAATTATTCAGTAAATTGTTATTTTTGGATTTAAATAATTGAATTCTAGTAAAATTTTCTTATAAAAATCGATTTAAAAAAGGATTAGAGAGTTAAAATTTTAGATTATAATTGAATATTAAAAGCATTAGAGCGTTAATTTTTAGAAATAATTGAATTTTGAAAAGGTTTGAAATTAAAATTTTTAAAAATAAATATGAATTTTTCCATTATTTGAAGTTTTTATTTTCTAATATTTATATTTAATTGAAGAATTTACGAATAATTGAAATTTCGTGAAATTAAATATTGTAAAGAAATGAATTTGAAAATCGTCAAAGAACTTTTTCGAAAATTATTAAAAATAATCGATTTTACGAAGAATTTTAGTTAAAAATTCTTGAAAATGTTCTCTTATTTGACTCGGACTGGTTATATTTTTGTCAGTAATTGGTCCGTAATTTTTCTTTTTTGTTCCGTAAAGTCCGTATTTTTAAATACTTTTACTGGTTCGAGCCCTGATATTGCCATCTTATATTCAAAATGTTTATTTGGAATGTATAAAATTGCATTTAACATTTAGCAATGTTTAGAAATGGTATATAAATAATTTATTTAAAATTTTTTTTAAAAACTGTTTAGGGTGGTAAAAAATATTTGTTTTACTATTTGCATCAGGCATCACAATTGGTCCCCTTTTGCCCTTTTTTTAATTTTGACATTTTTAAAACAAGTAAGAATATTTTTAAAAACATTTTCTGAAGAAAATAAACCTTATTACATTAAAATCGAATCTTTTTAAAAATAACTCTATGGAATCGATGTGATAAAAATTTGAATCACATGCGCAAATTGTATAAACAAATTTTTTGAAGGTATTAAATATTTTCTCTTGAAAATTAATACTTGTGGTTTCAGAAAATTATATTATTAGTAATAAAATTTGAAGGTTTCAAATGTTACTTAATATGAATGCTTATAAAATATTAATATTTTTCTTTTTTTTTATTAAAGATAATTTGGAAGAATTAATTTCGACAGATGGGAAAATAAAAAAGGCTATGACGAACTTTTTTGCTGAATATTATAAAAAAGAACAAGAGAAACGTGAAGAGTTTCTTTCTGCTTTAAATTTAAAAAATAGTGGATCTCAATCTCTTATAGAATTTGCAGATGAAAATGGATTATTGCAATCGATGGTCTCTGATAATTTAGAAGTTCTTCCCAAAAATATAAGTAGAAAGAGAGCTCATTCTTCTCTTTACATGTCAAATATACTTGCACAATCTGAGAAAGAGAATATATCGCACAATTTAGAATTTAAGAACATAGTAGATCCTATTCTTCCTTTACCAAATTCATCAGTCGAAGATCTTTCTTTTGAACCTAACCCCAAGAGAAGACGAATTTCTTCTCAGGAGACTGAAGAATCTGCTGAGATTATTGCAGATGATACTAGAGTCTATCGTAAAAATGTTTGTACACTCTTGGTTAATTTAGGATTAAAAATTATTGATTATTAATAATTTTATTTATATTGTAATTTATATTATTAATAATGATAATAACAATAATTAATTATTAACTCTTTTACTTTGCAGGAGATTACTGAGACTTTGGAAAAAAGCATTAAAGGACGTGCGGTTATAGAACACTATAAACTGTATGATTTCGATAATCCAATTAGAATTCTTTTAGCTGAAGTCATTGTTGAGGATGAATATAAATCGAACACAAATACAGTGTAATTATCGTATTTATATAATACTCTAACTAAGTACTTTAAATCATATTAACTTTTGTAACTTTTTTGTTTTTTAGAATTTCATGCGTCCGATTTTCAGAGCTTGCTAAGCTTATTGCAGATGCTTTTCCTGGTGAAATTTCTGTATGTATTAATTTTGTATTATTAACATAAAAATGTATAAACACTATAAAGAAATTAAATATTTATATGTTTCAATATTTTGCATCAAACGTATTATATTAGCTCTAGTAGCAGAGGCAAAGGAAAATCTGCATCGGGAAAACTCTATGATCAATATGCGAATTTCAGCAAATTTTACGTAAAGTTAAATTAACCCCTTGACTGCCGATGGCAAAGATCTTTGCCATTTCGGACTTTGCTCTGACTGCCGGAAAACTGACAATCTTTGCCATGATAAAAATTGATGTAAAAAAGTCAAAAATGGCTGAAAATTAAAATAAAATTATTTCTAAAAAGTCAACGCTATGCAGAATGCGACGCACTTTTCTGTTTTTAAATTCAATGAATTAAAAAAATGTTATAAATTTTTAAAAACAACACTTTTAGCAAATTTTTTAAAATCTTTGCCACGGACAATACAATGCATTTTTATTTTAAAAATGTCTAAAATCGCCTGAAATCTATTACTCGAAGGTTTTCGGGGTCGCTGATTACGAATATGATGTCAGTTTTTCAGAATTCAAAATGGCGGATCCAATATGGCGGACGACTTTTTTAAAAATTGATCCAAATTACCTGAAATTTGTTACTCGGGAGTAGTCGGGGTCGCTGATTACGAATATGATGATGTTTTTTCAAAATTCAAAATGGCGGATCTAATGTGGAGGATGACTTTTTTAGAAATTGATCCAATTTACCTAATATTTGTTACTCGGGGGTTTTCGAGGTCGCTGATTACGAATATGATGTATGCTTTTCTAAATTCAAAATAGCGGATCCAATATAGCGGATGACTTTTTTAAAAATTGATCCAATTTACCTGAAATTTGTTACTCAAGGGTTGTCGGGGTCGCTGATTACGAATATGATGATGATTTTTTAAAATACAAAATGGCGGATCCAATATGTCAGACATTTTTTAAAAAAAATTTAGATTCGCTTGAAAATTATCATTCGGGGGTTTTCGTGGTCGCTGATGACGAATCTGATGTCAGTTTTTCAAAATTCAAAATTGCGGATAAAATATGGCATACAGTGGAGATCCACTTCACCCATGAATTTATTGGAAAGGTGAACTTATTGGTTAGGACATTTCAATGGAATTTCAATTTTTGCTGTTCTATGAAACTGGCATTTGTAAAATTTGTACTGCTTTTATGATAAAAACAATTTTTTTTTTAAAAATGTCCGCCATATTGGATCCGACATTTTGAATTTTTAAAAACAGACATCCGATTCGTCATCAGCGACCCCGAAAACCCCCGAGTGATAATTTTCAAGAAAATCCAAAATTAAAAAAAATATATCCGACATAATAGATCTTCCATTTTGAATTTTTAAAAACTGACATAGAAATCGTCATCAGCGACCCTAAAAATCCCTGAGTGACAAGTTTCAAGCGAATACAAAAGTAAAAAAAAATGTCTACCATATTGGATCCGCAATTTTTAATTTTTAAAAACTGACATCGGATTCACCATCAGCGACCCCGAAAACCCCCTAATGATAATTTTCAAGCGAATCAAAAATTAAAAAAAAATGTCCGTCATATTGAATCCGCCTTTTTGAATTTTGACAAACCATCATCATATTCGTAGTCAGGGACCCCGAAACCCGCCGAGTCATAAATTTTAGGTAATTTTGATCAATTTTTAAAAATCTGTTCGCCATATTGGATTCGCCATTTTGAATTTTGAAAAACCGACATCAGATTCGTAATCAGCGACCCAAAAAACCCCCGAGTCACAAATTTCAGGTAATTTTGATCAATCTTTAAAAATCCGTCCGCCATATTGGATCCGCCATTTTGAATTTTGAAAAACCGACATCAGATTCGTAATCAGCGACCCCAAGAACCTCTGAGTTATAAGTTTTAGACAATTTAAACAATTTTTTATTCTTGTCATTCTGGGCACATTTAGTGTTTTGCAGCTGGCAGTTAAGGGGTTAAGAGAAATTCGACCAGGTAAACGAGACACAGTGTTCGAGCTTTCTAACGCCCAAGGAGATTATCCCATTATTCCTGAGGACACAATAAGTGAAACTGAAATTCAAAAAGATTTGCTATTCTTAAAGACTTATTCGCAGCCTTGGGGAATTGTCAAAGAAAAATGGTCAAATACATGTGCGTACCGCATGAATGACTTGCGCAATTGTTCTAATTTTCCCTAAATTTTCTCTGATTTTCAGACACAATTTTAACAACTTCCCAGACTTTAAAGTTATAGAATTTCATAGAGAAATTTTATTATTCATGAAGATTAATAAATTTTAATAAGAATATCAAAAATTTTTGAACATACTTGAAATTCAACACAAAATTTTATTACCTTTAAAAATAATTGAATTTTTCCAATTATTTGGAACTTTTACAAAATTCAATTATTTCTTTTATAGTTTTTTACTAACATTCTGCTATATATCGATTATTTTTAGTATTTAAGTAATTAATATTTTAATATATAGTAAAAACTACAAGTAATTTCAAAAGAAATTAATTTAAATTAAAATTTCTCAAAACATTATAGTTCGAAATAATTGTTAATTCAAAATATTAAAAACGCAGATTTTTAAAAGCATTCAATTCTAATTTTTAATATTCAATTAGTATTTCAAAAAATTAACGCTACAAAGTTTCTAATTATGATTAATGAAATAAATAAAATAAAAATACAATAATTATTATTGTTGAAAATTGTGCCTGAAATTCAATTTTGATTAGAAAATTCTATGAGAATTTTATCATTTAAATACAAAAATTAATAATTTATTCAATAATTAAATGTTTCTTTAAATTGAATTCTCAAAAAACTTATGTCAACCATTTTATTTATTAGAAAAATTATGTGATTAGTGCCAAGAAATTTGTAAAAATTGTATTTTTGTTTTAGTGTTCTTAACTAAAATTCTATTACAAATTTATTATTTTTTAATAATTATTTAAATTTAAATTAAACTATTATTATTATTATTATTACTATTAAAGAAGAATTTGAATTATTATAATTTTTCAAAAATCTAAGTTCTTTAACATATCTAATTGAATTTATTGAAACTTGAAATTATATAAACTTTCAAATTCTAGCCTTTTTTAAGATCATTTATTTATTTATGAATATTATAAACGTACCTTTTTTAAATTCAATTAATACTTTATTAGTCAAACAAGAAAAACTTTATTTCTGAATTTTTTTATGAATTATAAAAATTTTATTTCTTTCAGTACTTTTAATACAAATATTTTCTTTTAATAAAAATATAACCTTTTTAACGTTAAAATCGTTATAAAAAATAAATTTAACTGTCTAATCTAAAATTTAAAATATTAATTATTTTCAGAGGTAATAAGTACTTAATTGGACTATCTAGATCGATCGTGGTCAAATATTGATTAAGAAAATCACTATTTACATAATAGCAGTCGTATCCATAGACACTTCAGTACATTTTGAGATCCAGCTCCAATGAAGCGATACAAGAAAACGTCGACGTTTATAGCTGATCCTCGTAGTTGGTCCTTGGCAAGTTACAAATTACAAGGACTATACCTGTAAGCCTGTGGATGAACATATTCATATTTCTTGTCCGCATCTGCAATAATTTTCATTAGTTTATTAATATTGAATATATGAAAGATTATACTATATTAAAAAAAGAGAAATAGATTTCATTACTTAATACTTTTTTTGAATTTTACTATTTTATTTGAATGTATTCATAAGGGGCCGTACACATAATACGTCACGCGGCTAGGGGGAGGGAGGGGGTCTGAGAATTGTGACTAAGTGTGACATGGGGGAGGGGGGGGGTGAACTCATGTGTTACGTCACGATCTTTTAAATTCAAAGATAATAAGAAATTATATGTGACAATGTCACTTTTTCTAAATAAAACAAGTTAAAAATGTTTTGAACTATTTAATATCTATTATGTATCTGTTTAAGGGGTAACATCACCCAGAGCCTATACAAAATATGGTCTATTTCAATTAATTATTTTAAGAAAACGGTCAAGTACAATGTTGCTGGGTTTACTCCAACGTTAAACACATGGGTTAAACTTAATTTAAAAATAAAACAAAAAAAAATTTTTCCAAAATGGCGCCTTTACACATCCAACAGTGAAAAAATTGTAAAAAAAACTGGCCGGAAGGATTTCTCCAACATTTTTTGACGGATTCAATTAAAATTTAGACTGTAGCTTTAAAACAACATTCTTTATCGAAGTACATAGGATTTTTTAGATCGGTTAATGCGTTTCCGTTTTATAACCATTTTTACCTTGATTTTTTAACAAAAAATAACATTTTTGTCATCGAAGTCATACTATTTTGCGAAAAATTGATATTTTTAAAATATCCTATGTACTTTTCTAGTAAATGTCATCCTCTTTCATAATTCGTTTGAATTTTTTGCCTAGGTGCTTATGGAACGTAGAATAGCTTCCGGCTGCAGAGGTTGTTTTAAAAAACGTGATCTACGTTGAACTGTTGTGAAGGCGCCATTTTGAAAACAAAAAATTTTTTTTTATTTTTAAATTAAGTTTAATTCATGAGTTTAACGTTGCAGAAAACCTAGCAACATTGTACTGAACCGTTTTCTTAAAATAATTAATTGAAATAGACCGTATTTTGTATAGGCTCTGGGTGATGTTACCCCTTAACATCTATTGGCATATTATTTATAATATGATAAATAATATCCCGTGTAGAAATATCCCTATTATGGCCATATTAGGGAATGAAACACACGGCCCGTCCTGGGCCAGATCGGGGCGACGATCAAATGTGGATTTCCTGATCAGGGCCATATCAGGCCGTGTGTTTCATTCCCTAATATGGAAGGCCCGATGAGTCCCTGATCCGGACCATAGCAAAATTTCTACACGGGATATTCTCTTAATTTGAATCAGTTAAAAATCATGGTTTTAACTGTCAATCAGCAGTGACTGACTTTTTGCTTCTGAATCAGTTAAAAATAACTGAAAAATTATCCACAAAACACCGAAATTTTTTTAAATATTGTATATTAAAGATTTGCTTGCATAAGTTAAAAAATTTACTTGCAAAGTTTATTTTAAAATTGTGTAAAGATTTAAATTTCTCACTCCAATATAAATGTCTATCGTCAAATTTTCTTAAAAATATAGCTTGAAACTTTCCTGAACATTTGAATTGCATTTTCGACTATACTTTCGTGAAAATCTTCCTGAAAATTTAACTTAAATTTTCGGAAAAGTTTCCCGCTAAACATTTATTGAAGTGGGATATTTAAATCTTTACACAATTTTAACTAAACTTTGCATTTAAATATTTCGAAGCTTGCGAGTAAATCTTTAGTAAATTTTTAGGAAAGTTTCGGTGCTATGTAGGTAGTTAAACGTGACTAATTGAATCAATCAAAAACAATTGTATTGAAACATCAGTTATTTTCAACTAATTGTCAGAAAAAAATATTACTATTTGAATTAGTGACTGATTTTTTGCTTCTAAATCCGATATTCTTAACTGATTCAATAATTTAGAGTGTAAGATATAATATACATATATATTGTCCAATGTATAAAATTTACAGTGAAATTTACGTGTGTGACGTGACGTAGGGGGGAGGGGGGGTTCAAGATTTGTGACGAAGTGTGACATAGGGGGAGGGAGGGGTTAAAAGTGGTCAAAAATCGCGTGACGTATTATGTGTACGGCCCCTAAGGGTGGTTTTCAATTTGGAAAAGTTTAAATTTCTTAGGCCGCTGTCAAAAATTTGAAAAAAATAAGTTAAGTACAAAAACAATCCATTTAA
Organism: Leptopilina syphax; assembly: GCA_032872505.1. Taxonomy (NCBI): domain Eukaryota; kingdom Metazoa; phylum Arthropoda; class Insecta; order Hymenoptera; family Figitidae; genus Leptopilina; species Leptopilina syphax. Next base: position 6,278,527 of record CM065471.1, on the reverse strand, counting down.
TAAATATTAACCTGTGCCGGCGTGACGAAGGGTTAAAGTTTAAATCGGATTTAACATGGTTTTTGTGCACTTCGTCGAACTTTGTATTATTTATATAGTTTTACTTATGTTTTTTGACCAAAAAGTATTTTGAGTGAGTTTGCTGTGTAAATTATTTCTTGAGAACACATGTTAAATTCCATTTTAACTTCAACCATCGCCAGCGCGGGTTAATATTTATTAAATGGACTGTTCTTGAACGTACCTTATTTTTTCGTATTTTAATTTGAATTCCGGGCGGTGAAATTAGAAATTTTAACTTTTCTAAATTAAAAACTGTCCTAGTATTCGTATTAAATTCTTAAGTTTTGAATATACTTTATTCAAAACATCTTTGTGTAATAAAGTTAAACGTTTGATAAAATAATTATCTTCATCATTCTGTAGATGTGAATTTTAAATTGCATAGTTAAAATTTTAATACTTTTGTCAACAATATTAATGCGCATATAATATTTACCCAAGCAGCACGGAATATACCCTGAAGATGAAGGGAATATTACATTTCATATTCGGAGTATTCCAGTGGAATGTTCCAGGGATCTTAAAGTAATATTAAAATGTCCGCCCCACAGGAATATTCCAAGATAACATTGAGGGAATGTTCCACGGTAATATCAAAGCAATATTCCAGGATGATGTTGAGGGAATGTTCCACCGTAATATTAATAGAATATTCCAGGGTCATGTTGAGGGAATGTTCCCAGGTAATATTAAATATGTTGAAAATGCCATTGAATCTCATTTTTACTAAAGAAAGAAGAAAAAAAGAAAAAAAAGTCAAATTTTTTCAAAGTATGAAATTTTGGAATGTTCCCAGGGAATATTCTTGGAACATTCCCTCAATATTCCCTCAACATGAACCTGGAATATTCCATTAATATTACGATGGAACATTCCGTCAACATCATCCTAGAATATTGCTTCGATATTACCGTGGAACATTCCCTCAATGTTATCTTGTAATATTCCTGTGGGGCGGACATTTTAATATTACTTTAAGATCCCTGGAACATTCCACTGGAATACTCCGAATATGAAATGTAATATTCCCTTCATCTTCAGGTTATATTCCGTGCTGCTTGGGTACTAAGAAATTTTTTATTATTTAAAATTTTTATTTGCAGATTTTAAATTTTGTATTGTTTTTCATATTGTGTAATGTATGTAGATGAAATTTAAAGTGAATGAAGTGTAATAATGTAATGCAATGTAATAAATTGAGGTTCCGGATTTAAAAAAGGGCACTTTTATCATTTTAAATCAATGCTGAAAGTGCCCTTTTAAGATATTATTGTAAAGTGATGAACTGAACTAAAAAAAATTGAAGTTTTCTGAAAACCATCACGTATTGATTTCAAATCCCTCAATTTCTTAGATTTTTTTGTAATATCATAATTTTGTAGACTATTCCGCATATTTGATATTTTTTTCAACATTTACGGCTATCCATGAGTACTAAGGTGGATTGTCAATTATTAAATTAGGTCTTTTTCAATTCCTTTCTATACTTTGGTCAACGTTTATCTGGCGATATTAGTGGGTATTCAAAAATTGTTATTTATGTGTAATTATTGTAAATTCAAAAGTCTGGACAAAAAAGGATAAGAATTATTTACAGTCCGGGACACCCTAAAGATTAAAAATCAAGAGGTTATAAATTTTTCCACGCCTCCATTTTTAAAATACGGATTACTTTTGCAAACGACAATAAAAAAAAAATAAAAAATAAAAATAAAAAAAAATTAAGATTTTGCTCAAAAAAATTTCCGAAAAATTACTTTCAACATTTTCAAATCCTTTTGTTTATAATTCAATGTTAAGAAATTTCATCGATTATTCAGGTATTCGGAAATTCTTCAATCAAATATATATTAGAAAATAAAAACTTGAAAAAACTTCAAAAAAAGGTCAATTCAACTTTTACAAAAAAAATTAAATCTACACAATTTTAAATTAAAAGTATGAAAAATTGAAACATTCAAAGACTATAATTTGAGACCTGCTTTTCAAAAGTCAATTATCAAATAAAACGAACCGATTTTTGGGAAATTATAAATTGAATATTAATTATCAAAAATTATTGCAGGGGGTTGTAGGGGGTCGAGGGTGGAAAGGATTTGATTTTGGTAGTCTTTTTGGTATCAGCGACCCAAAAAACATAGGAATAGACACCCTACTCCACTTTTTTTAAAACTGAAATTCCAACCCCCGGGAGCAGGTGTAAGGGGGTGGTAGCGGGAAAATGGCCGATGAGAAAAATTTTTCATGGTCATATTCGGTTTCAGCGACCCCAAAAACATGGGGATAGGGGGGTGTGACCTCTGGGTTTTGAATTTTTTATTTTTTTGTGTGCCTGTGTAACAATAGATACGCACTGAAATTTTCAGATATTTAATTGCAATTTAATATTAACAAGATGATTTAGGGTTACATTTATTGTTCTGTCAGTGGCAATTGTTTTGAACACAATTTTGAATAAGCATTTTATTGCACGGAAAATCGAATAAGAATTGTCTTGCACTAAAAACTGAATAAGAATGATCTTGCATTTGTTTTTCAATAAGCATTATATGAACGGGACGCGTCAATGTTTAAAAAATCTGCTCCCAAAAGCGAGTTTGTTGGTTAAAGTGCAGGTAATTTTGTAATACTGAAGTTGGCTATCTCAAAAGTCTTGCAAAAATCTACTTGCATTTTAACCAACAAATTCGTTTTTTCAGTAGATTTTTTAAACTACATTTAAAATGAAAATTAGCTCTTTCTCCATCACCAAAATTTAATAGAATGGAAAAGAAGTTGAAACTTAAATATTAAGACAAAAATTGGATTTTTTAGTCTTGCATCTGAGAAGAAATAAGTATAATTAAAATCACAGAAAATCATGAAACACTCAATATTAAAGGTAAAATTTTTCCTATTTCTATATTATAAAATTAAAATGTTATCACATATTATGAAAGTACATTGAAAATGCTTTACATTAAAAAGTAATGCATTTTTTAATATTTATAAACTTTTTAGAAAAATGTAATTAAAATGTCGTGATTTTTGACATTTCATAGGTAAATAAAATCAATTTTTATCTATTATTTTGGGTATGCTTAGATAATAATCTATTTGTACAAGTAAATTAGCTCATTTTTAACAAATATCAATCAAGAAATTTGTATTATCTAAATTATTTCCATGCTTTTTTATTAAACTTACACAACTGTCAATCTAACCTTCTTTTAAATAGGCCACAATGACTTTAGATGAAGTATAATGGACTGACCCTTTAATTTTAGAGAAATATTTACAATATTTATAAAAATAATTGAAATTTTGACAATAACTTTTTTTAAACTTTTGACCCTGGTTGAATTTTTGCTAAGAATTTTATTACTTTTGAAAGTAATTGAATTTCTTTGATGAATTTTAATAAAAATTTTAAGAATATTTATACATTTTTCGAGAAATTCCATTAAAATTGAATTAAAAATAATTGAAATTTTGCAATAATTTTTATTATTGTTGAAAATAATTGTAAATCTATAAATATTTTTTATTATTTATGAAAAGAATTGAATTAGTGCGAAGATTAATTAGGGTCAATTGGGGTAAATGTAAACGGAATATCTGTTTCACCAAAAATATTAGTTTTTTTGTTAAAAGGTAAAACGGACGGATTTCTTTTGCATGAACTTGTTGCTAGTGTTCCCTAGAAAAATTTTATGAGGTTCAAAAAAATATTGATGCACCCGAATCGCCTACCCTTGCGGATGGGTGAACTACGAAATTACGACGAATTCGTCGTCACTTCGTCGTCACTTCGTATTTCGTTATAATATTTTACAAATTAGATGAAAACAGTTTAAAAAAACTATTGAAATGAATAAATGAATATCTTAGGATGAAATTAATCTATTTTTTAGGATAAATTAAAGTTAAATTATTGAGAAATTAATGTTTAAAGTAGGAAATGTCAGTTTTAGTGTAGGATGTATGTGTGTGTAAGATCGATATTAGAATAAACTGTTGATATGTCGCCGCGCGTTTTGCGCGACAGATGGCGTAAGTGACATTTGTCCATGGCTTTAAATTACATGGTTTATTACAGAAAAATAAAAAAAGGAAACATAATAAGAAAGATTATTAAGATTGAAAATTTTTATACAATAATAGAAATAAAAATTGCAGAATATTTTTTAGGAAGTTAATTTTATTTATTTTAAGGTTTTATTTAAAAAAATTAAGTGTTAGACTTTAAATAGTGGAAAAAAGTTCATTAAAAAAACTAAAAATGTTAGAAAAAGCTCTTATAATTAATAAATTAACTATTCTATAGTCGATTTATTCATTATTTAAGTTGAATTAAATCGTAAATTGTGCAATTATTAATGATAAATATGCGAACTGTGAGACCTGTCAATGTATTGGTAACATGCGTGATACTTGTAGCAGACTACGATTGACTACAATCATATTCTGAACGGCGGAACGAAAGAAACTGATTTGGATAAACGCGCGAAGTTTCAAAATGATGTGTAAATATAGTAAACATTGAAAAAAATTGCTTTCTTTGATTTAAGAGATATTACTAATAAATCATATCTTTTACTTTTAAAAAATGTTTTTTAAACAAATGTGATCAAAAATTAGAAATTTAGCAAAACTTTTTGGATTATTAAAATAAATTAATTTATTTAAATAAATATTATTCATAGCTAAAAATCAGTATTTTACTTAGAAAAATAAATTTAAATAAAAATTTCTTAAACAATTTCATGTAAAAAATAAATAACATGAACAATTAATTTTGATTGAAAATTAATTATTAGGTATTATATTCAGTAGAATATAAAAAATAACTCCTCCTACTTTAAGAAAGCAATTTTTTTATTCGTTGGTTCAACAGTACAAAAAGGGAGTGAATATTTAATTTTTAAAAAGTTACAATTAGTCTTAACTCATTAAGAAAAAAAGCTTCTGGCCAATAAAAATAAGCACCTCCTATTTTCAAACTGCAATTTTTTATTTGTTGGTTGAGTTAAAGAAAATGGAGAAAGTAATTAATATTTGAAAAATAACATACACATATTACCAACCCCCAAAGAAAAAATAAACGATTTAGACCAATAAAAATAGTAAACAAACTCCTCCCATTTTTAAAATCAATTTTTCTATTTGTTGGTTGAGTTAAACAAAATGGAGAAAAAATTAATATTTGAAAAATAAATCATATAATTCCAACCCCCCAAAAAAATGGATGATTTAGACCAATTAAAATAAAATTTAAACTCCTCCTTCTTATAGAAAAATATTTTTTATTTGTTGGTTCAATAGAACAAAATGGAGAAAATATTAAACTTTAAAAAAGATAAAATTTAGTCCCAACCCCCAAAAGATAAAATGGATGTTTAAGACCAATTAAATTAAAATTTAAACTCCTCCCTTTTAATAAAAACTATTTTTCATTCGTGGGTTTAAAAGAACGAAATGGAGAAAATATTAAAATTTAAAAAATATAAGTCTCAACCCCTCAAGAAAAAAAACTGCTATTAGCCAATAAAAAAATCAAACTCCTCCTAAATTTTTATTTCGTTCTTTTGAACCCACGAATAAAAAATAGTTTTTATTAAAAGGGAGGAGTTTAAATTTTAATTTAATTGGTCCTTAACATCCATTTTATCTTTTGGGGGTTGGGAATAAATTATATATTTTTTAACGTTTAATATTTTCTCTATTTTGTTCTATTGAACCAACAAATAGAAAAAAGGTTTCTTTAAGAAGGAGGAGTTTAAATTTTATTTTAATTGGTCTAAATCATCCATTTTTCTTTTTGGGGGTTGGAATTATATGTTTTATTTCTTAAATAATAAATTTTTCTCCATTTTGTTTAATTGAACCAATGAATATAAATTTAGGAGGAGTTTGATTTTCTTATTGGCTAATAGCAGTTTTTTTTCTTGAGGGGTTGAGACTTATATTTTTTAAATTTTAATATTTTCTCCATTTCGTTCTTTTAAACCCACGAATGAAAAATAGTTTTTATTAAAAGGGAGGAGTTTAAATTTTAATTTAATTGGTCTTAAACATCCATTTTCTCTTTTGGGGGGTGGGACTAAATTTTATATTTTTTAAATATTAATATTTTCTCCATTTTGTTCTATTGAACCAGCAAATAGAAAAAAGGTTTCTTTAAGAAGGAGGAGTTTAAATTTTATTTTAATTGGTCTAGAACATCCATTTTTCTTTTGGGGGTTGGAATAGTATGTTTTAAATTTAAATATTTAATTTTTTCTCCATTTTGTTTAGCTCAACCAACAAATAGAAAAAAAGCTTTGATTAAGAAGGAGGAGTTTAAATTTTATTTTACTTGTTCTAGAACATCCATTTTTTCTTTTGGGGGTTGGAATTATATGTTTTATTTCTTAAAAAATAAATTTTTCTCCTTTTTGTTTAACTGAACCAATGAATAAAAATTTAGGAGGAGTTTGATTTTTTTATTGGCTAATAGCAGTTTTTTTCGTGAGGGGTTGAGACTTATATTTTTTAAAGTTTAATATCTTCTCCATTTCGTTCTTTTGAACCCACGAATGAAAAATAGTTTTTATTAAAAGGGAGGAGTTTAAATTTTAATTTAATTGGTCTTAAACATCCATTTTATCTTTTGGGGGTTGGGACTAAATTTTATCTTTTTTAAAGTTTAATATTTTCTCCATTTTGTTCTATTGAACCAACAAATAAAAAATATTTTTCTATAAGAAGGAAGAGTTTAAATTTTATTTTAATTGGTCTAAATCATCCATTTTTTGGGGGGTTGGAATTATATGATTTATTTTTCAAATATTAATTTTTTCTCCATTTTGTTTAACTCAACCAACAAATAGAAAAATTGATTTTAAAAATGGGAGGAGTTTGTTTACTATTTTTATTGGTCTAAATCGTCCATTTTTTCTTTGGGGGTTGGTAATATGTGTACGTTATTTTTCAAATATTAATTACTTTCTCCATTTTCTTTAACTCAACCAACAAATAAAAAATTGCAGTTTGAAAATAGGAGGTGCTTATTTTTATTGGCCAGAAGCTTTTTTTTCTTAATGAGTTAAAACTAATTGTAACTTTTTAAAAATTAAATATTCACTCCCTTTTTGTACTGTTGAACCAACGAATAAAAAAATTGCTTTCTTAAAGTAGGAGGAGTTATTTTTTATATTCTACTGAATATAATACCTAATAATTAATTTTCAATCAAAATTAATTGTTCATGTTATTTATTTTTTACATGAAATTGTTTAAGAAATTTTTATTTAAATTTATTTTTCTAAGTAAAATATTGATTTTTAGCTATGAATAATATTTATTTAAATAAATTAATTTATTTTAATAATCCAAAAAGTTTTGCTAAATTTCTAATTTTTGATCACATTGTTTAAAAAACATTTTTTAAAAGTAAAAGATATGATTTATTAGTAATATCTCTTAAATCAAAGAAAGCAATTTTTTTCAATGTTTACTATATTTACACATCATTTTGAAACTTCGCGCGTTTATCCAAATCAGTTTCTTTCGTTCCGCCGTTCAGAATATGATTGTAGTCAATCGTAGTCTGCTACAAGTATCACGCATGTTACCAATACATTGACAGGTCTCACAGTCAGTAGCGTAACAAGAGAGGCCGGGGCCCTGGGGCGAGTAAAGCCTCGGGGCCCACTAGTAGAAATGAAATTTGATTAACAGTGGGAAATACCTACCAAATACCTTACAGCAGTAATAAAATTACTCCTGATTCTTTTTCAAAACATTTATTAAGTTTTTCTAGTCGTAAGAAATATTTATGGAAGAATGTTGAGACTAGATAACAAGCTTAAAGTATATTTACTCAAAGTCATAAATAAAAATTTTAGTATAATTTATTATAACAATTTGACAATAGAATGATTACAATATATATTAAAGTAAAAATTTTATCTTTAGAATTTATTTAAACAAAATTTTTAGTTTCAAATATGTTCATATTAAATATCAATAATAATTTATTAATTTAATAAAATGAAAAATAATAATAAATAAATAAAATAATTTAAAAAATTAATAATAATTTAAGTTTTATAATTAAATCGTCATAATCGCGGGGCCCCCAAAGTCGCGGGGCCCAGGGATTTCGCCCGGTTTGCCCTATGGTAGTTCCGCCACTGCTCACAGTTCGCATATTTATCATTAATAATTGCACAATTTACGATTTAATTCAACTTAAATAATGAATAAATCGACTATAGAATAGTTAATTTATTAATTATAAGAGCTTTTTCTAACATTTTTAGTTTTTTTAATGAACTTTTTTCCACTATTTAAAGTCTAACACTTAATTTTTTTAAATAAAACCTTAAAATAAATAAAATTAACTTCCTAAAAAATATTCTGCAATTTTTATTTCTATTATTGTATAAAAATTTTCAATCTTAATAATCTTTCTTATTATGTTTCCTTTTTTTATTTTTCTGTAATAAACCATGTAATTTAAAGCCATGGACAAATGTCACTTACGCCATCTGTCGCGCAAAACGCGCGGCGACATATCAACAGTTTATTCTAATATCGATCTTACACACACATACATCCTACACTAAAACTGACATTTCCTACTTTAAACATTAATTTCTCAATAATTTAACTTTAATTTATCCTAAAAAATAGATTAATTTCATCCTAAGATATTCATTTATTCATTTCAATAGTTTTTTTAAACTGTTTTCATCTAATTTGTAAAATATTATAACGAAATACGAAGTGACGACGAAGTGACGACGAATTCGTCGTAATTTCGTAGTTCACCCATCCGCAAGGGTAAAACTGACTGTTTGCATCTACCCCGAGATTTTTAAATTTTCCTAAAATTCGGGGTAAATGTAAACGCACGGAAAAAAATTAATCTCTAAATTAGTGATTAAATCTGAGATTTAGGCATAAACTATCACTGGAATCGGACGTAAGATGTAAGCAGATCACTAAAACTGAAATTTGGTATTATATCTAATTCGAATATTAGTATTGTGAAGAACACGTATTTCTTATGCCTAAAAATGATATTAGGAATCTCAAATTTTATGACATGGAACATATGTTCTAAACTATCAACTTACTTGAATAAATTCAAATCTAATATATTATTTGAATAAACAATATTAAACATTTTAGTCGTATATTTATATAATTCGTATTTTTGTAATAACTCGATGTAATAAGAAGTTATAATTTATCACAATTTAGAGTGAGAATTATTGACAAAATATTTATATTGTTTTCCCTGTATGAACTATACATTGACAAGTATAAAAAAGTAGTTGGATATTTTTAAAACACAATACGAATTTTATATTTTTATTTCATTTTTTTGTTTTAACGGCGTTGGAAGGTCTGTAAAATTTGTAGGTTACAATTATCGCCCGACAAAATACGGCACTGACTGATTTAAATGACGTGAAATAGGTAAATAAACATTTTTCAACCACTTTTTCTCTAAACACAGACACTTTTTACAAAAAAGGCCAACATACAACGGGTAAGAATCTTCTTAATAACCTAAATTCAAAAGATTGTTTAAATTCATGCAGAAACGCGGTTGTAAAATGTAAAATTGGAAAGTGATGTAAAGCTAAGAATATAACAGCGCCCTACTGAAAATTCCTGTGTAGTATCCATGGTCGGATCCGACGTTGAATCACACCCTGGAACCAAAGATGTAAATTGCTTTCTTTTCGACGTGAATATCTACGCTGGTTCCGACCATGGATCCTACACTAGATTTGCCAATGGAATTTGGGACCGGAATCAACTACGGACCCGGCGCTGGATCTTGATTTCAAATTTATTTTAGCTTTTTTTTTATTTATTTATTATTTCTATTATTATTATTATTATTGAATTTGTTGTTATGATTTTGTGTTATGATACAAATATATGTTAATTTATAACATTATCAAATTTTGTAATTTGAAATTTTACTTAAATTAATTGCTACAAATATTAGAAATTTATAAAATATGAAAATTGATATTTTTTATTGAAGATATTTTTTTAGGAAAGTGAATAAAATTTTATATAATTGAAAATGAGGAGCAAGCGGCCAAAAGTTTGTGAGTTAATTTAAAAAAAAATCATTTTGCATTTTCCGAGAATAGTAATTACATAAAATTCCAAATTAATAGTTTTACAAGTAACCCTGTAAGTTTACAGGAAATTTGTTGTGCAAACTTGTTGTAAGAAGCCAAACTTATTCTTAACATTTCTAACAGATGAGCTTCCCAAAACCTTATCTTCAGCACATTTTAAGGATATTTTGCTGTGTGCAGCAAAAAATATGTGCAAACTTACACTGCAAATTTCTTGCAAAGTTAAATGTTAATTGTAAAATTATTAATTTGAAGATTAAATATTACTAGCAAAATTCTACGCGCGTGAATGATTTCAGGAATTATCACGGTAGCAATTTACCAGCTTGTCTTACCACAGAAAAAATACATACGGGAAAATGTTCATGATTAATAAAATGAAGAATATATTTCAGAACATGGATACAGAAAAATTTTTGGAAACCCTACAAAACCGTAGATTGAAAATTTTAAGTTTTCAATAAAAATTATAATAAATTTAAAGAAAGCTTTTTGAACTTTGAATAAAATAATATTGTTAAACTATATTTAACAATCGCAAAATTTTAAATTGTTTCTCAGTTTTCTCTTTCTTACTAATGAATATTAGTATTGTAATTTTTTGTAACTTCTCTAAAAAATTTTCCATATTCACCGTTTCAGAATTAATCCTCGATTTTCTTGTGACATAATTTTTCTGTGTTTCTTTTACAAATTGAAGTATATCGACTATAATATGAAGACATACCTCTATTCAACTGAAGTTATACATATAATTTTTTCAAGAACTCACTTAAACATTTTTTAAGCTCACGTAAATTTAATAAAATTTCTCAAATTCAAAAGATTTAAATTATAAATTTTAAAAATATTTTAATGTTCTCATCTCATAAGATTCTAACACATTCTAACATATTCATGTATGAGAAAATAATTGTAATTGACGGAAAACGAATTTTTAGAAGAATTTATACTGAAAAAATTCAAAGTACCCTATTCTGTGTAACCGGTTAATTTACCAAAAATAATAAAGTTATAAAAATAAATAAAGTGATTATAATCAATAAATTTGTTTTTAAAATAAAAGTGACAAATAAAATTCAGTTTATAAGACCACTTTTGACAAAAATGTATGTAGGTACCTATATCATAGATAAACATGGGTACCTGGTTTTGCACCATTTTCTCCTAATTTTATATTGATACACCTAATAATAATTATTTATGATACAAGTGCGTAAAGTGAGTGATTATACGAGTTCATACAACATTTTTTGCAACACTCACCTCCCCCCTCACCGAATTTTGCAAAAATATTGATAATATTTGGGCAACATTTATATACAAGTGCAGTAACTATGGGGGAATTGTAGTGTTCATTTATATTTATATAATATATATTTTATTTTTTATATATAGGAACATATAAATAAATGAAACATAAAACATAAAAAACATATACATATACTATGTATACATGCATAATCATTAAAACATATAAAACAGTGTATAAAGTAAATTTCGGTGCGTAAAGTGAATCACTTTATACACCGTTTTAAAAAGAGGTTCTTTACACATACTTTTCGGTGTGTAAAATTTAACTTTAGAGGTTAGTGTTGCAATAAAATATTTAAAGAGATGATTTGATAACTAATTAATTGTGAAACTAAGTTTTTTCCGTGGTAAAGTCATTTTATTTTTATTTATTTTTTTTATTTGTCAAAAAATTTTTCTATTGATATAAGAATTTAAACCTTTTATCAATGCAAAGTTTTATAAATGTTATTACATTTATAATTATGAGTATACAAAATGTTATAGTGAACTTTATTTCAATAGAGGCACATCTTCATGTTCATCGATTTAATTCAATTCGGAAAAGAAATTTTTATGTAAACAATAATTAATTTATCGGGTGGTTATAAAAAATACTGGAACTTTGCCCAATCATTATCAAAAGCTACTCTATAGCGCAAAAAAAATTATTAGTAAAATTTTTTATTTCCTTAAATTCTCAATATCTAAGGATGCATGAGTCGCCTTGAATTCAACTCAATATTATAATTCTTATTTCATAGTATTTTAAACTTTATAATTATTATTTACTCGAAAGGGTATATTAGGTATCTAAAATTTAATGTTAACATTATTACTGAATTTTTATGTCATTGAATATGTATTTCGTAGAATATTCTATGAATTAATGAAAATCTCTCTAACAATAGTTCATTCTATGCAATAGAAATTATAAAAAATTAAAACTTCATTAAATTAAAATTATGTAATATAGTAATTCACTTATTCAAATTTATCTTATTTGGAAAATATATAAAACAATCATTATTTCAAATAAATAAAAATAATTTATAAAAATTATGAGAAATAAATAAATCTATAAGTATTTTTAACAATTGTATTACTTTCAATTTCGAAAGTTAAAAATTATGCTAATTAATGAATTATGAAAATTAATTATTCTATTTAAAAGAAAATTATATTACATACAATATTAATATAATATATATAATAATATATTAATATATTATATATTTATAATATTCATAGAGTGAAATTCATTGTAATTCATATATATATAATACTTGGAAAATCTATGAAAATAAAATCCAATTAGAAATAAATTATTACAAATACCTATCTATTCTCAATATCGTAATAATGTTGTCATTAAAAATTATAGACACTAACCTTTCGAGTAATTGATGGTTATAAAGTTCTAAATTGTATTAAATAACAATTACAACCATTCTAACATTAAGATAAATAATTATCAAACAAAAAAATTGCTTCCAAAGCGTGGAAATTATAATTTAGTTTAAATGCCGGGATTTTTAGAAAATCCGTGAAAAAATCAAAATTACTACTTTCCTTGCCTTGGATCCTCTTGCGATTTTTTTAATGGCTTCTGTTATTAAAATAAATTTAATTACCAAGTGAAAAAACATGCCTCTACTCAACTCAAGTTTCAAATGTAATTTTTATACATACGTAATTTTCTCATGAAATCCCTCAAACATTTTTTAAGCTCATATAAATGTAATAAAATTCAAACTCAAAAAATTTAAATTATAATTTCTTCAAATATTTTAATTTTCATTCTTATGTTTCTAACAATGGTTGGGGTACAGTTTTTCTAAATCGTATTTTCTAAAAAAATTTTTTCTAATTAATCTTTTTTCGTAAAGATATTTAAAATTTTCTAAAAAAATGTTTTATAAATATATTAACTTTGGAAATTTTGGTGTAAAAATGATGCAAATTATTTTTTTTTCAAAGAAGAACAGAATTTTGTTAACAAATTGTTATAAGAAATAGTAATTTTATAAAATTTTTTCTTCATTTTCAAAAAGAAACATTTCAACATTTCAAAAGAGGCAAATAAAATTTAGTTCACCAATTGAATAGTATTGTTAAAAAAATTGTTCGATATTAGAATTTAAACTTTTTATCAATACCAAGTTTGATAATTTCATTAAAATAAGAATTTACAAAATGATAGTGATTTCTTGAAAAAATTACATCTATTTACCATTTTAAAAATCAGTTGAATAGAGGCACGTCTTGATCATTTTTCTTCAAATTGTAAAAAAATTTCTTTACGTCAGGTTATCACACATATGGGAATACTCATAACCACTCATAACCAAAATTATCTATCAAAACATTAATTATTATAGCAAAACAAAAGACAACACTTTCTGTTCACGGAATAGCAAATTATTATTATGTATTGTTTCTAATTTATATAAACAACATATATATATTAAACGTAAAAACAAATGTTGATCTCATCATAATAAAATAAAATAATAAAGTTACTCTTCTCAATAACGATACTTAATGATACAATATTTTTTTTAAATTTAGGTTGACGGGTCTTTTGGTTTCCTTTTGCAGTCGCACAGTTTGTCCGACATGTGTTTCCACATTTTTTTTATTCGTATTGCTCGGGCTGCTACATTTTCTTTATTTCCCTGGTTTCTTTTAATTTTATAATACAATGCATCTGTAAAAAATGTCAATCAGTTATTTTTGTTCTACAATACATTGTGTTTATTTTTTGTTAAGGTATCGTATCCCCTGTAATCCAAGTCAAATGTTTATAGTAGCCTCGTATTACTATTTATAACATACTGAATTTTTCTTAAAGTATAAATATAAAAATATATACGAATATAAATCTGCAGTCCACTAGGTCAAGAATTGTGAAAAACGAGGGGAGGGGGTACACACTTTTTTCTAATTAAAAAAAAATTTCTAGTTTTTCGTAAAAAAATATGAATGAGGGACTACTGGAAATTGAATCCGAGTTCAACGGACACTAACGAAAGACCTCAACTGACAAGCTAAACAACAGACTATACAAAATCTTTCCTTTAATCTGAAACTCATAATTCAGTATTTAATCAAATAGGTACAGTTACAGCATATTCAAAAAATGCGGATTTAAAAAATAAATTTGCTAGAATTCTTAAAAATTTTGAAGACAATAATGAAGACTAAAACAAAAAGTTTAAATATTTTCAGCTTGTCAAGTTCCTCTTCCCAGTTCCTCAAAATTTATTCCATTTTTTTAAAAAATAATATTGGGGGTAAAAAAGTCAAGCTAAGGTGTTATGATAAAAAAATAAAAGAATTGAAAATACGAGATAAAATGGTAATTTGCTAAATTTATATATCAGTTTTGTTTTAAAATTGAATAATTACTAATATATTGAATATTTGTATTTTATATTTCAAAACAAGTACTTATTTCACCCATATTTTGCTTTGCTTAAATTTTCCTGCCACATAAAACAGGTAATTTTTTTTAACCAAAAAAATAATTTATTTTTATTTGCAGTTCAATGAGTAACAGAATATAAAAAATAATTTTACCTTTAACCAGTTTATACTTTTCAGGAGTCAAGAAAGCCATGGTGGAATTTGTACGACTTCTTTGCATGCACCTTTTTTTTAAGTATTTCTCGACCCCATAAATGCTCCGCCATGTCGCGGACAAACTGAGAATCAGTTTTTAAAATCATTAGTTCCCACGTGTCCTCATATATTTTAAAATCTACTCCTCCGTGGTTTCCAACGTACACCTATTTTAAAATGTAAAATAAATATTTTTGAACGTCCACAAAAAATTACAACTTTGGTACAATTGTACGCACATATGTGGACAAATTTTCTATAATAATTTATTCATTTACTCAAAAAATTGCATTCTAAATTTAAGAAAATTCTACTTAAATAGGTGCCAAGAATATTCCCTACTTAAATTAAGTATAAATATTCTTCCAATAAGAATAATATTCTTATAGTAAGAATATTTCACACTTAACTTAACCCTCGAAGCACACACCTATTTTTAGGGTTTCGTGGCCAAGGGCCAAAACCCTTATAGCGAGACTTCGGTGTCCGTCCGTAGTTCTTATGTCTTAAGTCTTAAGACAGCATAACAACCGTTGCCATGGCAACCGTTGCTATGTTAATGGTTGACATAACAACCGTTGTCATAGCAACTATTGCTGTGTTAATGGTTGCCATAACAACCGTTGCCATGGCAACCATTACTATGATAATAAAAAAAATTTCTAAATAAATTATTATTTATCTTTTTTTGTCATTTTAAGCCACGAAACCCTATGTAAAATTTCAAAAAAACGAGTTGAGCCCTTTTCGAAATTCACTATTTAATTATATTATTACAGATGTGTAAAAAGCTCGAAAGATTGAGCCGAGCCCAAGCCGGCTCGATATATCGAGTACTTGAGTGACTTCGAGTACTCGAGTAAATTAGAGGTGAAATCCAGTACTCAAAATATTCGAGTACTCATTTTTTACTTACTTTTTTAAATATTCGAATGGATTCGAGCTTTTAAATTGCTAAAAAACTACTAATAAGTAGAAAATTTCGAATTTATTGGAATTACTGAATCAATAAAGTAAATAAATCTTCAATTTCAAAGTGTATTTCTATTTCCTAATTATAATATATGCGAAAATTATATGAATTTTCTCTAAAACTCGAATTTACTCAAGAGCTCGAAAAGATTCGAGTACACGAATTAAATCGAGTACTCAAATTCACTCGATATTTTTAAAAATTCCAGTACTCGAAAGAATTCGAGGTTTTTACACGGCTCGGCTCGAAAAATGAAAAGCTCGATCGAGATTCGAGCTTTTTGCACACCTCAATATATAATGAATTATTTATTTGAATATTCTTTCTTAATAATTAAAATATTTCAGGATTATGTGTAAAATTTTTAGTCATAGTTAAACAATTTTAATTATTTAAATTAATAAAAACATAAAACTCCAGTTATCTTAAAAACCAGACGTATAATAAGGGGTCGTCCATATACCACGTGGACACTTTTGAGGGGAGGGGGGGTTAAAAAAGGTTGAAAATGTCCACGATCCCATGTATTTTTGTGTCCACAAGGGGGGAGGGGGGTCAAAAATCTTTGAAAAACTGTCCACGTGGTATATGGACGACCCCTAAGAAGAAACTGACTACTTAACAAATATTATTAAAAATTTTACCTCTGAATTGTTTACTGTAAATCGTCGTGGAGAACCATCTCGCTTTTCTGGTAACCCACCGTATTTACGACTAGTTCCAGGAGTTGTTTCATTATGCTCTTCTCTTTCACTCCGATTGCCGTTTTGATTTCCGTCACCTACTTGTTGGTTTCTATCTATCAGATTTCTATTTTGTTGTCTTTGAGTATGAGATAATTTTTTCTTTCCTAAATAAAAGAAAATAATTTTAAAGATAACAGTTGATATTGTCAATTCGATTAGTTTTCTTACATCTATACAACAAATTTCAGGTATAACTCACCGTCATTACCGCGACTAGTTCTAGGAGTTGCATACAGCTCATCTCCTTCACTCTGATCGCTGCTTTGGTTTCCGTCACGTAGTTGTGAGTCTCCATCTATCAGATTTCCATTTTGCTGTCTTCCATTAAGAGATAATTTTTTCTTTCCTAAATAAAAGAAAATAATTTTAAAGATAACAGTTGATATTTTAAATTCGATTAGTTTTCTCACATTTATACAACAAATTTCAGGTAAGGGACCATCCACATGTTTCGTCATACTTTTTGTGGGAGGGTGGTCAAACAAATCGTGACACCCTGCAGAGAAAATGGCGCTAATGTATGTTAAAGTGACATGGGGGAAGAGGAAGGGGGGGGGGTCAAAAATGACCATAAATAGTGTGACGTAATATGTGCATGGCCCCTAACCCAACGTCATTACCGCGACTAGTTCCGGGATTTGAATCATTTTGCTCATCTCCTTCACTTAGATCGCCACTTTGGTTTCCGTCACCTATTTGTGAGTCTCTATCTATCAAAGTTCCATTTTGTTGCCTTCGATTAAGAGATAATTTTTACATTCTCATCACATGAGAAGGTATTAGTTTTGGTCGAATTTTGACTTTTGCTAATTTTATGAAATCTTTACGTTTTGAGGTGCCCTGAGTCCGAAAAACATGTTCCGGCGAGTGCGTCTGTCTGTGTGTCTGTCTGTCTGTCCGCTGTCTGTCTGTCCGTCTGTAGACGGTAATATGTTGTTCCCACGATAACTTTTGAAAAACTTATCGGATCGTTTTTAAATTCAACACACTTAAACTTGGTGTAAAAATGAAGGCTAAGTTCGTTAACCAGACATTTTCGTTAAAAACTACAAAAAATACGGTAGTTTCAAAATTTTGAAAAATCAATTTTTTCAAATTTCAGAATTTTTAACTTTATTTTATTTTAGATTAGAAAAATACAAACAACTTTTCTTTATAACGTTTTTTCATAAAAACTCAATTTTCGAAGTTATAGTCTCTTAAATGGTCAAAAAAACTTAAAAAATCCTAAAATAACACTAAAAATCGAATTTTTTTAAAGGAATAAAAATCAGTCAATTGATTTTGACATATTCTCACCCTAAAATACTTGAAAAACATACTTGAACACAAAAAACTCGCAATTTCTAGAAAAATCACTCTCTATATATATTTTTTGTGCACTTTTTTGATAAAAAATCAATATTCCGACTTCATTATCTCCGACGTTCTTGCATATACGATTTTGCTACTAGAGACTTTTTTTCTCGGCTTTGCATCAGCTACAACTTTGCTGTTGACAACTTTTTGCCCAACGCAAAACTTTTCGAGTTATTTTTTAAAAACTGTCAAAAAACTAAATTTTTTACATTCTCATCACATGAGAAGGTATTAGTTTTGGTCGAATTTTGACTTTTGCTAATTTTATGAAATCTTTACGTTTTGAGGTGCCCTGAGTCCGAAAAACATGTTCCGGCGAGTGCGTCTGTCTGTGTGTCTGTCTGTCTGTCTGTCCGCTGTCTGTCTGTCCGTCTGTAGACGGTAATATGTTGTTCCCACGATAACTTTTAAAAAACTTATCGGATCGTTTTTAAATTCAAAACACTTAAACTTGGTGTAAAAATAAAGGCTAAGTTCGTTAACCAGACATTTTCGTTAAAAACTACAAAAAATACGGTAGTTTCAAAATTTTGAAAAATCAATTTTTTCAAATTTCAGAATTTTTAACTTTATTTTATTTTAGATTAGAAAAATACAAACAACTTTTTTCTATAACGTTTTTTCATAAAAACTCAATTTTCGAAGTTATAGTCTCTTAAATGGTCAAAAAAACTTAAAAAATCCTAAAATAACACTAAAAATCGAATTTTTTTAAAGGAATAAAAATTAGTCAATTGATTTTGACATATTCTCACCCTAAAATACTTGAAAAACATACTTGAACACAAAAAACTCGCAATTTCTAGAAAAATCACTCTCTATATATATTTTTTGTGCACTTTTTTGATAAAAAATCAATATTCCAACTTCATTATCTCCGACGTTCTTGCATATACGATTTTGCTACCAGAGACTTTTTTTCTCGGCTTTGCATCAGCTACAACTTTGCTGTTGACAACTTTTTGCCCAACGCAAAACTTTTCGAGTTATTTTTTAAAAACTGTCAAAAAACTAAATTTTTTACATTCTCATCACATGAGAAGGTATTAGTTTTGGTCGAATTTTGACTTTTGCTAATTTTATGAAATCTTTACGTTTTGAGGTGCCCTGAGTCCAAAAACATGTTCCGGCGAGTGCGTCTGTCTGTGTGTCTGTCTGTCTGTCCGTCTGTAGACGGTAATATGTTGTTCCCACGATAACTTTTGAAAAACTTATCGGATCGTTTTTAAATTCAACACACTTAAACTTGGTGTAAAAATGAAGGCTAAGTTCGTTAACCAGACATTTTCGTTAAAAACTACAAAAAATACGGTAGTTTCAAAATTTTGAAAAATCAATTTTTTCAAATTTCAGAATTTTTAACTTTATTTTATTTTAGATTAGAAAAATACAAACAACTTTTCTCTATAACGTTTTTTCATAAAAACTTTTTTTTTTTTTTTAAGTTTTTGGGCCCGTCTAGCTTTACTGTGTTAAAAAAATTTCATTGATTTTCTAATTTCTTAAAACTTTTATAAAAATCTGTAGTTTACAATAGAAAAAAAAACAGTTTTAACTGTTTTTTTTTAAATTGTCCGACATATTGGATCCGCCATTTTGAATTTCGAAAATCTAATATCAAACTCGTAATTAGCTACCCTGAAAACTCCCAAATAACGATTTTGAATCAAATCCACTTGACTAAATACATTTTTGTTTGTCTTTTTTACATAATGCAAATAAGAAAACATTTAAATCATTCGATTGGGTTCTGCTTATCCGTGTATAAAAACATCTTTGACGTGCGTGGCGAAGAATAATTATGTATAATTTTGGTTTTACTTCGAATTGTGCAATAAAATTTTAGGAGAGTATATTCTTGACACTATAAGAAATCCGAAAATAAAAAAAATCGATTTTTTTGACATTTTGAACTGGAATGTCCCCTTAATTAAAATAATTTTTGCAATTTTTTAAACCCCATTATATTTTTTAAAATTTTTAGGCAAAATTTAAAACTTATATAGATGTCATCCCTCAAGTTTCAACTTTAATTTAAGACATCATAAATGTCAGAGCATGGTTTTGGATAAATGCGTTGAAATAGTTAATTTTGTACGGTTTTTGACTGAAAATGATGAGGCTGAAGTCCGCAACGTTTAAAAAAATGAAAAATTAAAAAAATAAAAACTTTTCAACGCAAAAACGTTTTAATTGATAAAAAAATCAGGGTGGCGAGCGACCTGGAAAACCGGGAATAGACAAGGAATTTGAAAAATTTAGAGAAGTCAGGGAAAAGCTGTAGGAAGTGTAAATATTCTTAGTTATACACTTAAAAATGTCAATAAAGTCCAATGCACAATAGGACACAAATATATCTGCTTAAAAAGTGTTAATTTTAAACTTTATTTCATACGAAAATAATAATTGCTTTTATGACTAATGGATATGTATGGGGCATTCTCCGTGAAATTTTCACTCAAAATTTTTTTACATTCTCATCACATGAGAAGGTATTAGTTTTGGTCGAAAATTGACTTTCGCTAATTTCATGAAATCTCGACGTTTTGGGGTCCCCTGAACCCAAAAAACATGGTCCGGCGATGGTGTCTGTCTGTTCGTCTGTCTGTCCGTCTGTAGACGGTAATATGTTGTTCCCACGATAACTCTTGAAAAACTTATCCGATCGTTTTTAAATTTAACACACTTAAAGTTGGTGCAAAAATGAAGGCTAAGTTCGTTAACCAGCTATTTTCGTCAGAAACAATTTTTTTTTTTTAAGTTTTTGGGTCAGTCAGCTTAGGGAGCGTTCACAAATGATGTTACGTTTTTGGGGGCATGGGGGTCTTTACTATATACTCTACTGTATTTTTGCATGTGAAATTGCGTGACAGGGAAGGAGGGGTCTAAAATCCCGAAAAATTGCGTGACTTCATTTGTGAACGCTCCCTTAACTGTGTTTAAAAATTTGTTATTGATTTTGTGAAATGTTATAACTTTTATAAAAATCCGTTGTTATCAACAACTTGATAATAATAGTTTAGAAATATTTTAGCTGCTTCTGCAAATCATGTTTCTGCTAAGAGAGTTAGTATAATTAAAAATAACTTCACAATTTTAATCATCGAGACCAAAAATTAGAGTTGTGCAAAAAGCTTGAAGCTCGAAGCTTGATCGAGAATTTTATTTTTTGAGCCGAGCCGGGCCTAATCAGTTCGAGCTGAGCCGAGCTGTGTAAAAAGCTCGAATAGTTTCGAGTACTTGAATTCACTCTAGTGCTCAAATTTAATCAAGTCCTCGAATTTACATGAGTACTCGAATTGTTCGAGTACTTGAAGTCCCTCAAGTACTCGAAAATGTCAAGTACTTGATACATCGAGCCGGCTTGGCTCGGCTCGAGAAAATTTCGGCTTGGCTCGGATCGACATTTCGAGCTTTTTGCACATCTCTACCAAAAATATACATTTTAATCCACTTAATCTCGCAATCATCAGCAAAGAAGAACATGTGATGAGAATGTAATCCTTAAAGTCGTAGTAACTTTAAGAAAAAAATGTTTTATTAAACATATAACAGGAAATAATAACAAGAACACAAATAATGCACAACAGTTGCAGACCATCGCGAGCGAAGCGAGCCATTTGCGCGCAACATCACACGGAGCGCGAAGCGCGACGTGCGAAATAATCGCCGGAGCGCGAAGCGCGACGATCAATATTCGCGCGCCCCGAGGCGCGCTGAAACTTGCGAGCGAAGCAAGTCTCCGCGCGAAGCGCGGATGAGAATGTGTCCGCGCTTGCGCGGACATATTTTTTCTTTCCTAAATAAAGGAAAATAATTTTAAAGATAAGTTGATATTGTCAATTCGATTAGTTTTCTCACATTTATATAACAAATTTCAGGTAAGGGGCCATCCACATGTTTCGTCATACTTTTTGGGGGAGGGGAGTCAAACAAATTGTGACACCCTGCAGAGAAAATGGCGCTAATGTATGTTAAAGAGTGTGACATGAGGGAAGAGAAGGGGGGGTCAAAAATGGCCATAAATAGTGTGACGTAATATGTGCATGGCCCCTAACCCAACGTCATTACCGCGACTAGCTCCAGGAGTTGCATCATTTTGCTCATCTCCTTCACGTAGATCGCCGCTTTGGACTCCGTCACCTAGTTGTGAGTCTCTATCTATCAAAGATCCATTTTGTTGCCTTCGATTAAGAGATAATTTTTTCTTTCCTAAATAAAGGAAAATAATTTTAAAGATAAGTTGATATTGTCAATTCGATTAGTTTTTTATAATAATATAACATTTATATAACAAATTTCAGGTAAGGGGCCATCCACATGTTTCGTCATACTTTTTGGGGGAGGGGAGTCAAACAATTTGTGACACCCTGCAGAGAAAATGGCGCTAATGTATGTTAAAGAGTCTGACATGAGGGAAGAGAAGGGGGGGTCAAAAATGGCCATAAATAGTGTGACGTAATATGTGCATGGCCCCTAACCCAACGTCATTACCGCGACTAGCTCCAGGAGTTGCATCATTTTGCTCATCTCCTTCACGTAGATCGCCGCTTTGGACTCCGTCACCTAGTTGTGAGTCTCTATCTATCAAAGATCCATTTTGTTGCCTTCGATTAAGAGATAATTTTTTCTTTCCTAAATAAAGGAAAATAATTTTAAAGATAAGTTGATATTGTCAATTCGATTAGTTTTTTATAATAATATAACATTTATATAACAAATTTCAGGTAAGGGGCCATCCACATGTTTCGTCATACTTTTTGGGGGAGGGGAGTCAAACAATTTGTGACACCCTGCAGAGAAAATGGCGCTAATGTATGTTAAAGAGTGTGATATGAGGGAAGAGAAGGGGGGGTCAAAAATGGCCATAAATAGTGTGACGTAATATGTGCATGGCCCCTAACCCAACGTCATTACCGCGACTAGTTCCGGGATTTGAATCATTTTGCTCATCTCCTTCACTTAGATCGCCGCTTTGGTTTCCGTCACCTATTTGTGAGTCTCCATCTATCAAAGTTCCATTTTGTTGCCTTCGATTAAGAGATAATTTTTTCTTTCCTAAATAAAAGAAAATAATTTTAAAGTTAACAGTTGATATTGTCAATTCGATTAGTTTTCTCACATTTATATAACAAATTTCAGGTAAGGGACCATCCACATGTTTCGTCATACTTTTTGTGGGAGGGTGGTCAAACAAATCGTGACACCCTGCAGAGAAAATGGCGCTAATGTATGTTAAAGTGACATGGGGGAAGAGGAAGGGGGGGGGGGTCAAAAATGACCATAAATAGTGTGACGTAATATGTGCATGGCCCCTAACCCAACGTCATTACCGCGACTAGTTCCGGGATTTGAATCATTTTGCTCATCTCCTTCACTTAGATCGCCACTTTGGTTTCCGTCACCTATTTGTGAGTCTCTATCTATCAAAGTTCCATTTTGTTGTCTTCGATTAAGAGATAATTTTTTCTTTTCTAAATAAAAGAAAATTATTTTCAGGATTTTATAGATACAGAATAAATTCGAAAATATAAGGAACTTTTAAAAAAATTTCAATTTTAAAAACCATTATACTTTTCTGCAACAGTTAACATGCAATAGTTGACATTGTTGATTTGATTAGTTTTTTTATATTTATGGGTGATTCTTCGCGTGGCGCAGAACTTTATTTTTTCCATGTTGTTAAGGAAAAATAATAAATAATTTCCATATAATTTTTCAATTCCAAAGTGAAAAGATAATTTATATGTTTAGAAATAAAAACTGATTTAGATACATTTGTATTTGATACTACTCTCTAAATCTGAATCAGCGAAATTTCACTGATTCTCAGCGATAAGTATGCCACTATTTCAATGCGCTGTGAATTAGTGAAATTTCACTAAATAATCAGTGAAACTTCACTGATTAATTAGCGCATATACGCTAATTGAAATAGTGGCATACTTATCGCTGAGAATCAGTGAAATTTCGCTGATTCAGATTTAGAGAGTATAATTTTTTGTAAATAAGTGATTTTAAGGCAGAAAACGTTAAATTTTGACCTGTCCTGACAGGAAGCTTAAAGATAAAGTTAATATTTTTATTAATATGCAATCATAAACACAGTTAATATTGATATTTTAAAATCGTATGGTTTAGTAGATTTGAATAAACATTTTTTTTTAAATTATTGTGTATTTTTTTTGTTTATGCTTGATATCTATTTTTGGGTGCTATTCTTTGCAGTGAATTATTCAATTGAAAATCTTATGATTACTTAAAATTAATTTAGTTAAGGCAAAATTAATTTTTTTAAAAGTTCATCCATGAAAAAAATCAATTTTCTACTTGATTTATTAATTTTTTACTTATTTAACCTTTAAACTGTTATGTGTTGAAAAATCACGTTCAGTGCTACCCCCGGTCTGTTAGACCGCTATTCCCTTTTTTACGGATTTTTAGTAATTTATAATTTTCTAAAGACAACTATTGTAAATATTTTTTACTTTTTAACATAAAAAAAAGTCATTTCTATAATATTTTGATTCGATTTTTTTTATTTTTACGTATGTTACAATACAAAATTGAACGAATTTGGAAAAAAAACGTTTTTGTCGAAAAAGTTGTTACCTAACAGATTTTCATAAAGTATGAAGCTACTGAAAAGCTCAAGTTCTTATTATATTTTGAAGAAAAATTATAAGCAAGGAAAATTTTTGTAGCGGTCTGTCAGACCGGCATAGTAGTTTTAAATTTAATAATTTAATTAAATTAATTAATTAATTAATTTTATTTTATTTTATTTAATTTAGTAGTTTCAAATTTTAAAAGTGAATCACAAAATAGTCTCCACCGGAAATAAAAAATATTGAGGTCGATTAAAAGAGTTTCCACCGGCATGAGAATTTCCACCGACAATGTATCATCAAGAAACTAGTTCAAGTTTAGTGTTATAATACATAAAGAAAAATAACAAAACTTGTTATACACTATATCATAGTGAATTTACCGTAAATTACCTAATAAAAAATTTCCACACATTACCGTTAAAATATCCATAAATTACAGACTTTAAATTTTCTAGATCTAATTTGTGTTTTACATATTTTTATAAACTATCAACAAAACGTGTATAAATTATTGCATACATTTCCATAAATTATCATGAAAATTTCCATAATTGTCTGAAATAAAAAATTTTAATACTAATTTATGCTTTAATTTTTTTTGATCTTGTATTCACCGTTTAGGACCGAAACGTTAAATAAATTATATTGAACAAAATGAAATATTAAACATAATATCAAACAAAAATTTATGCTTTACATGTTATTTTTATGAATTATCGCAAAAATTCCTAAAAACTTCCATACATTACAGCAAAAATTTTTACAAATTGCTAAAATAAAAATTTTTAATTATAACTAACGTGGAACATATTTTTTATGAAGTATTGATAAAGTTTCTGTAAATAACAGCATAAATTTCTATTCATTTCCTTGAAAATTCCCATAAATTACATTAATTTTTAATTGAAATTCACGCTATAATATTTTTATAAATTACCGCAACAATTTTTATAAATAACTATAATTTTCATAAATTATTAGAAGAAAATACATACTGACGACAAAAATTGTCCAAACAGTGAATTTGTTAACTGTCATACTTGTTTACAGTAAATTTAATTAATTTTTCAGTAATAATTCTGCTAGGAAATCTTTTTGGATAAATAATTTTTGATTCCGAACAATTTATATTAAGATGTAAATATTTCCATGGAATTAACAAAATATCTCTTTCAATTTGTTTAAAAAAATTATAATCAATTTTTCCGGCCCGTCATTGACTTTCCTTTCTGAACCCTTTATCTTAAAAAAATATATTGGCATGTCATTATTAAACGATAAACAAATTTTTTCTTCATTCCTTAAAATAAATCCTGCGCTACCTGGAGAATCACCGTTATACAACAAATATCAAATCTTTACCTAGTTATCTCACTTACTCAATTTTTAAACATTTTCTGTCGATTTTGGATAAAAATAATATTTATAACTAATACTTCTTATACACTTAATCCCCTAAACCCATTATTTTAGTTTTAGCAAATAAAAAAATGCTATACGTAACTTTTAAAATGAGAAAAAACAAGTAGATTTTTAAATTATTTCAAATGAACCTATCCCTGGTAAAAATTTCGGACTAATTTCGGATTAAATACGGACAGATTAGTACGGATTAGTCCGAAAATTGTACGAAAAAGGTCCGAAAATGATCCGCGCTAGTCTGATATCAATCCGAACGAAAACCTGAATCCGAAAACACTCCGGAGTAATCCTGAATGTCTACGAATTCAGTCCGTAATTAGTCCGCAACAATCCGAATTTATGACCGGTGAAGAATTCTTCTAAAATAAGTACGGAATTATCCGATATCAATATGTAAAGAATACGGAATTAGTCCGCAACAATCCGAGTTTATTCTAGTTAAAAAAACTTAATCCGCAATTCAAACTCTGTAAGCAAGAAATCCGGTATTAGTCCGCAACAATTTGAAACTAAGTGTGGCAAAATCCTATTCCGAAAAAAGTACGAAACAATCCGAAATCTGTATGCTAAGAATCCGAAAATTGTATGCAACAATCCGGATTTAATCCAACTAAAAGGTATAATCTGAAACAAATACGAAATCAATATGTAAAGAATAAAGGCGCTTGTATACCTTCACGTTTTTGAGTATATTCAGAAACGTGCAGTGGTTTCTCTAATTTTGATTGGCTGTGCACACAGAGAATATAAAAAAATTTGGAAGTTTTGGAATTTCTCTATGGGAATAGCCAATCAAAATTAGAGAAACCTTTTCACGTTTGTGAATATACTCAAAAACGTGGAGGTATACTAGCGCCTTAAGAAATCAGTCCGCAATAATCCAAATTTAATCCAGTTAAAAGATTTAAACCGAAACAAGTATGGAACAATCCGAAATCTGTATGCAAAGAATTCGGTACTAGTCAGCGTCAATCCGAATAATATCAGATCAAAAGACCCCAGTTAGAAAATAAGTCTTATTATTATAAGAATTTGTAAATATGTACAATCCACAGACAGTTCAAAACAATCCATATTCAATCAAAATCAAAGACTTAATCCGGAATTATTTTTTCATAATATTGAATTGGTATATTAAAAACAATTTGTATTAAATGCAGATAAATTCAAACTATAATTTTAATTTCGTATGACAAAAACCTGACCAAAACCAGATTAATTCCGGATTTAAGGGGGTCACCCCGTGTGGCAGACGTTTTTTAAGAGTTTTTTTAGGATTTTCTTTTTAAGAACCATGAAAACTTAGGACTTCAAAATTTTTACCATATATTCAGTTCCATTTTAACAACAAATTAAAATGTTTGCAAGTAAAAATATTTTACTGATTCCGAATTATAAAACTGGAAAGTGATGATGATCATAAAAACACCGTCTAACGGCGTCCACGATGCTGACTAATTGACTAAACTAAAATCGAAAAATCAAAAGGCATCTTAATCTGTGAGGATTTAGCTATCGCCGGAACTAGGATTATTTGAAAATATTAAAAATTGAATTTTTTACGCGGCTTTGAAATTTTTTTAAAAAAAAAACGTAATTTTTTTGGTCTATTTTGTTGTATAAAAATGAAACAAGTTGACCTTTTTCAATTATCCTAGTTCGGGCGATAGCCACATATGTGCTGAACACGCCCTATAAATTTGTGCGATATTGGTCGAGCCGTTTTCGAGATATCATGGACGCCAGTTTGGAAAACACAGTTTTGAGAAAAACGCCTGTCAAAGTTTAAGTAATACATTATTCGCTTGGCAACTCCTTGTCTTCTCAGTGCTGTAACTTTCTTAGGATGTCAAAAATAAAAAATTCGGTTTACCCACATATTCTACACATATTGTAGATGTGATTTATGAAAAAAAAAATTTCGATTTTTTGAACCCATCACACGGGGTGACCCCCTTAATAATTTCACATTTGCAAGTTGCGTATTATCAGACTAACTTCGGACTAGATCGGACTAATTCCGGATTCACTGGTTATACACAAACCGCATTGAGTTTGAATTTATCCGGACAAATTCCGAGTGACAAAAACCTGACCATAGAAAAACAAAAAACAAAACCTGACTGTTTCGGATTAGTTGCGGATACACTGGTTAAACCAACCGGATTACTTCTGCATTTAATAGTTGCATTATGCAACCTTCATATGATCTGATTAACTACAGACTAAACCGGGCTAATTACGGATTCAATAGTGATAAAAACGGTATTGATTTCAAACTTAATTCATGGTGAAAAAACTCCACAATAAACCGCATTGTTGCGGACAAATTCCGGATTAGTCTGAAATCGGTCCCACCTTTTATTCAGGGTATTTACTTACGGTAAATAAAATATTTAATTCTGCAGTCAGTTTGTTTTTACAAATTTACTAGTAGGTATTATTAGTTATCTTGTTTCAATATTAAAATTAACACTGATGCGTTAGTTTTTTGTCTTTTTTCGTGGCACTTGATAAATTCTATTATGAATTTGAACTTGCATGCGAGCGTGGTATAGTGGTTAGTGTATTCGATTTCGGTGCGATATAATGTTAGATAGGTGTAGGTTCGAATCCCCAAGCGTTAGAAATTTTAAGTTAATGTAAATAAAATTGCGATAGGTAAATCGAAAAATATGATGAATGTAGCATAAAGTAATAATAATTAATATGTAAACTTGTATAATTATTTTTTTATTAACATTCACTAAATTGTCCGGACTAACTTTTGACTGTTTCGGACTAATTCCGGATTCACTAGTTAAAATTAACTGATTAATTTCGGACTTCATCGAACCAATTCCGGTTTCACTAGTTGTTCGCACAGACCGTATAGAATTCGGATTTTTCCGGATTATTTGCCGGTGACAAAAACCTGACCATAAACCGCATTGTTTCGGATAAATTTCGGATTAGTCCGAAATCTGTCCGGTTTTTTAACCAGGGATCTTACCAGACTTTGACATAATTCGGAGTTTTCTCCTCCCGTCTACATGAGTTAAGACCATTTCTTCGTGTGAATCATTAGATGATTCTTTGCTGGAAGAGTAATTACTATCGGATAAATCTTCAGAAGACTCACTTGAAACAATTTTTTTTCTTCTTCCTAAAAACTTTTTTTTTTTCTTGTAAATATCATCTTCTGTTTCATCATTATTATGTTCTTTTTTCACATTCTGCAAAAATTAATGTACTGAATTAATATATTAGGTACTTATATGTGACGAAAGACGAGAAAATGTACCCATCGCCGAAAAAGAGAATTTTACAGGGTGAGCGTTTAAAGCGACTAAATTTTCTAAAAATTATTAGATTTTCATGAAAATCATTATCTAAGGGTTTTTAATGTTGTTAATTACAAATCTATCCTCAGATTTTAAAAATTCAAAAGGGTTTGGTAAAATATGTAAATTTTATAGATCAATAAGAATTCAAGAAAACTTTTCAGTAATGTACTTATTTCATTTATAAAAATTGCACAACACCACAAAAACTTGGACTTTTTCCAAGACAAATCCTAAAACTCATAGATACTGTTTTGCATGAAAATCTAATAATTTTTTTAAAAACTATTCCGTCATATTGCATCCGCTATTTTAAATTTTTTAAATCTGATATCGGATTCGTAATCAGTGACCCCGAAAATAATTAGAACCCAAGTCCACAAAAAATTTAAGTTACTTATTAGATCAGACATTAGCAATAATGTCTACTAACAACTAGAATTTTCTTATAAAATACATATGTGTTTAAACAAAATTGATTGGTATTTACTTTTTTCAAGAAATATTATTCTCTAAAAAGAATACATATATGTGTTGGACACAAGTGGAAATCAAAAAAATTTTTAATTTAATATTTTATGTAGAAAGTTAAAAATTGTAAGTTATTTTTAACTCCCCACTTCTTAAGGAGGTTTTCTGGATGGTACTCGTAAAAAATCTATTTTCGATCAGTTTTCTTTATATTTTATGCAAATGTTTTTTGTGTACATTTTAAATGTGGTAAGAATTTCATAACCCTTCGCCATGTCAAAAAACGAAATATTGTGGTTGACATTTTTAATTTTTAACATAATCGCATGCAGAAGTTAAACTTTAATTAATAAAAATGAAGCATCGCAAAGGGTTTTCAATTTTTTATCACATTTGAATAAAACATACCAGAAGAAACATTTTCTAAAAATTTGAAGAAAATTGATCGACAATTGATTTCTTCAAGAGTAGCAGCCGGAGAACCATCTCAATAGATTATTGAAATTAACGAAATAAATAGAAACATTTGAAGTTTTTTAATTTGATAAAGATATTTTTGCATTAATTAAAAATAATATAATATGAAAAATTTGAAAATGTCAGGTAGTGAAATGATGAATTTTGTTATGATTTTTTCTCTCTTAGTTTATGACCGAATCTCACTGGAAGATAAAGTTTGGACACTGTATATTAGTTTGAGAAAAATAATTGATATAATTATGTGTTGTTCAGTGCATAAGGATGACATAACTCTTTTAAAAATTCTTATTTCCGAACATCTTACAATATTCAAGGAAGCATTTCCTTTGCTGAATATTAGACCAAAAAGCCATAATTTCATTCATTATTCTACAGTTATTGAACAATCTGGACCAATTATAAAACTTTCTTCAAGTAGATTTGAAGCAAGGCATAAAGATAAAAAAATGAAGCAAATGCGACAAGCAGTAGGACCAACATAAGTCACACTCTGTGCATTAAAGAACAATTAAGCATGTGTTATCGTTTGATTAAAAAAAGGACTTGTTTCTTGCGATGACAGTGGAGTTGAAGAATGTTATAACTACATTTTACTGTGTCCTAATTCGGTGGCTTTTCAAAATAGTGTTCCTCCTTCATTCGATGGTCCATGCTTACTCCTTTCCTGGGTAAAAGTAAATGGAATAACTTACAAACATAGAATTTGTATCACTATAAAATTTGAAGGAGAAGACGAGCTTCTCCCTCAATTTGGTTTCATTGAAAATGTTCTTCAGAATGAACATGGAAATATTTGTTTAGTTTATAAACGTTGTATAACATATGGCTTTAACAATTTATACCACGCTTATGAACTAGCATGGACTTCCAAATTTAAATGTATTCTTCTAAAAGATTTAGTTACTCCATTTCCTGTTATCCAGTTCCTGTTATCCATTGGTGATGGTTCTTTATATGCAATTGTTAAGCACAAAATTTAAATAATTTATACCGTATATGGGTGACTTCATTTAAAAGGGAATATTGCTGTCCCCCACTCCAAAAATTGACTTGTAGGCTTTTTTTGCCAATATGAAGTTTTTTCGCGGTAGTTAGTGATGTAATAAATTTATTCTCCAAGTTTTATACCAATTGACAAAATAGAAAACGAGATAACCCATTTGAAACAGGCAAAAATAGGCAGAAATGTCATTACTGTCCCTGTCCCTGGGCTAATTCTGTAAGTTTCAAACGTTCATACTGTTCTCACATGTTCACTGAAGCTTGAAAAAAAATTCTGATGGCTTTGTCTACTCTCTAGTCCGATAATTCGAAGTATTTTGACAAAATTTTTCAATTTTTGTACGCAAATAAAAATCCCGAACAGATGTCCCTCGCTTTTTAAATTTCATCTTAGAAAAAACATGCTTACCTTTGAAGTCTCTTTACAATTTTTTAATCTCACGTATTGGTTTCAGAGTTAAATTTTCTAAAATATTGATTTATAATTTCGAAAATAAAAAAAAATTGGCTCCCTTCGGTTTACTGTTATAATTTGACAGACAGGCAGAAAAATCGGCAGAATATTTCAACTTTTTTTGTCATTGCTGTCCCGTCTGCCTAAAATTCAGGAAATGATGAAAAATAGTTAGGAATAACGAATTTTCAGGTGGATTTGCAAGCATTCTCGAATACCATTGACAGAAATATTTTAAAACACATATTTAATGAATAAAATTTAATTTTTGGCAGAATGTCATTGCTGTCCCTGTCATTACTGTCCCCCATTTTTAGTATAATTATAGAGTTTGAGAGAAATTAATTGCGTAATAACTTCAGAATGTGAGAATATTTGAAG
Source organism: Leptopilina syphax (assembly GCA_032872505.1). Lineage (NCBI taxonomy): Eukaryota > Metazoa > Arthropoda > Insecta > Hymenoptera > Figitidae > Leptopilina > Leptopilina syphax. The sequence goes on along the minus strand of CM065471.1, from coordinate 6,246,192 downwards.
ACAACATTATTTGTACAGTATCAAAACCGACAAAGTTGAAAAAGAACAATTTGTTCTCTCTTAAAAATTACGATAAAGTTCTCAAAAACATGCGTCAAATTTAAATTTCTTTTCTGAAAGCAAAATATTTCTTAATTGTTTATGTCTGATATGTTATTTTTTAATTTAAATTAATGTTAATTACAATAAAATAAATTCTATAATACTCGTTTGCTTTAATTTAACATAGTTCATATCCAAATGTCATTACTGTCCCTCGGTTCAGTTGATGATTTTTGCCCTCGTGATGAAAAATTTTACTGGAAAAAAGGAAAAGTTTGTTTTGTTACGTCTAGTGGGAGGTTATTGAAGAGTTATCATGTAGTTTTGATTAGAAAAGTGTGGATTTTAATACTCTGGCAGAATTTTGAAAGCAGAATCTGAAGTTTTAGAGTCAATTTCTGTCTGCTTCTGTACTTTTCTACTGTTCTACTTGAATACACATAAAAAATCTGTGAAATTATTGTCTGCTCATATCTTTAAAATATGATGAATAATTATTTTGTAATATTCAAGATTATAGATTCTCAATAAAGGTTAATTTGTCAAGGTAAAAATAGGCAGAAAATTGACGGTTTTCTGCCAGAAAATCATTTTTTTACAAAGATATTGTCATGTTATGCTCAGTGAATATTATTTCCGTAATTTTAAATATATAAATAACCGGAAAATAATATTGACAACCCCTTAATTGAAAATTGTGATTCCAACATTCCACGGAGGCAGAATTCCCTTTTATTTGAAGTCACCCATATATACGTAATTATAACTGAATTAATTAATTATATTGTATATTATATTTTATTACATTAATTGTATTGTATTTAATTTAATACTATTAAATAAATTATTATGAAAAATAATTAATTTAACAACGTTTATTATTATATATTAAATTCCAACTTTTTTTAACTAGTTGTCTCAATTACTTCTACTTGCTATCACAGTAATATTGTATAGCTATCTCAAACATAAAAACTAATTTTAATAACAACACTATGTAGTTGCTCTAACAGCAAAGAAAAATTCTGACAACAGCATTCTGTAGTTGCTTCAAAAATATTAATTGATTCTGCCAACAACATTCTGTAGTAGCCTCAACCATACAGACAGATTCTGACAAAAACATTTTGTAGTTGTCTCAACCACACGCATTGATTCTGGCAACAAACCAGTGTGGTTGTCCCAACCACACAAGTAGATTCCGACAACTACATTGGTGCACAACATTCAATGTTGTTGGGACAAACACAAATATAGTTGTCCCGTATTTTACTATTTATTGTGGTCGTAGCAACCATATTTATGGATACCACAAACAAAGAGTTTTTTCCGTGTACCTTGATTTTTTCAAATTTTTTCATAAAGCGGTTCAGGAGATACAGATTTCTGAAAAATGACATTTTTTACGTAAATTTTTTCTTTAAATGCTTATAACTCGGTCAAAAACACAGGTTTACAAATTAAAATCTTTTTTTTGCCAATCGAACAAAACATTTTTTTTTCGAGTAGTAGGTGTTTTTTTGAGTAAGAAAATCATAGTTTCAATTTTTTTCCCTCGTGCAGTTTTTCTGTAGCTTCAAATTTTGCATTTTCGAGGTGCGACGCCACTTAAACTTACCTGTAGGAAAATTAGCTTGTCAAAATATAATAAATGAGGTATCATTGGAAAGGTTATTAAATTACGTTTCGGTCCATAGGTCACATAATAAAATTCAACAAAAATGGAGAGAGTTACAGTCGATTAAAGATGAAATTTCATGACAATTTTGATGATTTTTAGACATTTGAGTAACTTCTACTATTTTTTTCTACATCAAACAGGAAAGAATGTTTAGGTTTTAATTTTTTTATTGATATCATTTTTATTGATATCATTTTTTATATCATTACACAAATTTTAATCCCTTGTGGACCTCGACTGGATTAAAAACGACAATTCTACACTAAAATTAGTGAACGAAACTACATTCTTCATTTTTAGTATCCCTTAAACATTTGCAGCAAAAATTGAAGTAATAAAATTTAGTTAAGCTCTAAAGTAACTAAAATCACTAATCAAGGATTTCTGAAGTCGCTGATTACGAATCCGATGTCAGATTTCAAAAATCAAAAATGGCGGATCCAATAGGTGCGAATTTGATGGATTTTAAAAAACTTGTTCACCATTATGAATCCATCATCTTCAATTTTCAAAATCCGACATCGGATTCGTAATCAACGACCCCAAAAACCCCCGAGAAACGAATTTCAGACGAATTTAATCGATTTTTAAAAATCTGTCCGCCATATTGGATCCGCCATTTTGAAATTTGCAAAACTAACATTGCATTCGAAATCTACGACTTCAAAAATCCTTGATTAGTGATTTTAGTTACTTTAGAGCTTAACTAAATTTTATTACTTCAATTTTTGCTGCAAATGTTTAAGGGATACTAAAAATGAAGAATGTAGTTTCGTTCACTAATTTTAGTGTAGAATTGTCATTTTTAATCCAGTCGAGGTCCACAAGGGCTTAAAATTTGTGTAATGATATAGTCTATCAATAAAAAAATTAAAACCTAAACATTCTTTCCTGTTTGATGTAGAAAAAAATAGTAGAAGTTACTCAAATGTCTAAAAATCATCAAAATTGTTATGAAATTTCATCTTTAAGCGACTCATTTATTATATTTTGACAAGCTAATTTTTCTACAGATAAGTTTAAGTGGCGTCGCACCTCGAAAATGCATAATTTAAAGCTACAGAAAAACTGCACGAGGGAAAAAAATTGAAACTATGATTTTCTTACTCAAAAAACTATTCGAAAAAAACTGTTTTGTTCGATTGGCAATTTTACTGTAAACCAGTGAAATTGATCAAATTGGACGTTTTTATAATGAAAAGTTTTGTTTTCAAGCGTAGTTTTTAATAAAAATATTTTTAAAAAATATTAAAATAATTTACGATAAGATTTAAAAATTTTTAAAATAAAATTTCATTTTTAACAATGTATGTATCGATCAATTTTTTTCAAAATTTTTCGTAAGAAACTAGCACTAAATTAACAATTTTTAAGCCTTTTCCGATCATGGGCAAACGATGGGATCTATTTATTTTGAAACTTTTAATTTTTATATACGCAGTGGTGGCTAAATGACTAACTTGCCATTTGCGACCAAATCACAATTTTACACAGAAAGAAGGTTAAGTTTAGAGAGACTCAGTCTCAAAACACATTTGCTGTGAAAAATTTGTTTGATTTTGTCAAATGGCAAGTTAGTCATTTAGACACCACTGCATATATAAAAATTAAAAATTTCAAAATAAATAGATGCCACCTGTACAGGTGCATGCTAAGTTCTCCCATAAAACCCAGCTGCCCAGTGGGCAAAAAACGATCATTGTTTTAAAAGCGTTTTTAGAAAGTTTCATGACTGCCAAATAACGTCCCAAAACGTTATATGTTTCAAAAACGTTTTGAAAGCAGTGGAACGTTTTTGGAACATTATTTGGCAGACATGAAACGTTCTAAAAACGTTTTTGGAACGTTTTTAAAACAATGATGGTTTTTTGCCCACTGGGTGGTCAATAAAGTAACCATTATCGCCTTAGGGAGATAAAAGGTACTTTATTGACCTGTGATCAGTCAATAATGTACCCTATATCTCCCTAGGGCTAGAATGGTTACTTTATTGACTGCTGAGTTATAACCCACATAGCACAATAATTTTCTGCAAATTTGCGGCAAGTTTTCAAAGCCAAATTCGAAAACTTGCCTGGCAAATTTGCAGCAATCTTGCGGTAAATACCAAAATGTCCGTTTGGTGGCAAGTTTGCAGAGCAAATTTGCAGAAAATTTGCATGGCAAAGTAAATGTTAAATGCATGCACAGTAGTTTTCTGTGACATCTAGAGCTGCGCATTACATTTATGTCACCTTCCCTGTAAGGGAAGGCAACGTTTATCAAAATACATATATTTTGAATACAAAAAGATTTTTTTTAAATTTTTAGGTTTTTTGAAAGTTTGCTTTATAATTATCTGCAAGTTTGCCACGCAAGTTTTCTACAAATTTGCTACCAAACGGACATTTTGGTATTTATCGCAAGTTTGCTGCAAATTTGCCACGCAAGTTTTCGAATTTGGCTTTGAAAACTTGCCGCAAATTTGCAGAAAATTATTGTGCTATGTGGGAAAGGGGAACTTAGTACGCGCCTGTACAGGTAGATAAAGTGACCATAATACGCCTGAGTTGTATAAAAATTGTTAATTTAGTGCTAGTTTCTTGCAAAAAATGTTGAAAAAAATTGATCGATACATACATTGTTAAAAATGAAATTTTATTTTAAAAATTTTTTAATCTTATTGTAAATTATTTTAAAAATTTTTAAAAATATTTTTATTAAAAACTACGCGTGAAAAAATCCAAGTTTAATCTACACTGAGAGAAATTTCTGCATAAAATAGTATGAACTGTAGCCATGCTTTTTTCACATCTATATGACATACGCCATTGGTGACAACGCCATTGGTATGACTGCGGAGCGAATTCAGTATGTTTTCATAACAAAAACTCACGACAGAGGGCATGCGAATCGCGTTGAGTGTTTCAATACTATTTTATGCAGAAATTTCTCTCAGTGTAGTTTAAAAAACTTAATCCGCAAAATGCCCGGAGCAATCCGAACTTTGTGAGCTAGAAATCCGGTATTAGTCCGCAACAATTTGAAATTAAATGTGGCAAAATCCTATTCCGAAAGAAGTACGAAACAATCCGAAATAGGTATATGTGTATGCTAAGAATCCGGTAATAGACAGCCACCCGAATCATATTATATCCTTGGTAAAAATTTTGGACTAATCCGAATTAATTGTATGAAAATGATCCGCGTTAATCTAACATCAATCCGAGTGAAATTGTGTATCCAAAATCAGTCTTTAGTAATTTTAAATGTCTATGAATTAAGTCCGTAATTATTACGCATAACAATCTGAAATTATGTCCGTCAAAAAACTCATCTAAAATAAATACGAAATAATCCCAAATCAATAAGTAAAGAATACGAAATCAGTCCGCAATATTCCGAATTTAATCCAGTTAAAAGATTTAATCCGAAACAAGTATGGAACAATCCAAAACTTGTATGCAAAGAATCCGGTAATAGTCAGCGTCAATCCGAATAATATCCGGTCAAAACACCCCAGTCCGAAAATAAGTCTTATTATTATAAGAATTTGTAAATATATACAATCCACAGACAGTTCAATACAATCCATATTCAATCCAATTCAAAGACTTAAACCGGAATGATTTTAGAACAAAAACCTGTCCATAAGCAGTCTGTTTCGGATTAGCTGCGGATTCACTGGTTATAAACCAACCGGATTATTTCTGCATTTACTAGTTGCATATGATCTGACTAACTGCAGACTAAACCGGACTAATTACGGATTCAATAGTTATAAAAAACGGTATTGAGTGATAAGCGTTAAATCCTTCCATAGTTTAATTGTTAGTAGTAAAATAAATGATCATGGGAAGGTGAAGAATTGAAAAAATTCAATGTATCGTCAAAATTGCGACGTTTCGTTGGCTAAGGTTTGCCAACCTCATCAGGCTAAATTTATTTAAACAGAAAAACACTTCAATATTTATAAAGGTTTAAAACAACACTATACACAATACTAAAATATGTTTAAAGAATATCCTACCAGATTCGTTAAAACATAAAAATCGCGTTCTAACTCGTCAATATAAAAAAGATTTCATTGAGAAAAAATATTTTTTTATAAAAATTTCCACATGTGAATTAAAAATGAAAAGTTTATTCATATGAAAGGAAGACATTTCAGCACACTAGTTCAGTGTCAACTAAAATAAATTAAAATTTGCTATTTCGAGAAAGTCAAAAGAATCAAGATAAAGAAAAAGTCAATGAACTGAATGTAAACACAGTTTTATCATAGAGGGAGCAAGTTGTGTTATTGTTGTGTCATTATAGACAAGAGTCTAAACGTTTAAGAAGAGGAAAAAAAGTTCTGTTTAGAGTGAAAATATCTTCCTTTCTATTAATAGTGGAATGATTTGTTTTTATATGGATCATTTCAGATATTCGTCGTTTTACAAAATTTGGTTCATTGTCCAAAACTTTGGCATTTTCCCAATCGAAGTCATGATTACAATTAATTCGATGGCGGTAGACCACAGAGTTATTATTTACTTTTTTATGTTCATTTATGCGAGTTAACAATGATCGTTTTGTTTCACCTATATATGTTGCAGGACAATATTTACAGTCAAACTTATATACAACATTTGTTCTGTCTCATTTTTTAGATGAATCAGTACCAAGTCTAATTATAGAATTGGAGTTTTTATTAATAAGTGGAATCGCAGTAAAATGAAACTCTTTGAGAATATTTGACAACTTAAAGAAACATTTTTCATTGAACGGTAAACAAACCTTCGGGATTTGACTGTAAATACTAATTTTATTTCGATTATTGTTATTATTATTATAATTATTAACCTGAGAAAATTTTATATGGTTTGTACGAATTTTTATATGTTTATCAATAAAATCCAAAGGATAGTTATTGTTTTTTAAGATGGATCTTATCTTCTTTAAGTTATCAAAATGAAACTCTTTGTTGGACAATGAAATCGCTCTATCAACCAGATTGTATACAATATTCTTTTTTTGTTGGATTGGATGATCTGAGAAGTAATTAATGAGTCTATCCGATGAAGTCGGCTTTTGATACCAATTTGTGACAATTTTGTTGTTTTTTCTAGTAAGTTTTAAATCAAGAAAGTTAATAGAGTTATCCTTTTCTTTCTCAATAGTAAATTGTAATTTTTGATTGTAAGCATTAAAAGTATTGATGACTAAGTTGACATGTTCTTTATTTACAGCTAATATTGTGTCATCAACATATCTAAAATAAAAAAGAGGGACACAATTGTGCTCCTCCTTTATTCGGGAACTTCGTTCTTAACTCTTGGATACGGCGGGTAGTACACAGATAACTAAAGGTTGCCTCGTTTAAATATGTAATTTACTATTTCTCTACAAATTATAACTATTTCACCACTTCTCGGCAAACTGTTCTTGAAAAAGTCGGGAACTGTTCAAGAAAATCGAAAAGTTAGGCGAATGCAAGAAAAAATGGATTCTGCTTCCCCCCTCCCACTTCCCCTCCTTGACACGTCCGCACACACACACATTTATCCTTGAAGGTCACATACAATTTTTATTTTTATTAAGTTTCTGAAATAGAAAAAACCATATTGGAGAAAAATCAACGGCGGCTGGAACAGAACTCGCGTACCCGAGAATAGAAGTCCGGCGTCTTATCCAGCTGAGCTAAACAGGCGAGTTAAATACCTCAGCATAAAATAAATATATAAGGCACGCAAGTCTTACTGACTGTGAGACTTGTTGAGACTGGTGCGCACTGGGTTTCTGCGCACCAAGATTCCTTGACGAGTTCCCGAAAATTTCAGAAACAGTTGCGGCCAGTGCCATGAACTTTACATGAGAAAGTAATGAAAAAGAGACTAATGGACTATTTATAGCTTTTTCTAATACAGTTCCCGAATTTCTTTCAAACATTCATTGATTACCATTGAATGTTCGTCGCTAGTTCAGAGCTGTTACCACGTATCCAAGAGTTAGGAAATAATTACTGAAATATCTGGGAACTTTTTTTTTCGTGTAATTGAAGGGCTACATAAAATAAGGGGACGAACGCGTGATTGAAAGGGATAATATCAGTCAGGTAGGTTAAATATGTTGCGTGTAGTTTTCAGATAGTGTTGTTTTAACACAATTTTGGTGTTATTTTAACCTCATTTAAAATGTATATTAATTTAACACACTCTACTGTTATTTTAACACAAATGTAGTGTTAAAATCACACAGTGTCGGTTAAAAATGTTGCGTGTAGTTTTAACACTACTTTTAGTGTTAAAATAACAAAACAGTTAAAATTTATTATCTTTCGAACAGAAATAGTTAGAGCATTGCAATTTTGACTATAGAAGGGTCTTACCACTCTAAATAAATGTCCGTAGTTGAGTGACATTCTGTTTATTTTTGTGGTGTCCATAACACATTTGTGTTTTGACCGAAGATTTGTAAATTTTTACGTAAAAGAAAATTCCAACTTTTAAGTATATTTTTTGAATTTATTCTTATTACAATTTATTTGGGTCATTATTTTGGTCTTCTGAAGAAGTATCTTAAGGAATTTGCTAAATATTTTTAGTCAGATTTTGTATATTTGTTGTTATAGCTAAAAACGCACCCTGGGGCTAAATGTTAAGTGCATTTTTCCCATGTTTTTTTTAATTTTTCTTGTTTTTCAGGTTTAAAAACTATTTATTTGACATTAGACAACTACTTGGTAAAAAAAGAAAACCACTCATGTAAAATAAATCCAAAATTTTTTTTTACTTTGAAATTTTAATTTATTAACTCTATAACTGTTCTAGAACACAGATGTTTATAAATTAATGTTTACAAATTATAAATTACTTGTTTTAGGTATACTTTAACTTACCTAATACTTAACACCTATCAGAAAGTAGTTTTAGTTAGAAATAGAATACAAAATTTTCAAAAAAAGACAAAACATGTATTTTACGCGTAAATATTAGAAACTTTGTTATTAAAAGTTGTTGAGGACAAGTTACTCTACAATATTAATCTATACATATTTGCATCTAAGCGGATTTATTGCCTAGAAAAAAATATTTTTGCAAAATTTAACATTTAGCCCCAGTCTCCCCTAGTTTAAACTCTTTATTTATTGTTATTATTATTAGTTTATATTATTATTATTGTTGTTGTTATTATTGTTTTATTACTAAGTGTATAGATTTAAGTATATTAATTTATTATTACGAAACAAATAATTGAAATATTTAATAATAATTAAAAATCAAGAATGAGGTTTTTTCTTTAAAAATGGTCGTTGTCGATCTATGTAAGATAAATTATAAGAAATATTTATTTCATGCATTTTTATTTTCGAAAGATGTAAATTCAAAATTTAAATCCTATGTGGCCCTGATCTGAGCCCTAAGATTTTCCTGATGTGGGCCTGACCAGAGTTGCCACGTCTGGCCCTGATCAGGTTTAGGCATCAAGTAGTACAGTAGCGTAACAAGAGAGGCCGGGGCCCTGGGGCGAGTAAAGCCTTGGGGCCCACTAGTAGAAATAAAATTTGATTAACAGTGGGAAATACCAAATACCTTACAGCAATAATAAAATTACTCCTGATTCTCTTTCAAAACATTTATTAAGTTTTTCTAGTCGTAAGAAATATTTATGGAAGAATGTTGAGACTAGATAACAAGCTTAAAGTATATTTACTCAAAGTCATAAATAAAAATTTTAGTATAATTTATTATAACAATTTGACAATAGAATGATTACAATATTTATTAAAGTAAAAATCTTATCTTTAGAATTTATTTAAACAAGATTTTTAGTTTTAAATATGTTCATATTAAATACCAATAATAATTTATTAATTTAATAAAATGAAAAATAATAATAAATATAATAAATAAATAAAATAATTTAAAAAATTAATAATAATCTAAGTTTCATATTTAAATCGTCTTAATCGCGGGGCCCCCAAAGTCGCGGGGCCCCGGGATTTCGCCCGGTTTGCCCTATGGTAGTTCCGCCACTGAAGTAGTACAATTTCTGCACGGGAGATGGAGCTGCGGTTGTCCAATTGTTGGCGCTAACTTTAAAAAGGCTGATAGCCTTTTTTAAAATTGATAAAAAAATAAATATTTATTTTTATGTTTATTAAAAAAGCAATTAGAATAAATAAATAGAAATCAATATTATTGAAAATAATAAATAATTATTAATAATAGTAGTAACAAAGAATATATCTAATTTAAATGTAAAGAAATTAAAGTTATTAAAATTAATTCAAAATTAGGTAGCAAACTAAATTTAGAAATGGCGTAGAACAGTTAAAGATTTTTTAATGCTTAGCCCAATTTAATGCTTAGCGTTCGCCAGTTTCGTATGCCTTAGGCTTATATGTTTGTGTAAGTTTAATTGTATGTCAAATACACAAAGAAAAAATAAAAATTGTAATTAATTAAAAATTAGGCAGAGGACTGAATTGAAAAATGGCAGAGAACAGTAAAGGAGACGGCCGCTTGCGGCCGTCGACTGCGCTAGTTTATGTAAAAGCTGCATATTCTCGAGAGCATTTGCTGAACATAAACTCTCGAGAATATTTAAGAACTGTAACAGCATTATGTATTTTTTTGCTTTTCGCGTCTGAGTCACATTTTTTTTTATTTTTTCTTCGCAATGTAGAAGCAGCTTAAGGCCAAAGCATAAATTTGTGCATGCAAAGAGGGTTAGAATAGGACAGACATATATATTTGTGTCCTTTTCAATCTCATGCATCTCGGTCTCCAACGATTTTTGCGAACCTATTGTGCATTGCGGTCTATAATTTAAATAAGGTAAAAACGGTGAAAATCATCATATTTAAAAGTTTATTAGAATTTTGTGACAATCGACATGAAAAAAGCTTGGATTTTTTAATTAGTTATAGTAAGAAACCTTGATTTGCATTTGTCAGATTTCTTATAGTTAAACGTAACATAGTGTGTATTTAATGTTTATTAAAGTTATTATTTACTAAGTTCACTTTTGTGTTAACTTAATATTTATTTTTTAGGTTATTATATTTTTGTTCATATCGTGGACATTTACATTTATAATTATACATGTACTTATATTGTGCATAGGGCAGTTGCACCAGTGATTATAACTTTTAGCAGTATACAAAAAATATTTTTTAGTTCCTTATTTCTTCAAAATATAGTTTATGATAAAAAAATAGATTCAATATGCAAATTATTGCTGAAAATAATGTTTTGGTGGATTATGAACATGACAAATGAATTAAGCATAAACAGAAAAAAAGTTACAAGTTTCAGGTACAATTAAATAATATTTCTGGGTACGTAATCTGGAAAATATGGATAATAGTAAGTTGCAAAATTGTTTCAGAATATTTGTAACGTTTTTCATATAATTTTTGTTATTTTTAGACATTGTATTAATAAAAATTTAATATGTTCTTTCACTGGAAAATATAACTTTTCTTTTACTATAGTCAACGTACTTTCACTGGTAAAATGGACATTTTTCAATATTTGATTATAATTTGATACATTATGTTATATTTATAAAATTTGTATCATAGTGGCTTCAAATTCTTTAGAAATTTTGCTATTCATTGCATGTGTTTAAAACGAAGTTCAAGAATGTCAATTAAAAGTAAAAAATATCGAAAGTATACATTTTCTTAAATGTTCTGTCACTGGTGCCACTACCCTACATACAATAAATTGAGGGTCTCCCAGAATAAAAAGAGAAAATTCGAAATTGAGAACATTTAAATTTAGTAAATTAGGGGAGACCGGGGTTACTTAGCGCACTTTTTACTCTTTGTTGTTTAACTAAAACATTTTTTGCTTTTTTTAAATTCCTATTGCACGGAAAACTTACTGTAACATCTCAGCGCCAAGCAACCCCGGGCCGGGGTTCCTTGGCGCACCACCCGGGGTTGCCTGGCGCATGACTGAAATTAATTAAATTATACAATTTAAAGTTGAAACATTATATGATATAGTAAAATAAGTTTTTTACTGTCATTTTACAATAAAAAAATTTAAAAAAGGATCATATTTAATTACAATTAAGAACATTTTTTGTGTAATCGTAAAATTATAGAAAACTTTTATGAAATATATGCTGTGATTTTTTAAAAAACGCACCCTTCACTAAAATTTTTAAACAGAATAATTATATTTTTAATAAAGAAATAATAATTAATAAAATTTTAACATTTGAGATCTTTTATGGTATATATAACTAAACCAGGTAACCCCAGCCAAACCGCGCCAAGTAACCCCGGAGGTACTTTTTATATATTTATAAAGTTTTTATTAATAACATTAATAAAAATCAAAGATTCTTTATTGTCTCTAGAAAACAAATAGTTAGAGCTCAAAATTTGATATTTGAGCTTTATTTTAAATCATTTCCTAAAACGATATAACAAAAAAATTATGAGTTCAAAAATTTACTTTCGAGTACCAAATTAATTATTTTAATCTATACGCCACAATAATTAATTAATAAAAATGAAACTTTGTACCCGTGTGGAAAAGTGAGGTGGGTCCCAGGTGGGCTTCCCAGGTTCCAGGTGGGTCCCAGCAGGGATGGCCCAGGTGGGCGATTCCTTGGCTTGTAACGGTGAATCCAGCCACAGCCCACCTAGGAAAAATCCAGCTGGGGCCCATAGATTTAGTTTTCATTCAAATTAATGAATAAATTGTTTATTAATAACAAATAAGTCGAATTATAAATAAATAACGTTATTATTTAACGATTTTTACTTTTTTTAATGAAATTGTGACCAAAAGCAAATTCATAAATAATGTTAGCATATATGTGGGAATTAATATATATCCTTTCATTTATAAATTACAAATTTATAAAAAAATTAGAAATTTGTTAATTAAATTATTAAACGGTATATATAATCACTAAATTGCATACTTATACGAATACAATGCAGAAAAATCGGAATAAACGCAAACCTAAGAAACAAATAAAATCTAACGCACGCGGGGATTGAACCTACGACCTACGGACTACTAGACTAACGCCCTAACCACTATACTACGGAGACTAACTACTGAACACCGACGTTTTATTGTCAGTGACTTGTTGATCTGCTGTAATGATTCAATAAAGCACTTACTGACACGAATACACCGTAACAAATAAATAGTTTAATAATAATAATAGGGTCAGAATTTCTCAAACGGATCACTTTAAAAAAAATAATTTTGTTTTTTATCGAAAATATTTTTTTTTACTCCTCGTAGAGTAAAAAATAGACCCTGAAAATTTTAGAACAAAAAAAAATTTTTTGTGAATGTTATTAACAATTTAGTTTTTTTGTAGTCTTAAATTAAAAAATTCTTTTCTCGTAAACTATTTGATCGATTTAAAAATTACGATATGGGTTTTCTTCGTCATGAAACAGAGTATTTAAAAATAATTTTGGATTTTAAAAAACTTCATTTTTAATAGTTTTTTATATTAATTGTTTATAAAATGTTAATAACAAATTGTGTTCTGCGCCTCAAAAAAAAAAAAAAAAAATTGCCTAGTATTGCCCACATTCCCCTGAAAACAAAACCGTTTTGAAAAAAAATGTACGTTAATTACGAAAAAAGTTATTAAAAAATAACTGTGGCGGTGCACAGCGATTCATGACTCGCAAACATGGCTCTCATGGCACCTGTGAGGCATTATTCCTGAACTGCCCCAAAAATAAAAAAAAGTTCTTGGATTTCCTTTATACTTTGGAAATATGTTACCCTAGTAGGTACAAGTTACTACACCAATTTACAGGTCCAACCCCCCACCCCAATCAGAAGGGTGGGGGGTTGAAATTTCAGCTTAAACTCGAACATGCATTCTTAAAACATTTGTAGTTTCTACTTAAATTATTCAATTAAAAAACGTAAGTAGTGTTTTAGAAAGGTTTTTTTTGTGTACTTTTAAAATATTTTATTTATATAATAAAAAAAAAATTTTTTTTGCAAAAATTTTTTTAAATAAATAGTTTTTTGCAATTTTGCACTCCAGCGCGATGAACAGTGGGATTTTTTTTCAACTTACTATTGAAAATTGTCTAGAAACTACAAATTTTATCGGATGTTCATGTTCTTGATTTAAAATTACTAAGAAATCCATCAAAAGTCGATTTTTGAATTTTTAATTGTTTATTTTTTTCTTGTTACTCAAAAATTTGACAAATTACAATATTTTTAGAAAAAATCATGTTAATTTTTTTATTTTTCCATTACACATGATCGAAATCAATTTAAATTAGTCGAGTATGACCACCGGACAATTAATAAAGCATAATACAATTTATTTAAATTGTTGCAAACAATGTTAATTAACAAATAGATTACTTCGGACCTTCTTCATAAAAAAAATTGGTTTTTTTGCAGACAAGTTTAAATTTATGTCTAATTTAGTAAAAAACTAATTTACAGTTAAAAATTATCATTAATATTAACAATTATATAAACAATAATCAACTTCCTTTTGTATTTGTAAACATTTTCGTCATTTTTTAAACTTTAAATATTTATATCATATGTACATTCTTTCAAAAACTTAAAAAATTTATTTGCTTAAACAATTACATTTGTTATAAACAAATTTTTCATTTTTAAACAAATAAGTAGCTTTTTTCATCAAACAAAATTTTTTCCTTTTTTTATATTTACTATCATAAAAAAGAACTCCTTAATGAAATGGGAATACTATAAATTATTCATTTAATTCTAACGAACATTATAAGTTAACAAATATATATATTTTTAATGAAGTAAACCATTATTCAGTTAAAACAGTTTACATCTAAATGCATATAAATAAATATAGTTTTTCTGTGAAAAAAGAACAAAGTTAAATATTTGTTAACTTATAATGTTCGTTAGAATTAAATGAATAATTTATAGTATTCCCATTTCATTAAGGAGTTCTTTTTTATGATAGTAAATATAAAAAAAGGAAAAAATTTTGTTTGATGAAAAAAGCTACTTATTTGTTTAAAAATAAAAAATTTGTTTATAACAAATGTAATTGTTTAAGCAAATAAATTTTTTAAGTTTTTGAAAGAATGTACATATGATATAAATATTTAAAGTTTAAAAAATGACGAAAATGTTTACAAATACAAAAGGAAGTTGATTATTGTTTATATAATTGTTAATATTAATGATAATTTTTAACTGTAAATTAGTTTTTTACTAAATTAGACATAAATTTAAACTTGTCTGCAAAAAAAACCAATTTTTTTTATGAAGAAGGTCCGAAGTAATCTATTTGTTAATTAACATTGTTTGCAACAATTTAAATAAATTGTATTATGCTTTATTAATTGTCCGGTGGTCATACTCGACTAATTTAAATTGATTTCGATCATGTGTAATGGAAAAATAAAAAAATTAACATGATTTTTTCTAAAAATATTGTAATTTGTCAAATTTTTGAGTAACAAGAAAAAAATAAACAATTAAAAATTCAAAAATCGACTTTTGATGGATTTCTTAGTAATTTTAAATCAAGAACATGAACATCCGATAAAATTTGTAGTTTCTAGACAATTTTCAATAGTAAGTTGAAAAAAAATCCCACTGTTCATCGCGCTGGAGTGCAAAATTGCAAAAAACTATTTATTTAAAAAAATTTTTGCAAAAAAAATTTTTTTTTATTATATAAATAAAATATTTTAAAAGTACACAAAAAAACCTTTCTAAAACACTACTTACGTTTTTTAATTGAATAATTTAAGTAGAAACTACAAATGTTTAAAGAATGCATGTTCGAGTTTAAGCTGAAATTTCAACCCCCCACCCTTCTGATTGGGGTGGGGGGTTGGACCTGTAAATTGGTGTAGTAACTTGTACCTACTAGGGTAACATATTTCCAAAGTATAAAGGAAATCCAAGAACTTTTTTTTATTTTTGGGGCAGTTCAGGAATAATGCCTCACAGGTGCCATGAGAGCCATGTTTGCGAGTCATGAATCGCTGTGCACCGCCACAGTTATTTTTTAATAACTTTTTTCGTAATTAACGTACATTTTTTTTCAAAACGGTTTTGTTTTCAGGGGAATGTGGGCAATACTAGGCAATTTTTTTTTTTTTTTTTTGAGGCGCAGAACACAATTTGTTATTAACATTTTATAAACAATTAATATAAAAAACTATTAAAAATGAAGTTTTTTAAAATCCAAAATTATTTTTAAATACTCTGTTTTATGACGAAGAAAACCCATATCGTAATTTTTAAATCGATCAAATAGTTTACGAGAAAAAAATTTTTTAATTTAAGACTACAAAAAAACTAAATTGTTAATAACATTCACAAAAAATTTTTTTTTGTTCTAAAATTTTCAGGGTCTATTTTTTACTCTACGAGGAGTAAAAAAAAATTATTTTCGATAAAAAACAAAATTATTTTTTTTAAAGTGATCCGTTTGAGAAATTCTGACCCACATAATGTGATAAAAATCAAACAAAGATAATATTTGTCTACGTTTGAGAATGCAAGCGTCTCTTCTTATATAGAACTGGCAACACAGCTAGCTAACGAGAGGAAGAAACTTTGGCGCACCCTGGTGGCACTTATCCAAAGTAATTTCGAGCATATACTTTGAAGCAGCGCGGGACATTTCAAAATCGAACACCAGGGTGTGCCAGAGCTTCTTTCACTCACTAGCAAGTTGTGTTACCAGTTCTAGGTATATAAGAAGAGACGCTTGCATTCTCAAACTTATACAAATTTTGTCTTTGTCTGATGTTTATCACATTCTGTTTTTAACAGAGTGTTCTAATTAAATTAATTATTTTTCCTTCTCTAGATTAGTAATTCAATTTTTTTTTGAAAAATTTTTGCTATGTGTTGGTATTTGTAGAATATTGATTTCAAGCGTTCGTTAAATATTGGTAACCAAAGAATAACCAAGCATTAATTTAATTTTAAAGCATTGGTGAATAATTGGTCATTAATATTGGCCCAATCTTTGTTGCTAATGAATAACCAAGGCTTGGAAAGTCCGGCATTTGCCTTGGCAGCCAATAGTGATCCAATATTGGCTGCCAATGCTTGGCAAAGTCGTGATCATCCCAAGACTCTGGCAATAATAGCCCGATATTAGTTGCCAATGTTTGACCAAGAAAAAACTGTTGGCAGCCAATATTGGTCTATTATTTAGCCAATGATGAGCATTGGCAATTTTCCATTGGGAGAGTACGGTTTATTGTGGAGTTTTTCCACCTTGAATTATGTTTGAACTGAATACAGAATTTTATTGAATCCCTAATTAGTCCGATGTTAGTTAGATCATATGCAACTAGTAAATGCAGAAGTAATCCGGTTGGTTTAACCAGTAAATCCGCAGCTAATCCGAAACAGTCTGCTTATGGTTAGGTTTTCGTCACTCAGAATTAGTTCGGATAAATCCAAACTCAATACGGTTTGTGTATATTCAGTAAATCAGGAATTAGTACGATCTAGTACAAAGTTAGTCTGATAATACGCAACTTGCAAATGTGAAACTAGTCCGATTAAGTCCGTAATTAATTTGGTTATGGTCAGGTTTTTGTCATACGAAATTATAATTATAGTTTGAATTCATATAATGTAATCTAAATTGTTTTTAATATACAAATTCAATATTATACCAAAATCATTCCGAATTAAGTCTTTGAATTGGATTGAATATGGATTGTTTTGGACTGTCTGTGGATTGTATATATTTACAAATTCCATATTATTATAAGACTTATTTTCGGACTGGGGTGTTTTGACCGTATATTATTCGAATTGCCGCTGACTATTACCGGATTCTTTGCATACATATTTTTGATTGTTCCATACTTGTTTCGGATAAAATCTTTTAACTGGGTTAAATTTAGATTATTGCCGAATGATTTCGTATTCTTTACATAATGATTTCGGCTTATTCCGTATTTATTTTAGATTAATTTTTTAACGGACATAATTTCGGATTGTTGCGTAATAATTACGGACTTAATTTATAGACATTTATGATTACTCCAGACTGATTTAGGATTCGTAATTTTGCTCGAATTGATGTTAGATTAACGCGAATCATTTTCGTAAATTTTTCGTACAATTATAAGACTAATCCACACTAATATGTGCGGATTTAATCCGGATTAGTCCGAAATTTTTACCAGGGATATAATATGATTCGGATGGCCGACTATTTCCGGATTCTTAGCATACATATTTCGGATTGTTTCGTATTTGTTTTAGAATAGGATGTTACCACACTAATTCCAAATTGAAGCGGACTAATGTCGGATTCTTTGCGTACAGATTTCGGATTGTTTCGGATTATGTCGTTCAATTGGATTAAATCCCAATTGTTGCAGACAATTTTCGGATTCGTATCATACAGCTTTCGGATTGTTTCGTACTTGTTTCGGAATAGGATTTTGCCTAAATCCTAAATTGTTGTGGACTAATATCGGACTTCTTGCTTACAGAGTTCGGATTGCTCCGGTCATTTTACGGATTAAGTTTTTTTAACTAGATTAAATTCGAATTGTTGCGGACTGATTCCGTATTCTTTACATATTGATCAGGATTACTTCGGTGTGTTTTCGGATTCAGGTTTTTGTTCGGATTGATATCAGACGAATACGGATCATTTTAAATTAGTCCGAAATTTTTAACAGGGAAATGCTACTAATAGTAGTTATAAAAGAAATAAGAATGAAATTTGCCGTGTAAAAATTACCATTATAGCCCCTGTCAATAATAGGGCGCTTATGTGTCCCGCAAACAGTTTTCCTCAACAAAAAATTATATCGTGTTTCCTATCAGATCTTAATACGGCCCGATTAGTTAATTTTTCAATAATTTTTCTATTAAAATATAAAATTAATTAAGCTTCTAAGTATAAAGTATAAACTAGTAAAATTGCGCGGAATTTTTGACGCAATTTACAATTGTTTAGTATTAAATTATTTTATTAATGAATAAAGAATTCTAATTCTATTAAGAATATTTATACTTTTCAGGTCTCAAATTGGCGATCTGCTGTCATACGTATCCAGGGAAGAAATTGTAATTTGACGTACAAAACGTTGAAAAGTAAATCTGCATAAGGTAAAACAAATAATTAATTAATGATTCTTCCAATTACATCATTTACCGCTTTTTATTTAACATTATATTATCCAACTACACTCATGAGACCGTTATCGTCTAAAATCGTCTATTTAGACTATTGGTAGGACTATGGGAATTACAATCAAAAGCGCTAGAGTATGGCGATAAGACGTCAGAATGTATTTTCTGCCTATAATTTTTTTTTCTTCTCTCCTTCTTTTTTTTTCTTTTCCTCGATATTTTACTTTAATTACCAAACAAGATAAAATAGTACATTTTCTTTTAGACTCTCAAATATTGATTTTTCTCAAATGAGATTTTTGCCAATCTCATTTTCAAACTTTCGAAACGAGAAAAATCAATATTTGTTAATAAATAGATCTTAAAATGCATTTAAGATATCGAGAACAAGGAAGAGAGCGTAAGGCCCTTTTTGGTCTAAATTTACGTAGACGATCCCGGCGCGATAAAGATCGAGCGGCGGCAAAGCGGGAAAAACCCAAAATTCGCCTGTTGAGCGAATTTCTCTTTTTCTTTTCATAAAAATTAGGTAACACGAATTTTGCGTTTTTCTCAGTTCTATTAAAATTCATTAAATTTATTGTAAAATAATATTGTTAATCTTTAAACCATTTTCCTTTTTTTTATTATTATAATTAATTAATTTTATAAGAAATTTATTTAATAAGAATTCAATTTTAATTTTATTTTTATTTTCTTTCTCTTTCTTTCTCATAAGTAAAAACATTAATTTAAAAATTTAAACATTTGAATAACTGAAATTTACCTTTCTTTTAATAATAAAGTATTATATTGTTTAAACAATTGATATTTTCAATAAAAATATATATTTAGATCTATTCCGACGATTCTACTTTTATGAAAAATAAATTAAGATATAAATAAAAATTAAAATTACTAAAATTCATTTATCCAATTGTTTAAATAATATACTATTAAGAAATTAAGTTTTAGTAAACTTTTAACACAATTTTAATATTGTGAAACTAAAAAATTATTGAAATTAAAATCCAATACTAATTTACTAAAATTAGTAAAAATTAATTGTTTAATTAATAAAGGGAATAAATATCCATTCAAAATCTAAATAAAATTATTTTACTTCAATTCAATTAGTTTCAATAATTTTTAAATTAACGATTTAGTGATTAAAATTAGTTATAAGCATATAAAATCTTCATATTTCCAAATTTAATTATGTAAACTAATTTGGAACTATTTGATAAAAAAGTATTAATTTTTATACAAGAATTTTACTCGATTTAATGTAAAAATCTTTGATAATTTCTCTAAGGTTGAAATTTTGAAAAACTTTTAATTTACGGAAAACCTAACAGAGTCTCCATCTTTTGTGAAAACTCTAAAACTTTACCCCACTCTAAAGATTTTCAAATTCAAACCGCCCACGTAAAAATTTGGCAACTTTCGGAGGGACGAAACTAAGGGTCCCAATCATAAGATCTTCTCTAATGAGTTTTTACGCCTCTTTCTTTTTCTATTCGACAAAACCGAATTTTGCCATGCCCATACTCCTCCACCAGAAAATGTAACCCCCAATTTGAAAAACTTTAGAGGGGACAAGACTAAAAATTTGAACTCTAAAAAAACTGACACACTTTTCAACTATGAATTTTTAAGTTCACTCTCTCTCAATTTTGAAATTTTTAAGTCCTAACTTCTTCAAATTACTTAAAAAAAATTTTCTACAAGTTTTAATAAGTTTTTCAAGTTTTAACAAGTTTTAAAATATCAAACCAGTTTTCGACAAGTTTTAATATTTTTAAACGAGTTCTACAATCACCGAAAACCTTAAGGAGAAATTATCAAGGATTTCGACGACAAATTTTTTTGCTGCCTATTCTGTTTGCCGAAAAATTTAAATTATAACAACAAAAGTAAGTTTAATGAATAAATGTTACAAAATTAATTAATTCGTTCACATTCATTCATTTTCTTTTTTTTACACAAGTTCACTTCTTCTACTCTTTACATTTTTTTCGTCTGAAATAGAAACTTGTACAACCGAGTTTCATGATGACAATTTTGAATAGGGAAAACGCGCGGTATTGATATGTATAGTTGCTAACCTTATTTTATTAAGCGCGTAGGCTATACATTTTCAATTCTCTCTTCGTTAATTTCTTTTCTTCCTTCCTTAAATATTTACGTTTTACACAAATTTTAAGACAATTTAATCTATCAAAATAAAACCAAAAGATTCCCGAACTATTAGACTTTATTGTCTAGGTTCAAACAATATGTTAATATTTTATTATTAACAACTTTTAAATTATGTTATATCTTCGGACGTAACATAAGAATTTAATTTTTGGAGGCCCCGGAGGGATGATTTGGTCTTAACTTTTGAGAAATTAAGTTGTCTTCTTCATCTCATTTTAAATTGTATAAACTACATATAAACTTGTACTAATTATAGTAAAACTACTAAATGAAAATAGAAAGATAAAAGTGAAGAGAAATATAATACTATTGAAACTACTAAAACTAAAAACTTTACTAAAATCTGAATATTGGGGTGGAATAAAAACTTTTTGTAAAAACTGCAAAATTTACTAAAAACTAAAAACTTGAAAGTTTACTAAAATAATTTAAATTTTACTAAACTTCACTAAAAACAAAAACTAAAAATTTGAAAGTTTACTAAAATAATTTAAATTTTACTAAACTTCACTAAAAACAAAAACTAAAAATTTGAAAGTTTACTAATATAATTTAAATTTTACTAAACTTCACTAAAAACAAAATCTAAAAATTACTAAAAACTAAAAATTTTTAAAGTTTGCTAAAATAAACTAAATTTTACCAAACTTAACTAAAAAACAAAATCAAAATTACTTAAAACTAAGCAATTTTTAAAGTTGGCTAAAATAAACTAAATTTTACCTTACTTAACTGAAAACTAATTTCAAAATTACTAAAAACTAAATAATTTTTTATGTTGGCTAAAATAAACTAAATTTTACCTAACTCAACTAAAATCTAATTTCAAAATTCCTAAAAACTAAAAATTTTAAAGTTTGCTAAAATAAACTACATTTTACCAAATTTAACCAAAAACTAATTTCAAAACTACTCAAAATTAATCGAATTTTGAAGGTTTACTAAAATAAACTAAATTTTATTAAACCAAACTAAAAATAATTTTCGAAATTACCAAAAACTAAAAATGACTAAATATTAAAAATTCAAGCTATTTACATTAAAAGAAGTATTTTATTTGCTAAAAGTATCCAGATTTTACTAAGGTTATTCTTCTCTTTACGTTTAATTTCCTTTCTATAAATTGGTAACATTTCTTGTTTAATAATATTTGAACTAATTGCTTATCCCAAAAATTGTACTAAATTTCTAATTCCTTTTATTATAAGTCGATTCATATATATGTATATATAAATATTCCTAAAAAGATAGTCCTTTAAACTTATCTCGCGTATTTTATTTATTTATTTTAATTTTTTTTTTTTAGTGGATCATCCTGGTTACTTTACTCATAAAAGAACCAGGAACTCAAAAAAACAAAGAGCCGCTTTAAAAAGGAAACGTGAAAAAAGGGCAAAAGAATTAGCTGCAAAATTTCCGTCTCAATCTAAAGATATTTCTCCACCTTTACCGGCTAAAGAAGAAAAACTGCAATCACCTCAACCCCCTCCAACTTTAGAAGAAAGGATTATTCAATTTCGTGAAAGTTTATGTTCAACATGCATGGATAACGGAAAATTTCTTGAAAATTGTTATCAATGTTTTAGAATAATAAACCCACGATTTACCATCCCTAAATTAAATAAAATTTAGGTACTTTTAATAATTATTTCTAGTATAAATCCCTTCTTTTCATTTTTCTGTTCTCAGTTCCTCTAATTTTTTTTTATTATTTTTTTTAGATGCTTGATACCAGAACT
This sequence comes from Leptopilina syphax, assembly GCA_032872505.1. NCBI lineage: Eukaryota > Metazoa > Arthropoda > Insecta > Hymenoptera > Figitidae > Leptopilina > Leptopilina syphax. Next base: position 6,223,438 of record CM065471.1, on the reverse strand, counting down.
TTGTCATCATGGGAAAGTTACATTCAGGAAGAAGTAACTAATCTGAGTACTGTTTTTATGACTCAAACAGAAAATTCCATCAAACACCGAAGGATAGTTAAAGATTTCATAAGTAGTACTACTGTCTTTAGCCACCAAATTCGAGATGAAACAAAGAAATTAGCGATACGATCTAATCATTATAATAAAGCGATAAAATCTTTAGAAACTTTTAATATAGATCAAATCCAATTCATCTCTGGTACTTTTACCGACTTCAATAACAAATTTGCCAATTTAGATAGAGAAATAATTGTAATTAGGGACGCTCATCGTCGTTTAGTTAAAACATTTTTTATCACAATTTTTGTAATTATCGTTTTCTTTTGTATTGTTTATTTTATCTTCTAAATTTTTCTTTTTCTTTCTATAATTATGTGTTTTTATAATTGTAAGAGCTATATATATTAAAATAATATATATATATATATATATATATATATATATTATTAAATAAATTATATTTTAAACAAAATTCTTGATCTGTTTTTTTTGTGTATTTTTGAACTCCCAATTTTTTGTTTTTTTGTTTTTTTTGTGTGATTGTTAATGTCAGACAAAACTATTTTTACTAGAACTTAAGTTTTAAAAAACCTTGAGTTACAAAAAGAATACGAAGCCTTTTTAAAGATTTCTAAAACCCCCAGAACTCCCGTAAAGAAATTACCTACTATTGAAAGTGAGAGCGAAATTGATTCTGATAGTTCTCGTGACGCCTCTGAAGATTTTGATAATACAATTTTAAAATTAAGCGATAACGAAGGAGATTTAATTAATTTAAATAATAATTTAGAAACAGTTTCAAATAATATTCCTCCTAAAAATAATTTACAAAACCCTTTTAGAATCATGGCGAACGAAAACAATATTTCTCTTAGAGACATTCTGTCAGTAATACCTGAGTTCGATGGAAATCTTTCCAATTTTAATTTATTTATCGAAGGATGCGAAGAAGCCAAATTAATGGTTAACGATGAAGCAGAAGGAAACTTAACAAAATTAATTCGAAGTAAAATAAAAGGCGAAGCAAGACAAGCAATACAGGGTATGGTGTTTAATAATATAGCTGCTTTAACTAATTATTTAAAAACAATTTACGCTGCTTTAAAATCGGTAAATCAACTTTTAGGAGAATTGGGAAACGAATTTCAACGCGATAGCGAAAGTGTTCTCGCATTTGCTAATAGAATGAGAGATTTAGGAACTCACATTCTCGAAGCGAAAAGAGTCGAAACTAACGCAGAAGTTGATAGGGCTTTTAAAAATTCGATAACTATTACAATAATACAATCTTTTAAATGCGGTTTAAAATTAGAAATAGAAAATCGTCTAGGTACAGAAGCAAATGAAACTGTAGATGATATTGTTAAAAAGGCCATTACAATAGAAAAACAATTATTAGCTCAAAAAGCATTAAGAAATGTAAGGGATACTAAAGATGAAACTAATTTTCGTAATACTAATCCTAATGTATGTCAATTATGTAATAAACGTGGTCATGAAGCAAAGGTTTGTAGAAGTTTATTACAATGTAAAATATGTACAAAAACCGGGCACTCCGACAAATCCCCAATTTAATCAATCAGTGTGTCAGATTTGTAGTAAATTAGGCCATACTGCTAATAAATGTTTTAAAATTATTAATAGCATTAATTCAGTACAAACAGAGTGTCAATTATGTAAAAAAATTGGACATTTAGCTAAAGAATGTAATCTTTTACAAAAATGCGAGATATGTGATAGTCTAAGGCATAAAAAAGAAGATTGTCCCCGTTTTAAACGCAAAGATCTCATGTGTCAATTTTGCGATCAAAAAGGGCATACAGCTGATAGGTGTTTTAAATTAGGAGAACGTATTAGCGGTCCTAGAGGTGATTTTCTTCAATGCGTAAAATGCAATAGATCAGGTCATTTAGAAATACATTGTAAAGCACACCTCACCTGTACTTATTGCAATATTACAGGTCATTCTATTGAAGATTGTAGAAAAAGAATGTATCATAACAAACAAAATCAGGGAAACGGGATGAATCTCCAGACATCGAGTGCGGTCAAGGAGATCAAAAATTTTTTGGAGCACTCGAGGAAAGAAGTGACCAACTATGAGGCAGAATTACTTCCTTAAATTCAAATAAAACATCAAGTGTTATACCTTTTGTAAAATTAACTCATACGATTAATAATAAAAGTTTTTCTTTAATGGTGGATACAGGTTCGGAACTTAGTCTAATTAAACTTAGCTTAATCCCTAACAAAGAGGATATAGATGATACTAAAATAATCTTTATAAAGGGAATAGATAAGGATATTTTACCCTCATTAGGCATAACATATATAAAAGTATTAGGTTTTAATGTTCGATTTAATGTTGTAAGGGACAATTTTGGAATTCCTCATGGTGAAATTTTAGGTTCTGATTTCTTTAAAGGCGCGAAGATCAAACTTGATTTTAAACAACGTCTATTATTTAATAATTATGGTTTTATTAAATTTCAAAAATCAAATGGAATTCCTTCTAGTAATAGTATAAGCGAAATAAAAGACTGGGAAAGGGGTAAACGCGAAGAAGTATTACCTTTTATTAGTATTTTTAACCCTCCTACTGAGAAGACGGGTTGTTTTATGATCGATTCTGGCGCAGAAGTTAATCTAATTAAAGAACATTTGTTGCCAAAGGAAATTTGTATTAATACATACAAACCCACATTACTAAAAGGAATAGGAGAAAATAAATATGCTACTATAGGTACTATAGATTTAGCGGTCTATGATAAAACTTCAACGTTTCACGTTATTCCTTCTGATTTCGATATACCTTGCGAAGGAATTTTAGGTTCTGTTTTATCTCACTGAAACTGATGCTCTAATTGATTACGAACGATCGGTTTTAATAATAGATAATTCAGAAAAACCCATTATATTTAATAAAAAAAACCTAAATCAGAATGATCCTACACATTTTCTAAATCGAATAGAAGAAGACTGTGATTCTTGTCACACGTCTGAATGGAGTGAAATGGTAAATTTATCTGTCGAAAATTATGAAAATGAAGACGACCCTCAGTTAAATTTTTAAGAATCTTACGAAAATGCTCTTATTTTAAATGTAGTGTGCGAAAATTTAAAAGATTTATCTGAAGATTTAGAAATTAATACTTTCTCAACTACGGAAGTAAATGAAACGTTTAATTTTTTATTTCAAAACGAACTAAAAGAAAATACTGTAGTTTTCCATGTAAAAGAAAATAACGAAGTTGTAAATAATATCCTAGAACAATTACGAATTGATCATTTAGATAATGATGAAAAAAATCATGTCATTAATATAGTTGTTAAATATGAAGATAGATTTTTTAAAGAAGGTCAAGAATTACAAGCAGCTTCCAACATTTTTCATAAAATACCGACTATCGACGATGAACCTATTTATATTAAACAATATAAAATACCTATTTCACTTCAACCAGAACTTGAAAAACAGTTGCACGAATGGATCAGGCAGGGAATTATTAAACCATCATTTTCGTCTAGTAGTTCTCCACTTTGGATGGTTCCAAAGAAAGCCGATTCATCAGGCAAAAAGAAATGGAGATTAGTATCCGACTTTAGAAGTCTAAACGATAGAACAATAACTGACAAATATCCACTTCCGGATATTACGCAGATTATCGATCAAATCGGAGGACATAAATTTTATACAACTTTAGACATGGCAAATGGATTTTTGCAAATTTTATTAGATCCAAAGGATGCGCATAAAACCGCGTTTAATACTTCTTTTGGACATTATGAATATCTTCGGATGCCTTTCGGTTTGAAGAACGCTCCACCCACATTTCAAAGATTCATTGATAAAACCTTCAAAGGTTTGCAGAGGAAAACTATTTTCATATTCATTGACGATATAATAATATTTGCAGACACTTTAGAGGAACATGAGGAAAAACTCACTTTAGTTATGGAATGTTTAAAGAAATCAAATTTACAATTAAATCTAGATAAATGCGAATTCCTGAAAAACAATGTTAGCTATTTGGGACATTTAATTAGCGAAAATGGAATAATGCCAGATCCACGTAAAGTAGAATCTGTCATGAAATTTCCGACCCCTAAAACAGTTAAAAATGTTCGACAATTTTTAGGTTCAGCTGGATATTATCGACGGTTTATTCCTAATTTCTCACAAATTGCAAAACCATTAAGCAATTTATTACGTAAAGATGCTAAATTCCAGTGGGACGAAAAAGAAAATAATGCTTTCAAAATTTTACAAACCTGTCTCTGTAAAGAACCAATACTTCAATACCCTGATTTTTCTAAACCTTTCATTATAACTACAGATGCTTCTGGATTTGCAATTGGTGCTATTTTATCTCAAGGCGAAATTGGGAAAGATCTTCCAATTGCATATGCATCCAGAGTATTGCGTGGTCCAGAATTAGCGTATGAGGTATATGAAAAGGAAGCTTTCGCAATGGCAGAAGGATTTTCGACATTTAGAAACTATATATACAATCAAAAGGTTACAGTTGTAACAGACCATAAACCGTTATTATGGTTTTAAAACAGCTGAATGTAATACTCGTGTACAAAAACGTCGATTTAAAATTTCAGAATTTGATTATGAAGTAGTATATAAAGAAGGTAAAAATAACGTTAATGCAGATGCTTTATCCAGAAATCCAGTAGAGCGAGATGAAGAAAATTTATGTAATATTGTTACTCGTCAACAAGCCAAACAAACAAAATTGCAACAAGAAAACTTTAAGAATAATATACCCAAATCTAAAAATGAAATGTCAAAACAAAGTTCAGCCTCTCCAACTGTACCAATGACTCTTATGACACCTGAAGACACTACTACATTACATACATATAAAAATCAAACAGCATCTACCGGTGCAAGTGATACTATCAAAATCGACTCAAATATGACACAAAATCTCCAACAATCATTAAATGACGACTTGATATCAAAACCTTTACTTGACCGACCAAAACGAAACAGAAAAATTGTCAATTATAAAGAAACAGAAAACGAATCAAAGGACGAAGAAATTGATGACGTACTGACAAGTAACTCGGACAATACCATAATAGACAACGAATTTGACATCCATAATCCTTTAAAACCTTTAACACAAAATAATTCAAAAATTTCTTCAATCGATAAATCAGTTAAAAATAGTTCTCTGGAAAGTTTATCCTCATTTTCCCATGACAGAGAATTGAGTGTATACCCTGAAAGCCAATGTAAAATTTTCGAAATTAAAGATTTAGTCCATTTTCGTCCTGACAATCAGCGCCGGTTCGAAGGGTGTTCGACACGTTCGTTCGAACAGGGCGCCAGTTTACGGAGGGCGCCGATAAACTAACACCTATATATGTATTGATCATTTATATTTATATAAATTTTTAGCAAAAGTATTTCCCATTATAAAAAAGGCACATTCTTGTTCGGTTGTTCAGTCTGACTTAATGTCGTACCATACTATCTCATTCAGATCATTGAGAAGCTTTAGGGTTCAACTAGTTTTGATTGGCTATGCTCATAGGGAACTTCTAAAACTTAAAGCTTTTCGTAAATTCTCGAAAAGCATAGCCAATCAAAAGTGGACGATTCTTGATATACTTATAAACAGGGTGGTGTGCAAACGCCTTTATTTATACTTTTGGTACCTATTTCTTAATTTTACCATATAAATAATTAATTTCTTAATTTTACCAAATAAATAATTAATTTCTTTATTTTGTATCGTAACCAAAGATTTAATGTAATCAAAATGTACACGGAAAAACTTTGAATACCAATTGCTGTTAAACTCACAATCTATTGTTAGTAGATTGACTACTAAAGTGGGGAAAAAGTGACCAAAAGACGAAATTTCTTATTTAATGGAAGTTTCGATAATAATACATGTTCTCTTTTTTTTCAATATTTAGTAGTCAAGTTAAGAGAAACTCGTTTATGATGTACGAGAAAAAAAAGTTATTGAAAAAGTGAATGTCGAAATTTTATTTTCTATATTCGTAAGAATGATATTTTCTTCGCGCTGCGTTTACAATTTAGTAGTCAAACTATCAGAACTGCACGCATACGAACGAGTACCGCTGTTCGTGTAGTCACACATAACCACCTTAACTCATATACATGTGTTCGAGTTAAATGGCCGCCGTCATTCCACCTGGTTCTCTTTTATTAGTAAATGTGAGGTTATGTTTGAACAAGTCTTTTAAATTTGAACAAAATGTTTATATATTTCATTGTCACAGATATGATTGACCTGCTTTAATATTTTTCTCAGTGTAATTATTTTTTTAATTAAATTAAATAATTAAATAAACAATTTTACGAAATAATAATGACATTATATTTTATTTTTCTATATGTCAAACATTTTTATAATTTATTACAAGAATCCTGTTTGATGAAAATTAATTCTGTTCATTTCAAAAATAGACCTTATTAATTTTAAGTAATTAATTGATTTTATCAATTTTGTATAACAAACAAATATTATTTAAAACGGCATTCAACATATGCATACAAATTTTCTCCCAAGTGGAAATACAATTGTTGGATTAGTATATAAGAACACTGACTTATTTTCTCTATATGAATTGTATATGCGTTCCGTCGATTACAGTGTGCGTTACTTTATCTGTATGTTAGGGAATTAGATTAGGTTGCATTAAAATTAAGTTATCAATCGACATTAGGTAAAATAGATTTCTTCCTTACTCAATAATTATAAGTGGCGACATTCTGTATAACTGTCACTGACATTCGACATTGTTTTTTTAGCGAAATCGTGAATTTTTAATGTTGATCAACTGACTACTAAATTTTCAAACTCTTTTTCTGTGTTTAATAGTCAGACTACGAAATATTGATACCGTCGCAGTTTTTCCCCACTTTAGTAGTCAATTTACTAAGAACACATGGTGAGTTTAACAGAAACTAGTATACAAAGTTTCTCCGTGTATTAAAATTTTTATGTCAAATAAAAATGGTTTAGAAAGAAACGTTATTATGGACATTTAATAATAAAAAAAATCTTTACTTAAAAACTAAACTGTCATTGAAAATCCAGGATAAAGGGCGCCACCTTAATATTCGAACAGGGCGCTAAATGCACTCGAACCGGCGCTGCTGACAATGTTGCTTATTTTGTGACCACTGAAGGAAAACCGTGCGACATAGGTGCCGAACGTTTAATTGAATTTAATAAAATCGAATCTAATCAACTTTATGAAAAAAGAACAATGAATGCTTTTAAAAAAGGAGCTAAGTTCTTTTACTTTCCTTTGTGTATACGCAATGAGAAACCTGAAAATTCAAATGATCTAAAACGTAATATATATTCCTCTTTAAATAACTTAAGGAAATTTTTAATAGAGAAAAACATTAAACAATTTAGTATAGCAAAAAGCGAACGAACAGATAATTTATTTTGGATTGACATTTTAAATTTAATCAAAGCTGTATTTGTAGATACACCCGTAAAAATTCTAATATGTAAAGGCACTTTAAGATATGCGACTTTAGATAAACGAGATGAAACATTTAATGAATTACATAACTCCCCTATCGGAGGGCATAGAGGTGTCACGAAAACATATAATCGTATCAAACAACGTTATTATTGGGAGAACCTTAAAGAGGATATTCAAAGAAGAATTCAGCAATGCCTAAATTGTCAGTTAAAAAAATTAGTGAGGTTAAAGACCAAACAACCTTTAGTAATAACTGATACTCCCGGTACCGTTTTTGATAAAGTAGCTCTAGATGTCGTTGGACCTCTACCTAAAACTAAAAATGATTACGAATACATTTTAACAATGCAGGACCAATTATCTAAATTCTGTGTTGCACCCCCCCTTAAAAATACTTTAGCTAGTACAATTGCTGATACATTCGTAAAGAAATTTATCTGTCAATTTGGAGCACCAAGAGTAATTTTGACCGATCAAGGTCAGAATTTTCTTAGCAAACTTATGAATAGAGTTGCTAAACGCTTTAAAATTAAAAAAATCCGTACAACAGCATTCCATCCCCAATCGAATGGATCGCTTGAAAGATCCCATCACGCTTTAGGTGAATTCCTTGAACAATATACAACTATTGATCAAGAATGGGACGAATGGTTGGAAATTGCAATCTTGAATTACAATACTTGTGTTTCTGAAAGCACAAAATATACCCCATATGAAGTAGTTTACGGAAAATTAGCTCGTCTCCCATCAGGAGAACCCCTTCAAGAAATTGATGTAGTTCCTACCTATAAAGGATACATCATAGATTTAGTTACTCGACTTAACGGAATAAGGACTCTTGTTTATGATAAATTAGTTAATTCTAAACTAAAATCAAAAAAATATTATGATCGTACAATCAACTCTAGAAATTTTAAAGTAGGTGATTACGTTTTCTTATTAAAGGGACCTAAACAAAATAAATTCGGATCACATTATACCGGTCCGCATAAAATTTTAGAAATATTCAATAAAGTTAATGTTCGAATAACTTGGAATAAATCAATTAAAGTTGTACATATGAATCGACTTAGAATCTCTTATATAAATCAAGAAATTAAACAAAAGAATTTATAATTCAATTTAGGTTTACAACTAAAAGCTAATATTATTTTTCTGCGTGTTACAGATGAAATTGATAATTTTCCTTTTATTTACCCTAATTGAAGTTTCATTAGGCCTAATTGGGTATGATTGTGGGTCAAGGGATCTTAACATCACCACCTTATCATTACTAGAAGTAGAGGAATGCGATTTTCCGGACATCAAGGTAAAAAACTCTACACACCATATACAACTCCTTAAAATCGATGACTATACCGAGGTTATGGTTCGTCAATGTAAGTTGGAATTACGACGAACAGTATATCGTTGTGCTATGTTTTCACATATATCATTGGTATCAAACGGAATAAACGAATATATCCTTGAAACAGGTAATCGGCATGTGATCAGGTACACATAACCGGTGTAATTAAATTATCCGACTCTCATGTAGTTCATGGTTTAAAGATTAATACAACTACCGTACACCCAGTAGTTCTAGCGGGATCGTTAGACTCAGATGGAAACTGTAACGGTGCTGGTTACTCGGATCCATTTGGATCTTGGGAAGACGTAGTAGTACAGGCTACAGTTAGAGTTACAATCTCTGAGCATTTGGCAAGAGTAAAATTAAGTACAAATACTATTAATTTAAAATCTGGTACCGTCTGTTCTCTATCTGGAGGTCATTGTATAGATCAGGAAGGAGGTTACACTTATTGGAACTCTCTTCCTATTGATAACTGTAAGTTCAATAGATTTAGCGTTTTGTACGAAGGTTTAGCCACCAAAATGATCGATGAAGACCCTCTAAATTCACAAACTGTATACACCGTCTCGGAAAGAGATATAACTTTTGCTTTAGCGATAAAGGGCGAAGATTATGTTTGTGGCTACACTTTATTTAAAACTGAACATCCGAAACTCGTTATATTCGAAACATCTAAAAACAATATTGCTGTAAGTAAGAGAATTTCAATCTCTAATCTTGACATATTTGCCTATGTAAACTCCAAATTCGTATATGTTGAAAAGCACATACGTAGTCAGTTAAAATCACTCTACAGAAATGTAATGACTCAGAAATGTACACTCGAAAGACAAACTTTGAAAAATTCTTTATCAATAGCGACACAGGCACCGGATCAATTCGCGTACGATGTAATGAAGGGTCCCGGTTACATGGCGGTAGTTGCTGGAGAGGTGACACACATCGTCAAGTGCGTGCCTGTAGAAGTAAAGGTGCTTCATGGAAAAACGTGCTACCAGGAACTTCAAGTCACCAGAAACAATCAAACTTACTATTTAACACCAAGAACACACGTATTAAAAACTAAAGGAACCGAGATTGTGTGCAACAGATTATTACCAGCTTACTATCAGGTCAACGATTTGTGGTACAAAATTTTGCCATTACCAACGGAAGCAAGAAAACCAACTGTCCTTAAACCAATGACAACTAATTATTGGGAATACACTAGTCCACATCAACTTGCCACAAGTGGGATATACTCTGAAGCTGAAGTCAAACAATTAAGGGAACGTATAATGTTTCCTGTCGAGAAGCCATCTATGCTCAACGATCTTGCCAGAGAAATGGGAGGTCAACCTGTTTTCGATTCCGATGGAGGAATTATAAATTTATTCAACGAGGAGGTGATGGAAAAATTCGTAGACAACTCATGGAATAAATTATGGTCCAAATTTCTGACTTTTGGTACATTCAGTGCAGGAGTAATAGCCGTTATAACTATAATCCAATTAATCAAGTCAGTTGTGGGTTTCATTATCCATGGTTATACACTTCACTCTATATATGGCTGGTCAGTACACCTTCTGGGAGCCATTTGTAGTTCTGTTACACATCTTTTGGTTCATTTAGGATCAAAACAACAAGAAAAAGAAGACACCACGCCAAATCAAGTCGTTGTCCAGGAAAGTACTGAACAACAAACCAATATTTAACAACCACTGTATCCTGACATTCAATCTACCCAACCCATGGAAGCTACTGGAGGTTCGCAGCAGCAAAAAGGATTTTTCCATATATCTTAATCGGTCAAACTCTTGACGGTCTGTGTTGGTTCTCAAGCAACGAAACTTAAACTAGGATTCCTAATAATCGAAATATTGAAACACACTGTATATTCTGTGGTCGCTTCTCCGATATCACTTCGTTATAATCTATAAGCAACCATTTAACTATGGGGGTGTGACGTCAGAATGTATTTTCTGCCTATAATTTTTTTTTTCTCCTTTTTTTTTTCTTTTCCTCGATATTTTACTTTAATTACCAAACAAGATAAAATAGTACATTTTCTTTTAGACTCTCAAATATTGATTTTTTTTAAATGAGATTTTTGCCAATCTCATTTTCAAACTTTCGAAACGAGAAAAATCAATATTTGTTAGTAAATAGATCTTAAAATGCATTTAAGATATCGAGAACAAGGAAGAGAGCGTAAGGCCCTTTTTGGTCTAAATTTACGTAGACGATCCCGGTGCGATAAAGATCGAGCGGCGGCAAAGCGGGAAAAACCCAAAATTCGCCTGTTGAGCGAATTTCTCTTTTTCTTTTCATAAAAATTGGGTAACACGAATTTTGCGTTTTCCTCAGTTCTATTAAAATTAATTAAATTTATTGTAAAAGAATATTGTTAATCTTTAAACCATTTTCCTTTTTTTTTTATTATTATAATTAATTAATTTTATAAGAAATTTATTCAATAAGAATTCAATTTCAATTTTATTTTTATTTTCTTTCTCTTTCTTTCTCATAAGTAAAAACATTAATTTGAAAATTTAAACATTTGAATAACTGAAATTTACCTTTCTTTTAATAATAAAGTATTATATTGTTTAAACAATTGATATTTTCAATAAAAATATATATTTAGATCTATTCCGACGATTCTACTTTTATGAAAAATAAATTAAGATATAAATAAAAATTAAAATTACTAAAATTCATTTATCCAATTGTTTAAATAATATACTATTAAGAAATTAAGTTTTAGTAAACTTTTAACACAATTTTAATATTGTGAAACTAAAAAATTATTGAAATTAAAATCCAATACTAATTTACTAAAATTAGTAAAAATTAATTGTTTAATTAATAAAGGGAATAAATATCCATTCAAAATCTAAATAAAATTATTTTACTTCAATTCAATTAGTTTCAATAATTTTTAAGTTAACGATTTAGTGATTAAAATTAGTTATAAGCATATAAAATCTTCATATTTCCAAATTTAATTATGTAAACTAATTTGGAACTATTTGATAAAAAAGTATTAATTTTTATACAAGAATTTTACTCGATTTAATGTAAAAATCTTTGATAATTTCTCTAAGGTTGAAATTTTGAAAAACTTTTAATTTACGGAAAACCTAACAGAGTCTCCATCTTTTGTGAAAACTCTAAAACTTTACCCCACTCTAAAGATTTTCAAATTCAAACCGCCCACGTAAAAATTTGGCAACTTTCGAAGGGACGAGCTAAGGGTCCCAATCATAAGATCTTCTCTAATGAGTTTTTACGCCTCTTTCTTTTTCTATTCGACAAAACCGAATTTTGCCATGCCCATACTCCTCCACCAGAAAATGTAACCCCCAATTTGAAAAACTTTAGAGGGGACAAGACTATAAAAATTTGAACTCAAAAAAACTGACACACTTTTCAACTATGAATTTTTAAGTTCACTCTCCGTCAATTTTGAAATTTTTAAGTCCTAACTTCTTCAAATTACTTAAAAAAATTTTCTACAAGTTTTAATAAGTTTTTCAAGTTTTAACAAGTTTTAAAATATCAAACCAGTTTTCGACAAGTTTTAATATTTTTAAACGAGTTCTACAATCACCGAAAACCTTAAGGAGAAATTATCAAGGATTTCGACGACAAATTTTTTTTCTGCCTATTCTGTTTGCCGAAAAATTTAAATTACAACAACAAAAGTAAGTTTAATGAATAAATGTTACAAAATTAATTAATTCGTTCACATTCATTCATTTTCTTTTTTTTTACACAAGTTCACTTCTTCTACTCTTTACATTTTTTTCGTCTGAAATAGAAACTTGTACAACCGAGTTTCATGATGACAATTTTGAATAGGGAAAACGCGCGGTATTGATATGTATAGTTGCTAACCTTATTTTATTAAGCGCGTAGGCTATACATTTTCAATTCTCTCTTCGTTAATTTCTTTTCTTCCTTCCTTAAATATTTACGTTTTACACAAATTTTAAGACAATTTAATCTATCAAAATAAAACCAAAAGATTTCCGAATTATTAGACTTTATTGTCTAGGTTCAAACAATATGTTAATATTTTATTATTAACAACTTTTAAATTATGTTATATCTTTGGACGTAACAGCGAAGTCATCATAGGCAGAGGATTACGTTAATAAAGCTAATATTAGCAAAGTTAGCAGCCAAGTTTAATAAATAATTGTTTTACCGTTATTTTTTATTATTCTGTCATTATTTATCAATTAATTATTTTTCGTAAATAGATAAAAAAAAATGAATAGAGTTAGGTCAATACAAAATAATTATAGGCGTATTTATTGTTTAAAAGTTGTGTACAAAAACACTTTTTTTCACAAAATGAAAAACGTAAAAAAATTAAATGAGACTTCATTAACAGGACTAAAAGTAATTTTATGTACCCCAGAAAAATCTGAAGTTTGAAAAAATGAGCCCTTTAACTGCTTTTGGATCTGAGATATTATGTGATTTTAGTACACTGGAACCTTGATTATACGGAAAACAGTGTCTCTGAATTAGGGTGAGGAAGAAGGGAAGATTCGAGCATGAATCGTTGATATTTGGCAGTAGTGTACCATAACAATTTTCAATTTCACAATATTAATAAATTAAAAGTTAAAGTTTAATCGAGGTTCCAGTGTAAATCTCATAATGCAAGAACACACACATATACCGATATTATATACAACACGAATTTTGTGACTCCTCAGGATAGACTACACTACCGTTCACGAGTATCAGGACAATTACACGCGACTGTATGAAAAACATGCCATCACTTTTTCAATCATATCTCGTAAATAAAAGGAAACACAAAAAATTTTTAATACGGTTAGAAAGCTGATTAGGGGAGACTAGGTGCAGTTGTTACAATTTTGATAAAAGCAGTTACTGTGATTAGAGTTTAACTCTAATTTGTTTGGTCAAACGATTAAATCAAAGGTATATCATCTAGTTTTGAAAGGCCATAATTGATTTAGCTCTATATCTATTATTTAATTAACTAGAATCATTTGAGTGACAGCGTGTAAATTGTAACAACTGCACAAAGTGGATGTCGGTTGTAACAATACCAAAAATCATCTATTAAATTTCTAAATTGAAGACAAATAATTTTTATAACCATTTTTATTAATTATTTATAATTTTTGGCTCAACGTAATAGTACGTGACAGTTCCATAGAGATGGCAGAATTAATATTGTTTTGAAATAAAAGAAACTTAAGAAAGTTTATTTTTATTAATTTTGAAGACGAATTTAGAAAAACCATGAGATTAGAGATTTTTCATAAAAAATAAATGTGATTACATTTTTGACAAATATTTTATATTTCAAACAAATCTGCTGAATTTTGGAAAAAATATCCGTTCTCATTATCACTTGTAACAACTGCACAACAGGTACATTTTTTCAATAAAATACTTTATTAAAAAAGTATACACTAAATGTGGACAACCAAGGCAGTTTCTTAATGCTTAATCCTCATAGAATTGATATTGAAAAATTTACTTTGTTAAGTATAAAGGTCTATTAATTATTTAAAAAACATCAGGCAGAAAAATATTTATTTTTGGCCTCTAAAAACCAATATGCCTATTTTGCTTCCTCGTGAGGAAGCTTTGTAGTCGTTTAATTTACAAAATTTTTAAAAATGCTTTTAACAAATTTTCTTCTATATGGGACTATGTTATATAAGACCCTGAACAATTGTCCGGATGTATGTATGTGTGTGTGTGTGGATCCCGATTTTTGTGAACACGATAACTCGAAGAGGTTTTAACGAATTTGGCTAAAATTTACCAGGTATATTTATTATAAAAATATCTCGAAATGGATTGATAGACTTTAAAAAATTCTCAGAAAAAAATTTGTTCTGACTTTTTTCTAAAAAAATTTTTTTTTCAAAAAAATTTTTTTAAGTTGATTATTGAAGTTAATACATAATAAAATCTTATTCTTTGCATCAAGACGAATCGATTGGTATATAAAAAGTATAAATTGTATGAGAATTTACAGAGTTAATCACAATTAAAGCCGATAAATTCGCATTTTTATCAAAAAATGAGTTCTTTTCGCAAAATTATGTTGCCGTATAAGAAAATCTTACTCATTTATTTCTCAAATCTTAATCTTTGCACCAAGACGGATCGATTGGTATATATAAAGTATATATTGTATTTAAATTTATAGAATTAAAACCAATTATAGACAAAAAATTTGCACTTTTAATAAAAATTCATTTTTTCTTAAAAATCATATTGCTGTACAATATAATATTATTATTTATTGAAAAATAAATCAAAAATCTTATTCTTTGCATCAAGACGAATCGATTGATGTATATAAAGTATATATTCTATTGAAAATTATAGAATTAATTACAATCAAATTTGAAAAATTCACTTTTTACTAAAAATTTTTTTTGTTTGTTTAGATTTATATTACTGTATAAGAAAATTTTATTCTTTCTATTATTCTTCTATTCTATTCTTTCTATTTATTCTTTTTATTAAAAATGATTTAAAAATGAAATATATTTATCGTTAATGCTTCTTCTACGAGAAAGCAAATTTTTTTTGCTGATCGTTAAGAGGAAGCAAAATGTTCATGTAATGAACATCTGGATTTACAACTTGTTTAAACATATTGCAGTAAGTTCGTACATAAAAACTAAACATTTTTCTCTTTGGAACCCCATCTCTATAACTAACTGTTTCTGAGATATTCCATTTGTAACAACTGCACAGCGTAACAACCGCACCTAGTTTCTCCTAAATTTTGCGTAAAATAAGCCGTATTTGAAGTCATTTCGTTAACTATTTTTTGAGTTGTAGAGTGAGAAAGAAATAAAAAAATTACCAAATTTTCTCATTTTTGTCTCTTCACTTCAACTTTTTCAAAAATCTCAAAAATTTAGATAAAAGTTTTTTAAAAACACAGAAATCTTCGTTTAAATTTCAGGTTTAAAATACGCCTTCGAAAATTAAAAAAGATTAATCCGTCTTTGATATATCATTAAAAATGTGAAGCCGTGTTTTGACCGATTAGTGCATTGAAATTCAACTCTGACTACTCGATTCTGGCTTCGCGCGGCTGGGAATGAGAGAAAAAGCAGGGACTAATTCATGCGGGGAACGATGAACTTTCGAGTTTCTTTATATTACTTGTGAAACATCATTATTTATTATTCCCCAGCATAAATCCGACCCTGTTTTCTCTCCCATTCGCAGACACGCGAAGCTAAAATCGAATCGTCACAGTTAAATTCCAATGCACCAATCGTAGAAACACGGCTTCACATTTTTAATGATATATCGAAGACGGATTAACCTTTTTTAATTTTCAAAAGCTTATTTAAAGCTGAAATTCTAAACAGGATTTTTGAAAAAGTTGAAGTCAAGAGACAAAAATAAGAAAATTTGGTAATTTTTTTTATTTCCTTCTCACTCTACAACTCAAAAAATAGTAAACGAAATGACTTTAAAGACGGCTTATTTTACGCAAAATTTAATCATCTTTCTAACCGTATTTAAGATTTTTTTGTATCTTCTTTTATTTACGAGATATGATTAAAAAAGTGATGGCATGTTTTTTCATAGAGTCGCATGTAATCGTCCTGATACTCGTGGACGGTAGTGTATCTATCGAAGTAAATAAAAACATTACAATTCCCACTGTCAAAGAAAAAAATATCACGAGGCTGATTCAAATTTGGTTAATTATTTAAATATCCTTATTTGAGAAAATATTTAACTCAAAGCATAAGCAAAAATTACACTGTAAAGTTTAGTTAATGCAGACGTTCCATGTTTAGGAATTCCTAAAATATTTAAATATACAAACAGTTCTGATGTTTTCATATCAAATGATATTTTTATAAATAGGCAAAAATTGCATGCATAATTGCTTGAACGTTGCATGTAATTTTTACTCAAGCTTCGTCATAAATAATTCCTCAAATTTAAATTAATTCTCAAGCTCACATAAACGTTGCCACTTAATATTTCTAAATTTACTGGAAAAATACTGTCAAGTTTTATAAACATTTTGGTGCTGTGTGGAACGTTCAAGTTATATGATCTGATAAAAATCCTTTATAAACTATAGACATAATTTAGAATGCATTTCTAAATATTCTTTAATTTTTTTACAGAAATCATTAAAGATACGTTCGAACGACACGAGGCAAGAAAAAAAAACAATGGAAAATATGTCAGCTCCCCTCAGCACCCTGTCTGAAATTGTTATGGACTGTTTCAAGGAAGCAATGAAACAAAACAATCAGTTTCTCATTAACGAATTGCTATTAGAAAGAAGTGTTTACCAAGCTGATACATTTTGTGACACATTTTTACATGCTGCGGTAATGAGTGGTTCATTAGAAACTGTAAGACTTTTATGCGGCTTAGGGGCGGACATCTACGCATTAAATAAAGCTAAAAGAACTACAATATTCTATGCCATTAAGAGTTCTGTAAATTTAGTTAAAATATTATTAAATAATAGACAGATTAGTGATTGGAGTTTACTTCGCCAGGCAATCATTTTTGGATCTGAAGAAGTAGTTACATTTTTTGTAAATAATTTGCCCATGTGCATTACTAATAACTTTGCAACAGATTTAATATTCAATAGAAATTCAAGAGTTTCGAAAATTGTTGACTATCACAAGATTGAAGATATCTTTAAACTACTTCTTCAGATCCAAAAATACGTATGTCGAGAATATTTAGATTATCCTTTATTTATTTTTTTAGCCGCAAAATTAAACAACAAACATATTTTACAATTAGTTTTAGAAGACTGTGAGAAATATGTAGAAGAATGTACAAACTACGCTAAACCGTTGATTAAAAGGAATGTGGAAAGATATGAACGATTTCTTCCCTTTGAATTAAATTTTCAAGGTACATTTTGCGAAACAGCACTTCATTACGCAGTAAGTCTTTAACTGCCTGAAGTTGTGCTGTTTCTCTTACAAGAAGGAGCGGATCCCAATTGCAAAACTCGTAGTGATTTAACACCTCTTCATTACGCATCATATCTTGGAAACGAAAACATTTGCAGTATTCTGTTAAACTTTGGAGCGCAAGTCAATCCGAATTCATGTCAGACCAATTTTGGACTGATTTCACATTCGGATTGTACAAGCAATCCATTACATTTAATTTGCGGTGAGTGGACCACGCGAGAAGTTTTAAATTCGTCTTGGAATTCTTTCTGTAAGGAATTGCATGATCCAAATTTCGTTCCGGGACCTGTTTTTGATAGAAAGATATTAAAGCTATTGCTGAGTTATGGAGCAAATCCTAAAATTTCAGGACATAATGGTTTTAATCCTTTCTTTGAAGTGTGCAGAACAGGTCGTTGGAAAGAAATGAAGATTTTTTTGGAATTTCTTACAGATTTTTGTGCGTATGACATAGAAGATAATACAGCTCTTCATCTTGCAGCGATTGATGGTGCCTTTAAAACAGTAGATCTTTTACTGGCAAGAGGCATTGACGTCAATGTAAGGAATTATTTGGGTTATACTCCTCTTATGTATTACATAACAAATGTGAAAAATCCATGTACTTAAATGATAAATCTTTTTGCGTACCATGGCGCAAATTTAAATGACAGAAGTAATGAAGGGTGGACGGTTTTGCAAATGGCTGCTTCCTTTAACAATCATAAAGCTGTGCTGACCTTATTGGAATTAGGAGACAATGAATTATGGAATTTGTCTCCTGATTCCCATACTCAAGGTTTAGTTTCAAGCTCGTGGTCAACTGGAGGAAAGGGATTAGAAGTTCTCCTGTCTTTCATCTCTTTAAGAGAGGATAAAATCGGAGATTATATTAAATGTTTTATAAAACCCAGTCATTTTAATAAAGCTTCTACATATTTTGAAATGTCAAAACTAGAGCAGGAAGAATTAAAGAAAACGGTGGTCGTAAACAGAAGAAATATTTCATATTATAATATTTTGATATGGAATATTTTAACATCAGTGCGTATTATTAAAAATGCAAAATTAAGGAATGAACTGAATTATATTTTAGATATAAACTCATATTTCCCATGTTATGCATTTTTAATAAAACGAAGGTTTTCAAAAATTAAGTCATTGTAATCTTCTTTGGATAAAACTATGGATTTCTTTATTAATTTTTTCGGAGAAAAATCTCTACCATTTCTAGTTGTTGAGAAAATTCTAAGTTATTTTTCTTGTAAAGATTTTCAGGTGTTCAAAAATTTTCTATCTGAGATTTAATTATTATGTACTCAAAAAATAGAAATAGTCTCAGAAAAAAGTAGATATTTTTTAGATTCTACACTGAAAAAAAAAATTCGGCAGAATGTGCTTTTTACTCAGGCAATTTTTGCCTAAGAATAAAAGCAATACACGTAAAGCAATTGTTTCTTTTAAAAAAAGGCAATTTTTGCTTTTAAAAAAGGCAAAAATTTTAACTAAGGCAATTTTCACCTTTTTAAAAGGCAAAAATTGCCTTTTTTAAAAGAAACAATTGCTTTACGTGTATTGCTTTTGTTCTCAGGCAAAAATTGCCTGAGTAAAAAGCACATTCTGACGATTTTTTTTCAGTGTAGTTTGTAGCAATATTTACAGTATTTTCTTAAGATGTTAAATTGAGGAAATGTTGTCACTGTTGCTACAAGTCCTTGTGCTGTGCTTATTGTATATTTAAAAGTTGCAAAATTTGTTTTATATTTAATTTATTTATTACACAAGCCTGCAAAAAAATAAAAATTTCCGTTGTCTGAGATCGAGAAGTCATTTCCCGCAGTATTTGGTGCACTGAATCCGAATCTGGCAACGAAAACCTCCATCAAGTCAGGATTTTGAGAAAAGTGGCGGTAAATTTCTAAAAATCATGTTTTTCGCAGTTTTTGAAAATTTCTACCGGGTAAATCCGACGTGACAAGTCTCTAGACTTGTCATAGGAGTCAAATTAAAGCCTGAACCCTGTACTTTAAAAAAATAAAGCGATATTGCTGACAACAAACTAAATTAGCCCTTAAAAATGATTTTTTTAACAGTTGGCAATTATAAAAATAGACTGACACTGTCCGTAAATACAACTATTTAAAAAAATTATTGGATCCGCTTAGAATTTATTGCTTTGGGGTTTTCGGGGTAGTTGCTTACAAATATGATGTCAAAATAAAAAATCTGTAGTTGGATCCATAATCAACGACCCTAAAAACCTCTGAGTTACAAGTTTCAAGTGAATTTGATCAATTCTGAAAAATAAGTCCGCCATATTGTATCCGACATTTTGAATTTTAATAATCTGACAACATATTCGTAATCAGCGACCCCAAAAACCCCTGAGTAACAAATTTTAAGCGAATTCAATCATTTTTTAAATAGTTTTATTTACGGACAGTGTTAGTCAATTTTTATACTTGACATTTGTTAAAAGAATTATTTTTGATGGCTAATTTAGTTTGTTGTTAGCAATATCGCTAAATCTTCTTAAAGTACAGGGTTCAGGCTTTAATTTGACTCCTATGACAAGTCTCTAGCACGTCGGATTTACCCGGTAGAAATTTACAAAAACAGCGAAAAACATGATTTTTGGGAATTTACCCCCACTTTTCTTAAAATCCTGACGTGATGGGAGGTTTTCGTTGCCAGATTCAGATTCAGCGCACTAAATACTGCGGGAATTGACTTCTCGATCTCAGACAACGGAAATTTCTATTTTTTTGCAGGCTTGTGTTATTAATTATGTTTGTTGTTTTTAATATTAATTTGTATATAATGTGTATATGTAAATAGTGTAAATTTAATTAATTAGTGTTTATGTGAATGTGGTATATGTATATATGTTTATTTAATTGTTCGTTTTTGCTATTATAACTTCTTTTATAAATGAAGTGGGGCTTTTAATTGGTTGATGAATGAATCAACTTAAAATATGTAAGAAATATTTATCAACACAACGCAAACATTTTTTTCCTTTAAAATTTTAATAAATGTTATTAAAAAGAAATTTTGTCTATTTATATTTTCCCAAATTATATAATTAATATATTTTATTATACATATTATTTATTATATAATTTTATTCTACATATTGTTTATAAAGATACATGTTACTATAATACAAAGTACTCTCAATATAAATGTGACTATATTAACATATGAAAAATAAAAAAATTCTAACTTTTATAAACTAATTCATCCAAAATTAATTATTTTCCATATAATATTGGTAAGAATAATATTGATACAATTAAACTTGCATAAGCATTATTTTTTTATTTTAATGTCTATTCATCATTTCTGTCAATAATAATGTTTTAAGTAAAATTTCTCTATAAATTTTTTTTGTTTAAAAAATTTTTTTTTGAATTCTATATAAAAAATAAGTAATCACGTGTTTTTACTTCCTCATAGAGGAAGTATTGCAATACCGAAATTTTTCGAGTTCGATTTTTTGACATATCTTAATGTTATTTGACCTCAGGAGTTCAAAAATAACATTTTTAAAAAATGTCATTCCGTATGTGTGTTTGTGTGTGTAAACATCACATTTTCATAAATATCTCGAAATCATGAAGAGCTTTTGGGTTAAATTTTTTTTAAATTGTAGATCTCACTTGCGGACATAAAATGAGAGTACTTTGAGATAGATTAATAAAGTTTAACTAAATTTTTTTTGGATTTTTAATTTTGCAAAAAAACGTTTTTTGCCCATAACTTTAAAAAAATGTTAGGACACCTATAAATGTTTTTCCATAATTTTGTAGAGTTTTTTAGACGCATCTTTTGAGCCCTAATTGAACATGTTTCGTCCATATTAACCGGAGATATTAAACTTTTAAAAATTCAAAATTTTGGAAAATAAGACTTTTTTGAAAATTTTATTGAAAAATGTAGAAGTAATCTTAAAATTATCGTTACCGACTTGTAGAGCTTCAAAAAACGCTTCGATTGACCTATTTTTGAACCTAATTCCGATAATAAATTTCGAAATTATTGGTATTTTAAAAACCAAAAATTGTGGAAAATGACATTTTCTTAACTTTTTTGTTTAAAAATTTTTGTTTAACTATTAAATTATTGTAACTATCTTGTAGGGTATTTAAAAATAAATTGATTGACCGAAAATTTAATCACTTTTACCATATTTATAAAAAGTTATTCATATATTTCTACTATTTTTATCTCTATGAGGAAGTAAAGGGTTCATGAAATGAGCACCAAAATTATACAAAAAAATTAGAGGTGTGCAAAAAGCTCGAAACCCGAAGCTCGAGCGGGTATTTTCGAGCTTTTCATTTTTCGAGCCGAGCCGAGCCTATTCAGTTCGAGCTCGGGCCGAGCTTTATAAAAAGCTCGAATAATTTCGGGTACTCGAATTTTTCGGGTACTCGAAATTTTCGAGTACTCGATTTGATTCGAGCCCTTGAGAAAATCCAAAATTTTCTACATTAATTTTTAATTAAATTTTTTTTTTCAAAAAAAAAATTTTTTTAATTTAAAAGCTTGAATTAAATCGAGTACTCGAAAATTTCGGTTACCCGAATTCATTCGAGTACCCGAAATATTCGAGTACTCGAGTGAATTCGGGTACCCGAATGTTTCGGGTACTCGAAAATTTCGGGTACCCGATACATCGAGCCCGGCTCGGGCTCGGCTCGACTCGAAAAAATTGCGGCCCGGCTCGGCTCGGCTTCTCGAGCTTTTTGCACACCTCTAAAAAAAATATACAACTTGGCAGCGGTTTTTTCCTATTATTATTATTATCATCTCTATGTGGAAGTAAAGTGTTCATGAAATGAGCACCAAAATTATTAAAAAAATAAACAACTTGGCAGCGGTTTTTTATTTTTTTATTTGTTCAAAATTACAGAAGTTATGATTTTTTTTATTTAACATCTTCAGAAGCAAATGACTTTTGAAATACTTTTTTCTCTATTATACCAAAAGATCAAAAATAATATAATATATAAAAATGATTTGTTTTTTCTTTACTATTTCAAATATGTAATAAAAAATAACATTAATAAAGCAATGAAACATTAAATAAATTGAAATTCTGTCTAAAAAGTGACTTTTCTCAAAACCGAAGTAATCGATTTTCGATTTTTTTCTTTCAATACAATCACTGATAAATAAAAAAAATTTCCCACTTATGCCAAATTGGTGTTTTTTTAAGAATAAAATGATATTTAATATTATGCTAGTCGTTACACAGAGTTTTGTTTGACTTTTACACTTGTTAGCAAATTAACTTTCAAAAACATAACAAAACAAATGCCTTACTAATGGAATGAAGTTTTGAAATGATTTAATTTCTCAATTTCCTTCACTAAACTCTGTAAAACGACTGACATAATTTTAAATATCATTTTATCCCTAAAGAACAGAACTTTGGCATAAGTTGGAAAAATTTATTTATTTATCAATGACTGTAAGAAAAAAAATCAAAAGTCGATTACTTCGGTTTTGAGAAAAGTCACTTTTTAGAAGGAATTTCAATTTATTTAATATATTTGCTTTATTAATGTTATTTTTTATTACATATTTGAAATATTCACGAAAAAACAAATCATTTTTATATATTATATTATTTTTTATCTTTTGGTATAATATAGAAAAAAGTGTTTCAAAAATCATTTGCTTCTGAAGCCGTTAAATTTAAAAAAAATCATAACTTCCGTAATTTTGAACAAATAAAAAAATAAAAAAACACGTATTTACTTATTTTTCATATAAAATTTGAAAAAAATTGTTTTAGGAGAGAGTAGGCTACATTAAACTAGGTTTTTTTATAAAGTCCAAGAACTAATTAAATTTTACAATTTTTGATCAGGTTTTTGTATGAAAATAAAACTGAAGTACTCCTTTAGTTAATACACACGTTACAAACACAAATTATTATGATTAAATAAAAAAATTAAATTTTTTTCTAACCAGTTACACTTTTCTTATTTCGAAGGATGTGTGTCTACTTTGAACCACCTCTAATAAAACACTACAATTTACTTCGAAAATAATATTTCCACTTACACATTGTAAAAAATCTTATTTTCCACTGAAAAAAATAGTAAATTGTTGTTAAATAGTTATTATTTGTTAATATAGGAGATTAATATATTTCGATGTCAGGTTAGGTAGCAAAAGTGACAATTTAAGTTCATCATGTTGACAATTGTGATGGAAGCATGTCTTCCAGTATTTTTCATACTAGTTAGTAGAGCAGACAACTTTACCACTCTTAAAATCGAAAATTCTTTGCTTTTTCGGGTGGTTCAATGATGCCGCACTCACTGTATTCACATGACATTCAGAAAAAAATGGTTAAAATAAATTTATGTAACATTTAAAATTCTTTTTCACATCGGAATATTGAAGTTGACACCCTGAGCGAAATAAATCACAATTGTGAGACGATGTCAACACCCATCTGGGCAGCATAAAAAATACGACTTTGCAGGCATACTATTTAAATGTTGTTTTGATTTTTTTCTAGTATTTTTGGGCATGTCAAGTGGAAAAAAGTCAATTGATTTAGAAGAAATCAATTTTAATACTCTTGTTGAAGCTATTAAATTGTGTTTATTTGATAGTCACATTTTGGCGAATAAATATTATTATTTAGTATGTAATAATATATATTAATAATATAGTTAATTATTTCTACTAAACATAACGTTTTATGTCAAACTTATTAAATTTTAGCAATTTTTAATGAGTGTCTCACAACTGGAGACATTTTTTTTTGTGAAAAAATCGATGTGCTCGGAAAATGTATCGTAAAATTTTTTGAGTTCATCGAAACACTATACTTTCTTTTAATAAAAGTTGCGTATTTCTGTAACCTTTCGAACGGTGTATTTTATTTACAATATCGTTTACCCGTTTACAATTTACGGGTCAAAAATAAAACCCGTCTCACAACTGGAAACTCTCCCCTACTCTTTGAAATGAGCTACCTTGATTTTTTTCAAGTTTTTTCATTAAGCGGTTCAGGAGATACAGATTTTTGAAAAATGACGTTTTTTACGTAAATCTTTTTTTCATATGCTTATAACTCAATCAAAAATTGGTCAAATTGGACGTTTTTATAATGAAAAGTTTTGTTTTCACGCGTAGTTTTTAATAGAAATATTTTTAAAAAATTTTTAAATAATTTACGATAAGATTTAAAAACTTTTAAAATAAAATTTCATTTTTAACAATGTATGTATCGATCAATTTTTTTCAAAATTTTCTGTAAGAAACTAGCACTAAACTAACAATTTCTAAGCCATGTCCAATCGTGGGCAAACGATGAGATCTATTTATTTCAAAATTTTTAATTTTTATATACGCAGTGGTGGCCAAATAACTAACTTGCCATTTGACAAAATCACACAAATTTTTCACAGCAAATGTGTTTTCAGACTGAGTCTCTCCAAACTTAACCTTTTTTCTTTGTAAAATTGTGATTTGGTCAAATGACAAGTTGGTCATTTGGCCACCACTGCACTGCGTATATAAAAATTAAAAATTTCAAAATAAATAGATCCAATCGTCTGCCCACGATCGAACAAGGCTTAAAAACGTGAAAACAAAACTTTTCATTATAAAAACGTCGAATTTGATCAATTTTTGACCGAGTTATAAGCATTTAGAAAAAAAATTACGTAAAAAACGTCATTTTTCAAAAATCTGTATCTTCTAAACCGCTTTATGAAAAAATTTGAAAAAATCAGGGTAGCTCATTTCAAAAAGTACTAAAAGAAAAAAATGTTTAAAAAAAATTTCAGATGCAAAAGCAAAATATTTTCCGATTCGGCCTGGAATGCTCCATATATATATACATATTTATTTGTTTACATACACGGGCATCAAACGAGCCCTTTCGTACAAGAGTACTATGAAAAGTTGAGTGGCAAGTAGCCAAGTAAACATAAACATTATTGCTAGGATAGGCTATACAAATAATATGTTACGCAAGTGAGATGTTACTTTCAAGACAGAATCGTCGAAAAAATTTACAGAGTTGCTTACAGCATATGGGCAATTCCACGTGAGATTTCAGTCGACCTCTTAAAATCGGCCAAAAATATTTTTTTTCTATTCTGTATTGAAAAAAAACAGATACGTATTTTTTTATTATTTTTTTGGAGGTCAAATTTTTGAGTTATGAATTTTCAAAATTTTCGTTTTTCAAATGAAGATATATTTTTAATGTCAGATAACTCAAAAAATATTGCTTCTTTTCATTTTTTGACAAGAGAAAAAAGTTTTGTTTTTCTCTCTACTTTTGAATAATCATAACAAAAAATTTTATAAACAAATTAATTTTTTTTAACTTTGGGTATGATAAATTTTTATTTTTCTTTTTTTAAAACATACCTGAAAATGATAAGAAGGTTTTGCAAAAAGTTTCAGAGTGGGCCTGACAAGTTTGATGGGTCCAAAAAAATAATTAAGCTGTCCGTGCAGGTCGCACGCACGCGGCACAATGGGATTTTTTACAATTTACTATTAAAAATTGTCTAGAGCCTACAAATTCAATAATAATCAAAATCCGATAAAATTTGTAGGCTCTAGACAATTTTTAATAATAAATTGTAAAAAAAATCCCATTGTGCCGCGTGCGTGCGACCTGCACGGACAGATTAATTATTTTTTTGCACCCATCAAACTTGTCAGGCCCACTCTGAAACTTTTTGCAAAACCTTCTTATCATTTCCAGGTATGTTTTAAAAAAAGAAAATTAAAAATTTATCATACCCAAAGTTAAAAAAAATTAATTTGTCTATAAATTTTTATTTTTTTAATAAAAAATGAAAAATTGTTATGATTATTCAAAAGTAGAGAGAAAAACAAAACTTTTTTTCTCTTGTCAAAAAATGAAAAGAAGCAATATTTTTTGAGTTATCTGACATTAAAAATATGTCTTCATTTGAAAAACGAAAATTTTGAAAATTCATAACTCAAAAATTTGACCTCCAAAAAAATAATAAAAAAATACGTATCTGTTTTTTTCAATACAGAATAGAAAAAAAATATTTTTGGCCGATTTTAAGAGGTCGACTGAAATCTCATATGGAATTGCCCATAGGGATCAGAAATACTGCGATACGCATTCTGGTGGCAGAAAATTTAACTAATACAACGGGGTCGATTTTGACATTTTACATGGAATAATTTCTAAACTCGCAAGTTTTATAATTAAAAATCCTAAAATATAGCTTGATAATTAATAATTAAATTAATTTGTAAAAAAGAAAATACTACAAAAACCAGTCACATTCAGTACAATAAATAATATTGATTAATATTATGAAATATTTAAAAGCAAAGTGTGAAAGCAATAATCTAACTCTATTTTGTCACACTAAATATTTAATTAAAACATGTTTAATTAATTGTATTTCCAGTTAAGGAGGATGGTGACTGTCTTTTCGGGGCAGGCGGCGAGAGGGGAATTCACATGCTTTTATATGGGATTAAAACTGCAAATACCAACTGTTTTAATATATATTTTATAAGTGAAATATGCAATACTTAATATATTAGACATAAAAAAATAGTATTTTTAATAATTCCAATTCATTATTCTTAAAAAATATTTTAAAAAATATTTATTTAATTACGTAAAAAAAATTTTGTAAATAAATTTTATGATCATGGAGATCGTGACAACAGCGCATTCTATATGCATGCTAGAATCAGTGTCGGTAACACTGAATAAGATTTCATTCGTTTATGATTACATTGCGACGTTGCCACGTTTCTGTGTATTATGTTAGAGAGGTTAGAAAATCTGTAATTTTACGTCAGTTTTAATGTTATTTCTAAAAATCAGGACAGTCGGTTTACTCAATTATTTTTTTAAATTATTCCAGAAGTATTAAACTTTAAAAGAAAATGATTTTTAAAAAAAGTTTAACTTTTTTACACAAGTTATTATCAAAATAGTGCACTTCACATAACACTCCCCATAAGAGCCCATATAAAAACATGCAATTTCAACAATTAAATTCTCAAAAACGGGACAGTAAAAAATTTAAAAAAAAATTGTTCTATAATTTAGACATTCTTAACAACGAGTTTTTCCAAATTTCAAAAATTTTTTAACATTTTTATTTGAGTCACCATCCTTCTTAATCAAGATTTGAAATTAAAAGTAGTTTATAAATATTATTTTTTCGTTGCAGTGTGTCTCCTATAACATATTTATTTAACATTTTCAGATTGGTAAACAAGAAACACAACATAACCTCTAAAACATAACCTTAAAACTATTCGAACTATTTTTTAACTCGATTAACTCCTAACTTTTCTTGAAAAGGAAACTGTATTTCCACTTCAAATTTTAATTAAATAATTAGAGTAGATATTTTTTAACATTTTAATGAAGTAAATAATGTTTTTCGATATGAAAACAATTCTTTTATTGACAGTTGCATTTACTTATGTAATTTATTTTACTGAATATATTAAATATTTGGAGCGAATTGCATTTTATAATTTTTTAAAACTTGCGTATAAACAAACTGAAACAATTTTTAGCCCCCCAATTAACTTTATTTAAATTTTTATATAAAAAATAATTAAAAAGAAGTCTGAAACATGTGTGTTTGTTAAAATTTGATCCCGTTGTCGACCGCCATGTTTGTTAGTGTCGTCATGATTTCAGATCCCTATATGTTGTAAGCAATATGAGGCATTTTACGTGAAATGTCCTAAGTTGAAATTTCAACTTCTTGAAAAAAATTAAAACTCAAGGAATTTGTTGTTCTATCAAGTTGAAATGTGCCCCAAAAAATATTTTTGATTTTTCGAAAATTTGGAGGGGGTAGAGGGGGTTAATTTGACCAATTTTGCTAACACCGGCTACTTTGTGAATTTTTTCTGAACATACTTGTAATGGGAAAAATTTTTTAGAATATGTTTCTGAAAGGTTTTTTCTTTCTCTTTCCAATGGTGAATTTTATTTTTTAATATTTTAAAAATTTACCCTAATTTATGATAATTAATATTTAATTTTCAATTTCCAAAAAATCGGTCCGTTTTATTTAAAAATAAATTATTGCAAACGAAAGCTGAAATTTTTTCCTATCGGCATGTAAATTTTCAAAATGCCCTTTTTTTGTTTTTGAGTTATTAAATTTTAAGAATAAATTGCGGCCCGCTGCGTCACGGTTGCACTGAGCCGCACAGTGAGGAAATTTGCTAATTTTTGTGTCAAAATCGTATAACTTTTGACACAATTAAAATAATTAAACAAAAAAAAAATTGAAAATGAAAGCTTAAACCATACAGATTACAGGAAAAATATAGAGAAACCCTTCAAATATATTTTAACCAATAAAAAAAATCGGCAAACTTGGAATTTCATTTGAGAAATTGCATTTCTCTTTGACTGACAACACAAAACTGTTTTAATATGTGTCTCAATCAATCATACTTACATATTTATTCATATTGATTACGAATCTGATGTAAAAGTTCATAAAAAAATGTGGTAATTAAATTCGCCATTTTTTTACCAAAATGTAAAAAAAACTTCGGATTTTGACAGAACTCCTGTTTTAAATGTTTTTGGGGTCGCTGAACACGAATCTGAAGTCCAAATTTCAAAATTCAAAATGTCGGATTCAATATGGCGGACTGAATATATGAAAAAAATCATCAGATTCGTGTTCAGCGACCCCAAAAACATTTAAAACAGGAGTTATGTCAAAATCCGAAGTATTTTTACATTTTGGTAAAAAAATGGCGAATTTAATTTCCACATTTTTTTATGAACTTTTACATCAGATTCGTAATCAATATGAATAAATATGTAAGTATGGTTGATTAAGACACAAATTAAAACAGTTTTGTGTTGTCAGTCAAAGTGAAATGCAATTTCTCAAATGAAATTCCAAGTTTGCCAATTTTTTTATAGGTTAAAATATATTTAAAGGGTTTCTCTATATTTTTCCTGTAATTTGTATGGTTTAAGCCTTTATTTTCAATTTTTTTTGTTTAATTATTTTAATTGTGTCAAAAGTTATACGATTTTGACACAAAAATTAGCAAATTTCCTCACTGTGCGCCGGTCGCCATGCGGCTCAGTGCAACCGCGACGCAGCGGGCCGCAATTTATTCTTTGAAATTTAATATCTCAAAAACAAAAAAAGGCATTTTGAAAATTTACATGCCGATTTTTGGGAAATTGAAAATTAAATATTAATTATTAAAAATTAGAGTAAATTTTTAAAATATTAAAAAATAAAATTCACCATTGGAAACAGGACGAAAAAATCTTTCAGAAACATTCTAAAAAAAATTTCCCATCACAAGTATGTTCAGAAAAAATTCACAAAGTAGCCGGTGTTAGCAAAATTGTTTAAATTGACCCCCTTTACCCCCTCCAAATTTTCGAAAAAATCAAAAATATTTTTTGGGGCACATTTCTACTTGATAGAACAACAAATTCCCTGAGTTTCAATTTTTTTTAAGAAGTTGAAATTTCAACTTAGGACATTTCACGTAAAATGCCTCATATATATGTTGTTGTGCGCAAAACCCAAATTTATTTCTGGCGCAACTCACTCCACGCCAACCATATTCCTGTAAACTGGCCCTACCACAAACCTATAGATGTTTCTCCTGTATATGGGTGATTAAAATTAAAATATCATTTTTTATCCTACTAACTTTGATTTTTCGATGTTGGATTTTGAACTTAACTACAATTTTTCAATAAAGGCAAGCAAATTTTGAGGTTATAAATGTTTGTTGACATACCAGCAGGCCTGCATACCAGTAGTGCCAATCTGATTTCACACAACTTACTTCAATTAAATGGCGCTAAGATTGAAAATTTATTCATCCTGTTATGTGTAATTTACTTTAATTAAGATAATTTTTAATTAATAAATTGATTTTTAAATAAAAAGACATTAAAATATTTTCAAATTAATGAAAATTAATATTTTTCACAGTAAATATATATGAAATATCACAAAATGACAAAACTGCAAATGTTACCAACCCAACATTTTGAAAATTGTTTATCGACAGGTAATACTCATTTTGAGCAACTTGAAGTTAGTAATTTGTTCAAATTGAGTAGTACTCAAAATGAGATGCAACAAAAATGAGACCAAGTTTTTTCTGGACACCACTAACATTTTTGAAAGATTTCACTGATAATTTTTTTAATAGTGAGAATAAAATCAGCTTATAAATTACAATTCAGTATCAAATATTTACTAACTGCATACGCATTCTCTAACATAAAAGCCACCCTAAAAAAATTTATTTTTGGAAAAGAAGTATGTTAAAGTATACATAAAACAAGTATGTATAGTAGGTTTTTAGGTCTGTGTAATGCGTGGTTGCCATGTTATCAGGGACTCAATTTTTTCAGTAAAATTTTCAAATGGCAATATCTTTTACCCACACGGAAAAAAATTAATCTCTAAATTAGTGATTAAATCTGAGATTTAGGCATAAACTATCACTGAAATCGGACGTAAGATGATCACTAAAACTGAAATTTGGTATTATATCTAATCCGAATATTAGTATTGTGAAGAACACGTATTTCTTATGCCTAAAAATGATATTAGGAATCTCAAATTTTATGACATGGAACATATGTTCTAAACTATCAACTTACTTGAATAAATTCAAATCTAATATATTATTTGAATAAACAATATTAAGCATTTAAGTCGTATATTTATATAATTCGTATTTTTGTAATAACTCGATGTAATAAGAATTTATAATTTATCACAATTTAGAGTGAGAATTATTCACAAAATATTTATATTGTTTTCCCTGTATGAACTATACATTGACAAGTATAAAAAAGTAGTTGGATATTTTTAAAACACAATACGAATTTTATATTTTTATTTCATTTTTTTGTTTTAACGGCGTTGGAAGGTCTGTAAAATTTGTAGGTTACAATTATCGCCCGACAAAATACGGCACTGACTGATTTAAAATTTAAATGACGTGAAATAGGTAAATAAACATTTTTCAACCACTTTCTCTAAACACAGACACTTTTTACAAAATAGGCCAACATACAACGGGTAAGAATCTTCTTAATAACCTAAATTCAAAAGATTGTTTAAATTCATGCAGAAACGCGGTTGTAAAATGTAAAATTGGAAAGTGATGTAATACTAAGAATATAACAGCTGGACCATTGTGCTCTCTGCATGTTTCTGCCCTCTTCTGGCGACTGGCAGTAAACCGCTTTTTGTTGTCTGTCTTTGCATTACTTTCCAATTTTACATTTTACAACCGCGTTTCTGCATGAATTTAAACAATCTTTTGAATTTAGGTTATTAAGAAGATTCTTACCCGTTGTATGTTGGCCTATTTTGTAAAAAGTGTCTGTGTTTAGAGAAAAAGTGGTTGAAAAATGTTTATTTACCTATTTCACGTCATTTAAATTTTAAATCAGTCAGTGCCGTATTTTGTCGGGCGATAATTGTAACCTACAAATTTTACAGACCTTCCAACGCCGTTAAAACAAAAAAATGAAATAAAAATATAAAATTCGTATTGTGTTTTAAAAATATCCAACTACTTTTTTATACTTGTCAATGTATAGTTCATACAGGGAAAACAATATAAATATTTTGTGAATAATTCTCACTCTAAATTGTGATAAATTATAAATTCTTATTACATCGAGTTATTACAAAAATACGAATTATATAAATATACGACTAAAATGTTTAATATTGTTTATTCAAATAATATATTAGATTTAAATTTATTCAAGTAAGTTGATAGTTTAGAACATATGTTCCATGTCATAAAATTTGAGATTCCTAATATCATTTTTAGGCATAAGAAATACGTGTTCTTCACAATACTAATATTCGGATTAGATATAATACCAAATTTCAGTTTTAGTGATCTGCTTACATCTTACGTCCGATTCCAGTGATAGTTTATGCCTAAATCTCAGATTTAATCACTAATTTAGAGATTAATTTTTTTCCGTGTATATCACCTGAGTGTCATGGCGATATCTATCGGGGATATTCCTGTGATACTGAGGAAGTATCATAATGTACGCTTTTGCTTGCTCATGAGGAAGCTTTGCATTCGTGACAATTTTCAATTTTTCAAAAGAAGGTTATATGGACTCATTTTCATCTAGAACATATATGTATATTCAATTCTGAGCAAATGTCCAGATGTATGTGTGTGTGTATGTCACAAAAATTGTGTACAAATTATCACAAAAAAATTTTGATGGATTGTCCTGAAATTTTGCAGGTTTATTGCAGTCATTAATACCTAAAATCTGACACAAGGATTTTTAAAAATATCTTTAAAAAAAAATTTTTATACAATTTTTTTAAAATTCAAAAAAAATTTTTTTTTTGTATTTTTAGAAATAATTTTTTTATTTGTTAATATTTTCATTAATTATTCTCAAAATTACATTCCTGACAAGAAAACGAATCGAATGATGTATACAAAGTATATTTTTTATCAAAATATATAACATTAATAGATATTTTTCTTTATCACAAAAAATTCAAATTTTGTATTTTTTCATAATTTAATTTTATACATATGTTTAGATGGAGTTTGCTAAAATTTTGTAAGTTAATTACGTCACGAATATTTTATATGTTGAAGAAGCTAAATGGTCATGAAATGAACAACTTGTTTTTAATATCCCTGTGACATTACTGTGATATTGAGGGGATATTGCCGTGACATCGAGGAGACACTGCTGCGATATTGAGGCGGGATATTTTACAGAATTTTTGCTATAAGTTCAAATTTAAAATTATAGTGAAAATTCGGTGAAATATCACCTCAATATCGCAGCAATATCCCCTCAATATCCCGCCTCAAAATCGCAGCAGTATCTCCTCGATGTCACAGCAATATCCCCTCAATATCGCAGTTGTGGAATATTCAAGCGTCTCAATTTGTCTGAAATTTTTTTAAAACTTTGTGCTGTTTTTAGGAATTTCAATGCCAACAGTAATTTGAAATGAACATTTTCTGTAACTATTAATGACAGCGAGAAAAACAGATATTTAAAATTGGCTTTCTACATAGCAAAGCAAACTTCATTAACCCTCGCCACCACGGCAAGGTCTACCGAACATATCCAAGATGTCAATAATGTCTGGCAGTGGATAAGCATCCAATAATCCCAGCACATCGAAGACATCGATGATGTTCGACAGTGGAAAATCATTGGCCGGGTTCTAAAATGATTCATAAATATAATTATTTTTTAAAATATTTTAATTAATTTGTTCTAAAAAATAATCGTAATTAGATAGGGGAATGTAAGGTATCGTGGCGTGTAATATAATATGGTGGCGGACTTGTCAAATCTGGAATGTAACGTCACATCTGAAGCGCCTTATCACATTTTATATGCAGTAGTAATAATGACCAAACGCGTGTTTTGTACTCTAAGTGATTTTGAATAAAAAAGAAATGAAAAAAAAATAAAAAGTTTTATTGGATATGTGTGTTAACAGTGACAGAGTGAAGAATTTTTGAAAATTGAGTCAGGTAAATGTATGGAACGTATTGTTTAGACATTGGACAACAGTTTCTGTATTTTACATTTTTCTCAATTTGCGCTGTATGAAAATAACACCATCATATTTTCATCAATAGCTTGTAAGGTATGATGGCGTAATTTTTGTAACGTACAGTGGCTGATCATTTTTGCACGAGTTTCAATTGTCTTTGCATTTTTTGTGTACTAATGCCTCTTGTGCTCCACCGCAATAATTCTCGAATATGTGACACTTGCGGTCTTCTCTTCTTCTAGTTGCGTTAAAACAGTCACCAGCTACTTCACATGTTCAAATTGTGACCATAACTGAAGTGAAACTCTTTTTTCTATAATGTAAAATCATCAGTTTTTTCTCTTTTTGTTATTTTTCATCATTTCTAGTAGTTTTAATAAATGATTTTAACATCTACATAATATTTTAGTTGAATACACCAAATCCACCACCATACCTAAGGGACCATTCAAGTATTACGTAAGCATATTTTTCAGGTTTCTAGACTATGTGGAACCATATCAAAGGCCTTACTAAAATCAAAGAAAATAATTATAGTTACTCTCTTTTTATCAATAGCATAGAGTATGTCATCAGTAATCTTGAGTAAAAGTGTTTGAGTGCTTAACCCTTTTCTATATCCAGATTAATTTGGATCAAGAATACCATTAGCTTCTACATATTTAATTAATTGATTATAGACACACTTTTCAAGGACCTTTGACAGGCCACACAAAATAGCAACTGGCCTGTGCTCCCCTGGATGTTGTGGAATCTTAACTTTATTAACAGGTTTAATAAGAACGTTTCTCCATTCATCTGGAAAGACTGAGGTTTGCAGTGACATATTAAAAAGACAAAGGACATAGGCTAGTAAAACAGGCATTTTTTTAACAATGCTGATAGAATGACCATCAAATCCTTGAGCTTCAGTCTTTATACCTCTCAAGGCATTTAGTATGTCAGAAGGACCAATATCTTCAAAATAAAAAAGGCTATCATCAAAATCAATATCCAAAAGGAGATCCAAGAGAAACCAAGGCGTTATATTGAAAGACGTATTTCCACAAATACTCAAAAAATAATCATTAATTTCATTTACAGTAAAAGTAAGAGCATAATCATCATTTCTTTTCTTGACTATTCCAAGGTGTCTCAGCTCCCTTCAGAGGTCATTCATCGTCCTTCAATGTTATTAAATTATTAAGTAAGAGATGATGGCGCCAAACATTCGAGATTTGCTGGCAACACTGACAATCTATGTTAAAAATTCAATATCCTGATTGTTGATAGGACAAACAAAGTTCTGAGGTTAAACGATAATAAACATAATTTCCTGGATTAAAAAATCTCTTCAATGAAAAACGAAATACCGTATCTCTTGAAACTTTCAAATATTGATTTTTCTCGAAAGGAATTTTTTTTGACAATCTCATTTTAACATTTTAAAAACGAGAAAAATCAATATTATTTGCTAGTAAATAGATTTAAAAATACATTACGGATATTAAGAACAATATCTCAATAGAAAATTCAGGCCCTTTTTTCTGAATTTACGTAGACGATTCCAGCATAAGATAATGATCAGTTGGCGTCAAAAAAAAAAAAAACCCAAAATTCGCTTGTTAAACGAATTTCTCTTTTTCTCATAAAAATTAACTTACGAATTAATTTTGCGTTTTTCTCAATTTTGCAAAAATTGTTTAAATATATTAATCTTTAAACTATTTCTTTTTTTTTATTAATTAATTTTTTTTATTACGATTCCTTTTATACAATAAGATTTTAAAATTTCCTTGTTTCTTTTCTTTTTAGGGTTCCGTACCCGGTAGGAATCCTATTAAAACGGTTACGAAAAATGACCATGTACCCCCCCCCTAGCTCTCACAAATTTTCATCTAGAGGGCTAAAAATTGGTACATTTATGTATTTTCACGCGTAGATTGCACGAAAAATATAGCGAACGTGATTGGAGTTGATCTTCATAGAGTTTTCCGCAAAAAACATCAAATTTTAGCCGTTTTTCGCAAAAAAGGCATGTACCCCCCCCCCTGGCGCTCACAGTTTTTTACCTAGAAAGATGAAAATTGGTATGCATATGTATTTTCAAAAATGGATTACAGGAAAAATATAGCAAACGTATTTGGTATTGATCTTCATAGTGTTTTCAGCAAAAAACTCGAAAATTTTGAAAATTTCGAAAAAATTGCATGTACCCCCCCCTGGCGCCCACAGTTTTTTATCTAAAGAGCTAAAAATTGACATACTTATTCGTTTTTACGCATAGATTACAGGAAAAATATAGCGGAAGTGATTAGAATTTATTTTCATGGTGTTTTCATTGAAAAACTAAAATCTCTTTTTGCAAGCTCGAAAATTCTTTAATCCTTGCTGGTTCTCTCAATTCTTAATCTAGGGGACTGGCGTTATACATTTTTATTTATTTTTTCGTGTAGATTTCAACAAACATACAGAAAAAATTATTGCAATTCATCTTCATTTTTTTTGCGAAAAACTAAAAAAAAATTTCGTTTTAAAAAAAGTGTGTACCCCCCCTTGGTTTTTACAATTCTTGGCCTATTGGACTACAGTTTTGCTTATTTTATGTAGTTTCGTGAGTACATTTCAGGAAAAATATAGCGAAAATGATTGGATTTGATCTTCATATTTTTTTCAGCGAAAAACTCAAAGTTTTTAAAAATTTCGTCAAAAAAGCGTGTATTTCACCCTAGCGTTCACAGTTTTTTACCTAGAAAGATGAAAATTGGTACACTTATGTATTTTCACGTGTAGATTACAGGAAAAATATAGTGGAAATGATTAAAATTGATCTTCATTGCGTTTTGAGCGAAAATCTAATTTTTTTTCAATTTTTGACAATAATTATACCTATCCTAGTTCTCTCAATTCCTGGTCTAGTGGACTGGCGTTGGGCATTTTTTTTTTATTTTCACGTGTAGATTACAGAAAAAATACAGGAAAACTTATTGGAGTTCATCTTCATATTTTTTTGCGAAAAACTAGAAATTTCTTTTGATTTAGAAAAAAGCGTGTTTTTTACCCTAGCGCCCACAGTTTTTTTCTAAAGAGATAAAAATTGGTTATTTATTTATTTTCACCTGTAGATTACAGAAAACATACACCAAAAAATATTGGAGTTGATCTTTATATTTTTTCATCAAAAAAGGAAAAGTTTTAAACGAGGGTACGGAACCCTCGGTTTTAGT
The DNA here is from genome assembly GCA_032872505.1 of Leptopilina syphax. NCBI lineage: Eukaryota > Metazoa > Arthropoda > Insecta > Hymenoptera > Figitidae > Leptopilina > Leptopilina syphax. Next base: position 6,185,787 of record CM065471.1, on the reverse strand, counting down.
ACGAGTTCTACTCGCACTTGTCCGGTTTTTCTCTTTTACATTAACCCCTTCGCAGTCAAAACCAAAATCTCATAAGTGGGCTCAAAATGTCGACACAAATTGATACTCGAGGGTTTTCGGCGTCGCTGATTACAAATTCGAAACAGATTTTAAAAATTCAAAATAGCGGATCCAATATGGCGGACGACATTTTTAAAAATTCATCTGATTCACTTAAAACTTTTTACTTGGGTGTTTTCTGGGTCGCTGATTACGAATTCGATATCAGATTTTAAAAATTCAAAATGGCGGATCCAATAAGGCAGACATGAAAATTAAAAATTGACTGAATTCACTTGAAACTTGTTACTTAGGGGTTTTCGGGGTCGCTGATTACTAATCCGATATTAGATTTTAAAAATTAAAAAAGGCGGATCCAATATGGCGGACGACATTTTCTAAAATTCATCGGATTTATTTGAAACTTGTTACTAGAGGGTTTCCGCTGATTACGAAAAACTTTTTAAACGATAAAAAATACCAAATTTTCCCCCCGCAGTCAGCTGGTAAGTATACTATGTTACTTACATTACGGTATTTAATTTTTCTTTTAAATTGTCAATTATTTTATCTGTTTTTTCTTGCTTTCCTAGTATTGTAATTATAATCCTATTTTAAAAAGAACAGACATGTCACACCTGTCACATGTCACGCATGACCAATTTTAAGTGTGTCACACCTGTCACACGTCAAATACGATCAATTTTGAGAGTGTCACACATGTCACACGCCATGTATGATTAAACCTATATTCATTATTTATTAAACCAGTCTGTTGTTTATAGAATTGTTTTATAGAACTCATAGTTTATCAAACTTAAATAATTCATTTTTAATTTTCGTGTGTTATAATGTGTAAAAAAATGAATGCAATGCAATGACTATTAATAAGAGTCAAGGTCAAACATTTGATATGATTGGAATCGATTTACGAAAAGATGTATTTAATCATGGACAATTATATGTTGCATTTTCAAAAGTTCGTTTTTGGGAATCTCTTAAAATTTTTCTTGAGAGTCAACGAACATCTAAAATTGTTAAAAACTATGTATATAAAGAATTGTATGTTTAATAAATTAAATACTAATTGATTAATATGATTTATTACTTAAATAAGTATTAAATAAAAGAAGAACTTATTCTCTATTTCGGCATATTTGTGAAAATAATTGAATTTTTCAATGAATTTTATTGAAACGTCTCTGAAGAATTAAATTTTTTCAAAAATATTTCTTTTATTTATCCACATAATTATTGAATTCTTTTAAATTATTTTAATTGTTGCGAAAAATTTTGTTTTGTAAAATAAATTCAATCTGTATAATAATTTTATATACATTGTTTGAATTAAATTATTCTTTATAGTTTGCAAATTTGTTATAAAAAATAATTAATTTTTTTTCTTATTTTATTGAACATGCCAGTCTAAATTAATTGAATTTCTATGGAAATTTTATTATTTATGAAAAATTGAATTTTTTTTTAATAATTTAATTTTTTTGAAATTTTGATGAAAATACTAAATATTAAAAATAATTGAATTTCGATTTTTTTTTGAAATAAATTAAATCTTAACCGACAGATTAGCTCAGTCGGATAGATGCCTCGCATTGGCGGTCGTTTAAGGACCAAGGGTATAAGTATCCTTGGTTCGCGCCCACTTGGCTTGGTATTTTTCCGGCACGTGAGACAATCTGACCATTGACGGGTGGTCATTAATTGCATTTATTTATTGACGACGATAAAACTTAAAATAATTTTATACGAAACAAAAAAAATCAAACGTTTTAAAAATTGTTGGCCCTGAAAAGGGCTGATTGCTTTTTTCTCTTGCTTTTAATGCTTTTTTTGTCTTTAATTTTTCATTAGAAGATTTTCTTTCTGCTTCCTCAGAAGAAAAGTATTTTGAAAAGAAAATATTCTTTTCATCACATAAATGTGGAAGATTATTCCACAATTCTTCAAACTCCAAGAATTCCTTAACCCCTTAACTGCCGGCTGAAAAACACTAAATGTGCCCAAAATACCAAAAATAAAAAATCGTCCAATTTGTCTGAAACTTGTTACTCAGGGGTTTTCGGGGTCACTGATTACGAATCTGATGTCGGTATTTTAAAATTCAAAATAACGGATCCAATATGGCGGACGGCTTTTAAAAAATTAATCCAAATTACCTGAAATTTGTTACTCCGGGGTTTTTGGGGTTTCTGATTACGAATCTGATGTCGGTTTTTCAAAATTCAAAATGGCGGATCCAGTATGGCAGACGGATTTTTAAAAATACATCAAAATTAGCTGATATTTGTTACTCGGGAAGTTTTGGGGTCCCTGACTACGAATATCATGATGGTTTTTAACATTCAAAATGGCGGATCCAATATGGCGGACATTTTTTTTAAATTTTTGATTCGCTTGAATTTTATCATTAGGTGGTATTCGGGGTCGCTGATGATGAATTCGATGTCAGTTTTTTAAAATTAAAAATTGCGGATTCAATATGGTGGCCATTTCTATGTCAGTTTTTCAAAATTCAAAATGAAGGATCCATTATATCGGATATTTTTTTTTTAATTTTGGATTTTCTTAAAAATTATCACTTGGGGGGTTTTCGGGGTCGCTGATGACGAATCGGATGTCTGTTTTTAAACATTTAAAATGTCGGATCCAATATTGCGAACATTTTTTTTAAAAAATTTGTTATTATCATAAACGCAGAACAAATTTTACAAATGCCGGTAAATTTCATGTAAATTGGATAAATTTTTAAAAAAGTCATCCATCATATTGGATCCGCCATTTTGAATTTTGAAAAACCGACATCATATTCGTAATCAGCGTCCTCAAAAATCCCCGAGTAACAAATTTCAGGTAAATTGGATCAATTTTTAAAAAAGTCGTCCGCCATATTGGATCCGACATTTTGAATTTAAAAAAACTGACATCATATTCGTAATCAGCGACCCCGAAAACCCCCGAGTAACAAATTTCAGGTAATTTGGATCAATTTTTAAAAAGTCGTCCGCCATATTGGATCCGCTATTTTGAATTTTGAAAAACTGACATCATATTCGTAATCAGCGACCATGAAAATCCCCGAGTAATAGATTTTAGGCGATTTAAGACATTTTTTAAATAAAAATGCATTGTATTGTCCATGGCAAAGATTTTAAAAATTTGCTAAAAGTATGGTTTTTAAAAATTTATAACATTTTTATAATTCATTGAATTTAAAAACAGAAACGTGTGTCCCATTCTGCATAGCGTTGACTTTTAAGAAATCATTTTATTTCCAATTTTTAGCTAGTTTTGACTTTTTTACATCAATTTTTATCATGGCAAAGATTGTCAGTTTTCCGGCAGTCAGAGCAAAGTCCGAAATGGCAAAGATCTTTGCCATCGGCAGTCAAGGGGTTAATTTTCTTTTCCTTCTGTTTAGGTTTTTGCCCTCGCGTCAGCATGTTGTCACTGGTAATAGACAATATTAAATGAATATTAGTTGCAAAATTGTGCAGATTATATATCAAATTCTGTGACTCTTGCTTTAGTAGGAAGAGGGAGGGGTAGATGTACTGTGGTTAGTGGAGATGCTTCTCCAATCACAACATAGTATCTAATGGTGCGGGGTAGTGTACTGTGATTGGTCGTGATGCTATTTCACGACTGCAATTTATCTATATAAACGGCGCACGTCACTCTTTAAGCATTATTGCAATCTGAACAGTTGCAACGAAAACAATGACTGACGAGGTGACGATTGCTAAAAAAAGAAATCTCCTATTGGCGCCCATCATTCCTCATTGACCAGCAGTGCCGAAGCAGAAGGCAAAGGGGAATGGCCATTGGATAATGTCAATGAATACAACAGCCATGTATGATCAAACAAGTCACACGTCACGTACGATCAATTTTAAATGTGTTACATCTGTTACACTTCACGTACGATCAATTTCTAATGTGTCACACCTGTCACATATGATCAATTTCAAATGTGTCACATCTGTTACACGTCACGTACGATCAATGTCTAATGTGTCACTCCTTTCACACGTCACCTACGATCAATTTCGAATGTGTCATACCTGTTATACGTCACGTATAATTAATTGCAAGGGTGTCACGCCTGTCACACGTCACATACGATCAATTTCGAATGTGTCACCTGTCACGCGTCACGTAATTTTTAAATATTTTGAACTTTGAAATAAAGAAGTAATTGTTTAATTTTTGTGTTGATTTTTCTGTTTTATAATAGGATATATTATTATTATGTATTATATTATTATAATAACATTATTATTATATTATTAGGGGAGACTGGGGTAAACCCGCTCACCAGCGATTTGACGCTATTAACTCAACTTCAGATGGAGATATTGGTACTGTGAATAGTACTTAACATTCAACTTATATTAACAAACTTTCGTTTAGTTTCATGAATTCAACATAGAATCAGAGACAATCAAATGTTTTTAGAGGTGTCAGAAAAAAACGTATTTTGGATTTTTAAGTTTTTCGATCATTATTTTTGAGACTTAATTTATTTGGCAAATTTTTTTTGTTGCTATTGGATGTCCTTCTTTGAAGTACATATATAGTTTTGTCTTATTTCAAAAAGATTTAATTAAATTTACTCTGAAATGTGAGGAATACACTCGGGGTTAAGTCGCTCACGTAAAGTCGGGGTAAAGCCGCTCACTTAGTTTTAAATTTAAAATTTAGATTAAAATAATTTTACGTATTATATTTTAACAATAATAAAGTTTATGACTTGTTAAAACCAAAATTATAACTAAATTTCACTTTCTCTTAATAAAATATAACATTATTTAAATCCATAGTTGTAATTCATGAAACCTATATTCATTATTTATTAAACCAGTTTGTTGTTTATAGAATTGTTTATAGAACTCATAGTTTATCAAACTTAAATAATTCATTTCTAATTTTCGTGTGTTATAATGTGTAAAAAAAATGAATGCAATACAATGACTATTAATAAGAGTCGAGGTCAAACATTTGATATGATTGGAATCAATTTACGAAAAGATGTATTTAATCATGGACAATTATATGTTGCATTTTCAAGAGTGCTATAACTTTAGTTCTAATTAACCGATTTTAAATTTTAAAAAAGGATTTCTTCGGTTTTAAGTATATTTTAAGTTAAAATTAGAGGAGAGTGGGGCAAACCGGACCCCCTAACGGTTTTTTGACTCTTGTGATTAAACGAATCAACCGATTTCATTTTTCGACGGCTTGTTTGAAAGATCATTTAATTGCGCAACTTTTTCCCAGAGACACCTATACTTTATCTTTAACTGTTTAATTGCTGTGATAACTTTAAAAATTTTTGCAAACGGTCCGGTTTGCCCCACCCCCTGGGGTAAACCGGACCCCCCATGGGCAAACCGGACCGTTTGATTTTTTATTTATAATATTGCATTTACATAATCTACAATAATAAAAAACATAAAGAATCATGTAAACAATGGTTGTAGTAATGAAAATATTAATACAGGATTGAATTTTAATTAAATAAATATTTTTTTTAATAAAAAAATAAAAATGTTTGTCTTTATCAGAGAAACAACATTTAAGGGTCCAATTCTCATTGGAAGACAATTATTTTTCATTGTAAGTAAATATTTTAATAAAAGAAACATTTTATTTAAAAATAATTTTTATGAAACTTTAATTCAATGGAAATATCCTATGGCCGGTTTTGCCCTACCAGCCCATTTTGAGAATAAATGTTTGTCAAAAAGAAACGCTTTGCAAATTCATCAAAGTTTTTGGTGGTAAATATTCCTGAGGTGTGTACCTTTAAAACCCAAACCTAATATTTAGAAACATTACACGATTTCCTCAGAATTTCCTTAAGAAAAAATTCGTAAAAGTGTAGAAAAAAACTAAAAAAAAAACTTTTGCTCCCTTCGTCACACAAACGCAAGCTAAAACTGTCAGATTGAAAAAATAAGGTATACTAAACATGGTTGTTTTAAATTTGTAAACAACACTTTTTCCAATTTCGACATTTCGGAAATATTGAGGGGGGTCCGGTTTACCCACTGGTCCGGTTTGCCCCACTCTCCCCTAATATTAAAAAAATCTAAAATTTTTTTTTTTAATTTTGAAAACTTAAAAATCGATTTTTGAAAAAACATCATCTTTGATTTTTTTCAAAATTTTACTAAATGTTAGGGCAAATGTGCTTTACATGTCCTGTAAGTTTCATCTTGGGATCTCAAAGGGATTCGGAGTAAAAAAATAAAACGTAACCACAAATTACGAACATATGGGTCAAAATTCCTCAACTGCCCAGGTAAAAAAATGAATTTTCTCTAAACTTTGCTTAAATGTTAATATTATCAGTAGAAGTGTAAATATAAATTTTTTTTAAACCAAAAAACCAAAACCCTCGACCCCTGCAACCCCCTGCAATAATTTTTGATAATTAATATTTAATTTTCAATTTCCCAAAAATCGGTTCGTTTTATTTGAAAAAAATTATTGCAGGGGGTTGTAGGGGGTCGGGGGTGGAAAGGATTTGGTTTTGGTAGTCTTTTTTGGTTTCAGCGACCTAAAAAACGTAGGTTTAAAAACCGTAATCGACTTTTCGTGAAAATTCGAATTTCGACCCCTCACCCCGGGGTTGTAGGGGGTTAAGGGAGGGAAGAATTTGTTTTTGGTAGTCTTTTTTGGTTTTAGCAACACAAAAAACATAGGAATAAACACCCTACTCCACTTTTTTTTAAACTGAAATTCCAACCCCCGGGAGTAGGTGTAAGGGAGTGGTAGCGGGAAAATGGCCGATGAAAAAAATTTTCATGGTCATATTCGGTTTCAGCGACCCCAAAAACATGGGGAAAGGGGGTGTAACCTCTGGGTTTTGACTTTTTTATTTTTTTGTGTGCCTGTGTTTTCATTTACTATATTTAAAAACAAAAAATTACTTATTTTGTAATACCTTTTGCGACTTTTTAGTAAACATTTTTTGTGAAAGACATGGCCACAATTAATTGTTGCAATATTATCTTCAGGGAGCATGTCCATACAAATACACTACCGTCCAAAAGTATCAGTATGATTACATTCGACTCTATGAAAAAACATGCCATCACTTTTTCAATCATATCTCGGAAATAAAAGGAGGTACAAAAAATTTAAATACGATTAGAAAGCTGATTAAATTCTGCGTAAAATAAGCCGTCTTTGAAGTCATTTCGTTAATTATTTTTTAAGTTGTAGAGTGAGAAAGAAATAAAAAAAATTATTAAATTTTCTCATTTTTGTCTCTTGACTTCAACTTTTTCAAAAATCTAGAAAAATTTAGATAAAATTTTTCTAAAAACACAGAAATCTTCGTTAGAATTTGAGCTTTAAAATAAGACTTCAAAAATTAAAAAAGGTTAATCCGTCTTTGATATATCATTAAAAATGTGAAGCCGTGTTTCGACCGATTGCTGCATTGAAATTCAACTGTGACGACTCGATTGTGGCTTCGCGCTGCAGCGAATGAGAGAGAAAGCAGGATTGAATTCATGCGGGGAACGATGAACTTTTGAGTTTCTTTATATTACTCTAAAACATCATTATTTATTATTCTCCAGCAAAAGTTTGTTCTTGTTTTCTCTCATTCGCTGACGCGCGAAGCCAGAATCGAGTCGTCACAGTTGAATATCAATGCACCATTCGGTCGAAACACGGCATCCCATTTTTAATTATATATCGAAGACGGATTAACCTTTTTTAATTTTCGAAGGCTTATTTTAAAGCTTAAATTCTAACGAAGATTTCTGTGTTTTTAGAAAAAATTTTCTAGATTTTTTAAAAAGTTGAAGTCAAGAGACAAAAATGAGAAAATTGGATAATTTTTTTTATTTCTTATATTCAACTAATACAAGTTGCTGATTATTCCTTAGCTAAAGTTAAACAATGTAAAATAAAAATCAGACGTACAACTACACAATACGGAATGTTTTCTCATAATTCTAACGTGGCAAATGGTCAAAGCGAATATATTCTAGATGTTTCTCGCGAACAATGCACAGATCTTCATGAAAGAGGGACAATAATGATAGGACATAATTCACAAATAACAGGTTTAAAAGTCAATCACACATCTTTTAACAGCATACTATTAGCAGGATCCGTATCATTTGATGGTAAATGTTCAGGAGCAGATTATTGAGACCCATTAGGAACTTGGAAAGATGTAACTGTCCAAGCCGTAGTATCAATAACTCTAAAAGAATACTATGCCACAGTTAGTTTAAACAATAACAAAATTCATTTAAAATCAGGAGTAACATGCCAATTATCCGAAGCAAGATGTATTGATATGGAAGACGGACAAACATTTTGGAACCCCTTACCCGAAGACATTTGCAAATTTATTAAATACGAAATACTTTATGAAGGACAAGCAAAGAAAATTCACGAAATTAATTCCAATAATTCAGAAATTTTATATTCTTCAAACTCAGAAGACATAACCTTTGTATTAACTCAAAAAGCTCAAAACCCCATTTGTCATCTCATCATGTATAAAACAGAACACCCTAAATTACTAGTAATAGAAACAAACAACGGAGCATTTGTTATAAAAAAATCAAAACCCACGGTTCAAAATATGGATTTATTTACTTATGTAAATTCTAAATTTGTATACACAGAAAGACATATACGAACGCAAATTAACCGACTATATTACGACGTACTATTACAAAAATGCGAACTGGAACAAAAAGTATTAAAAAACACTTTAACACTAGCAACTCAAACACCTGACGAATTTGCATTTAATTTAATGAAAGGACCGGGTTATATGGCCATCCTTGCAGGCGAGGTGGCACATTTAATAAAATGTGTCCCTGTAGAAGTAAAATATAGAAAGACAAAGGAATGCTGCACACATTTACCGATTTTTAAAGGAAATAATTCACTTTTTCTTACACCTAGAACACACATAATCACAAGTCGAGGCATACAAACAAGTTGTAACTCTTTCGTACCAACAATGTATTTCCTAGGAGATACTTGGTATAAAATAATACCAAAACCAGCAGAATCAGCAGCCCCTGCCATTATGAAACCACTAAAAAAGCCAACATGGAATTACATTAACCCATCTTCCCTAGCAACAAGCAGTATTTATTCACAAGCAGACTTAAATCAATTACACAAACATATTATGTTTCCGGAGGAAAAACCCACTGTATTAAATAGTTTAGCCCGTACAATTACTGGTCAGATAAACACAAAGCAAGGCATATCTTTAATGAATTTATTAGACGAAGAGACAATGGAAAAAATAGCAGCATCAACTTGGAATAAAATATGGACAGCACTTTCTAGTTTTGGAACTATTAGCGCAGGCTTTATAGGAATAGTAATAATAATAAGAACAGTAAAATTAATCATAGATACATTCATTCATGGGTATACTCTTTACACTGTATTCGGGTGGTCATTTCATTTGATAGGATGTATTTGGGATTCTGTTACAAACCTTTTATTACATCTAGGTACTCAAGGATACACGAAAACAAAAACCGAGAACCATAATTTTCAAGAAGACAAGGAATTAGAACAAATACAAGGTAACAGCAACATTAATCCTATAGCACCTGTATATCCGGTGGAAGAATTATCAAAAATAAATAATACTAACAATTTTCATATATAAAATAAAAGCATGAATCCTTCGGACAAAGTAGACGAATTAACAAAAATTCTTAAACTAACACCAATTGACTATCAATTCAAAATTAGGAAAGACGATAAAAATAAAATAATCTTCGAAATCTTAATTGTGCATGAAAAATTTAACTATTAACTAACTATTATTCAAAAGACGGCAAGAATCATCAAATAAAGAATTAACATCCAGGGCAAATCTCAGATTAAATTTTACAACAAGTATAACAAAACCTCAAGTTCAATTTTCAACAACACTACCTCTAAAAAAACGAATAATACAAAATATTTTTTTGAAAAACCATTAGCAACCACATTCATTAAAGAAAACGCAAAAATAATTAACAACAACATAAAACATTAAGCTCCCTTACAACCTGACCAAAATAAATTAAACAAAAATTATAAAAAATGTGTAAAATGCGAATTCAGACCTCTAAATCAATATTCTAAACTTAAAAAAAAACGCATATTTGTTTCTTTCAACAGGAAAATGGAAAATTTTTACAACGAACCTCATCAATTCCCAAGATTCAAAAGAACAAACCAACATTCTTTTCAAAATATTAATCACGTGATTATTTTAATGGATTTTACAATCAAATACGGACTTCACCCACCTCAAGTTTACACTTATGAAAGCTGTAACCATGCTTCAAAACCATATTTTGTATCGCAAATAATAGTTTTAGACCACTTAATATTAAAAACTGGGAAAACAAAAGAAATTGCGGAAAATAAATCAGCATTTAGTTTACTATTAACCCTAATCAGAAATTTCGACTTGTGTGATGAAGAAATTAATCAAGACAAAGACAATTTAAGAACAAGAGATCAGGAAACTCAAACAGGCTCCCGCCCAAAACTCGTTGCTTGGGAAAAGTCTTGCAAGTATTGCAAAACGATCATGCACGATACTAAAGAATGTACTAATCACATTAGAAACATCATTAAACTATGAAACAAAATAACACAAACCTCAGACAAAAATCTATTTTCAAGACTACTTTCTCCATTTAGAAAAAAATCACTCGTAGACAAACTTACGTTTAAATTCTCTCTCTTTCTCATCTTCAACATAGACTTATTTTTCGATTTCTATATATTTCTTTTAGCATGTACCAAAACACTCTTGACCTTTCAATGAAAAGCAGACCAACACCAATACTAAAATCTAAAACTAAAAATTACATGGATTTACAACTTGATGACTTCAAACCATTACCGGGACAACATGATATTATCCAACTTTTACGCTATTTTGTTTTTAAATATGATCTATCTCCTCCAAAAGTAACAATGACTATCGAAAAAACCAAAAATGTTTTACCAGTATACATAGTTCACATGTCAATAAATGACAAAGCAATTAAAAAACACGCATACTCTCAAAATTTGGCTGGTCAATACGCAGCCTTAGGCCTTTTAAAATACTTTGTAAATACACACGATTTAATTGATGAAACAATTATTATTGAAGAAAACTCTCAAAAAACACGAGAAATTAGCACCCAAACCGATCCAAGACCTAAACTTGTTCAGTGGAACAACTATTGCAGATACTGCTTTAATATAGGGCACTCATTTAAAAAATGTCTTGAATTACAAGTCCAAATAACAAGAGAACCTAACAAACCAGCTTATTTAATAACAGGAAACCCACATTTACAAAAACTAATCGATTTATTTCACAAAAACAGTATTCAACCTCGAAAAAAGGAATTTAAAGAATCAAAACTAATCTAAATTTTTTTTGTTATAGCGATCATATACATACTACTTACACTCGCATGCCAATCTACAACATACAAAGAAAGAAGTATTAATAAATTTTGTTTTCTCTTCTCTCTTTTCTTTTTTCTATCTCTCTTTCTTGACTTTTCCTCTTTCTTAGATAACCAAGAAATCAACATGATGTGGATAAAGTTAGTAGTTTTTATATTTTGCAAACCATCACACTCATACACACAAATATTCTTACCTAATGAACCCAATATCATTTTTAAATCAGTCACAGATATCATCTTCCCAACTAATAAAAATCATCTGATTAACTATGTAAATATAAACGATATATTAGAATTTGGAAAGTTATTAACAAATTTGTTTAAAGAAATAACTACACAATGCTCAAATAAATGTTCAAATGACCACATAACAGAACAAATCAAAAGTAAAGAATTTATATTGCAAAAAACTCTAATAGAAATTGAAAACATTCTTGATAATATCAGTAATACAGACGAAAATAAACAAAATTTTCAAGAAATTATAAAAAAAACTATTTGGATCCAAGGTCATTTTGGATACAAAAAGATATAGACATTTTTCTGATAGAATTCTCTAATGATATTATTAAAATTACTCATATTAATGGAACATTAAAAAATCATACAAATTTGTTTTATGATTTTCCAAGTCAATTTAAAAAGAATTACGAATCATTCGTAAAATTATGGATAAAAGAATTAAGAAAACCTATATACGAATATATTTACTATACGCAAACTCTAATGAACATCATAACACATTCTAACAATAATCAATGGCATCCTACATTACTAAAATCTATACCACGAGAAAATCTTAAAAATTGCATTCAAAACAACATTACATTATCAGATTTGCTTAAAAATTCAATAATTACACAATTTATTTTCAAAAACAAATTATATTTCTCATTTACAATACCTATTATTTCAAAACAGCAATATAATGTATACAAATTACATTCAATTCCTACATTTTACAAATTCAATACAAACTCTAGTATATCTACACACATAAAATATAAAACACAATATATTGATATTAGTATAAACAATCAAACATATTTTCATATCAGTAAGTTTTCTTTATGTTATAACACAACAAGTGGTAAACTTTGCCTTAACACGCCTGATATTAAATTAACAATAAAAAATTTTCATCTGTGAGATCGCTTTATTTTTTAACAAACAAACACACACTTGCACGTTTTATTTACAATTGAACAAAAATACTGATTGGACTATTCTTGAATATTCTCAAGCATGGCTTTATTCAAATTTTTACCCTATTAACATTAATATTCATTGTCCTAACAAAATAACATCTCAAAATGTTATTCAAAATAATGGTATTTTGCAAACAGAACCTGAATGTATCATTGAAACAAATAACTATATTTTTTTTAACATAAGTAAAAACACTCAATACACTTCTTTTTACATATCTACATTAAAAAATCAAAATTTTCTTAAAGAAACTTATCCTACACTATTTAAGTTAATCGCAAATCCAAATTCAATATTTAAAAAATTAGTAGAGTATTCAAAAAACACATCTATCCCAGCATCTGAAATAGAAAAAAAATTAATATTAATAACACAAATACAAGAATCTAACAAAAATTACATATTATCAATAACAGAATATCAATTATTTCTAAATTATCTTTTACTACCGTTATTAATTTTAATAATTCTTTTAATAGGACTAAAATCTTATTCCTTAATAAAAAAACAACATACTACAATATACAAAACTCACCAAGAACAAAATCTTTCACCACAAGAATGTATAACATTGCATGAATCCCCAGTATAATATATCTGAAACACAAATAAAATTATAATTTTTTTTACTACCCTTTTCTCTATATAATATTATAAACAACACAAACATACAGTACTTACTCTTTTTAAAAAAGCAAACTTTTCTTTACTTTCAGAAGGTAAAAATATCTTATACCTTCCATTGTTAAAAAGAAAAGGTGCATTAATTACTCCTCCATTTTGTTTAATTAAACCTTTTATTGTTTCGGCCCATCCTGCCTAAGTACTCCTTTTATTAACAGACCAAGAACAAGGAAATCTTACTTTTAAGCCATTATCAAGCCTAAAGAAAGAATGCCGTTGCAAACTTATTTTCGTATGTGTTTCAAATTTAATCAAATGTCTATCCACCTAAAACAAAAAAATGCATATTTTCATACATACATGTTCATGAATGTGTAATATAAAATATATACAAAAATTAAAAATTTTTTTTTACTTACAACTTCAAGGCAACGTCTTTTTATTACAAAAAAAAGTACCATCCATCTCATAAACTCCTTTTAAATTGTCAACTTTTATCAAATCAATAACAGTTTTCCTCAACTCATTTTGTTGATTAATTGGAAAAGTATTCCACCAGTTGGGTCCTTTAATCAATGTTTTATCAAATTTTATAAGAAAACTCTCTTTACATTTTCTTTTCTCCCAAATATTCTTCACAAAAACAGGTTCTAAATGCACAGCATCACTTTTTTCATTTAAAATCGTAATTTCATAATTTCTTTCTAAAGACACATCTAACTTTTCACTTAAAACATTGTTTAATTCTTCTTCATTAGTTACCACAACATCTTCTTTTTCTAAAACATTATCAATTTCTTCTAAACATTGACTATCCATTTCTGTATTAATTTCAACATCAACATTTTCCGCACTACATAAATCTACATTCCAATTTTCGGACCCTAAAGCAGTATTAAAAAAACTCAATTGGATCAGAAAATGAATCCACATTCATTCTCTATAATATTTTCAAAACTACTAGAAGACATTTCGAACTTTTCTATCCAAAACTCAAAAAGAAACTGAACTAATGCATAAAATTCACCTGATCTTACACCCTGTACCTTTTTTGTCAAAAGAAACCCCCACCACAGACAGACCACAGACAACACTAGAAAAGTATACACATTTGCATAACCCTTAATATTTGTCAAAACTAGAGTATCAAAAGAAGACATGATAATGAGAACAGGACTAACTTTCACTTCTTCCCAAAAGACAAAATAGGAAGTAACTTAGTCGAGTCAGATAAAATTTTTTTTTGCATGTGAAAATTTTAAAATATTATATTTGAAAAATAAAATAATGTATAAATACGCATGTAAAATAGACAATAGAAAAAGCATGAATTAAAAAATCTTCAAATAATAAATTAATTTAAATTTTTCTTTTTCTTTTTCAAAAGATGCTACCAATAGACAACCAACCATTAGAAGCTTTCGAATGTGAAAACGAAATAAAAAAAGTATAAATAATTAAAGAATTATTAAAACGTTATGCGTGCGTAAAAAGGGTTTATTTTGATGTAATAGGATTTTCAGACGAAAAAATAATTTGTCAAGACTGTCTTTCAAAATTAGATGACTCAGAAATGTTAACTTACACTGTAGAATCAATGCAACATTTATATTTAGGAAATGTAGAGACGATAACGGAATGTATGGACTGTAAAATTATTTTATATAATAGTATGCAAAGAGCAAACGAGTGCATGGAGTGTACATTAAATATTTTAGAAAATGAAAAAGAAAAAGTTAAAGAATTTAAAGACGTTCGGCTATATTACGACCCTAGGTATTCTGACAAACCAACAGACTCCGACTCTGACATAATTATTTATGAGTACAATTAAAAAATAAACAAATTAATAAAATTAATAGCATGATAAATAATACAATAACTAACAAAATATATATATATATATATATATATATATATATATATATATATATATAAATAACAAAACAAAAACAAAACAAATAAAATAGTTACATAATTGATTTTATATTCTTTTAGGAAAAATGAATCCCATCACAACCTTAGAAAATCTGGCTGTTCAATTTTCATTTTCTTACCCCAATTATTTAAAACCATACGAACAAATTTCCGAAAATATTGCAACCTTGTCCATACAACAAGACAAAAATTATATAGGAATCAATATTGAAAAACTACAAAATAACAAAAAAACTAAAAGAAAATTAACAGAAATTATGTTAATACGTTTAAAAGAAAAATTTGATTTCAACGATAAAAAAGAAGATATAGACAGTTGGAGTGATAAAATTCAATTGATTAAATGGAGTAATTCTTGCCAAAGGTGCTTTATGAGGTACCATACAGATGATAGGTGCATTAATAATAAGAATAATAAACATTATAAAGATCCAATTAAAACCAATAAAAAATAAAAACAAAAAATAAGTCAATTTCCAGAAAAATTAATCAACAAAATTTTACTCACATCAAATGTCTAAATAAATTGAAACTATAAATAATAATTAAATTCACAAATTGTAATTTCTAAAATTAATACAAACATTGTAACAAGTAACATAACACGTCGATTCTAATAAGTTTAAAAAAAACAAGTTGAATTTGGAAATTGATCAATTTCATTTTCCAATTTCCAAATTTTCGAAGGGGGAGATGTTACGTCACCGTAACCTATTTTCAAGAATAATATGTAGAATAATAATTAATCTTAATAATTAATAATAATCAGATTAATTAATAATATTAATAACAATTAATAATAATTAATAATAATAGTAATAATTATAATAAAAGTTAATAACAAAATTATTATTTACATATTATTATAAATAATAACTATAAACAATAATAAATTGTAATAAATAAGTTAAATATAACAATCTTAACAACAATCTTTAAGAAATAATAATAAACAAATAATAAACAATAATAAATTGTAATAATAAATATTAGCAAATAATAACAAAATGTAATAAATAGTTAAATATAACAAATATAACAACAAACTTTAACAAATAATAATAAACAATTATAAATTGTAATAATAAATATTAAATAATAGAATTGTAATAATGAATATCAACAACAACAAAATTGTAATAATAAATAACAAATTTAAACAATTATAATTAACAAATTGTAACAAATTATAAATAATGAATTGTAACAACAACAAATTATAAACAATTAATGGAAATAACAAAATTATAAAATAACGTATGAATAATAAGCAATGGACACGTGCGATCTAATAGTGAGTCACCACAAGTGTTCCCGCAACAAGGGTTTCTAAAAATGCATGGAAACTCGAACGATTCGTAAAATACATGAAAACTCGAACGATTCCTAAAATACATGAAAAGTCGAACAAACTCTAAAATACACAGGCAAATTTGGGTATAAGAAGGACCAGACCATCAAACGATCTTCAGTCTTAAAATTTTATCTATAACAAGTGGTTCTTCACGACACAGTGCTCTAAAACCCAGTTTCAGTAGTTGTCCTTTACTCTACGTATATTTCAAAAGTGCATTTTGGAAAGTCAATCTGGAAGTCAAAGCCATTGAAAAGAGTGTTCCTGTTTCTCGCTACACAATACTGCATCCACTTAGTCAACCATTAACGGACTAGTGCCATTATACCTGAACGACTAGCATCACCCTTTGTCCCAAGGTAAACAATCAACCACTCTAAGACTCACATTAGAAAGCCTATGTCCATCTCTTATTTTCATCAATTTTATCTTATTTCATAAAATACAAATATATTTGCTCAACTAAAGTAATTTCTTGTTATTTACTACCCCGTCCCTATTTTAATTAATTTTAAAATAAAATCGGGAAACATTAGAGAAAATATAATAATTAGGATCGTAACACTATTGTAAATCATTAAAAAACAATATTCATCTAATAAAAACTTGATTTTTCTTACTTAAAATAGTGTTAATTTATTTTAAATAAAATATAAATTTTAAAATTCCCGCAAGAAACAGTTTTTCCATTATATCGGAAAAGCGGAGTGTGAACGCGATTTTGACTTTTTCGGTAAATTTTTTTTTCTACCGACCGTCGTATAAAGGAACACTCTCACCTCACTGCCTGCCTGCGCAGGCAGGTGCCATAAGAGTGAGAGAGAAAAAACATTTAATTTGAATTTTCCGAGTCTCTTACTCTTATGTGTTACCATGTCAACCTGCAGGCAGGCAGGCAGGCAGTAGGAGCTGTGCTAGCGCCTTAAATGTACCCTTAATCAATTTTAAATATCCCGCCAGAAAAATGATTTTACGAAAGCGGAAAATGAGGTGTGAACGGTCAAATGTTTCTGCATGCATGCAGATGCATTAGATCGTGTGACTGTACCCTAAAACTATAAGAAATCAAAATCCGTTGAGAAAATTTTGGAGCGACAATTATTTTAAAAGTTATAATGAAAATTATATTGGCGCGGTGTTGTGCATCAACGCTGAACTTAGTTTTTGATCAATTTCTATGGTTATATAATTGAATAAAAATGTTAATTTTACAGTGTTTTGTTCATTTCGTAGTTAAAAATAATGTTTTAATTCTGAAAATCAACAAAATCGCATCTCCGTTCAATATAATTTTCATTATAACTTTTAAAACAACCCAGATAACAATCATGCGTCGCACTTCGGGCGCAGGACATGCGAGTCACGCGGTGCGTGCATAATGAGACGCATTTAGCAGTCACTCGTTCTGATTTTATTGCACTTTAGGCACATGACGTGCGAGTCACACCGTGCTTGCTCAATGAGACACATTTTGCTGTCGCTCATGCTAATTTTGTAGCATGCGTGAGGGCATAAACGTAATACTTTGAAATAAGGGGTTGATAGTAAAAGTGGTAATTAGGAACAAAAGTGGGATAAGTGACTTGGGCGCAAATACGGGCTAAAATGATTTTGCAATTTAT
Source organism: Leptopilina syphax (assembly GCA_032872505.1). Taxonomy (NCBI): domain Eukaryota; kingdom Metazoa; phylum Arthropoda; class Insecta; order Hymenoptera; family Figitidae; genus Leptopilina; species Leptopilina syphax. The sequence goes on along the minus strand of CM065471.1, from coordinate 6,167,515 downwards.
GGATAAATTAATTATATAATTAATGATCAAAAAATATTTAAAATAGTAAAAAAAAACTTTAATATTTTGCAAGTCATTCGTGTAATAAACTTATTAATAAATATTTTAATTGTTTTAAACCGTTTTTGCTACCAAGTCACTTATCCCACTTTTTCTCCCAATGTTTTATTAAACCACTTTATATCAGCCCCTCAAATAATCTTATATTACATTAAATCAATAAAATTTATGAATTTATGAAAATTACTTTAATGATAATTTGTAGAAATTTTTAAAATTGAATTATTTAATTAATTATAATTTAAAATTTATATTTTATTAATTTATACAATATGCATATGAGCCATTCTATTATATTTCAACTAAAGTCGTTGCCGACTAATTTTAAAAAATTATAATATTTTGCAGGAATAATTTTAAAGATATTAGGATCATCGACCAAAAAGAATTTTTTAAATATTTTTTATATTTATTGTTAAATAAGCATTTTATTATTATTGCCTAATTTTCGTAATTTTTCATTTTTCTGGGCAGAAGTTATTTACATTTTAAAATCGTGAAAATAAGCAAAGTGCCAGTTTTAATTGCTTATTTTTTAACATTTGTAAAGAAAAAAGAAAGAAAGTGATAAGAAAAACTAAAAGTTATTAAAAGTTTAGCGAATGAAATTTGCAAAAATAGGTTATTTGCCAGGTGAACTTTAAAATAATTGTTTATTTAATATTTCCTAATAATAATTGTTTGTATCAATTTATAATAATAAAATAATTCATTCATAATAAATTCTAATAATTTTTTTACGTTTTCATAGTAAATTATGTGTTTTCTTTAATATTTTCTAATAGACAGTTTTTACGACTTTACATACTTTAGATGCTTATTTTATAATAAATATAAAAAATATTTTAAAAATTCTTTTTGTTCGATGATCCTAATATCTTTAAAATCATTCCTGCAAAATATTATAATTTTTTAAAATTAGTCGGCAAAGACTTTAGTCGAAATATAATGGAATGACTCAAATATATAATATTGTATTGAGGGGCTGATAGTAAAAATGGTTTAAAATAATAACGGGAGCAAAAGTAGAATAAGTGACTTAGGGGTAGTTGAAATCCTGCGCAACTTCTGCTCCAATCTTGCGTTTACACGTAAGCCGAGCTACAAATCTCTTCTAATTAAAATATGATATTCTTGATGACAAAAGAAACCAAATAAAACGTCTCCCAAAATGCACAACACATCAGGGCGCTATCTAGGCAAACTTATTTTACCAAATTTAAGGGATCTTTCTTTTCCGAGCTACAAATTGTTTCTTCCTAAAATATATTATTTTTAATGCCAAAAGAAATCAATTTAAATGTTTCCCGAAGTGCATAACTCATCAGGGCGCAATCTAGGCAAACTTATTTAACAAAATTCAAGATAACTTTCTTTCCCGATCTAGAAATTGTTTTCCATAAAAATATGTACTTTTTAATGACAAAAGAAATCAATTAAAACGTTTCGTGAAATGCACAACTCATGAAGGCGCAATCTAGGCAACATTATTTTACCAAATTTAAGGTATTTTTCTTTCCCGAGCTACAAATTGTTTTTTTTAATATGTTATTTCTAATGACAAAATAGACCATTTAAAACTTCTTCCGATATGCACAACGTATCAGGGCGCTATCTAGGCAAAATTATTTCACTAAATTGAAGGGGTTTTTCTACCCAGGCGCACTAAAAAATGAACGTTTTTTGGGAATTTTTTTCTTGGAAACTATTCTATGGATCAAAATAAAATTTCGAGGCTTTATTATGCACGTTTTGAGGTACAGAAAAAATTTTTTATTTATAACTTTTGATACAAAATAGGGCTTTAACTAATGATAAATAGAAAATCAGTTTTTTTCGAGAAGCGAATCTGCGTACAACATAATTAACATCCGTCAAAAATTGAGCAAGTTACATTGTACGCAGTTTTGAAAAATGTAGTTTTGAGAAAATCGCATTTAAAATTTCAGGACGCATTTAATACCTGACATATTTAAAATAGTGACTTAACAATTTTTTTACTTTTTTTTGCTTTCCCAGCACCATGTAACAATTGCTTTATATTTATGATTTATATTTTATATTATAATTAAACTGATTTGAACCCTTAAAAATTATCAACAAAATATAATACGTTTAAAATTTTAAATTATCGTGTTAAAAGTAGTTTATTGGATTTTCAACGGCAAAATAGTATTTTCATATCATTCTTGGATAGTTTATGCATCATTTAATCGAATAAAAAAAATTGAAAATTTTTTTTTTGCTGAATAGTATAACCCTTTAAGATATCCTTTTCTCCGTCATGGAGAATTTTTCAAATTTAAATATGTTCTTTATAATTACAAAATAAAAAACCTATTATAACCTATTTTTACAAACTTTGAAACAGAGTTTTTATTATTTCTCTTTTTCTTCGTTAATTGTTATTTCAAAAATGTTCATTTACCATTTTAAAACATATTCAAATGATTTCAAAGTGAAAGTTTAAATTTTTTCGCTTTTCAGATTTCCAATCATGAAGTTTGTCAATGGTTTTGATTTTTTATTTCAACTGTTTTTCGTTAATTATAATATTTATAATGTTGTGCTTTTTAAAAACATTGAAAAAATAGTTTGACATTTTAATTCAAATAATTATGTTAAAAACGAAAGTTAATTCAACGCTCAGAAAACGAAATTTAGAAGCGGAGATTCAATCGTGGGCTTTTGCTATATCGTCTTGTGTGGGTGATTTAACTGAAATCGATTTTACAAGTCGAGGAAAGGAATCCTTATTTTACAAAGTAAGCAACTTAAAATCAACTGCTTTTTTGAGAAAGACCATTGTTCTTAAATATGTTTCTTCTTAATGTTGGGTCTAAAATATTCAAAATATCAATTCAAAATTTTTATGTAAAGTAGTGCAAAATTTATTTTTACTAAAAAAGGAAAAGGTTAGAAATTTTTATGAACATGTGTTTACTCTTGTTTGATTCCTTATTGGAGATATTATTAAATACTACTGTTAGCCATTTTAAAATTTAACAGTTATTACTTAATCGCTTTCGTAAACGTAGTAAACGAAATTTAAATTGTTTTATGCACTAACAGTAAACAATGCAATTTGTATAGCAAAGTTGAAATAAATTAAATAAATTATAATTATTTAGTAAATATTTGCATTAAATAATAATTTTCTACATATTCAGGTTTTCTGAATCAGCTAAAATATTCAACTTAAATATTTAACATTTTTTTTACATATGAGTCATATTAAATACTAGCAATAATTCGCCGGCTGACTTCACACTCAATTTTTTTAAAATAAAATTAGTAATTTAAAAAATAATAGAACGTACAAATTTTTTATTCAAATTTTTTTTATAAAAATAAAATATGTAAATTGGAATATATAGTTTAAATATTACAATTATAATAATTCAAAGATTTTCAATATCTACTGTTATAATAAAATTACCCAAAAAAATTCGATTATTTAAAAACAATTATAATAAAAATTGTACGCAAGCATTTAATTATTTTTATAAATAGTAAAAATTTTACTGAAATTCCATTATTTTCATAAATAATAAAATTCTTAATTTTAAGAAACATTCAGTTGATCAATAAATTATTTATTTTTGTATTTAAATAAATGAATTCTTGTAGAATTTTCTAGTAAAACTTGATTTTAAAATAAATTTTTATTTAAAATTTTAAATAATAATTGAATATTAAAGTATTAGAGCGTTGAAGAATTTCCATTATTTTTAATACAATTTTAATCGAATTTTTTGAAAAATTTAACTATTTTAAAAAATGTTATTAAAATTCGCCAAAAGAATTCAATTATTTAAACATTTGTTAATAAAATTATTTATAAGAATTAAGTTTTAAAAAACATTCAATTATTCAATAAATAATATACTTTTGTATTTAAATAATTAAGTTCTCGTAGAATTTTCTAATAAATATTGATTTGAAAATAAATTTTAGTTTAAATAATTAAAACAAATAATAGAATACGAAAATAATTTTTAAGAAGTTATAGTAACAATATTCTTGTAATACCTATAAAATAATGATTTTAACACTCAATCCTCTTTAATTATTATAAAACATGAAAAAATCGGTCTCTCCGAATCGAATTTTCAGTTTCATTTCAATTAAATTTTCTAATTGAGATGCAATTTCCGAGAATTGATGCAAATTATTTCCCTATGAAAATTGAGAATTTTCTACAAAAATATTAAGAAACGGGAATATTTAATGTTTTTCCTCTTAAAAGAAAAACATGACTTTGTAAAAACTATTGTTATTAAGAAATTAAAATTATGCATAAGATGGATATACAGTAGAACCTCGATTATCCGAGGTAATGTGGGGAAGTGGTGCCTCGGATAATCGAAAATTCGGATAATACGAACTACTAAAAATTTTTAAATGTTTAATCGAAGCTCGGATAACCGAGGTTCTACTGTATTTCCTACTTCTTAATAAAAATTGTTTAACAATTTTCTAGTATTTTTTATAAATAAAAAGGGAAATAATTTGCATAATAATTTAGATCAGTCAAACGAAATTTGCTTTAGAAAAAAGCATAATTATAACAAACAAAATGGGAAAATTTTTATTTGTTAGTCATAATTTTTAAAAAATTTATTTTTTGTTTTGTAAATGAGTTCTTATAAATGCTAAACGTTAATTTTTTCTGTTTCTTTTTATTCAAAATTTTGTTCATACAACAAATTACACGAAGAAAAAAGAATAATTAAAGTTATACTATTCAGGAATTTAAATTATCCTTTTTTCTCCGTGTAAAAACCTGTAAATGAAATTATTTGACAATTAGTGACATCTTATACGTAGATTTGTAAAAGACTAAAAGTTCCAAGAGAAAAAAGACAAGGACTTGGATTAAGAATCTCTCGAGCATGGGCAAATAATTCAAATGGCATTCGTGATCTTACTTCAAAATTAATAAACAATGAAGAGAATTATAATACTTCAGAATTGTCTGCAAAAGAAGAAGAAAACGATTCTAAAGCATTAGAAGATATTAGACAAAATACGCAATATGACAATGAAGAAGATCACCAAATCAATAGAAAAGTGTCTGAAGATTCCTTTAACAAATTTGCCTTTCAATTGAATCACACTGGTAATAATATCTTCAATATTATTATAATAAGTTATCTACCACAATAAATTCTAATGTCAAATAAAAATATAAATACTATAATTAAGGATTTTTAGATGAAGTGATCAAGGTAAAAAAATTTCTGAATCTTTGGTAATTAGTCTTATGGAATAGTTGCACTTGACAAAAAATATTTTTCCAATTTAGACAATTTTTTTGTTTAATTACTTCCAAAATAGAAATTATTAAAATGCACTATAATCCGAAATACCTTAAAACTTCTGTTCCCTTCCCTTCAATAAGTATTGCTTCCAAATTACCAAACATAGAGAAGATTTTTTCAGCTGGATCATTTCACTTGATACTGCTTTGGTTGGAAATTACTTTTTCTAATTATTACTATTGTTGAAAATTGAAAACGACGATAGTTTCAGTTGAGAATAATTACGATTCTGAAATTTTAAAAGTTTATATAAACAAAATAATGTTTTATTTCTAGTTATTAATTTTCTAACGTTAAATAATAACCGTTATTAAACTTAAAATAAATTTTTTTTTAATTTTTGTATAAAAAGTCATGTAATTATTTTAGTTTCATAAACTTTCTTAGTATTTATTCTATAATAGTACTTCAATAAGAAATATTTATTAAAATTAAAATAAAAATTAGGAACAGATATTAAAAATGGAGATAATTTATTATTAATTCGAGCATCAACTCCGAAAAATGTGTTGAAGGAAAATAGCACTGCTGAAATCATTTCAATCGACTCGAGTCACAATAATTGTAAAAATGCAATTTCAAAATTGTTGGTAAACTCATTTAATTCGGCAGATAAAATTATGAATCATGATCATGATGATTTATTAGAATTGTCCAAAAAAGACAAAACACGAGAAGAAATGAGTTTAAAAATCGAAGAAGGTAATTTTACTATTATAAATTCTTGTATGCGATAAGTCATTTCACAAATTTTCTTAGTATTTATTTTGTAATGGTACTTTAACAAGAAATATTTATTGAAACTAAAATAAAAATTAGGAATGGATATTGAAAACGGTGCATCAAATTCGATAAATTTATTAAAGGAAAATAAAACTGATAAAAAGATTTCAATCGAATCGAGTCAAAATAATTGTTCAAGTGGAATTTCAGAGTTGTTAGTGACGTCATTTAACTCGGCAGATTCAATTAGGAATGATGGGCACGATGACTTATTAGAATTGTCCGAAAAAGAAGACCAAACCCAAGAAAAAATGAGTTCAATAATCGTAGAAGGTAATTTTACTATTAAAAATTCTCACATGGGTTCCTACAGAAAACCATATGTGGACGTCCTGTATGGAAAGGTTCCATTTTGACAGGTTTCTAGTTTCCAAAATAATCGTAATTTTCTGAAAGTGACTCAAAATTTTGGTTTTCTTTTATTTACGAAAAAACTGAAGAGTGCAGAATAGACTCGAATATTAAATTCGTGTTTTTCAAAACGAGTTTTTTTCACTTCCACCTTTGAATCCTTGTAAATTGGCGAACTTTCTATCTAGGAGGGTCTAAGACCACTTAAAATTTTCCAACAAGGAAGTTGCCGTTTAAATAAATTCAATTCATAAAATAGAACCTTCTTATGCCGACGTCTTCAAATAGGTTCCTATTTAGGAATCTATATGGTTTGACATTGTAGCTTCATATTGGTTTTAATTTAATTTAAATCGGTAACTTTCACTGTTCAAACATTTTTTTAAATCTAACATCATGAACGAAAAATTAATAAAATTTTATTAGTAAATCAGCTTTGAATATTATTTTTTGTCTAATAAATAATAAAAAAATAATATAAATAATAAATAAATATTAATGGATAAATAATAATATAATAATTTAGATACTACCGTACCAGACGAAAATCAAGATGGTATCCAAGACTTTAGTTGCAAAGCGAAAAATTCTGAAAGTGACAATGATAGTATGCAAGATTTTAATAGCAGTAATTCAAATGATACTGATAGTGACAATGAATCCTATATAATGCAAAGACATCAAACACCAAAAAGAACAACAAAAACAGATTTTAAATACTCACAAGATTTGGGATATTTTGAAATATGCACTGATTTGTTCAAAGACGAAAAAGGAGAATTTTCTGATGAATGTTTGAAAAATGAATTAGATAAAGCTTTTATAAATTTTATACCCGGTCGATGTCCGATAAGATATAAAAGGGGCTTCAGAGCTAACAAAAATGGAAACTTAACGGGATATGGGTATTGTCCATATGAATCACATGATCAAGATTTTCGTTTAATCTTAACAGATTTGTGTAAGGAAACGACTAAAGTGTTTGTCTCGTGTACCACTTCTAATGTTCCAATTCACACAGGACAACCGATTTTTCAAACGCTTAGAGGCAAAGAGCGGATGAAAATTCAATTAATGCTGCAAAACAAATCGGCTAGACATCTACAACTAGATATTGCTCAAGAAATAGATCCAGAGGTAGCTCATAGTGGTCATAATCAGCATTTAAGAAGTATGACAGTCTATCACAAAGCTAAGTCGGAATTTAGACATATGAATGACTTGGTTCTTCAATCAAAGGATTTCAATAATTTATTCCAGTCCAAAATTGAAGAGATGAAAATGGAAAATCGATATATTCAGGAAGTAGGCATACCCGTAAATGTTCAACTATATTCAAAAGAACAATTGCAAATTTTAACTGAAAGTGATGAAGTTCTAAATTATGATGCTACTGGTGGGGTTGCTTCTAAGCCGAGAGATATACCAGCCTGCAAAATTTTATGGTACGCGTTTGTTCTCTCAAAAGGCAACATGTTTGTTCCAATTGCTGAATTAATTAGCCAAAAACACAATGCTCATACCATTGGAAGTTTCATAGGGAATTTTCTATACTTCGCCAAAATTAATAAAATCGATTTGTCAAACATTAAAGCAATCGTCACGGATTGGAGTTGGGCTTCAATTATAGCTTTGCTTAAGGAATGGAATCAAATGACCATATCTGAATATTTAGATTTGACATATGAATGTTTAATTAATCATGTGGTCTTACCTAAAAACATAAAACTGATCCATAGTTGCTGTACTCATAAGCTGAATCGTTTTAAGGAAACAATCAAAAGGAATTTTAAAACTTGTTTGCCTCATCTCGAATTGTTAATGGACTGTTTATCACGAATGATTATGTGCGCAACAATGGAAGAATTGGATATAGTTTTCGAAGCATTCGTATCGCTTTTACTAACAACAAGTCTTGTAGAAGCTACTAACAACATTGCAATACTATCAGAATTGAAAAAAGAAGATATATCTGTAGAAGAGATCCCAAATGATTTGGACAAAAGACAAGTTTTGGACGAAGTAGATGAAAACCCGCACGAAGCAATTTATAAAAATTCAAAATATTTCAAACGTTACGAACAAATACTAAATAACGTTAAACAAAAAGTATTGAACCAAAAACTAAGTAATGACAATCCTTATTTTTGCCCTTCATTAGCTGACTATATAACAAATGCATACATGCCTTATGCATGCATGTTTACAGGAATCTTGCTAACTGATAATCTTCCATCAAAGTCACGCTTAAGCAATGGAACGATAGAAGGTTTCTTTGGATTTGTAAAAACAAATTTATTTAAAGAAACTTTGCCTGTACCTATCACACATTTTGTTTTGGAAATGAAATCGTATGTGAATCGAGTATGCAAAGTCTTTTTAGAAAATTTGAATTTAAAAGGCCGGGCACATGTAAAAAGAAACAAGAAGACAGTAAAAACAGATGAAATGGTGAAAATGGAATGTGAAAACTCAAAGGTTCAAGAGAAGATTGAAAATAAAACTTCGAATACAAGGGTTTTAAATGAAGTACTTGAGTCAAATTCATTAATGAAGAGTAAGAAAGAAAGTAATGCAGAAAATGAAGAGTTATTGAAAAGCAATGTAATAAAGAAATTAAATAATAACACAAGGAAATTAAACTGTTTTAGAGTAAAAAAATCATCAGAAAACAAAGAAAATAAACCGTTTACAGTACATGATCATCCTCCTAAAAATCCGAAAGAAGAATGGAGTAAGCCTAAAAAAAGAAGAATTCAAACACATTTCGATTATCGAACTCTCAAGAACGTATCAGAAAAATTGCAAGGATTAGATGCTTCGATTCTAGATAAAAGTGATTGTTCCACACATCATAACGCGATGGAAAACACATTATTCAATGACAGAGATTATTATATGACATATACTGAAGACAATTATGTTATTGGTATGTACACAAGCAAAAAATCAATGGGAAAAGAGACATTTTATTTGTATGGTTATGCTTATCGGTCTTTGAGCGTACAAAATACAGGACGATTAGCTTGGATTGATGGAGACGTTATTGACTGCTTTGCTGCTGCAAATTTAACACTTTGGAAAAACGTCAAGTATATTCCAACTTCCTTGTCATGCTTAATAGTAGGAAATCTTTCTAACCAAGTCATTCATGAAGATAGTCAAATATACGAAATTCAATTTCAAAGCAGTGGAATAATATTGATGCCCTATTTATATAAAAATCATTGGCGACTTGTGGTTATTGATGCTGACAAAAGAAAAATTGTAGTGATAGATCCGAAAAAGAAGTCAACATGTTCTGACGAAAAAAGATGCTTTAAAGCATTTAAAACTTATCTTGCATGTGAAAAACATAAGGCTAAAACTGAAGTGTGCAGCAAAGAATGGACAATTGGAACTCCACCACGAAATCGACCTTTACAAATTGATGGTTACAATTGCGGTATGTATGTCATATACTACATGGATTGTATAGGTAAAAATGAAGCATTTGATTGCAACTTTGTTCCACAAAATTATCGAATTGATGTAGCCGACACATTGTTAAAAAAATCAGAGAATCTCAAAGATATTTGTCAATACTGTATCAATACACAACCGAGTTTAACAATGGTGTTATGTAATTTATGCCGGCGTTGGGCACATATTTCATGTTTAAAAAATAAGTTTAAAGATAACAACGATTATAGCAAAAAATCAGTATCCTATGAGTGTAAAGCATGTACAAATGCTACAATCAAATATCCTCGAGATTGGATGCTAAAGTCGTAGATAAAAATAAGCGACATCTTGTAAAATGTTTGAAAACGGTTTATTATTATTTAAACACAAAATCAAATATACAAATACAAATATTAATTAAGAAAAAAAGTAGGTGAAAAGATATTGTAAATAAAATACCGTAGTATAATATTGAAGCATTTAAAAAAAATAACTAATTAATAATATTAATTTCGTCAAAAATTCGAAAATAACATTTATAAATATTCATTATAAGAATAAGTGTAAATATTAAAATATAGCAGGTACTAAATTATATACATAGTTTATGTTTTACTAAGAATAAATATATAACATTTACATTAACATTTTCTCTTCTAATTCACAGTAGATATATACATCAACCTATCTTAAATTCAGTAAAATAATTTTGCTTACCTAGCGCCCTGTTGAGTTGTTTTGGTTGGAAAACTTTTTGTTTGGTTTATTATGACATTATAAAGAACATATTTAAAAAAAAAAAATTTCCAGCTTGGTGCAGAAACCTAACTTATATTTAGAAAATTAATTTTGTCTAGCTAGTTCCCTGATGAGTTGACCAAGTTACAAACAATTTGGCCTAGATATCGCCCTGATGAGTTGTACAATTCAGGAAACGTTTTAATTGATTCCTATTGACAGTATAAATAATGTTTTAAGCATAAACAATTTGTAGCTCGGGAAAAAAAAGATACCTTAAATTTGGTTAACAAATGTTGCCTAGATTGCGCCCCGATGAGTTGTGCACTTCGGGAAACATTTAAATTGATTTCTTTTGGCATTAAAAATTATATATTTGTAGGGGAAACAATTTCTAGATCGGCAAAGAAAGTTATCTTAAGTTTTGTAAATTAAGTTTGTCTAGATAGCGCCCTAATGAGTTTTGCATTTCACGAAAAGTTTTAATTAATTTTTTTTAACATAAACAAAAATATATTTTTTGAAAAAACATTTTGTACCTCGGGAAAGAAAGTTATCTTGAACTTTGTAAAAAAAGTTTGCCTAGATTACGCCCTGATAATTGTGCATTTCACGAAAAGTTTAAATTGATTTCTTTTGGCATTAAAAATTATATATTTTTAGGGGTAACAATTTTTAGATCGGCAAATAAAGGTATCTTAAGTTTTGTAAATTAAGTTTGCCTAGATAGCGCCGTAATGAGTTGTGCATTTCACGAAAAGTTTTAATTAATTTTATTTTACATAAACAAAAAATATTTTAAGAAAAAACATGTTGTAGCTCGAGAAAAAAGTTATCTTAAACTTCGCAAATAAAGTTTGCCTAGATTACGCCCTGATGAGTTGTGCATTTCGCGAAAAGTTTAAATTTATTTCTTTCGGCATTAAAAAGAACATATCTTTATGGTAATTAATTTCTAGATCGGGAAAGTAAGTTATGTTAAGTTTTTATAAATTAAGTTTTCCTAGATTGCGCCCTGATGTGTTGTGAACTTCGGGAAACATTTAAATTGATTTCTTTTGTCATTTGAAAGTACATATTTTTTGGGAAAGCAATTTCTACGTCGGAAAAAAAGTTATCTTAAATTTTGTAAATAAAGTTTGCCTAGATTGCGCCCCGATGAGTTGTGCACTTCGGGAAACATTTAAATTGATTTCTTTTGGCATTAAAAATTATATATTTGTAGGGGAAACAATTTCTAGATCGGCAAAGAAAGTTATCTTAAGTTTTGTAAATTAAGTTTGTCTAGATAGCGCCCTAATGAGTTTTGCATTTCACGAAAAGTTTTAATTAATTTTTTTTAACATAAAAAAAAATATATTTTTTGAAAAAACATTTTGTACCTCGGGAAAGAAAGTTATCTTGAACTTTGTAAAAAAAGTTTGACTAGATTACGCCCTGATAATTGTGCATTTCACGAAAAGTTTAAATTGATTTCTTTTGGCATTAAAAATTATATATTTTTAGGGGTAACAATTTCTAGATCGGCAAATAAAGGTATCTTAAGTTTTGTAAATTAAGTTTGCCTAGATACCGCCGTAATGAGTTGTGCATTTCACGAAAAGTTTTAATTAATTTTATTTTACATAAACAAAAAATATTTTAAGAAAAAACATCTTGTAGCTCGGGAAAGAAAGTTATCTTAAACTTTGCAAATAAAGTTTGCCTAGATTACGCCCTGATGAGTTGTGCATTTCACGAAAAGTTTAAATTGATTTTTTTCGGCATTAAAAAGTACATATCTTTGTGGTAATTAATTTCTAGATCGGGAAAGTAAGTTATCTTAAGTTTTTATAAATTAAGTTTTCCTAGATTGCGCCCCGATGAGTTGTGCACTTCGGGAAACATTTAAATTGATTTCTTTTGGCATTAAAAATTATATATTTTTAGGGGAAACAATTTCTAGATCGGCAAAGAAGGGTATCTTAAGTTTTGTAAATTAAGTTTGCCTAGATAGCGCCCTAATGAGTTGTGCATTTCACGAAAATTTTAAATTGATTTCTTTTTACATTAAAAATAATATATTATATATTTGTAGGGGAAACAATTTCTAGATCGGCAAATAAAGGTATCTTAAGTTTTGTAAATTAAGTTTGCCTAGATAGCGCCCTAATGAGTTGTGCATTTCACGAAAAGTTTAAATTTATTTCTTTCGGCATTAAAAAGTACATATCTTTGTGGTAATTAATTTCTAGATCGGGAAAGTAAGTTATCTTAAGTTTTTATAAATTAAGTTTTCCTAGATTGCGCCCTGATGTGTTGTGAACTTTGGGAAACATTTAAATTGATTTCTTTTGTCATTTGAAAGTACATATTTTTTGAGAAAGCAATTTCTACGTCGGAAAAAAAGTTACCTTAAATTTTGTAAATAAAGTTTGCCTAGATTGCGCCCCGATGAGTTGTGCACTTCGGGCAACATTTAAATTCATTTCTTTTGGCATTAAAAATTATATATTTTTAGGGGAAACAATTTCTAGATCGGCAAAGAAAGTTATCTTAAGTTTTGTAAATTAAGTTTGCCTAGATAGCGCCGTAATGAGTTGTGCATTTCACGATAAGTTTTAAATTGATTTCTTTTTACATTAAAAATTATATATTATATATTTGTAGGGGAAACAATTTCTAGATCGGCAAATAAAGGTATCTTAAGTTTTGTAAATTAAGTTTGCCTAGATAGCGCCCTAATGAGTTGTGCATTTCACGAAAAGTTTAAATTTATTTCTTTCGGCATTAAAAAGAACATATCTTTATGGTAATTAATTTCTAGATCGGGAAAGTAAGTAATGTTAAGTTTTTATAAATTAAGTTTTCCTAGATTGCGCCCTGATGTGTTGTGAACTTCGGGAAACATTTAAATTGATTTCTTTTGTCATTTGAAAGTACATATTTTTTGGGAAAGCAATTTCTACGTCGGAAAAAAAGTTATCTTAAATTTTGTAAATAAAGTTTGCCTAGATTGCGCCCCCATGAGTTGTGCACTTCGGGAAACATTTAAATTGATTTCTTTTGGCATTAAAAATTATATATTTGTAGGGGAAACAATTTCTAGATCGGCAAAGAAAGTTATCTTAAGTTTTGTAAATTAAGTTTGTCTAGATAGCGCCCTAATGAGTTTTGCATTTCACGAAAAGTTTTAATTAATTTTTTTTAACATAAAAAAAATATATTTTTTGAAAAAACATTTTGTACCTCGGGAAAGAAAGTTATCTTGAACTTTGTAAAAAAAGTTTGCCTAGATTACGCCCTGATAATTGTGCATTTCACGAAAAGTTTAAATTGATTTCTTTTGGCATTAAAAATTATATATTTTTAGGGGTAACAATTTCTAGATCGGCAAATAAAGGTATCTTAAGTTTTGTAAATTAAGTTTGCCTAGATAGCGCCCTAATGAGTTGTGCATTTCACGAAAAGTTTAAATTTATTTCTTTCGGCATTAAAAAGTACATATCTTTGTGGTAATTAATTTCTAGATCGGGAAAGTAAGTTATCTTAAGTTTTTATAAATTAAGTTTTCCTAGATTGCGCCCTGATGTGTTGTGAACTTTGGGAAACATTTAAATTGATTTCTTTTGTCATTTGAAAGTACATATTTTTTGAGAAAGCAATTTCTACGTCGGAAAAAAAGTTACCTTAAATTTTGTAAATAAAGTTTGCCTAGATTGCGCCCTGATGAGTTGTGCACTTCGGGCAACATTTAAATTGATTTCTTTTGGCATTAAAAATTATATATTTTTAGGGGAAACAATTTCTAGATCGGCAAAGAAAGTTATCTTAAGTTTTGTAAATTAAGTTTGCCTAGATAGCGCCGTAATGAGTTGTGCATTTCACGAAAAGTTTTAATTAATTTTATTTTACATAAACAAAAAATATTTTAAGAAAAAACATGTTGTAGCTCGAGAAAAAAGTTATCTTAAACTTCGCAAATAAAGTTTGCCTAGATTACGCCCTGATGAGTTGTGCATTTCACGAAAAGTTTAAATTTATTTCTTTCGGCATTAAAAAGAACATATCTTTATGGTTATTAATTTCTAGATCGGGAAAGTAAGTTATGTTAAGTTTTTATAAATTAAGTTTTCCTAGATTGCGCCCTGATGTGTTGTGAACTTCGGGAAACATTTAAATTGATTTCTTTTGTCATTTGAAAGTACATATTTTTTGGGAAAGCAATTTCTACGTCGGAAAAAAAGTTATCTTAAATTTTGTAAATAAAGTTTGCCTAGATTGCGCCCCGATGAGTTGTGCACTTCGGGAAACATTTAAATTGATTTCTTTTGGCATTAAAAATTATATATTTGTAGGGGAAACAATTTCTAGATCGGCAAAGAAAGTTATCTTAAGTTTTGTAAATTAAGTTTGTCTAGATAGCGCCCTAATGAGTTTTGCATTTCACGAAAAGTTTTAATTAATTTTTTTTAACATAAAAAAAAATATATTTTTTGAAAAAACATTTTGTACCTCGGGAAAGAAAGTTATCTTGAACTTTATAAAAAAAGTTTGCCTAGATTACGCCCTGATAATTGTGCATTTCACGAAAAGTTTAAATTGATTTCTTTTGGCATTAAAAATTATATATTTTTAGGGGTAACAATTTCTAGATCGGCAAATAAAGGTATCTTAAGTTTTGTAAATTAAGTTTGCCTAGATACCGCCGTAATGAGTTGTGCATTTCACGAAAAGTTTTAATTAATTTTATTTTACATAAACAAAAAATATTTTAAGAAAAATCATCTTGTAGCTCGGGAAAGAAAGTTATCTTAAACTTTGTAAATAAAGTTTGCCTAGATTACGCCCTGATGAGTTGTGCATTTCACGAAAAGTTTAAATTTATTTCTTTCGGCATTAAAAAGTACATATCTTTATGGTAATTAATTTCTAGATCGGGAAAGTAAGTTATGTTAAGTTTTTATAAATTAAGTTTTCCTAGATTGCGCCCTGATGTGTTGTGAACTTCGGGAAACATTTAAATTGATTTCTTTTGTCATTTGAAAGTACATATTTTTTGGGAAAGCAATTTCTACGTCGGAAAAAAAGTTATCTTAAATTTTGTAAATAAAGTTTGCCTAGATTGCGCCCCGATGAGTTGTGCACTTCGGGAAACATTTAAATTGATTTCTTTTGGCATTAAAAATTATATATTTTTAGGGGAAGCAATTTCTAGATCGGCAAAGAAAGTTATCTTAAATTTTGTAATATAAATTTACCTAGTTTGGGCCCTAATGAGTTGTGCACTTCACGAAACGTTTAAATTGATTTCTTTTGACATCAAAAATAATATATTTTAAAAAGAAACAATTAGCAGCTCGGGAAAGAAAGTTATCTAAAATTTTGTTACTTAAGTTTGCATAGATTGCGCTCTGATGAGTTGTGCACTTCGGGAAACATTTAAATTTATTTCTTTTGGAATTAAGAAGTACATACCTTGAAGGTAAACAATTTCTAGATCGGGAAAGAAAGTTATCTTAAGTTTTGTAAATTAAGTTTGCCTAGATTGCGCCCTGATGAGTTGTGGATTTCAGCAAGCATTTAAATTGATTTCTTCAGTCATTAAAAAGTACAAATTTTTTGGAAAGCAATTTCTATATCGGGAAAGAAAGTTATCTTGAATTTTGTAAATTATGTTTGCCTAGATTGCGCCCTGATGAGTTGTGCATTTCGGGAAACGTTTAAATTGATTTCTTTTTGCATTAAAAAGTACATCTTTTTAGGATAAACAATTTCTAGATCAGGAAAGAAACTTATCTTAAATTTTTTAAATAAAGTTTGCCTAGATAGCGCCCTGATGAGTTGTGCATTTTGGGAGACGTTTTATTTGGTTTTATTTGTCATCAAGAATATCATATTTTAATTAGAAGAGATTTGTAGCTCGGCTTACGTGTAAACGCAAGATTGGAGCAGAAGTTGCGCAGGATTTCAACTACCCTTTTTGCTCTCAAGTCACTTATTCTACTTTTGCTTCCATTATTATTATTATTATTATAAACCATTTTTACTATCAGCCCCTCTATTGTTCGTCATTTTTCGTTCGGTATTTTCAATATTAAAAAATATAATATAATTATAAATAAAATAAAATATAAAATAATAATAAAATATAACAGAAATAAAGGAAAATAATGTAGATGGTGACGCTTTAAACAGGAAAGTGGACCGACAAAGCAATTTTAAACGTACTATCTACCACATAGTGCACTTTTCATGTATTCTCCATAATTTTTGGATAAAAAATGTGCACTATCTACAGTTTTATTAATAAATAATTAAAATTAATAATTTTTTTTGCACCAATGAAAAAAGCGTGTCCGAATTAGTCAAGAACATAAGTTTGTTTACAAAATTTTTAATTTTATTAAGAGATCCAGATGCAAACGCGTTTCCTACAATATCTCCGATTGAGCTAAAATGTAGATAGTGTCTTTTTTAAAAAGGACGGCAGTATTAATGCTATGTTTATATTATTGAAATAAAAAATTTTAATGAAATATTTTTAAATCTTACCTTAGCTTTTTGTATTTAATTTTTTACAATATATTTATCATAAATAATCCTTAAAAAACGCACGAGACTCGCATTTCACTCTCATGCATCATGTACCTTTATGACATGCGAGCGTAATGAAAAAAAACAAAATCTTTGCCATGGACAATACAATGCATTTTTATTTAAAAAATGTCTAAAATCGCCTAAAATTTATTATTCGGGGGTTTTCGGGGTTGCTGATTACGAATATGATGTCAGTTTTTCAAAATTCAAAATGGCGGATCCAATATGGCGGACGACTTTTTTAAAAATTGATCCAAATTACCTGAAATCTGTTACTCGGGGTTTTTCGGGGTCGCTGATTACGAATATGATGTCAGTTTTTTAAAATTCAAAATGGCGGATCCAATATGGCGGACGACTTTTTTAAAAATTAATCCAATTTACCTGAAATCTGTTACTCGGGGGTTTTCGGGGTCGCTGATTACGAATATGATGTCAGTTTTTCAAAATTCAAAATGGCGGATCCAATATGGCGGATGACTTTTTTAAAAATTGATCCAATTTACATGAAATTTGTTACTCGGGGGTTGTCGATTACGAATATGATGATGATTTTTCATAATCCAAAATGGCGGATCCAAAAAGGCAGACATTTTTTTAAAAAATTTTGATTGAAAATTATCATTCGGGGGTTTTCGGGGTCGCTGATTGCGAATCCGATGTCAGTTTTTCAAAATTCAAAATTGCGGATCCAATATGGCATACCGTGAAGATCCACTTCACCCATGAATTTATTGGAAAGGTGAAATGCGTTAGGACATTTCAATGTAATTTAAATTTTTGCACGCTCTTTACAGCTGTTCTATGAAACCGGCATTTGTAAAATTTGTTCTGCTTTTATGATAATACCAAATTTTTTTAAAAAAATGTTCGCAATATTGGATCCGACATTTTAAATGTTTAAAAACAGACATCCGATTCGTCATCAGCGACCCCAAAAACCCCCGAGTAACAAATTTCAGGTAATTTGGATTAATTTTTAAAAAGCTGTCCACCATATTGGATCCACAATTTTGAATTTTAAAATACCGACATAAGATTCGTAATCAGCGACCCCGAAAACCCCTGAGTAACAAGTTTCAGACAAATTAAACAATTTTTTATTTTTGCATTCTGGGCACATTTAGTGTTTTTCAGCCGGCAGTTAAGGGGTTAAGGCCAAATAGAAATGTTTTTCAACGTTTCGATTTAAAAAAAATACTTTTTATTTTCTGTGAAAATTTCACGAATTCTGACCCCAAAAGAAAACAAATTAAGATTTATCAAAAAAATACAAATTTAAAAAAAAACAATATAAATAATAACGGAAAAGAGGAGAAATTATTAAATGACTCACCTCTAACTGACTGCGGCCATATTGGATTAAAGCGACGTGGAGTAAACGACAACGACTAATAAGTAGGCGTTCTGCATTATCGGCGGCGGATATCTTACCTCGCGCGGATAAGAGTAGAGACTAAAGTTAAAAAAAATTGTACTCCGGGGACTCACCCTAAAACTAAAAAGAAGCGAATGTGTAGCGACGCTCTCGTAGCCAGACACACGGCCATTTTTCTTCATTCTCGTTTTGATAGTACTCAAAGGCGCATCACGCCCGTAATAAAAATTTCAAAAACCAAATTAAAGTTGAAAGTGGTGCCATGTCTGGACGAGGCTGTATGCGGGGTCGTAGACGAATCGACGGTGAGTCCCAGTAATCTAAAATTGTCATTTTCTCGCCAGATTGGCAATAATTAAAGTATTTCGAAAATTGTGAAAAGTGATGCTTGTCACCGCCTATGTCATGCGGTAAATTAATTTGAAAATTCGTCCTCTTGACGAATATAATCATTGTTAAAAGTAAAATTTAAATTTAAAGTAAAATTTATTAAATAAAAATAATTTTGTGTAAAATCTAAATTCAGTGACAGTAGTTATTGCGTTAATCTCCTTACTCCTCCCCTCTCCGCGGTTTATTAGGAATTTTCCTAATAATTTCTGAATTAGTCTGGCAAAATAATTAAAATTAACTAAAAAAATCTTTTGGATATTTTCAAGTAAAATATCCTGGTGTTGTCTAAAGATGCAGAATCATGTACGGATCAATTAGCGAAATGGCCTATACCATGTATATCAAAAAATGTTATACCTATGAAAATGTTTGAAATTAATTGGGGAAAGAAAATTAAGGCACACGATGATATATGCAATTTGGTCAAATTCCTCCTCTAGAAAAGCAATCACTAAATGATTTTTTATCAAAATTAAATGAAGTGAACCCTTCGGCAGCATTATTATCAGTTACACAACCGTTCGCATTAAATTGAATGCCAAAGCGTATCAATAATCTTCCACTGATATTAACAGAATTATATTCTTTTGAATTTGAACCATTATCTTTAGAATTTTAGCAATTTTATTCAAAAGTGAGGCAACAGCATATAGTCTTCAACACGAAGGTATTGCTAAAGCAGAATATAAAAATTTTATGAAAGAAACCCATCAAAATTTCAGTGTGAAATGTAAGATTCATAATAAGTCTCGAAAATTCTGTTTTTGGAGCATCCCCTAATGGTTTAAGTTATTGTGATTGTTGTGGAGAAGGATGCATAGAAATAAAATGCCCTAAGCCAATATAGACTTAGAAACATTTTCTTCCATGAAGGGAAGTTATTTATTTAAGGATGAAAACGGAATTCTAAAACTCGATAAAAATCATACTTATTATTACCAGATTCAGCTACAAATGTATGCAACAAAAACATCTCACTGTGATTTTGTGATCTGGTCACAAAATAGTTTTTTTGTTCTAAGGATTTCTCTTGATAATAATTTTCTTCAATTAAATATGACAAAAGCTTTTATTTTTCATAGAGACATAATCTTTCCAGAGATACCCAGATAACAATTTGAGATTGATATGCGTCTCATATCGCTCGCATGTATGAGGTTTCTTTTCGCACTCGTGCCTTCACTGATGCAGACAGATGCGTCCTCATATGAGACGCATTACGCTCGCATGTCATAAAGGTGCATGATGCATGAGAGTGAAATATATTGTAAATAATTAAATACAAAAAGCTAAGGTAAGATTTAAAAATATTTCATTAAAATTTTTTATTTCAATAATATAAACATGGCATTAATACTGAACATTTTTCTCTTTCCTGTTGAAAATTCCCATGTGAGAATACATATATGATCACATATAAGTTGCTGTATGAGTTCTCGTGTGTTTTCCTACATAAGATCTAGTCTATGATCCTATATGAAAAGGATCCTAGTAGGAATTTGTGTGAGAGCTCACGAAGGATCACATGTCTCCGAGAGAGCAACAACAGAAGATCCCATGTATGTTCCCACATATGTTCCTATGCGACCAACCATACACCTGGGCACCTTTATCAGATCCTGCATATGATCTCATGCGAGTTCCTACATATGTTCTCATTTAAACAACTTGTATCTAGGATCCCTTGTGAGATCCTATATGAGTTCATATGTAATTCATCGAATACTCAAAATCTCTTATATGATCCCATGTGTGTTTCTGAATATGTTCTCATTTAAACAACTTATATCTAGGATCCCTTGTGAGATCATATGTGGGTTTATATGCAATTTACTGAATGCTCAAAATCTCTTATGTGATACTATGCGAGTTCCTATACATATGTTCTCATTTTAACAACTTATATCTAGGATCCTTTGTGAGATCCTGTATGAAATGTATATGATCCTTACAAAAAAAATTCATTTTACCAGTAATAAAAGAAATTGAAATTATTTTTTTTATTAAGAAAAAAGTACATCCAAAGAAAACGATTTTTTATTTTTTGAACCCATTTTTAATGCAACATGTTCAATATTTACAAACTTATAAAATAAAAGTATTATTGTAATTGAAAAATTCACCTGAAAAATTAAACATTCCGTTATATTTTAAATTAATTATTCTGGTCTTTCACAATTAATCAATGAAAATCATAAATAAGTTATATTATTTGACAGGTTACCATCTTTAAAAACATATTTTATTAATTAATGCGATTTTTCAACTTCTTTCGTCACTAAGAAAATGATTAATTAAAACATAAATTAGCAATTTTTTTTATAATTTGTAGAATTGTACTGTGGTTTTATAAATTTTTTCAAATTATCAACAAAACTTACAGTTTTCTGTATAATCTCTACATAAAACTTTTGTTATAAATGACATAACAAAAATTTTTAACTTAACTTCTTTTATTGGATTTTTTTAGAATCATAAAGAATAATTTCTAATAGTTATCATTTTTCTTGTAAATTATGTCATATTGACTTTTGTCGAAATATAATTTTCCTAATGAAATTATAAATTTTTCATTTTACATAAACAATGAACGCAGTTGCAAATTATATTAATTGCATTGAAGAAAAAAGTTCTTTAATTCAAATAACCAATTACTTGACTATTTTTAAATAAATATTTAATTGAATAAAACAAATTGTATTTGAATCAATTATTTCAGTTTTGAAAGCAAATACAATTTAATTGAAACAAAAAAAAATTATTTCATTCATGTAAAGGTTTGTTTGAAAATAGACAAATGTTCGATTATTTGAATTAAGTAAATTTTTTTATTGTGCTTATGGCATAAAATTATATCATATTGTTTTAATTGAAATGAATCATTATTAATACACAGATATAATTCTGCTTGTCAATTATTTTTGTAATAACTTCTTTGTTTCCCTTACGGAAAAAAATGACATGAAAAAAATGACACTCATGAGTGTCGTTTTTTGAGTGTGGTTATTTCGCTACCACACTTAAAAAATGACACTCAAAAAACGACATGGAAAATGATACTTGAAAAACATCGCTTGAAAAATTATAATTCTAATCAATGACAATAATATGGCTAATTTAACAAATTAGAATTATTTGCATCCAATGCAAAAACAGGAGAGATAACGAACAGAATAAAATTCCGCGAATATTTATAAGAATGCTGCCTCCTTATATACTTTTTAAGCATTCTTACGAATATTCGCGGAATTTTATTCTGTTCGTTATCTCTTTTGTTTTTGCACTGGATGCAAATAATTCTAATTTGTTATATCAGCCATATTATTGTCATTGATTAGAATTATAATTTTTCAAGCGATGTTTTTCAAGTATCATTTTCCATGTCGTTTTTTGAGTGTCATTTTTTGAGTGTGGTAGCGAAGTAACCACACTCAAAAAACGACACTCATGAGTGTCATTTTTTTCCGTAAGGGTTATTTTTAAGTTATCTTGTCAGTTTTTTAAAATTAATAAGAGAGAATGTTAGGTACGGCACAAATAAATCTTTGATCACCCAAATTTATATAAACACAAACTGTCTCAATTTCTGCAACATTTTTTACAATAACTTCTTTTTCTACAGTGAGAACTCTTTGATAAAATAAATGATTATTTTCAAAAGCAGGCTGTGTTTTTAAAATTTGTAGAAGTACGCATTCTTTTTTACTTTCTTTGTCTACAATGAATTCAACAATGTTCGCATAAGAGACATCTTTAAGCCTAATAAAAGTATTGTCTGACCTTTTATTAACAATTTTATTTGACAAATAAAGGCAACCATTACTAACCATTTTGTTAAATGAAACACATGTTTCTGAAAGATTTAAATTTGTCATCCACTCCTCACTTACTCTAGACATTTTTCCAAAATATCGAGCTTCGGAAACTTTTAAAGTTTCTTGCACTTTTCTATCGCATACCTGGTCAATATAATTTCTTGTGGATGCAGAACAATGTTCGTAAATTTTCCATTTCATTGTTAACAAGCTAAACTTGAACCCAATATGCCTGCATCAGGGTTGCTACAATTTTTCTCGAATGAAATTCCCTGACTTTTCCAGGTTTTCCAGGTCTCAAATAACATTTTTCCATACACATTATAAGTGTGATTTATATGAAAAGTGATTAATTTAAAAGCATAATTTATTAAAACAGCCTATTTTATTGTTATATTCATCATTTATAGAAAAATAACTCACAATTTAAACATATTTTGTTGGCGAAAATACAATATTTAAAAATTTTATCTTTTTTAACATATATAATACTTTTTATTATAGTATTTTAAAAATGACCAATTTAAAAGATCATAACAAGATTTAAACAATAAAAGTCAATTAAGTCTCGAAAATATAAAAACTTATATTTTTTAAATAACTTTTAATTGTTCATCAATTAGGTTAGCCTCCTCTATTAGCCGTCTCTTCTTTGCAGTCAATTCTCTTAACAGTTCAGTCTTTCTCTTCTTTTCAATATCTTTGGTCATTTCTGCATCATTTTCTTTTTTCTTGTTTTCCAAATATTCCATATACCTAGAACGCGCATTTTTTACAGCGTGGATCATTTTTTTCTCAACTTTAACATTTTCTACTCCACCCACCTCATTAATTTCATTCCAAATTATCCGTTGAGCAATAAGAGACTCTGATCTCTGATTTTCTATCAAACACTTCTTATTAACTTAGAAACCACGTTCAACAGTTGCATTGCCATGAAAAAGCACAAAAACAATTTTTAGGCAACGTGATAAGGAATTGGATTCCATGTTGCATCGAGATAACAATGAAAACCAGAATGTATCGATACGCTGAGATGATTTATTGAAGTTTTTCATTAAATCAATAGCCAATGGATTTTCAATTACGCTTTGAAATTCTTTTTCAGCTCTGGTAGCAAGTGATGTACTGATTCTGTTTTTAATAACGAGTGTCTCCAAAAAGGATTTGAATCTCTTCAAACTCTGATTTGCACTTTTTGCAATGAGAAAAGGATCACAAAATGCAATATATCTCGTGAGTTGAAAGCTTATTGGAGATTTTTCCAACATTTTTGGCACGAGATTTTGAAGGCACACCAAACAATCACGCTTAAAAAGAAGCTTATCTTTTTTCGAAACTTTGACTCGTCGTAGAGCTTGTCGTGTAGCGTAACCAACATTTAAACAATTAGCGGTAACCGTATTACTCGTATTCATGACGTCAATTTCAGTAATAGGCTTTGAATCCAATAAATCTTTCTTAACAAATCTTTGCATTAGATCAGTCAAAAGAAATTTGAGGTCTGAGTACATAAACGGAGCCATAGGATTTTCTGTTTGATAAGCGGTCAGAAAAGGCTCAATATCTTCAGCAACTGTCAAAAAAAAGCTAGTTTAGGACCCATCAATTCGTCAGCAACTCCAGATGCCATGATTTTAAAACTTGCGGATAATGGACTTTTTTATTTTCATCATATTTTTGAACGAAAACAGATAAATTGGGTAGGTCTGCTTTCCGTGCTGGTGATTGTTTGAAGACATTATATATTGCCCTCAAAAATTCAATTAAGTCCCAAGACGTAGCTTTGATTGCGGTTTTAAACGAATTGTGGACAGTGTGCAGTGGACATACGCCTAAATCAAGTAATTCTGGGTGATCAGGATGAAGTTCACTTAAATATTTCGTTAAATCCTTGAAAACTTTCTTATTAACATTCGGCCCATCCATAGCAAGTTGTAACAGACGTTTCAAATCACAGGATTCTAAATTCTTCAAAATAGCATTTAATAAATCTGCCGCCGTCGTATGTCCCAAGAAAGAAGATGTCAAATACTTAGATTTTGCTATGTTAAGAGTGTCGTCCCAGTATCGAATTATAATATCCATCTGTTCAGTATCCGATACTTTATTAAACGATTCATCAAATGAAACTGAAAATATTTCGCTTTTTAATATCTCATTTTCCACTTGTTTTTGAAAAAATGGACCTAACCCGTGAACTATAATATAAGAAATTTTTGCACGATCCAATTTCATTTTTTTTTAAATTTCGCTATCAGGACACATGGATTTTAAAACTTTAAGAGTTTTTCCTGAGGCTGAGAGTAACAAGTGTGCGGAGATTGTGTTTAAGCAATATTTAATCTCTGCTATTACAACTTCTTCTTTCATTTGAAAAAAGTTATTTGCATTTTTTTTTGAAATTTCTTTTTTCTTTCCAAAATCTGCATTTTCAGTTAATACTAAATGTTACAAACCAGAATAAATTTAATAATTGGGCCTTTGAGATGACCCTCTATTTTGGCTTGCGGAGGCACTAAGCTGCCAAGGTCTGAAGGACCTTGTTTAATCTGCGGGACGTTATCCTACTTTTAAAAGTTACTGTTCTGATTCGTTAAGTGCACTATTTCTTTTTAGTGATCTTGAATTTTAGGTTTAGTTTGGTAAGTAAAGAAATTGATTTTGAGAATACATGATTTATTTTAAATAGCAAAATACCTTTTGAATACAGAGTGATTATAGTGTGTTACAAATAGAAAGTGTACGTGTGTGATGGATACGATACTTATTTACTTACAACTACCGGCAGAGCTATTCCTCTCTCGATTCACAAAGCATCCGTCGGGCGAAAATTATCTTTTGCTTTACCGTCTTTGAATTTTTATTGAACAGAAAATTACTCGTTGTTAAACACGCGCAATTATCTGGATGGTGAGCATCCACTTGTTTGGTGAACGGTCGCGGGCAACATCTATGGAACCGGCCGTCATACACCTCTGTGCAAAACTCACTGGTGGATCTATTTCTATAAAAACTGGTGCGGGCAATATCTATGCAACCGACAGTTTTTAAGAAATTCGATCACACTCGTGGATCTCCTCTCTATCAACCTGGTGCGGGCAATATCTATGCAACCGACAGATGGATAGGGAATTTTGATCACACTCGTGGGCCACTGAGATTTAGGACGGACGCGGGCAATATCTATGCAACCGGCCGGTTGTATTAACAACAAGATTTTAAGATCAATAATTAATCCTAAAATCTCACCAAATTCAGCCCGCACTGGACTCCACCGGCTCAGAGAATTTAACAATTTTTACGTCTGCCCTAATTCATGCAAATCGGGTTCCGGGTCGCGGACGGGCTTTTTGTCGCGAAATTTCTCTGTCCCAAAACACTTTCTAGGTTAGACCCAGGAGAGGTGTCTTCGAGAAGAAGCGAGAATTCGTACTGCGATGATTTTAATTTTGCGACAAGCCTCTAACCCTTGCCTTCGGTGCAAAGCGGGGAAGATTTTAGGAGTAGGAGTAAGTCAGGGGCCCATTGGTCTATGCATTTTCGCTGACGTTTTGGATCTCACGGTAGGTCCGTGAGAACGGAAACGGTCTGTTAACATGATACTTTTTTGAAATATTATTTGAAATAACTTAGAATTTAAATAATAATTATATTGTTTAATTAATAGAATTATTATTTACCTTAGTTATAATAGTGTATATAATTTATTTATTGTAATTATATTGTTCCTACCTTTTATAGGTTGCTTATATATGCATTTTACATATCGAGTAGTATATATATATGCATATATATACAACCTAATGTCCTCCGGCATTTTATTGTAACAACAATGTTTACAACAAAATGTTTAACTATTGTTAAATTGTTTCTGTGTGCATTTGACTTGATTTATAAATTCAAGTGTCATAAGGCATGCCGCCTTGTTGTTTACGTCAGCTGTAACGCACGTGCGTTTGTTTTGAAGCTGTAGTCTACAGCTTATGGGCCCTGAGAGGAGAGGAAAGTTCTACGCACAACCAGGCAGCGATTAGAGGCAAGCATAGCGCACTTGTATTGGTGTCCGTAGCATAAAAGCCGTCAAGGTATTAGTTCTGTAGCCGGGGAAGCCAGTGAGTGTGCTGGTGTCCACAAACGGCGGCGCACAGGCATGTGTGTGTTGCCGCCGACCATCCCCACACACGCGCAACCTCACAGCGTATCTTCTTAGTTGTAAACAGTAATAACAATTGGAATATATATATATTGGCTGCAGCATTGCGCCTCCTTTTATGTTTTACAGATAATTAGGTACAAATTTTATATTTATTATTTACCGCGCAATATTGCCGCAAGGTTCGATGTAGGCAGCATTGACTGCGTTGGTATGATTATTAATAATTATTTATTATATTTATTATTTAATAGAAGGAGAAAAGAAATAGTAATTTCTTTTGTCCTTCTAATTATTTTATTGGCATTTCTTAGTTAAAGGCATTCTCTCGGTAAGATATTTGACGTTATCGGGGTGTCAAATATCCTCAAGCATATCGTCGCTGCGTTGCGATGCTTTTATATGCTTGGGTTGATTTGAAATTAAATTTATTCTACATGGTTGCCAGATGACTAATATTAAAACAAAACCAAGATTCTAACAATCCACCGTGAAAATTCCCGTTTTCGTCCCCGAAAACCCTGATGCCTTGAACTTAGAGATGCATGTAGTAGGACGATGTGTTAACAGAATTTCTTCAATATTTCGAAAATAATTATACAATTTTATATGATATGAGTAAAAGTAGTAGTTGCTTTGGTAGTAGTCTTAATTCCTTCAATTGGTTATCATTATTGTCAAATTATTAATTAAAATTTAGATTATATAATTAAGATTAGAATACAGCAATAATACATTGGGTATCGAACCCGATTATTTACTAAATACTAAGTAGTTTCATAGAGATTTAAATACAAAACATAAAACAGCTTTATTTGTTTAATAATTATTATTATTTTTTTTTTGTTTTTTTTTTTTTTTTGTTTTTTTTTTTTTCTTTGTTTTTGTTTTTGTTTTTTTTTTTTTATTTATTTATTTATTTTTTTGGAAATTTTCAAAGAAATATTTTCTAGAAAATTTCTCGAATAACTAATACAATAACTTTTGTGTTCTTAATTTTTTACTATTACACAAGCTTTAAAGAGCGCAAAAAATGGCTTTCGGTAATTGCACTGAAATGTGAGCCAAATCTAGTTTCCATCTTATCACTAAAACTACCTTTCCAAAATACGTGACATCTTTGATCGCAACATGGTACATTTCTCAAACCGTTTCAGTGGTGCTTAATCTGATTAAGCACTTGTATTTTAACGTTGCGCCCACACATCTCCAAGTAGTACGAACGCAATTTGGGAACCGTCAGATTAGTCACGTAATGTCAGTGTGTAGCGGTCCAGTACCTCACTCCAGTGGTTTAGTGCTCTCCTGGTCTTCGCAACGAACAGTACGGTGAACAGTTCTTAGATCGCAAGTGTGGTGTACAATCCGAGTGTCCGTTAAAATTTTATATATTTTTTTTTTAAAAAATAAAATGGCTTCGAGTAATGTTGAGTTGGATTTTACCAAGGAACTAGATTCCTCTTCTTGTTCTTATTCCTGGTCCTCTGAGGATACGAACGAGGAAGCTATAGACCTGGTCAGAAGGGGAAGAGAGATTTGTAGTTTGGTTCCGGGGGACAAGAATGTGACTCTGAGGGGCCACCTCTTGACAAAGTTGCTTGTTGGAGAAACAGAGGAGTATTCTATGCCCTTTGTTGAAAAGGTCAAGAGATATTTTCGGTACAAGACTCACTTCCAGCAACTCGGATCGGAAAGAGGGTAAGTAGGATTAAAGTTCTTGCTAATAGGGTGCCCACTATTCTCATTTAACAAAATTCTCGGTTATCAGGGTAGAGTGGGATGGAAAGCCAGGGTAAAATTCCATTGAATATCCCTGCGAAATTCAACCGTCCTCCACTTAGACTAACTTTCTTATTTTACAAAATTTATCGTGTTTATTTAGTAAAATTAATTAAATATATTTAATATTTTAGTAGTTTAAAGTGCATAAAAAATAAACGGTTGCAACGAAAATATGTTATCTGTAGTGAAACTTAAAGAAAACTTTCAAGAGGTACGAAAATGGATAGTACAAATTGAAAACAGGTAAACTCAACACAAATTTCAATTTTGTTTGCTAAAGCTTTTTCATAATTATTAAAATATTGTTTAAATGTGATCATTTGTCATTTAATTAAAAGAAAATTATAAAGAATGCCCAATTTAAATATTGAATTAAAAAAAAATTTTTTTTTTTTTTTAATTTGTTTAGAATTTTATGAAATTGTCCTGTAAACAAGAGGACTTTAGAAATATTTCAGTTAAAATTTCTAGAAGGTAATTGAATTAAAATTTCGAAAATAATACTTAATAAGTGACAGAAGCAATTCTCAAAATTATTCGAATTTACAGGTTTTGAAATTTGAACAATAATACGGAAAAATAGTGGATAATAATTAAATATTTGTTTCAAAATCCATTTAAATTCAAAATTATTTTTAGTATTAAAGATTTGAAAATGTATTTTAAACATATTTTGGAGTTTCAATCAATTTTAGAGTTATTATTATTTTTTTTTTGTAGTTTTACGATTAGATTTGGACCGTGGGAGGAGGCTCCTTTTAGGAAAAATCAGGACGATGCTTGGTATTTCAGTAAATTCATACAAAATACTGTTGAATCCAAGCCCTATTCCAGAGGATGCTGGCACCAGGAGTATTTTTGGGATGGTTCCAAACGAAAATATTATGTGCGTGGATTCTGGGCCACCGTGAGTAGCATGATCGTGTTTATTTTGCGTAAATAATAACTTTAGAATGGATTGAATAATTATTTAAATTCAATTGTTTTGACTAGAAGCTTAATTAATGTTTCCAAGAGTTCAATCATATCAGCAAACCAGAAAATAATTCATGAAAATTCAATCATTCCGGGGTATCTCAAAATTTCTTCTTTTCTTTCTTTTAGAAAAATTTCGAACATCCGTTATTAGTCGCTGACACGTCTTTAAAGCTAATGGAGCAGCATGCTTCAGGAATTGCTCATCCTGAGGGAAATTGGTTAGTTAAAACAAAGTATTTATTTTCTCTCTCTTTTTGTTTTTTTTTTTTTTGTTTTTCTTTTTTTTTTTTATGTTTTCTAATTTGTGTATTACTAGTTTGTTTAAGTCATTGCCGAGAGTCCCACCATATAACGGCTTCGTTCCCGCAGAGAAGTCCTTAAAACTGACATTTGTTCAGGTTTTTTATAAAAACGCGGACGGCGTACGCTCCCAGAACGGATCATGGCAGTTGGTGAGTGTAAAAATTTTTTTTTTATTCTAAATACGGGCTGCTCTAAGGTATTCTATATACAACTTTGTTTTAGACATACAACATAGATTTACCCGCATTATGGGAGCCAATCGAGACCGAGGGACATTTATTTGGGGAAGACAATTGCAAGCCTTCTGAGGAGAATACAGAGGACATGGGAACGGCCAATGCAGAGGACAGTGAAGAGGATTGGTTCTAGATGTTCCTTTGCTCATCCAGAATATATATACATATATTCTCCCTTCCTATAATGGGATCCTCTTTTTTTTCTTTCTTTTAAATTTATATTGTAAAGAAATTCAATTTTATTAACCGTCAAGGGGAATTTAAATTTTCAATAAAATAAAATTCTTTTAATTAAACTATTACCTGTTTTAATGAAACTTCCCTAATTAGTCGACTATTTTCAATAATCCTACTTAAATTTCAATTGCTTCCAACATATAGTAATCTTTTCTTTGAGCTTAATTAAAACAATAATGTCTGAAACAAATATTAATTATGAAAGAAAAAACTTGATGCATTGAGTCATTTTAAAGTATGTAAAAATTGGTAAACAAACGAGCCCGAGACATATATATTATTTTTTTTTTATTTAATCATTTCTAGGGTAAAACAGCATTCTCCAGTGTCGAAGGAAATCAAAATTTCGTTTGAGATTTGACTATTAAGCGAAAGAAAGACTTATAGAGTCAGAGTAAGAGGAGAAGAGAGAGGAAACGAAAAAGACGGAGAATCATTTTGGTTCTGTCCAAAATGATTTTCCTCTGCTGCTCGTCGCTGGCTGTGGATTACAATTGGGCAACGTACGAGTTCCAGCCTTGACAGATTTATAGCTCTCGGGGGTCGATTGACAGTATAGGTACCCGGAATGCTAATCAAACGTGCTTATTTCTCCAAATATACATTTATATAATCATTGCTTCACCTTATTTAATTCAATAAATTAAAAAAAAGAAATTACCCGAACCAAACAAATCATTTACTTGGTTGTAATCCAATAAATGTGTATTTGAGTCAAATACACAAATATTGAACTAAATGTTTTATATTATCGCACCAAACAATTGTTTACCCGAATCAAATACAACTAATTCAAATCAAATAAACAGAACACCCGAATTCAATAAGCGATCATTTGAATCAAATTCGAATATATTCGACTCAAACATACACCCATTTGACCCGAATATTCCATTAAATTGTATTAAACAACTATTCATTCAAATCAAACTCAAACTATTTAAATCAAATAAATCGAATACTTCAATGTAATAAACAATTATCCGAATTAAGCATGAAAATTATTCCATTCAATATTGACAATTTCGACATCAACAATATTAAAAGTAATTAATTGCAAAAGATAAATACTGATGACAATTCACTGGTAATTCACTTTCACATTTTCTATACTTAAACGCAATTTCTTTTTTTACAATTATTCATAAGCGAATTTTTTTTATATTTTAGAATGTTAAATTATTATTATTATAGATTGAATTTTCAAACGTTTCAGATTGAAGTTTTAGAAAAGTTGAATTTTTTTTTTTAAAAAGATTTTAACTATAGTTCTGAATAAGTTAGTTTTTAGAAGTATTTTTATTCCCATTTTCAAATTATTCAAAATTTCATGAAATTGTCTTGTAAACAAGGGGATTTTTAAAAATATTTTAGTTATTTCTAGAATAACTATTAAATACCTATACTATATGGAAAAATAAAGAATAATTTAAAACATTTGTTTCAAAAATCCATTTGAGTTCAAAACTATTTTTAGGATTTGGGAAAGA
This sequence comes from Leptopilina syphax, assembly GCA_032872505.1. Taxonomy (NCBI): domain Eukaryota; kingdom Metazoa; phylum Arthropoda; class Insecta; order Hymenoptera; family Figitidae; genus Leptopilina; species Leptopilina syphax. Next base: position 6,135,468 of record CM065471.1, on the reverse strand, counting down.
ATCAAAGTTTTGTCTAAAATCAAGAAACTCCTTTAATCTTTCATTGAATAATTTATTTTCAGAGTTATTATTTGTGACCGGGAATTATTTTTACAAAAAAAAGTGTCCACCCTGATTAAACAAATCTATTCATTCAATTCAATTCACCATTCATCCGAATCAAGCACGATTTATCCGGTTCAAGTAAGCATGGTCTCTTTTGATTCAACTAAAAGTACTTAAATCAATCAAACATCCTTTCAAACAATTTGAATTATTTGAATCAAACAAATCCTTTCTTCAATGTAGTAAAGTTATAAATTGCAGTCATTAACAAAATCAATTATTATTCGATAAATTAAAGGAATTGCAGAAAGAATTCAATTAATTAATTAAAATTAATTCAGGTAAAATAAAATCCAATTTAATAAAATTAATTAAAAAAATTTTTTTCTTTTTAATTAATTAGTAAAAACATAACTAAGAGAAAATCGATTAATAAAAAAAAATTTTTAAAAAAAAATTGATCCCAAATAAAATTCTCTTTTATTAAATTTGTACAGTTCATCTTGAATTAATTTTTACACGCAAAATTATTCATGGAAGAAAATATAAAAAATTTTTTTTTAGAATTTTAACGTTCAAATTATAATTATAATTGTGCAAAAAGGGCATTAGATATTATAGATTGTAGTAAAATGATCAAATGTAGTAAACAAATTTATTCCCTTTAGTATATTCGAAAATATAAAACAAATGGACGGAAACCGGTGCAACCGCGGTAAACCTTAAAGTTTCTAAACAATATAAAATGAAAATTTAATTTTCTATAATTGTTAGCTTTTTCCACTTTTAATTAGTTCAAACTTTTTGTTAGGTAATAATAATAATTATTTCTCTACAAAAATTTTTTTTAACATTAATAAAATTTAGTTTTCTAAACATTGTTTAAAAATTGACGAAAACAAAATTTGTCCTCTTGATGTAATTTTTCTAAATTCAATAGATTAAGTTATAGATAATTGACGATAAATATACTTAGATTGCTTTTAAATAATAATAAATTTTTTGTTTTGTTTTTTTTTTTTTTTTTAAGCTAGGATATAAGAATCATTTTAAGAAATTCAATTACCTTGGAAAACAACATTATAATATTTAAAACTAATTATTAGATTTAATTATCTTTGAATAATGTAAATAAACATTTGTAAAAGCTTACTAGTTAGACCTTTGAAAAACTTATTCAAATCAATCGATTCAGAGACAAGTCAAGCCGAAAATTTGTAGAAAGTATATGAGCGATTCCACGTCAAGTGATCAAGGGGTCTCACGGTGCAATGTTTACTTTGAAAATTTGTAGAAAGTATATATATATATATACATATATACTATAAGTGTTATACTCTCGCAAAATTATTGAACGTATGTCTCAAAACTTAATGTCTTGTATTCATTCTTTAATGTAATTTAATTAACTCTTAGACATGAGTTTATTTCAAGTTAGGAATAGTTTTAAATCGTCAATTTTGCATTCATTTGAAAGAAAATTTTCTTTTTTTTTTTATAATAAAATACCAATTATAAAATTAAATTAGAAGCTAAGTTTGATTTAGTTCATACAATCTACAGTTTTGTCCGACGGGTTCGCACGTAGTCGGTGGTTACTGCCATGCTCGGCGGTGGCCGCTGGCAAGTACTTCGTGCGCTCGAAAATGACGGTCGAAAAAATTAGTCATAAATACCGCGTAAATAAACCGATTTTTGTCCAGCGAATACTGTATTATTCCTTGGAATCGTGGTTCTAACATTTTTCCCTACTCTCGCTTGTCTTCTATCTTTAACGGAAATGCCTCAAAAATGTCTTTAAAGTTGAGGGCGCTCCGAAAACGACATTTTTGACAATCTACTAGTGAAATTCTATTTTATCATCCAACTGACTTTTGTTAATTCAATTAATAATACAGTTCTTTTCTTAAACAAAATGTTTTGCTATTCTTGGACACTCCTTTTAAAGACGGGTGGTAATCATGTAGTCGGCGGCGTTCTCGCGTGGTCGGCGGTGACTGCTGTTCTCGGCAGCGGCCACTGGCAAGTACTTCGCGCGCTCGGAAATGACGGTCAAAAAAATTAGTCATAAATACCGCGTAAATAAACCGATTTTTGTCCAGCGAATACTGTATTATTCCTTGGAATCGTGGTTCCAACATTTTTCCCTACTCTCGCTTGTCTTCTATCTTTAACGGAAATGCCTCAAAAATGTCTTTAACGTTAAGGGCGCTCCGAAAACGACATTTTTGACAATCTACTTGCGAAATTCTGCTTTTGTCTCTTTTTTTTTTAATTTGTTAATTTAACTAACTTTCCAAAGTTTCAAAAAAAAAATATACATATATATAATAAAAAATTTTTTTTTTTTTTTAATGTACATTTTGTTGCGTCTAGGTGTATTCTCAACATGAGCGAGAGGGTAACAAGATCGCAAAAACAACCCTTGGAGACAGGGTTGAAATTATTTCAGCGCAAACGGGCTACGGACGGGCGTCCTGATCTGAAAGGACTATATGACCATTTGGACGAGATCTATTTTAATAATGAGCTCGCAAATGCGGGCTACACGTTTCACTGGGGGCCGAAAATGCCATCCGCCTCGGGGTGCACGGATTTGCCTAGGCGCGAGGTGCGCATAAACTGGAAAGTACACAGCATGCTTCCTGAAGAAGATCTGATCGGGACCATGCTGCACGAGATGATACACGTGAAGCTATTCCGGGAGAGGAAGGATTTCGATAGCCTCAATCACACTGAGGTATTCCAAAGAGAAGTGGACCGTATCAATGCCATTGGACCCTACCGAGTAAGTTTTGAGTACCTACTGTTTCTAGTATTTTAATAAGGTATATAAGTATTAATTATATATTCATATCTTTTTAATTCTGTTTCTCTCTCTAACTTTTTAGGCGGACATTATTCACCATCTTCCACAGAGGGTGACTAACCAACTATATCCGTACGTATGGAGATGTACAAGCTGTGCGTACAAGTTGCGGTTATCAAGCTCTCTGATACCTGGTCCGAGAAATGTCCATTTTGTGCGCGGGCAAAAAGTTTGCGATAACCCCTTGTGGGTCAAAATCAAATAATTAGGTCAGAAAGCAAAACACGGGCCTTTTTCATTTCAGTGCTCTTACTAATTGTAAAAAAAAATAAAATAAAACGCAATTAATGGTTATTATTTAGACTAACCTATCAAAATTTTCTCAATATATATCTTGTAAAATGTTTAATTCATCTTAAGATAATTAAATTTGAATATTTAGATTACGCAGTGAATAAATCATTAAGCTATTTTCTTTTATGTTAATAAAATTTTTCTTAGTAACTTAATAATGAGATTAAAAAAGTCCCATTTAGTAGAATGAGGAAATCTTTTAATGTTGAATTTATATTAGACAAAAATTTTGAAACTGAGTTTGAATTTTTTTTTTTTTAATTTCTTTGGATAATTATGTGTAAGAAGAAATAGATAAATAGACCTGCGACATCAAACTGTTTCGGGTGGCGTTTTTGAACGTTTCTTAGGGTCATTGTGGACACTAACCTCTTAAGTCGAAGATCTTTATTGTTGTCTTGCAAGGTTATGTTTGGCGGAACTAGTGGCGAGAAGGTGGTTGGCGATTCTTTCCCAATGAAGTCTCCTCTACCTGGATTCCACGCAGCTGGGAAGCTAACCCTTCGGTTAGTCATCTGATCTTCACTGATGGTCTATCTTCGGACGTTGCAAACTTTATCTCCTTTCCTTGGGTAGTTGCTGGTTCAGTTGAGGTTGTTTTTTGTTGTACGGTCACCTCCTTGTTGACAGCGGTTCTACTTGTGGAAGGGATATCCTCGTATAATCCAGCAACATCCTTGGGTGTTGGAGTTTTAATCAACGGCTTCCTTCGTTGTGGCGTTTGGATGTTCTCATCTCTTGACCTTGAGAAAATTGTTTGAGACAGCTTATATGTTCCAGTTTTAAGCTGTGACCGGCACAGGTATGTAATGAACAGTATGCATAGCAGAAGGATGCCGCCATAGGAGCCGTAGATCAATGTTGAATGGGTTCCCCTATGGTACTGTTGTAAGGCAAGTTCTTGTAACTGTTGTTCGAGTTCGTCTAATGTTTTGGAGTTCAATTCGAAGGTGGCTAGTTTTGAATCAAATTCAACGTCGGATTTTGTAAAAATTCCCGCCTTTTTTATCAAATGGTTGTATTTCAGCAATGCTGGGGAAAGTTTAGATAAATTCAACTGCAGATCCGATTCGAATATAAACTCTGTTTGTCCAGCTTGTGTGGTGGTGGCTGGTATTATAGCATCTTTGGTTTTTATGGAGCATCCAGGACCCAATTTAAGGATTCCGACTCCATTCAGCATGAGTTTGATCGGTTTCATGGAGTGGCAAGCAATCGTCGCTGTTTCTGGTGCAGCGAAAGAAAACATCCAACCTCCAATAGTGGTTAAGGGTTTCCAATAAGAATCTGCTTCACCGGTAACTCGAATATCACAAAATTTAAATGCTTCTGCTTCGGGTTTAACTAGGAGCAGAGCTTCGCAAGATGTTCGTTCACGGAGATCGTATATTGGAGCACCTTGGAGACAGGCGTGGAATGATGTCGTTGACTTGCACGAATTCCATTCCTGTTCTTTTAACAGCAGATATGTTCTCTGATCTTCGTCTATAATAAGGTAGTCGTATTTAGATTTTATATAGGCTCTTCCAGTACTATTCTCAAATATTTCTTGAACAGTTGGAAGAGAATGGATTTTAAAAGCCTGATAGTTGTATTTTTCTAGGAGGGGTATGTCGATGAGGACCTTAAGTTCATGGTTTTCACACAAAATGGTGATGATGGAGATACGCATCAATTCGTCGATGCTGATTCTAGGCCCAGTCAATGGAAACTGGACATCCTTGAGGTTATCTTGCACTTCCCGCAGGATCGGTTCCAGTTGTTCGGATGTTATGAGACCAGGGTGTAGATATCCTTTCCTGGCTTCATGAACTGCTTCTAACATAGTGGTGGTGGCCTGCATGTTGTGGTCGAGGCCCAATCTTAATGCCTTGGCGATGGCATATGTTAGATTTCTTCTTTCCATTTCGGCCTTCGATTTAGTGCTTCCTACGGCAATCAGGACTTGGAGTTGTTCCTGTAGTTCTTTCAGCAAGGATCCATGTTGTTGTACCTGGGAATGCAACGAATCGAGTTGTGATCTCACTATGTGGGTTTGTTTTCCCACCAGGTGTGACAAGTTGGCCTGGGCTTCGTTGAGATCTTGGATGGCAGCACTATACTTTTCTCCGTCATCGTAGGTCAAAACGCCGACGATTGGTCCTGCAATCTTTCCCAGGAATCCCAGTAGTGGGACTGAACGCCTTGCTCGTAGTTGGGTGGTCATCTTTGTTGGTAAGGTCTTTTTAGTATTTTCCAATTCTTCAATCTGGACTCGAAACTGTTTTTGAAGTTCTGAGGCCAATTCCCATTTATCTTCCCAGTCATAGTATTCGACTAATTCGTTGCACCATTCCTCATCAGGGTTACACTGCTGTTTTAGTCGCTGCAGCCTGCTCCTTAGGTCGTCAAAGAATCGAGTCTGCTTGCCTACGTCCAGGAATACGGCAATCCTCCAGTTGCTGACGGACCTCCTGACTTCTCCGATATATTCGAAATATATCCCGCTGCTGGACTTGAAAGGAGTGATCTGGTAACGATCACTGGAGGTAGTCATCTCCACATCGTGGGAATGGGTCTGCTTCGTTGTCATCACTAAGGTTAGGAAGAGGCATGTCAAAGTTAGATAATTGGTCATCATCGCTTGTTCGTCAATCTAAAATCAGAAAGAACAAGTTAATATGGGTTTAAAATTAAGTCAGGAATTTCACAGTTGGGCAATCCTGACTTTATCCCTATGTTTTGCGAACCTTTCACCATTTTTAGTTTCAAGGATCACATTGTTATTTTCTGTGAATCCTGCAAGAGTGTATGGTCCTTCTGCTCGCTTGTCGAACTTATTAGACCGGACTTCTTTAAAGACATACACCTGGTCGCCTATTTTGGCATTCAAAGGTCGTGCCTTACGATCATAGATTTCTTTTGACCGTTGTTTTGATCGAACTAAATATTTAGCAGCTAAATTTTGTAGTTCGTTCATCCGTGTAATTAAGTCCTTCAGATAGGATCCATACGTTTCGACTTCGGGTCCCTGAGGTAACGAACTAGGTGCTTTAGCTAAATGTCCAAACACGAGTTCGTATGGGGTAAAATTGGTTGCCTCATGAACGGACGTATTATAATTAAACATCGCGAACGGAAGCAAACGATCCCAATCGTCAAAATCCTTCGCGTAATGTTTAATATAATCCGTCAGTTCGATGTGACTTCTCTCAAGTGCCCCATTAGTTTGTGGGCGGTAACCAGATGTCGTAAGTTGTTTAACGCCAAAGATTTTTTCCAACTTACGCATCAAGGTGCTAACAAAACTTGCTCCTCTATCCGTTAGAATGCAACGGGGTGCTCCAAACACTGAGAACAAGTTCGTAGCTACCGCATGGGCAATCGTTTTTGTTTCTATATTCGGAATGGGGACCGCGATACAGTATTTAGAGAAATTATCCTGCATTGTGAGGATGTGCCGATTTCCGTTTGGGGTGGTTCGCAATTTCCCGACGGTGTCTAAAGACACCTTGTCAAAAGGCATTGCCGGAGTATCGGTAATTATCATCGGTTCTCTTGTGCGGGCCCTAGCGAGTTTGTTTTCGAAACAACTCTTACATCCTCGAATAAATTGGGTAACGTCGTCACGCATCCGGGGCCAATAGTATCTTTCCCTAATTCGTCGGTAGGTCTTGCCTATACCTTTGTGTCCACCTATCAAACTGGAATGAAATTCGGAAACGATTTTACCGCGTAGTTCGACTGGGGGTACTTCAATTTTTCCGTGGCACAAGGTGATGGTTGCGTCGCCACCGCGGAAAATTCCTGCGACAAGTTCCGACATTTTATTTTGAGGGAGTGTACCTAACAGGTCTCCGGAATTTGCCATTCGACAAGAGTTTTGATTGTTAGATGCTAGGGCTTTTCTCAAATTTTTTAGTCCGATTATAACATCTTTCCAACAAATTTCATCAAAATGACGTCTTTTAACAATGATCGAAAAGACCTTGTATTTACCGTTAGGGGAAATGAAAATTTGTCCTTTGACGGGTCTACTATCCCTAATATCCTGTAAGTCGATGTTTTCTGTAGCGACTAATAATTTCGAGATTGGATCGACCGGTTCACAATCTTCAGAAAGGAAGTGGGCATAGTTGTCTCGTCTGTACGTCAAAGGTTCTGTCCATTGATTTGTTACACCACCAAGGGGCTTGCTGTTGTTCGGTTTCAATTCTTGGGGTTCACTATCACAATCACGATCACTTTCACTGGATGTCCCGGAAGATGATGGAGGATCAAAATATGAATCCTTGAAGTTTAGGAACGAACAGCTAAGAGGCGCGCACTTCTTTGCTGCATCATTGTCTGTATCCTGTATTCGTCTAGGTTTCATGCCCTGGTTCCTCGCGGTGATTTCCTGGTTAGAGTTGATCCCTTCATCCTTGAATCCCGTGAATGGGGTGGATTGTGCACGTGGGATAGTTGATGGTCCTGGAGTAGATAGTTCGGTTTCCATCTCCAGTGTTTGATCATTTACAGAATGTTCAAAGACTTCTGGGATGTCCTTGAATCTTACCGTACTTTGTCTCCTTGGTTTGGTGGATTTACTAGTTAGAGGAGTTTCCTTTTGTGATCCTTCCACCGTGGTGGGCAATTCAGGTTGCTCACTTGAAAACTCTTCTGATTCGGTTAATTTTTTCGCTCTACTCCGGTTGAAGTCGTCCAGAAATTTCTTTACTCTTTTGGAGAGTTCATCATCGGTTCCAACGGCAGGATCAAGAGTTTCCAAATAGTCCAGATGTTCTTGATCTTCTTCACCGTCAGAAACATATTGTCTTCGTGGACTGTGGTCTAGGCCTTCATAATCCCAAAGTAGAGTATTGTTTGTTGGATTAGAGAGATTTAATCCAGCGTTCGCAATCGATCGATCGAATCTATCGACAGATTCTGATACACTTTGGATCAGTTGTTTAGCGTTGGACGGTGATCGTTGTTCCGCTTTCTGATCATCTGATTCGCTGGTTTCGTTGTCGCTGTTATCAATTTTACGTCGACCTTCGATGATCATTTCTTCTAGAGGTAACTCTTCAGGTTCCGATTCCGATGATGGCGATGAATCCGGTTCTGGGTTTTTCAGAGCCCCTTCTCTAGCAAGACGATCCGCGTTCTCGTTGCCAATGATTCCCTCATGTCCAGGGATATGCTGCCAAACAACGTCAAGAGGTTCAATAGCCTTAATTAATCGTTCGTAAGGCTTCCTATTCTTCACCGGTTTGTTTTCTGTTGTCCTCCAATCGTTCTGTTTCCATTTAGGTATCCATTCCTCAGCGCTCTGCACCAAGTATCGGGAATCTGTTTTGATCCTTAGTTTTTTGATACCCGCCTTTTTGGCCTGTCGAGCTGCCATAGTGGCTGCTTCGATTTCGGAAGCGTTATTCGTCTGACGCCCGTTATAACGTCGAGAAATGTTTAAAGGATTGTCTGGACCAAACCACACGCCAATTCCTGCCTTTGGACTGGATCCTCCATTTTCGCAGCAGGCTCCATCAACGAAAACGTCCGTGTACGGGTCGGGGCCTTGATTCTGAGGGGCGTTGGTTTTGAGCTTAGGTGATTTAAGTGGAGTAGTATGGACAGGAAGATTAGGGAAAGCACTATAGTCTTCTCGGAACACCGGGGGATCCGAATCTTCATCTGTTCCTTCCTCCGATTCTTCTTTTGCGCTTTCATCACTTGATGATGAATAGGACGGTTCCTTAGTTGCATCCTCCTTTGTAGCAGTGGTTCCTCGGGGTCGTAATCTGTTGGCGACGCAGCTTTCGTCCGCTTCACTAACAGGGATGTCCTGCGGCGGTCGATAGGTTTCGTCACTATCAGCCATTGCGGATTTAGTACTTCCAACAGGTCGCCCTCGACGAGGAGGTTCCTTGGCAGTCGTCTTAGTGGGATTTATCTTAAGTTTAATAGGAGGACCTTTTGAACTATTTGGTTGTCCCGAGCTGGTACTTGGTTCCGGATCCTTTGGACGTTTCAAGATTGTTTTTCTTGGTTCCGTTACCCCTTTTGGTGCCGTGGTAACGGAGGGTCGACGGGGAGGTTCCTTTCCTGAATGTTTTGGATTAAACAACCTTTGCGTAGTTCCAAGTTTGGAGGAAGGTCCGGGTCGTGGCTTCGTTTGTTTTGGTTTGAGCCTTTCTTGTAAACTACCTAATCGCTGTCGGGCTGTTGACGCACTGGCTTTTTCAGTTCCTTCGGACTTTCTTTCTTTATCCTTTGGGTTCACTCGCGCACTTTCTTTCGCTTCGCTGGTTGAGGAACGCGTTATAGGTAGTGCCCGACATGTCTTCACCTTTTCGCTGGGCTCGTCATCACTGGATTCCGTTTTACGAGTGATTGCCCTTTTCCGAGGTTTGGGCTTTTCGAGATCCGAGGAGGATGATTCTGACCAACTGGAGTCTGAATTCGACCCGTTCTCTTCGTCAACAGGATTTGTTGATAACGCTTCAACAATCCTATTGATTTTCCCGGGCTTATATTCGAACTTATACTGATAATTCTGAAGACGAATTCTCCATCTTTGAATTCGTGGTCCCGGATTATCGATATAAGTCATCCAGTGTACCGGCTCGAAATCACAGGCTAGAACGAACTCGCGACCATATAAATAGGGTTTGAAATGTTCGGTCGCGTACAGTATGGCTAAGCACTCCTTTTCAGCTTTGGGGTAAGATTGTTCCGCATTGTTCAGTACCTTAGAGTAATATGCCACAGGCAAATCAATTCCGTCCATTGCTTGTGTTAAAATTGCGCCTACAGCGTGTTCCGAGGCATCGCACGTTAATTTAAAGGTTTCACTAAAGTTCGGATACTGCAGAATAGGTTCACGGCACAAATATCGTCTTAGATAACGAAAACTTTTCTTTTGGGGTTTTTCCCATTTCCACTCGGTGTCCTTTTTTAAGAGTTCAGTCAAAGGTTTAGCCCACTTAGCGTAGTTTTCGATAAACCGTCTATAGTATCCAGAAAGACCAAGAAAACTTTTAATGTCCCTAGGGGTTTTTGGGAGAGGGAATTTTCGAATTGCTGTGATTTTATTTGGATTCGGCTTTATCCCTTCTTCACTTATTACATGTCCAAGATACGCGACTTCGGTTTTTAAAAATTCGCATTTATCTGGCTGAAGTTTCAAATTAGCATCCCTAAGTCGATTGAAAAGTCTACGTGCTCGTCTGTCGTGTTCTTCAAGAGTGTCAGAGTAAATAATAATGTCATCTAAGTACACAAACGCTTCATCATCGAGCATAGTACTTAAAACATTATTTAGCAATCGTTGGAATGTAGGTGGGGCGTTCTTTATGCCCATGGGCATTCGCTTGTATTCGTAGTGACCATTGCGAGACGAGAAAGCAGTTTTGTGCCTATCATCTGGGTGAGTTTCCACTTGATGGAAACCACTGGCAAGGTCAAAAACGGTGAAGTAGCGTGCGGTGCCCAACCGGTCGAATATTGAGGTTATGTTGGGCAGTGGAAAAGCGTCTCCTATGATGTTTTCGTTTAGGACTCTGTAGTCTACTACAACACGCCACTTTTTCTCACCCGACGCGTCAAGTTTCTTTGGGACGATCAGTAGTGGCGAGTTAAATGGGGAATTAGAATGTCCTATAATTCCGCTATTAAACTGCTTTAATAACTGAACGTCAATTTGTTCAAGGGCCTCGACAGGGGACCTATATTGTTTCTTATGAATGACCTTATCGTCGATGGTCGGAATTCTATGCTGAATAAGATGAGTGCACGATAGTAGTTCACCATTTAAATAAAATATGTCAGCATAGTCCTCCGCCCATCCTAATACGATTTTTCGCTCGTCTGGGGCCAAATGAGCCAAGTATAACGCATTCTTGACCTTGATGACTCTCTCGGAGTAGGTTTGTTGCGAATCAAGTTGGGTACCTTCTACCTCAGAATCTGTAAATTCTTCACCGGGGAATTTACAGAAATCGAACGGGATTAACTCCTGAGGCTTAAGGGTTATGTCAATGTCATTTTCGGTAGTGTTAATTGCCATGGCGTGGCATATACCGTCTTTATTTGTGACAATGGCCTCACCCAGGTAAAGTCCTTCTGGGGTTTCGATTCGGGGAAGATATCCTTCCTTTAACCCTGTATTAATTATATCTATCGCGACAGGGGTCTTTGTACGGGATTTGATGCGTAGGACTCGAGCAAACGGTTTGATTTCAGACCTTAAGGCTTTTTTAGCCTCCAGTGATTCCTTATCAACAAAATTGATAGGGGTCACTGGGGAAGATATGGTCACAAGGGTGTTATGCCTAAAAGAAATTTGGGCTTGGACCTGTCGTAGATACGGTCTTCCAAGGATACCATGGGTCGAGATGGGAAAACAGTTTTTGACGACGTGAAATTCTACCGGAACATTGTCGATAGTTAACTGAATGGTTCCCATTGTTCTAACAGCGTGATTAGTTATTCCAGTAATCTCAAGACACTTGTCTGGGACAAGTGTGAGTACGGGATTTAATGCACACATCTTCACGAGGTTAGTGTCCGACCCAGGATCTACGAGGAACCTTATTTTATCATGTCTGAATTCAGGGGCGTTTAATTGGACTACTGGGGAGTCCTCGGCCTCTGATTTTGCTCTAAAGATCCTATTGAGTGTTCCGCAAAGTGCACGTTCTTCGGACGCTGCGGAAGAGGACTCGCTGGTGCGTCCGGACGGCGAGTCTGCTGGTAGTTTAAATTACTAGCAGGTGCTGGAGACACAGCCCGTGGTGGGGTGGTACTAGTCCGATAGTTCTGAGTTGGTCTAGGATATTGGTTCTGAATAGGCATGGGATTAAGAGGAGCCTGGGGCATCATTTGCGGATATGAAAAAGATGTTGGATATTGCGGGTTTTGAGGTGGGATCATGTGAGATGGTGTAGGATATGTGAAAGGAGGAGGATACTGGGGCATGATGGATCGATAGAAATTCCCAAGCTGCTCTGGAGTGAGATGCAACATGTCAGAGGAAGTAGGCTTGGAGGAATGGTTGACATGATTTGGCTCTCTGTCAGAGTCCGTTCTACGTCTCGTCGCAATGTTGGGTTTCTCAATTTGTCGCGAGTACGGGCTTGGTGATCTTGTTCGTTCCTCGATCTTAGATATATGATAAGATGATGAACGCGATCTTTCGCTGTAACTTTCGCGATCCTCAGCATGTTTTGCGAACTCTAGGGCTTCGTCCAGGTTTCGTGGATTCCTAGCATCTACGAATTTCGATACTTCCGTGGAAAGCCCTCTTACGAACGAGTCTAGGGCGCATTCGCGAATGGGTTGCAAAATAATATTGAACTCCGTGAGTTCTACAGCGTTGTTACCCTCCCTAACTTCCCTGAACGTCCTATTATATTTTGGTTCAAGGGCATGACGGGCACCTGCGATTAAGCCCTGCAAGCGATCATAATAATCACTAGCAGTTTCCGTCTGTTTTTGCCTGAGGGTTATTATACTCTCGAAATACCACTGGTATTTTTTGTTCGGGGCAAATCGCTTCCGTAAGTGATCAAGCAGCTCGTCTAGTTGATCAAAATCTTTGTTTTTACAACTGTCCCATGCTGCTCCATGTAATCTACTTAAAACGGCCCTAAGGAATTCAGGTTCGGCGGTATCTGTAACGAAAATTCCCGCACGTTGTACGGCTTGTAGGAATTCTTTTAGCGAGGGGTTTCGACCGTCGAACAGGGGGATGTCACTTGCGCTTGTTCGTAGATTTAATCGATCTAAAGCGTTTGCCACGCTAATGTCAAGGTTCGCCGGAGGTGGCTGACCGTTAGGATTTGGGATCGACATGTTTATGCGAGGATATTTAAGGTGCATAAAAGTGTTATAACTAAATATATATATACACAAAAATTTTTTATACTTACGATTTTTATATTTATACAAAAGTGTGAGTGATTATATGTATATATTAAATGTAACTGATTGTAACTTTTAAAAGAGCGGAAAATTCGCCACCGTAGAAAATTCCTGCAACTTGAGCCTTTTAGGGATTAGATTTGTTTTCGTTGAGGATGCGGTTTCTAACCAAGAAATGGATTTTGCTGAATTCAGGATTAACTTCCGTAAAATTGACAACGAATCTACCGTTCTCCTTTTTAACAACTTTAACTAAGGGTATAGAGAAAGGGGAACGGCCTGTAATTCTTGTACTTAGATCCATATTCTAAGATCCCAAATTTAAATTTTGCGTTAGTTGTTCTAATTCGCTTAAGGATTTACAAAAGTCTAATTGCTTACGTTTTGCTTCTATGATTTGGGATTTCAGAAGTGCGATCTTAGTTTTGAGTGACTCTATCTTAGTCCTCAATTCAGTTTTTGATCTTCTCAAAATTCTACTTTCACGAAAATGGAATGCTAAGAATCTATTTACGCGTTCTACGTGTTCTTCGGAATTATCAAAAGGTATATTTTTCCATTCAGGCGTCATTGCTAAAACCTAATCGATTTTTAAATCCTCAAGTTTCTTAGTTAGAAGGTCGATGATAGGTTTCATTGTTTTTACTCTTTCTTCGAGACCAGAAACTAGTAAGGCTTGTGCGCAGTTAATCTGTGTACACGCGGCTAGGGAACTATTAAGGAATGTTACCTGAGTCTCTAACTCGGATGCTTGTTTGGACAATCTCGAATTCTCTAAAACAAGAAAGCTATATCTTTCTTCGATCAACTCAAATCCTTCTACTATCTCGGACCATTGGTCCTGGGAGAACCCAGTAACAATTGGGCTCCTTCGAGGAAACATGAGTTATTCAAAAAAGGTTACGTTTACTTTAAAATTTATTGAATTGAATTTCGTTAATTCATTTAGCTTGTCAGAGTGTTGCCTTGCATTTAGTCAATAATCATGACGTCGCTGTCGTAATCGAGTGTGCTGTCAGAGTCACCGTCAGATTGAAGGACGTTTTGTTGCTGTACGGGGACAAGTCTCACAAGATTCTTTTGTTCTCGCGGGGCTTGCTTCAACGTTACTTTTTCATTGTTGAAATTCTCAATACGTCTAACCCTCAATTGTAAGGTGGGGGTATCCGTAAGAAGGTCAGCAGATTGTACTAACGTTAAGGAGAGCCTTTTCAAGTCGTGATTATTCACAACTGAACCCTTATGAAACGGGAATTTTGGATTAAATACTACAAAATAATGTAATTTCTTTGAAAATTCTCCTTCAAAATTCGAGTTGTTCAGGTGGGAAGTATTTTTTCGAACAAGGAGACGTCCAGATGAAATTGTCTGAGGAATTTCAAGGTTTAAAGTTAGAGGTTTCTTTAAGTACTCTTGTGAATTACCAAGAACACTCTTAATTCCGCTTTCCTGGACTGAATTTTCGGAAATTACTACTTCTGGATTACTAACTAAAGGTTTAGTAACGTGACTTCGTTTTTTTGAACGATTACCGCGCCGTCTAAACTTGTTAGGCATTCCAAACCCGACTCATAATCACAAGAAAATTTTATTTCTATTTTCATTTAACTCGTTTCTATTTTCGATCAATTGTTTACACTTAATGCTTCATGGGTAAATTAGAATTAAGTCATCATCAACGACTAGTCGGAGAGCCAAATTTCTAATTTCGTTTAAAGCAAGAAGTCTTAATTTTCTGATCGGAATTAGGAGTCTAAAATAGGTAAAATACTAAAAGTCAGTGTCTTACTTGATTAAGTCGTCATCAACAACTTTTCAGTTGGAGAGCCAAAATCGAAACATAGAATAAGTCATCATCAACAACCTTTCGGTTGGAGAGCCAAATTCGTAGTTTCTCTAAGACAGAGATCTTTTATATACTTTATATTTATTATTCTTGTGTTTAATGAATTATAAGATTTGAATTAAATAAAGCTTGGAAACGGTGTAGAGATACATACACTATTTCGTTTTTATTAAACGTTTACCGCGCCGTCTAAACTTGTTAGACATTCCAAACCTGATTCATAATCACAAGAAAATTTTATTTCTATTTTATTTTAACTCGTTTCTATTTTCGATCAATTGTTTACACTTAATGCTTCAGGAATAAATTAGAAATAAGTCATCATCAACGACTAGTCGGAGAGCCAAATTTCTAATTCCGTTTAAAGCAAGAAGTCTTAATTTTCTGATCGGAATTAGGAGTACAAAATAGGTAAAACACTAAAAGACAATGTCTCAATTGGTTAAGTCGTCATCAACAACTTTTCAGTTGGAGAGCCAAAATCGAAAACATAGAATAAGTCATCATCAACAACCTTTCGGTTGGAGAGCCAAATTCGTAGTTTCTCTAAGACAGTGATCCTTTATATATTTTATATTTATTATTCTTGTGTTTAATAAATTATAAAGTTTTGAATTAATATAGTTTTAAAAGAGAATTTAATAAAGAAAGACAGGCAAGATATTAGGGAGAAAACAACGACCCTTGATTTAGCTATTTTTTGTTAAAACGTTAAATTTTGAAAATTGAAAATTGGTGCCACTGGTAACAAATGTTACCAGGTAACGGGGCAGGGCGGTAACGCGTAGGAAAATCCCACCGCTGCCACCATCAGCTTGTTACAAACCAGAATAAATTTAATAATTGGGCCTTTGAGATGACCCTCTATTTTGGCTTGCGGAGGCACTAAGCTGCCAAGGTCTGAAGGACCTTGTTTAATCTGCGGGACGTTATCCTACTTTTAAAAGTTACTGTTCTGATTCGTTAAGTGCACTATTTCTTTTTAGTGATCTTGAATTTTAGGTTTAGTTTGGTAAGTAAAGAAATTGATTTTGAGAATACATGATTTATTTTAAATAGCAAAATACCTTTTGAATACAGAGTGATTATAGTGTGTTACAAATAGAAAGTGTACGTGTGTGATGGATACGATACTTATTTACTTACAACTACCGGCAGAGCTATTCCTCTCTCGATTCACAAAGCATCCGTCGGGCGAAAATTATCTTTTGCTTTACCGTCTTTGAATTTTTATTGAACAGAAAATTACTCGTTGTTAAACACGCGCAATTATCTGGATGGTGAGCATCCACTTGTTTGGTGAACGGTCGCGGGCAACATCTATGGAACCGGCCGTCATACACCTCTGTGCAAAACTCACTGGTGGATCTATTTCTATAAAAACTGGTGCGGGCAATATCTATGCAACCGACAGTTTTTAAGAAATTCGATCACACTCGTGGATCTCCTCTCTATCAACCTGGTGCGGGCAATATCTATGCAACCGACAGATGGATAGGGAATTTTGATCACACTCGTGGGCCACTGAGATTTAGGACGGACGCGGGCAATATCTATGCAACCGGCCGGTTGTATTAACAACAAGATTTTAAGATCAATAATTAATCCTAAAATCTCACCAAATTCAGCCCGCACTGGACTCCACCGGCTCAGAGAATTTAACAATTTTTACGTCTGCCCTAATTCATGCAAATCGGGTTCCGGGTCGCGGACGGGCTTTTTGTCGCGAAATTTCTCTGTCCCAAAACACTTTCTAGGTTAGACCCAGGAGAGGTGTCTTCGAGAAGAAGCGAGAATTCGTACTGCGATGATTTTAATTTTGCGACAAGCCTCTAACCCTTGCCTTCGGTGCAAAGCGGGGAAGATTTTAGGAGTAGGAGTAAGTCAGGGGCCCATTGGTCTATGCATTTTCGCTGACGTTTTGGATCTCACGGTAGGTCCGTGAGAACGGAAACGGTCTGTTAACATGATACTTTTTTGAAATATTATTTGAAATAACTTAGAATTTAAATAATAATTATATTGTTTAATTAATAGAATTATTATTTACCTTAGTTATAATAGTGTATATAATTTATTTATTGTAATTATATTGTTCCTACCTTTTATAGGTTGCTTATATATGCATTTTACATATCGAGTAGTATATATATATGCATATATATACAACCTAATGTCCTCCGGCATTTTATTGTAACAACAATGTTTACAACAAAATGTTTAACTATTGTTAAATTGTTTCTGTGTGCATTTGACTTGATTTATAAATTCAAGTGTCATAAGGCATGCCGCCTTGTTGTTTACGTCAGCTGTAACGCACGTGCGTTTGTTTTGAAGCTGTAGTCTACAGCTTATGGGCCCTGAGAGGAGAGGAAAGTTCTACGCACAACCAGGCAGCGATTAGAGGCAAGCATAGCGCACTTGTATTGGTGTCCGTAGCATAAAAGCCGTCAAGGTATTAGTTCTGTAGCCGGGGAAGCCAGTGAGTGTGCTGGTGTCCACAAACGGCGGCGCACAGGCATGTGTGTGTTGCCGCCGACCATCCCCACACACGCGCAACCTCACAGCGTATCTTCTTAGTTGTAAACAGTAATAACAATTGGAATATATATATATTGGCTGCAGCATTGCGCCTCCTTTTATGTTTTACAGATAATTAGGTACAAATTTTATATTTATTATTTACCGCGCAATATTGCCGCAAGGTTCGATGTAGGCAGCATTGACTGCGTTGGTATGATTATTAATAATTATTTATTATATTTATTATTTAATAGAAGGAGAAAAGAAATAGTAATTTCTTTTGTCCTTCTAATTATTTTATTGGCATTTCTTAGTTAAAGGCATTCTCTCGGTAAGATATTTGACGTTATCGGGGTGTCAAATATCCTCAAGCATATCGTCGCTGCGTTGCGATGCTTTTATATGCTTGGGTTGATTTGAAATTAAATTTATTCTACATGGTTGCCAGATGACTAATATTAAAACAAAACCAAGATTCTAACACTAAAACCGAATTTTCTTCAACTGTCTCTGTATTTTCATTATTGCCGTCAATATTATTGTTGGTCGATCCTAAAAAATAATTTTTAAATATCAAAACATAATTCTTAAAAATTTTACTTTAATAATAAAGATGTTATTAGATTTATAAAATTACCTGTATCGACTTTTTTGACAAAATTAGTAATACTTTGAGAATTAGTCTGAGTCGTTAACGCTGATCGATGTTTTCTTCCTTCACTATGACTGGCTAAAGAACTTTTTCCCATGTTACTGAGAGAAAAACTCTTTTTACAGATTGTACAGTAACAAGAATGTACATCACTGTCTACTCGCTTCGCCCAGTAAAAAATTGGATCCCGTGTCCAATCGTCATTAAAAACAGACTTTCTCATTGCCATTTTGACTAGTATCTTTAAAGTAAACGTAAGAGGAAGATTATAGATATATTACATCACATTAACGTACGAATATGACGAGAATCTTCATGCATCTCATGTGATTTAACATAACCTATTATTGTCAATTTACAACTACAAGATTAACTAATTTACAACTACCACAGAATATATTAATACAAGTTATGTTAAATTATAAATAATTACGTCTGATGTATATTGTTTTGCAATATATATAAAGAGAAAAAATTGTTGTAGTTCGTTAGATTTAAGAAAGAACAAAACAATTTCAAGAATAATGCTTCAAATATTTTACTTACCTCGCATTAAAGCTATCATTAACTATCATTTATCAAATTATCTTTTTAAGGAAAGTTAAAAAATTAATCCATACTAATTAATATACGAAAAGTTATTTGATATCATCACAATTCACATTTTCATATTTGTAAAGTTAGGTCAGGTTAGGTTAAATTAGCAGAATAAACTAAAGGTTTATTCACTCACACTACTTTCACCAATAGTAGAGCTGCCAATAGCCTGAGCCGTGATACAACCTTTAATAAATCATGCGAATTCACCCAAAGGGTATCTTTTCATGCAGTAAAATTCACCAAAAATGAAAATAATTTTAAAAGAAAATTATTTTACAGGTGTTTTTTCATTTTTCCCTGACATTTCCCTGACTTTTCCATACAAAATAAAATTCCCTGACATTTCCAGGTTTTCCAGGTTTCCAGACATTGTAGCAACCCTGCTGCATACTTGGAGATGCACCCCTTTCGCTGCGGGTATAATGTCCAATAAGTCACCATTTCCACTTTCAAAGCCATAAGTACTGTGAGCCCACAATGGACCCCAGTTTAGTACACTTTTCGCCAAGTGTAAAAGTTGGTGGACATTGAATGTCATTTGCATTCTTGAATACAAGTTTTCTATGTCACACACAAATTGGTGCAATAAAATATCTGCATGATCAATATCAGAAAGGGTGATTTTGTCTTGGAGAAGAATGTAAAGTGCTTCAACCAAGAGAAGCCAATGGTTAATCAAAGTTTTATCCTTCATAACTAATTGGAGAATGGGAATACTGTAGTACAAGATCCAGTTTTCCCATTCTCTAGCCTTCCAGAATGACCTTTCATCAATTGTACGACATAAACGACCAATTTGGCAGGGGACTTTTAGATCTTTCATGAGACAATTGATTTTGTTAACATCTTCTTTTGAAACCAGACCAGCAGACTTATTTTTTAAACCAAACTATATATTGGCAAATTGTTTACCAATTCCCGAAAACATATGTAAAGGGTCAGGCGTAAATCCTTCAATAATATTGAAATGTGCAAGATTTATCAATGGTGTCGGACCTTTTAATCCGAAACAGGTATTTGATGTGGTTGCTTTTTCCATGTGCTTAATTGTATCATTAACATTTCGAGGTTGGATAATTTTATCTTGTAATGGGTATTTATGACTCCCTGAATTTGGTTTATCTGGATTATGAACCCATTCGCCTGGATGAAGACACCAAGGACATCCGTACTTTCCATTAAACTCCCAGTAAGAAGTAAGGAATTAATAAGAATTCGAAATTTTTAATTCTTTTGAATTCCGTTTGTGACCAATTCTTTTCATTTTCATTTGGAGAAGCCGAAAAGAAGCTAAGTTTATTCTTTTGAATACCGTTTTAATATTTTAAGCGGAAAAAAAATTTGACTGTTCGAAGATTTGAACCCTCAAGCTTCATTGTCGGAGACAAACAGCTTGTCCGCTCAGCTATTTAAACTGTACTATGACTTCCGAATTTTAAAAGCACTTATCTCAAAGTGTTGCAAACTTCAAAGGAATTAAAAAATTACAAAATATTAAAACGGAATAGACAGGAATTGAACTTACCGAGTATCACACAGTATTTCGGAATTCACAAAAATTCAAAAATTAAAGAAATATTAAAACGGAATTGATTGGAATTCACATTCAAGAAATCTTTGCCTCAAAAAGGAATACATAGGAATTGGACAGAAACGGAATTCAAAAAAATTGATAATTTAACATTTTCTGTAAAAAGTTAAAAATGTCCAATTCTTCTCAATTCCTTACTTCTTACTGGGCTGTGTGAAACCCTGCATCGGTGCGCGTGCAACTGAGTCAACACAACAAACTAAAGGGTAAACTTTAATTGGAATTTCTTGATTATTTATTTTACATATAATTCCGTTTGAATTGAATTTGTTCAAATTATCAACAAAGGGATTTAAGAAAATGTCCATATTGGGTTTAGTCTTCCCAAACCATAAGCCAGCAATAATTAAATCATTACTTCGAACATGGAAAGGTAGTTCATTGATCTGCAAGTAGATTGGCCAAATTGAATATGATGAGCTTTGAAATAACGGCGCACCGTCACTGTTAAAATTTACGGTCATGTATTGTTTTCTTTCCGATGGTTTTAAATATGCAAGGAACTCTCTATATAAACGCCCGTCATAAATGTCTTTAAATACATGTTCTTGTGAAGATCTTTCTCTCATAATATAATTGTAATAATCGCTGTTTGATGTTATTAATTCTGACATTTGCGATGAGACGTCAAAATTTACAAAAAAGTCATTGTAGGTTAAATTATTTGTTATAATGTCAATGTTACAGATATGACATTTCAAAAGTTCAGTTGAACGTTTGAAAATACCAATATGTGCACCACAATCCGGACACATTCAAAAAAAGAATTTTTAAAATATTTTTTATATTTATTATAAAATAAGCATCTAAAGTATGTAAAGTCGTAAAAACTGTTTCATAAAACAGTTTTTTTTTCTTAAAGTTACTACGACTTTAAGGATTACATTCTCATCACATGTTTAAGTTTGCTGATGATTGCGATATTAAGTGAATTTAAATGTATATTTTTGGTCTTGATGATTAAAATTGTAAAGTTATTTTTAATTATACTAACTCTCTTAGCAGAAACATGATTTGCAGAAGCAGCTAAAATATTCTTAAAGTATTACTATCAAGTTTTTTGTGTAGTGTAGACCGGATTCAGGGCACATCGAAACGCAAAGATTTCACAAAATTAGCAAAAGTAAATTTTCCACTAAATCTAATACTTTCTCATGTGATGAGAATGTGAAAAAACCATTTCCAACAAGATAGGACCAAAAATTGAAATGTAAAAAGGAGTCACACTAGCACAACTGTATTAAAAAAATTTCATTGATTTTCTAAAATGTTATATATTTCATGAATATATTTTAGTTATAACATTTTAGAAAACCAATAAAATTTTTTTAACCCAGTTGACCTGGCCTGACCCAAAAACTTAAAAAAAATTAAGTTTCTATGAAAAAATGTTGTAGAGAAAAGTTGTTTGTATTTTTCTAATCGAAAGTAATATAAAATTAAAAATATTGGAAAAAATTGAATTTTCAAAATTTTGAAACTAATACTGTAGTTTGTGTAGTTTTCGACGAAAATGGCTGGCTAACGAACTCGATTTGTATTTTAACAGTAACTTTGTGCATGCAAAGTTGCAAGTTGATGCAATAAGTTTTTCAAGAGTTATCGCAGTCATTTTAATAGACTAAAAAGCACCCCAAATTGCAAGTCGATTCATTAAAATTTATTCTAGTTATCGTCGAGACAAAATTTTCTACAGACAGACAGACAGACAAACAGACACTTCGCTAAAAACCATTTTTTTGGAATCAGGGGGTCATGAAACGTGAAGATTTATCAAAATTAGAAATTTCTCAAAATCGCACAAATCCAAGACTTTCTCATTTTTGATGAGAATGTAATATTAGAATTTATTATGAATGAATTATTTTATTATTATAAATTGATAGAAACAATTATTATTAAGAAATATTAAATAAAAAATTATTTTAAAGTTCACCTGGCAAATAACCTATTTTTGCAATTTTCATTCACTAAATGTGAAAAAGAGAAATCATTAAATTGAATAAAACCTTATGAAATATAAATTACCTGTGATTAACTTTTTGTTTTTCTTATCACTTTCTTTCTTTTTCTTTTTTAAAATCATTCCTGCAAAATATTTAAATTTTTTAAAATTAGTCGGTAACGACTTTAGTCGAAATCCCGTGCAGAAAATGCTCCACTTTGCCCTATTTAAAACAGGGTTTTGGTCGGGGCCTCGACAGTTTTCCCTATTAAATTTTTTTTTTTAATAAAGTTTTTAGAATTCCTTTTTGTTGTAGAAGCTATTAACAATGAAAGGCAATCATTTTTAGTTATTTAATAATTTTTTTATTTTACACTGAAAAAAAAAGTTCATTAAATCAAGTAAATGCATTTTCTTGACCTGATTTACTTGAAACAAACCCATATTTTCTTATTGGAAGAAATTTATTTTCTTGTGTCAAGTAATTTTGAGCATTGATCAAGTTATTGGAATAAGAAAATATGGGTTTGACATAAGTAAATATCTTACTGTTTCAAACGAACTGTTTTACATTCGCCAAGTCTCGAAAAAGTATTGAATCAAGAATATCATGTTCTCACGTCAAGTAATTTACCTTGAGTCATTTGGTATCTTGAGTCAAATAATTTTTTTATTTCCTTTAAAGCAACTATTTATTTCATCCAACACCCATAGTCTTGAGCCAAGAAAATGGGAAGATTAATACAAGTTAATAATTGTTTCAACTCAATTAAAAATTATTTTGTTTCAAAGAAATATTAATTAATCTAAGCATTTCTTTTACTTGAAGCATTTCTATATTCTCATGTTTCAAAATCATTAATTTCTTGCGAGAATGTTATATTTTCTGGAATGAAATATTTTATTTATTCAATTCAATTAAGTGTAAGATCTTAATATAAGTATATATTTGTTTCAAGTCGATTAAAAATTATATTCAATTAATCCCATATTTATTTGAAGAAAGAAATTCATTTTCTTGTGTCAAGTAATTATTAGCATTGAATAGAATTCTTGAATTAAGAATGTAGTATTTGGCGGAACTAAATATGTAATTATTTCAACCAAATATTTTACTTTTCCGAAGTACCAAAAAGTATTGAATCTAGAATATATGTTCTTAAGCGAAATAATAAAGTATTGTTTGAAGAATTCATGTTTCTTGAATCGAATCATTTTATTTATTTGCTTTGAAACTTTTTTTTACTTAACACAATGCCGTTGTTCTTGATCCAAGAAAATATTTTTCTTCAAATGTATATGCAACTTAAATATGGGTGAAGATTCCTGAAGTGGCCCCCTGATTTGCAATCATGTAATGAAATTTGGATTTAATGTTATATTTCTATACTACTATATTGGAGAAACATTAGCTATAAATATTTTTTTAAAATTCAATTGTTATAAAAAGTTATAAACAAATTAGTTTTTGAGTAATATTTTTGAAAAAAATTTATATCTGTGATTGCTATTATTGAATTTCAATGCCCATTTGATATTTTATATAGAAAAATATAAACTTTAAAATTAAAAAAAAAACCGAAAAAAAATTTTATTTTTTAATGAAAAATTAATTGTTTTTAATAAACAATTTAAAAAATTACCATGTTCTGCGCTAGCTAGCAATTTTTTTCAAAAATGTATCGAATCTATATAGATTCAAGTTCATTTTGCAAAAATAAAAAATTAGTTAGGTCCATATTTGTCCAAATGGCGTTTATTTGTTTATAACGGTGAGCGAAATATGTCGCGAATGACTTTGGGTCAGAATTTCTCAAACGGATCACATAAAACTAAAAAATTTTCTTTTTGAACCAAAATAGTTTTTTTTACTCTTAATATGGTTAAGAAGAATCCCTAAAAATATTAAGCCAAAAAAAATTTTTTTGTAAAAGTTATTAACAATTGAATTTTTTAGTACTGCTAAATTAACAAATTTTTTTCTCGAGTTCTAGTTAACGGATTTTAAAATTAAAATATGGGTTTTTTTCGTCTTGAATTGCACTATTTGAATATATTTTTTGTTTTTTTATTTTTTATAATTTTTTATATAATTTGTTTATAAAATGTTAATAAACAAATATGTTCTTTACGTCCTAACAAAAAAATTAAAATTGTATTCTATTCCTTAAATGACTCTGAGTAAAAAACCGTTTCGAAAAAAAATGAGCCTCAATTAGAAAAAAAGTTATTAATTAAAAACTATGTACATTCTTTCAAAAACTTTAAAAATTTCTTAGCATGAACAATTACATTTGTTGTAAACAAATTATTTACTTTTTAAACAAATAAATGGCTTATTTCTGCAAAATGAAAAATTATTTTTCGTATTTTAACGAGTTTAAAGTCATGTAAAGCTCTACTTGATTATTGATAACTAGATTATTGTCCATATGATTGTTAATAATGATAGTAATTATTAAATATAAAATAATTTTTTATCAAAATCGACATAGATTACTTAAATAAATATTAAATATAAATATGTCTGAAAAAAAAATTTTGTTTATAAAAAAGAACTAAAGTTATCTATTTGTTAATTAACATTGTTTGCAACAATTTAAATAAATTGTATTATACATTATTATTTGTCTGGTGGTCATGCTGGACTAATTAAAATTGATTCCAATCATCTGCAATGAAAAAATAAAAAGGTAAACATGATTTTTTCTAAAAATATTGTAAATTGTTAACTTTGAGTAACAAAAAAATATATACAATTTAAAATTCAAAAATTGGTTTAGAGGGATCTCTTAGAAATTTTATCCCCTTTAATTTAAGACCAAGCCCATGAAAATCCGATAAAATTTGTAGGTTGCAGACAATTTTGAAAAAAATGCCAATGCGCGCGGGGCGAGTTTAACGTCATATAAAGCCCTACACGGCTGCAGTTTTTAATTAATAACTTTTTTTCTAATTGAGGCTCATTTTTTTTCGAAACGGTTTTTCACTCAGAGACATTTAAGGAATAGAATACAATTTTAATGTTTTTGTTAGGACGTGAAAAAAATATTTGTTTATTAACATTTTATAAACAAATTATATAAAAAATTATAAAAAATAAAAAAACAAAAAATATAGTCAAATAGTGCAATTCAAGACGAAAAAAAACTCATATTTTAATTTTAAAATCCGTTAACTAGAACTCGAGAAAAAAATTTGTCAATTTAGCAGTACTAAAAAATTCAATTGTTAATAACTTTTACAAAAAATTTTTTTTTGGCTTAATATTTTCAGGGATTCTTCTTAACCATATTAAGAGTAAAAAAACTATTTTGGTTCAAATAGAAAACTTTTTAGTTTTAGGTGATCCGTTTGAGAAATTCTGACCCAAAGTCATTCGCGACATATTTCGCTCACCGTTATAAACAAATAAACGCCATTTGGACAAATATGGACCTAACTAATTTTTTATTTTTGCAAAATGAACTTGAATCTATATAGATTCGATACATTTTTGAAAAAAGTTGCTAGCTAGCGCAGAACATGGTAATTTTTTAAATTGTTTATTAAAAACAATTAATTTTTCATTAAAAAATAAAAATTTTTCTTCGTTTTTTTTTTAATTTTAAAGTTTATATTTTTCTATATAAAATATCAAATGGGCATTGAAATTCAATAATAGCAATCACAGATATAAATTTTTTTCAAAAATGTTACTCAAAAACTAATTTGTTTATAACTTTTTATAACAATTGAATTTTAAAAAAATATTTATAGCTAATGTTTGTCTAATATAGTAGTATAGAAATATAACATTAAATCCAAATTTCATTACATGATTGCAAATCAGGGGGCCACTTCAGGAATCTTCACCCATATATATATATATATATATATATATATATATATATATATATATATATATATATATATATATATATATATATATATATATATATATATAAATAAATATAATTGACACTCTATATTGAAATATATAAAGAAAATCTAAAATGCAAACGTCATTATAAAGCAAAATTGAAGAAATAAAAGGACTCAAGACAGAAATCGAACTCTGAACCTAATGCGCATTAGTCCCAAGTTTAACCCTTTAACGCCCAGCGGTTTCGATCGAAACCACTTTTGATTTATAAAATCTATAACTTTGACAAAAATTAAGATATTTTTGATTTCTAAACGCTCACGAACCACAAATTTATAAACCTTTATGAAAAAAATTTACATTTAAAAAAATAATTCACAATTTTGTAATTACAACAATAATAAAAAAAAAATTTTGTTGCAAAATTTGCAACAAAATTACAAATTCGAAAATAAAAGGAAACAAAGCTACTGAAAATTGTTACTCGGGGGTTTTCGGGGTCGCTGATTGCGAATTTGATATCAGATTTTAAAAATTCAAAATGGCGTATCCAATATGGCGGACATCTTTTATAAAAATTGATTCAACTTGCCTGAAAATTGTTACTCGGGGGTTTTCGGGGTCGCTGATTACGATTTTGATTTTAATTTTTTAAAATGTAAAATAGCGGTTTCAATTTAGTGTATAAAATGTCCAAATAAAAACGAGATCAGAATAAAATGTTCGTCTACCTTCGTGACAATGTGAAAAACAAATGCCTAACGCAAAACCGGCATCATAATGATTAATGAAATATTCATTTCTATATTCGTAATAATCAGAAAAACCAATGCCTAACGCAAAACCGGCATCATAATGATTAATGAAATATTCATTTCTATATTCGTAATAATCAGAAAAACCAATGCCTAACGCAAAACCGGCATCATAATGATTAATGAAATATTCATTTCTATATTCGTAATAATCAGAAAAACAAATGCTTAACGCAAAGACGAAATCAATCTAAAATGCTTGACTATATTTGTGAAAATCGGAAAACAAAAGCCTAACATGAGAACGCGATCCGAATAAAATATGAATCTACATTTGTGACAATGCGATAAACAAATGCCTAATAAGAAAACGATGTCAAAATTAAATGTTCGTTTACCTTCGTGACAATGTGAAAAACAAATGCCTAACGCAAAACCGGCATCATAATGATTAATGAAATATTCATTTCTATATTCGTAATAATCAGAAAAACCAATGCCTAACGCAAAACCGGCATCATAATGATTAATGAAATATTCATTTCTATATTCGTAATAATCAGAAAAACAAATGCTTAACGCAAAGACGAAATCAATCTAAAATGCTTGACTATATTTGTGAAAATCGGAAAACAAAAGCCTAACATGAGAACGCGATCCGAATAAAATATGAATCTACATTTGTGACAATGCGATAAACAAATGCCTAATAAGAAAACGATGTCAAAATTAAATGTTCGTTTACATTCGTGACTATAGAAAAACAATTGCCTAACATAGACTCTAACATTGGATTAGTAAACAGCGGCCCTGAAAACCCCCTACTAACAATTTTTGGGCAAATTGAATCAATTATTAGAAAAGATGTCCGCCATATTGGATCCGCCATTTTGAATTTTTAAAATCTGACATCTAATTCGTAATCAACGACTCCGAAAATCCCCGAGTAACAATTTTCAAACAAATTAAATCCGTTTTTAGAAAATATGTCCGCCATATTGGATCCGCCATTTTGAATTTTTAAAATCTGACCTCAAATTCGTATTCAGCGTCCCCGAAAACCCCCGAGTAACAATTTTCAAGCAAATTGAATCAGTTTTTAGAAAAGATGTCCGCCATATTGGATCCGCCATTTTGAATTTTAAAAATCTGACCTTATATTCGTATTCAGCGACCTTGAAAACCTTCATATACGAGCAATGACGTGAATTGCACTGCTACAAAAAAGTTGGGCGTTAAAGGGTTAAGGGAATTCGAACCTAGGGGCGGCGTAGTACATTTTCCCCGAGTGTGGAGTTAAGTGTTAAAGAGGAGAGGGGGGGATTTAAGATTCAAAGATGGGATACAAATACAATATAGAAGAAATAGAGGCAAAATTTTATTGAGTTAAATGACAGACGTTTTTTCTACTTACAAATACTATAAAAAAGAAATGAAACAAATAAAGGGCATTTATATGTAAATTTCAAAAAAATGTACTGTGAAAAATATAATTATGCAACTGGGTTTCCGTGTGTGGTATTCCACATACGGGCAAATCCCGAGTGTGGAGTACTCCACACATCCCACACTATCTACGCCGCCCCTGTTCGAACCATTATATGACATTAGTTTCTGCAAGGCACGTTTTCTAAAACTGTGACGTGGTACATAAAATAACAAAATGATTTTTATCTAAGGTACGTTTCTTCGGAACGTGTCAAAAAATTATAATCTTTATGAGAAAGTAAAGTGTTCAGAAAATGAACACAAAATCTTAAACTTCATTTATTCCTTATGAAAAAAGTACATGTCCATAGTGTAGGTAGATATCAAATGTACAAAAGTGTTTTATAAAAAGCTTTATTATAAAATAATATGGTAATAATCTTAACAGGCTTAACTTATATTGCGTTTTCATCTTATTACACAATCTGAAGACCATATAACATTTGAATTCGCAGTACGTTGATATAATTACATTTTTACTAAAGTTAATGTCGATAAAAATTATTTACAAGTTACCCTATATAATTTACAGTTACTTTATTACAGCTTTGCGTATTTGAGAATATTAAATAACTATAATTGGGCCATTTTTATTTACATTTAAAAAATGCAGAGTATTTGTGTAATCCAATATATGCCCAAACAGTACGGAAAATTTCCTGAAAATTAAAATAACTTGACTGCAACCTTCGGAATCTTTAAATGTCCGCTGTTTTTCAATGTTTAGTCAACTTTCGCCTGAAACACTGAAAAACAGTGGAAATTTAAAGAACTATTTCAACTTTCATGAGCTCAGCAACTAAAGCTTCCTAAGGTTGCAGTCAAGTTAATTTCAACTTTTAGAAAACTTTCGGTGCTGTGAGGGTGTATTAAAAGTAAAGCAAATTCTGTTGACACTGGGGTTTGTTTCAAAACTTTATGTACGTGTTAATTTACATAAATAAAATCGGATGATTTTTAAGCGAATTATGCCTACTTAAATTTAAAATATAATAAAGAAGCATTTCATGAACTTTACATTGGCGATATTTTTTAACGTTTACTTTAGTCTTTTTATTGGCACTGAAAAAATAAGAAAAAATGTATATTTTGAATTTTAAAACATTAAATACTCAATTTCTGCATTTTATCAGTGTGAGTTTTGTGTTTGATCACAAAAAATTATAGTAGGTATTCATTGTTTGAATAATAAAGAGTATTAAATTCTTATGAATTAATCCTTTACATTTCCATACTACACAATTTGTATTTTTAAAATGGGGAACTTTAAAGTTTAATAAGAATCATTTGTTTTCAGTTATAGTTTTCAAACATAAAATATGTGAAATTAAGGCCATATCTACACTGAAAAACTGTTGGTAGAGCAGTTCCGCTATTGACTGTTGTGCAGCGCTACTTAACTTTAAACTCACAGCTCTATCAAAATTAGGCGAGTTGCTCTCCTAAACTTGACTACCAATGGCGTTGGCGAGCGGCTGCTTGACAAAAAGGTCAGCAGCTCTATCAAAAAGGAGAGTTGCTCGCCCAAAAAGGAGAGTAACTCGCCCAAAAATAAAGTGAGCTGTGCGTTTCTTTTTAACGCAGCAGTTCACCGCATTGGGCGAACAGCTCTACCAACAGTTTTTCAGTGTAAGGCTAACCACAGGATTGCCAGAAAACTTTAATTTTGTTTTTCCAAGATTTCCAGACAAAATTTTCACTTTTTCCCTGACCCTGAAGAACATCAATAACTTCTTTGTTAAATAAATATTTAATCATTATAATTTTTATATAGGAATTAAGATTCTCAAATTCAATACCTAACTTATGAGAATATTATTATAAAACATAAAGAAATCGACCATTCCGAGTCTTCGACTCGGAGTGATCGATTTCCTCATGTTTTATAATAAATTTAAGATGGCAGAGTGATAAAATCATTATTTTATATCATAAGCATATTGTAACTATAAATTCAAATCCCAACAAAAACAGCTTTGATGCAAAAAGTTCCGCCCAGTAAAAGATTTTGTGACAATTAGTGAAATAAAAGTTTACCAAGTAAAATTTATTATTAAAATTTTAATAGTGATTGATTTTAAATATTTTCTCTCCTACACAACTCGAAGTACATATTGCAGTTGAAAAAAAAACCCGGGCTTAGATGTTGTTATTGTACATTGCGGCTTAATTACACTTCCGAATTAAGTCAATGTTCTTCATTGCATTTTGAATTGTAACAAATAAAATTTAACTTCATAATTAACATTCACAAAAAACGGAATCTAATTACTCGTCATAATAAAAAATTTCTATTTCAGCAATTTAAAAATCTTGGCGTCAATAATGCTTCTAACTTGTAATTAATGAAAGTATTGACGCCAAGATTTTTAAATTGCTGAAATAGAAATTTTTTATTATGACGAGTAATTAGATTCCGTTTTTTGTGAATGTTAATTATGAAGTTAAATTTTATTTGTTACAATTCAAAATGCAATGAAGAACATTGACTTAATTCGGAAGTGTAATTAAGCCGCAATGTACAATAACAACATCTAAGCCTGGGTTGTTTTTTTCAACTGCAATATGTACTTCGAGTTGTGTAGGAGAGAAAATATTTAAAATCAATCATTATTAAAATTTTAATTACAAATTTTACTTGGTAAACTTTTATTTCACTAATTGTTTGGACAGTCACAAAATCTTTTACTTGGCGGAACTTTTTGCATCAAAGATGTTTTTGTTGGTATTTTAAAACTTTTTGCGTCATTTCAACTTTTTAATAAATTAAATAATTAATTGTAAAAATATGCTGGTCTTTGATCTAATAATTTAAAATAAAATACAATTAAGTTTTAAAAAAGAATTCATTTAAGATATGATTCTTTACAGAAATTTTTACATAATTTTTAGAATTTTTATTCTATACCTTCACTCTAAAAATAACATAAATTCTTTTTGATGCTCTGGGCCATTTAGTTAATATTTTTTTATCTTGTTCAATTTTGTAGCATTTAGATTTTTTTATTTTTTAATAAAATATAAAAATTATTTTGTGTTGAATCCGAATTAAATATTGCACAAGTAGAGCTAAATTTCTTATTCAATATTTTTATACTTTTATTTGTTGCATTATTTTTTTGTTTAAAATTTGTGTTACTTTTATTAATGTCATATACTTTTGTAAATTTTATAATTAACATGTTCTTTATATTTACTATATCCTTTTTTCTAATTTTAATTTTACCAGAACAATTAGTTTAGTCTCTGCGTTTGTCTAAATGTCAAAAAATTAACTTTCTTTGAGAAAAATCAAAATTTGTCAAAAAATACGGAGTGTATTAAAATTTCCTAGAATATATATCAAGATTTTAACCCAATCAATAATATTCTAGATTGTTTCACATAAACGTTTAGAAGTTTAGTCTCTGTGTTTGTCTAAATGTCAAAAAATTCAATTTTTTTATGAAAAATCAAAATTTTTCAAAAAATACGAAGTGAATTAAAATTTCCTGCAATATATATCGAGATTTCAACCCAATCAATAATATTCTAAAATATTTCACATATCCGTTTAGAAGTTTCCTCTCTGCGTTTGTCTAAATGTCAAAAAATTCCATTTTTTTGAGAAAAATCAAAACTTTTTAAAAAATTCCAAGTGTATTAAAATTTTTTGAAATGTATATCGAGATTTCAACCCAATCAATAATATTCTAGAATATTTCAGAAATCCATTTAGGATTTTACGCTCCACGTTTGTCTAAATCTCAAAAAATCGCTATTTTTCGGTTTTCCTAGCCTAAATTCTATAAAACTATATAAAATATTGAATAAACTTAACAGAATTCTTTCTTTTTTGATTCTTTATCCAAAGAAAAAAGAATGAGCCAAATCGGTTAAGATTTACTCGAGTTATTCAATTTTATCGAAAAACAGCCGATATTTCAAGAATATATATCGCGGTTTTTGCTTTTTACTTGGCGGCGATTCTCTACCGCGAATCTTGATTTTCAAAGATTTTAATTTGAACCCTTTTCAAAATTAAATTATTTCTAAAAATTCACGCTATAATGCTTTTAATATTCAATTATCTGAAATTTTAACTGAAATTCATTTTTAAATCAATTTCTATTAGAAAATTTGTCGAGAATTCAATTATTTAAATACAAAAATAAATAATTTATATTGAATAATTGAATGCTTCTCAATATTAATTTCTCATAAAGCATTTTATCAAAATTTTTTTTAAAAATAATTGAATTTTTTCGGCGAATTTTAAAAAAATGTTAAGAATAAATGCAATTTTCTATCATTTTATTTAAAATTGTATAACAAATCATTGAAATTTCTTCTTAGGAAGAATTTTATTAAAATTTCTTAATAATTGAATTGCTTCGAAAAATTTTATTTTTTACGAAAATAATTGAATTCTTTCGAAGATTTTTATAAACATTTTTGACAATAATTGTATAGCTAGGAAGAATGTTATATTTTACGAAAATAATTGTATTCTATAATCAATTTCATTATAATTTTTCAAATTTATAAAGCATTTATCAACATTTTTTAAAATAATTGAATTCTCAAGAAAAATTTTATTATTTATGAAAATAATTGATTTCTTACGAAGAATTCTATTCCAATTTTTTTAAATGATTGAATTCCCATTTATTATTTGTGAAAATAATTGATTTTTTAAAAAGAATTGTATTGAAAATAATTGAATTATATAGGAATATTTTATTAAAATTGCAATTTTATTAACTAAATCTTGTAAAGAATTTTGTCAAATTTTTTTAAATAATAGAACTTGTAAAAGTATTTTATTTAAATTTTTCGAAATAATTTGATTTCTCAGAACTATTTTTTTCAAGTCTCTGAATATATTCTTTAGAGAAACTTCATTAAAAAATTAAAAATAATTGAATTGGTGCGAAGAAATTTATAAAAAATTGGTAAGTAATTGAATTCCTGTAAAACTTTTATTAAAATTTTGTTTAAATAATAGAATTCTTTCGGAATATTTTTTTAAAATAGTAGATATTAAAAATAATTGAAATGAGGAAAATTTTTGAAAATAATTGAAATTTTGACAAAGAATTTTATTAAATTTTTTAAAAATAATTGCATTTTGGAGAAGAATTTTATCATTTATAAAAATAATTGAAATTTTTTGTAATTTTTAAACATAATTGAATTTCTGCGAAGAATTTTATTACTTTTGAAAATAATTGAATTCCTGAGGCAGTGAATTTTGATCTTGACCGGGATTTTGGAAATTTTTTTTTAACAACACTGATTATTTTGTGAGAAAAAATAGAAATATTTATTTTAAGACTTAGGTATTAACTATATTTCATTAAAAAAAGATTGAATGATCTTCTATAAAATCGTTTAATTTTGTCAGGGAATTTTATCAAAAGTACTATAAAAATATTCAATTTCTAGAATTTATAAGAAAATTATAAATTTTGTTATACAACGTAACAGACTTAAAAAAATAAAATATTAAGTTTAATTTTAAATTCTTTCTATTTCTAACAATAAATAAATAAAATATAATTTTAATTAAATTTGTCGAAAAAATTTGAAAGAGAAAAAATTCCACATCCTATAAAATAAATCAATGAAAAATAAATCAATTTAAAAATTTTTTTGCAGTAATACTATTAAAAAACACATTTAAATTAGTAAAAATTTAAACTAATTAGAACAAAAGTAATACGAAATTTATAAAAGTTAATTTTTAAATAATAAATAAAATAAATAAAAAATAAAAATAAATAAAATTGCTTTTCTTAGAAAATAAATTTTTTAAAAACCGAATTTTGCATTCATGTCAATTCGTTTTTTTACAATATGAGCTCCCGCGGGTAATAACTCGATCTGCGCTCGGACGCAAACGCTAGTACCAGTCGGGGAGCAGTGAGTGGCTCTGCGCCACTCACTGACACCCGACTGATATTAGAGAGTGCGTCCGAGCGCAGATCGAGTTATTACCCGCGGGAGCTTAATTAATCATAAATAACTATTTCTATATTTTAGAATGTTAAATTAATATTTCTAACATTAATATAGATTGAATTTTAAAAAGTTTCAAATTGAAGTTTTAAAAAAGTTGAATTGTAAAAGATTTTATTAAAAATTCTGAATAAGTTAGTTTTTAGAAACATTTTTATACACATTTTTTTTAAATCAATTATATTTTTTAATATACATTTAATTGAAAAACTACCAAACTATTCAAAATTTCACGAAATTGTCTTGTAAACAAGTGGATTTTAGAAATATTTCAGTTAAAATTTCTAGAAAATAATTGAATTGAAATTTTGAAAATAATTTTTAATAAGTTATAGTAGCAATTCTCAAAAATTATTCTATTTTAAATGATTTGAAATTTGAATTTTTTTTGAAATTTGAATACCTACTATATGGAAAAATAATGGGTAATAATTAAATATTTATTTCAAAAAATCTATTTAAGTTCCAAATGATTTTGCAGCTAAAGATATTCATAAAAATGTATTATAAACATATTTTGGAGTTTCAATTATTTTTAGAGTAAACTAAAATATTTTTAGGGTTTTGGAAAAAGTCAAAGTTTTGTCTAAAAATCAGGGAATTCTTTTTCAATCTTTCATGAAATAATTTATTTTCAGAGTTATTCTTTATGACCGGGAAAAATAATTCATGACCGTGGATTTTTTTATGAAAAAAGTGGCCACCCTGACATTGTTGAATTAAACATTTTCGAAGCAATACGAATTTTAGTTTACGTAACATTAAACAAGTAATTGAACAGTTTGAAATAAAAAATAATAATTTAGAAAAAATGAAAGTTTTAAGAATAAAGGATTACCTGAAACTTAAAGTTAACACTGAAAGAATTTTGGGCAGGCTGCAGGCTTTACATGAGTGCCGCTAGAGCTCGCTGCCTCAAGCTCGCAGTTAACCTCAAAAGGCGAGAATCTACTCCCGAAAGGTAAGCAGCAACTCCTCAGGGGCAGCAGCTCACCTTTCGGGAGTAGATGCTCGCTTTTTTGAGGTGAGCTGCGAGCCCTGAGCAAGGGGCACTAATTTCGGACATGAAAAGCCAGCAGCCTGCCTAAAATTCTTTCAGTGAAGGGAACAAAGTTCGAACAAAGAGCTGTTTGGGTTTAAGAAGAGTTTCTTACATATTAGGATAAATTGTATAGTATGGATTTTTAAACTGTTTTGTACTCATGGCATAAAGATTCGGATCTTCGACTGGAAACGGTTGAATGATATTGCTAGTCAGTGATTTTTGATTGTGGACATTAGCAATCATAAATTGAGGTACAGGAATAGGTTGAGTTACCGTTGTGGTTTCTATCAATTTCTTTTGGGAGTAAACTTGTGACGATGAAATTAATTGATTCGATGGGGAGGAAAGATTATTTTGCAAATTATTTTCCGTCGGCTCAGTACTGACTGGATAGGTCGGGACAATATTAGATTGTTGTTGTGATTTACATTTTTTCGTATGGGCATACAACGAGCCGGCATTATTATATCGTTTAGCGCATATTTTACATGCATAAGGTCTTTGACCAGTGTGCGTGTAAGTATGTTCATTAAGGGAAGTCAATCGTCTGAAGGATTTCATGCAAATTTGACAATGATATTTAGCTTCGCCCGTATGCATTGTTATGTGTCTCGCTAAAGTGTTGGCGCGCGCAAATGCCCTACTGCAATACTGACAAATGTAGGGCTTCTCTCCACTGTGAGTTCGTAAGTGTAGCTGTAAATACGTACTTTTTGTAAACGCTTTGGTACAAACATTGCAAACGTATGGTTTAACGCCTGTATGTGTACGCATGTGAGCTACCAGTGAACCACTTTGTGCAAAACATTTGCTACACACCTCGCACAAAAATCGCTTTTGCGTGTCTTTAACACGCTTGTGACGCTCCATATGGTTCGCCAAAGATTGTGGCTGAGCAAAAGCTTTTGGACAAAGATTACATTGATGCGGTCTGTTGTATTTTTCCTGTAAGAAAAAATTACTTAATAAACACAAATAAAACTGTACCAATCAAATATTTCATTGCTAGAATTATTTCTAAAAGGAAATTTTTATTAAATTATTAAAGGCTAAGGCTTTCTGAAGTGTACCAATGGTTTTTGAAGGGTATTTTAATTTTATTTAAACTCTATGCTATATTTTAGAAGTAAATAATGATAAAGATAACACCTGCAAATAGTTTTTTAAAAAATTATTAACAATTTAATTTTTAACACGTTTTTCGAAAAAAATGAATTACTTGGAAACTAATCGACAGAATTCGATAAAAATTAGACCACTTATTTGAAAAATCTTACTTTTCAAAATTCTAATTCTTCTTTTAAATTATCATGCAATTTGTTTAAATATTAAAAAATTGTTATAAACAAATGAAAATTTAAGCCTGTTCTTAATGATATAATTAAATTTCCATTATATCATTTTATTCTACGTAGAATTTGAAAGTATTACCAAAAAAAAATTTAGGTCCCGCATTTAATTTAATAAATACAGCGCGTGCAGTTTCGCGGACGGTCGCACTGCCGAGTTAGATGGGTTGAATTGATTGTAAATCCAAATTCAATGTCAAAATTAAAACATTAAAAATCGATGTCGTCAATATAATGATCAAAATTTTAAAAATGAATTAAAATCTGTTGAGACTTAAAAAAAGCAAAATGGTTTGTAAAATATATAACTAATAAGAAGTGTAGCGTACGGTTCAGTAATTGAAAAAATAGAAAAAACAACTTTTACAATTTCCCGTTAAATTCGTTAAATTTTGAATTTTGGAAATCTAACATCAGATTCTTAATCAGCGACCCCAAAAACCGTCGAGAAATGAATTTTTGTTAAAATGCACCAATTTAAAAACTAGCAACCATTTAGAATTTAATTTTAATTAAAATTTTCGAAATTAAGTATCATATGCTTTATAAATCGTATGGGTGAGACTGTCATAAATATTACGATTTGCAAGGGGTCTTCGAATCAATTTGCCATTTGGCGAAATTATAATACTAAATAAGAGTAATTAATGTGCCAAAAGATTTTTGAAAATTTTCAAAATTGTAAAATTTACGCTATCAAATGTTACCACTTTGTGAAGAATCACCTGCACATATCATTTAACGTAGAATTTTCTGACATTTGCATTTGGAACATTCCATTTCAAACCGTTTCACTAACAAAAAACAATCGCAAGAAGAGCGATTTTCTAATATATGTTATTATATAAAAATTTAATTATTTATAATATATTATACACTGATTAAAAAGAGAATTTCATAAACTTTCTATTGCTATTTTTATTTTTTAAATTTGTCTCAATTTCTTAGAGAAATTCTTGTTTGAAATGTTAAACTCTTAATATCTCACAACACCCCCCGACGATTTTTAAAAAAATTATATAAAAATACACTACCGGTCAAAATTAAGAGACCACCCATTTTCAGGCGAATGAAAAAAGTTTTAAAACATAAAATTTATTAAAACTAAAATTTTTTTCTTCTTATTTTTTGAAAGATAATAAAATTTTGAAAAGAACAAGATCTTTTAGAAGTCATTTGGCCAATATTTTATTTAGATATTTTTAAAAAATTGTCATTTTAAATGTTTTACAAAAATTTGAATAACGTCTAAAATAATAAACGCTTTTTATTGATCTTAGGCTTATTTTAAAGGTCATTTGCTACACTATAAGAATTACTTATAGGCATTAACGTGAAATTTTTTTCTTAGAAAATGCAGGCTGTCAAACTTGGACCAAGAAAATTCAAAAAATTTGGAACAATTTTTCTGTATTAAAAAACTATTCTAGAAAATATATAAAACATCATATGGTGTAGATTTTTCAAAAAAATTTAATAAAAAAATACGTTTGAATTTTAAAAATTATTTTTCTGTTAATTAGAATGTTTCAAATTTTTTTGGTCCAACTTTGACGGCTTGCATTTTCTAAGAAAAAAATTACACGTCAATGCCTATAAGTAATTCTTATAGTGTAGCAAATGACCTTTTAAATAAGCCTAAGATCATTAAAAAGCGTTCTTTATTTCAAAAGTTATTCAAATTTTTGTAAAACATTGAAAATGACAATTTTTTAAAAATATCTAAATAAATTATTGGCCAAACGACTTCTAAAATATCTTGTTCTTTTCAAAATTTTATCATCTTTAAAAAAATGAACAGAAAAAAATATTAGTATCAATAAATTTTATGTTTTAAAACGTTTTCCAGTCGCCTGAAAATGGGTGGTCTCTCAATTTTGACCGGTAGTGTAAAGCTGAACTTTTCTTGTTTCCATTCCCGTATAATATGTTATGGACATTAATATTAGGAATTTTATAAACCTCGAAAAAATCTGGAAAAGTCAGGGAATTTTTATTAGAATCATTGTTATATTAACCCTTTTAAAATAAATATTTAGTCATTCTAATTTTTCCATAAGAATTAAAATTTTCAAAAATTTTCAAATTCAAACCTTTTTGAAAATAAACAACTTATAAAAAATTGTTGTAAAAAATGAAGAAATCGATCACTCTGACTCGGAGCAATCGGTATCTTCATGTTTTATAATACAATTAAAAATGACCGACTGATAAAATCTTTATTTTATATTATAAGAATATTGTTACTGCAACTCATTCAAAATTACTATCATCACTTCAATTCAATTATTTTTAAAAATTCATGCTATAATACTTTCTCTCTAAATTTGAATTAGTAAAAATGTTTACTAATTTGAATTCCTGACTGGCTTTTTGCTTCTGAATAAACAGATTTTTCTAATAAATAATCGTTTCTACTAATATAATAGTAAAATTTACTAATTATTCAAAAGCAAAAAGTCAAATTAGAAAATATTTTTACCAATTCAAATTTAGAGAGTTTAATATTCAATTATTATCTAAAATTTTAACTTAAATTCATATTTAATCAATTTTTATTAAAAAATTCTACTACAATATTCAATTATTTAAATACAAAAAGTAAATAATTTATTGAAAAAATTGAATATTTTTTAAAATTGAACTCTCATAAAAAATTTTATCATCAAATTTTTAAATAATTAAAATTCTTTTGACAAATTTCTATAAAATTTTTAAGAATAATTTTATTTTTCGAGAAATTAGATTAAAATTGTATTAAAAATAATTGAATCTCTGAAAAAAAATTTGATTGAATTGAGAAAAGTTTTTGAAAATAATTTAAATTTTGCCAAGAATTTTATTACATTTTTTGAAAATAATTAAATTTTGGAGAAAAATTAAATTATTTATAAAGATAATTGAAATTTTGACGATAATTTTGTTTTAAACTTTTGACCATAATTGAATTTCTGCGAAGAATTTTATTAATTTTGAAAATAATTGAATTCTTGAGACAAATTTTTTAATAATATTTCTTTTTAAATACCAAATTGAATTCTTTTGTGAAAATTGAATTTCGATAAATTATTGAAATTAATTAAATTTCTACAAAGAATTTTATTAAGATTATTTTGAAAAAAAATTGAATTGTTAAAAAGAATTTCATTAAAGTTTTTGAAAATAATTTAATTTTTTCAACAAATTTAATGAAAAATGTATTGATAATAATACTTAAATTATAGGAAGACTTTGTAAAATAATTATATTTCTTTGATGAATTTTACTAAATTTTTAAGAATAATCTTAAATAATAATCTTAAATTTTTAAGAATAATTCAATTTTTCGATAAAGGGCCTAGCAGAGTAAGCATGCAAAATCTGCCCCCGCTGAAAAAAATTTGAAATTCTTGTTACATGTTGGCAACATTGAGATAAAATTTTTCACCAAATATTTTTTCAAAAAATGTATTTTTGTAAGAGTTATGGAGGGGGAAAGAAAAATCAAAAATTTGTTTTTTCTCAAAAACCTCTGGATCGATTTTATTGAAATTTATATGTGTTTTATAAATTCATAAAAGGAATTTCAAAAAAAAAAAATTTTTAATTTTGCCCAAAAAAAACCAAAAAAAAAAAATTTTTTTAATTTTCAAAAAAAATTTTTTTGGTCTTATTTTAGAGATACTACTTTGGAATTTTTACAGAAAATTCTCCTAAATGTGTACTTTTAAGAAATAATTTTGTCGATTGTTTTAATTGGGTACCACATAGTTAAAAAAATTAAAATCCTAGGTGGCGCATCATTCCGGCTGAAGCACAATGTACCAAGTCATTTTGAATTTTGAAAATTTAATATTACATTCGTACTAAGTGACCCCAGAAACGCATAATTACTAAATTTCAAGGAAATTAAAAAATAATGTTACTGGATACATTGTGCTTCAGCCGGAATGATGCGCCACCTAGGATTTTAATTTTTTTAACTATGTGGTACCCAATTAAAAAAATCGACAAAAATATTTCTTAAAAGAACACATTTAGGAGAATTCTCTGTGCAAATTCCAAAGTAGTATCTCCAAAAAAAGACCAAACAATTTTTTTTTGAAAATTAAAAATTTTTTTTTGGGGTTTTTTTCGGGCAAAATTTTTTGAAATTTTTTTTTTAAATTCCTCTTATTAATTTATAAAAACACATATAAATTTCATTAAAATCGATCCAGTGGTTTTCGAGAAAAAACAAATTTTTTATTTTTCTTTCCCCCTCCATAACTCTTACAAAAATACATTTTTTGAAAAAATATTTGGTGAAAAATTTTATCTTAATGTTGCCAACATGTAACAAGAATTTTAAATTTTTTTAAGCGGGGGCAGATTTTGCATGCTTACTCCGCTAGGCCCTTTCATTAAAATTTATGAATATAATTAAAAACCTATAAAGTTTTTCATTATTTATGAAACTAATTGAATCCCTGTAAAAAATTTGATTATTTATGAAAATAATTGAATTATTGCGAAGAAATTTATAAAAAATTTGTAAATACATACATAATAGAATTCCTGTGAAATTTTTATTATTTAATTCATTTATTCAAAATTGTTATTTCACAAAATTTCAAATTAAAACCATTTGAAGTTTATCTATTTATGAAAATTGTAAACGCAACTCTTTTAAAATTGAATTAATTTTGAAATATTTAAGAAAAACTAGATTTCAAGA
Organism: Leptopilina syphax; assembly: GCA_032872505.1. Lineage (NCBI taxonomy): Eukaryota > Metazoa > Arthropoda > Insecta > Hymenoptera > Figitidae > Leptopilina > Leptopilina syphax. The sequence continues at coordinate 6,094,020 of CM065471.1, read as the reverse complement.
ATAAGCACAATAACTTTAGAAAACAATAATTTTCCAGGGTTCCGATCAAAATTTCCTGACTTTTCTAGGTTTTTTCAAGGTTTATCAAATTCCCTGACATTTCCAGGTTTTCAGGTTGCGTGGCAACCCTGATTATGGACATTTAGTGGGATTGATAGAAAAAAAATGATTTAAATTGTCAAATTTTTGGAAAGACAAATGGTACGAAGTTGAATGGGTTAGGATTCAACTTTGTACCATTTGTCAAGTTTTTCAAAAATTTGCCAATTTAAATAACTTTTTTTCTATCAATCCCATTATTAATGGGATCAAGAAAGTGTACATAAAAATTAGAGTGTTACCTTCTTTCTATTTTCTGGAAGATCTGATGATTTATTATCGTTATCTGTACCATCATCGAAACCATCTTCTGACAGATCACCAAACATTTCATCCTTATGCTTCGATTGTTCATGTTCTTTCAGCTTATCGACTCTGGAGAATTCCTTGCCACACATGGGACAATTGTACTTCAAGCCAGTATGAGTCAGAAGATGTCGTTTGAGATTTCTCTTTGTTGCAAATAGTTTACCACACTTTGTACATTGTAAACCTTCAGTTAGCATTTCCTCGTCATCTGATTCCACCTCTTTAGATTTCGTTGAGCCCTCCGTATCTTTTGCTGGTAACGGTTCATTAATTAATTCATCTGTATTATATTCAGGATGTATTTTAGCGTGAGATACAAATGATTTATGATACGTGAATTGTTTTGAACAAACTTTGCAGGAAAATTTAAAGGCTTTCTTTTCTGACGAATGTCCTTCTTTATCGATTCTTTTCACATTTTCCGTTTCGTTAATTTCATTTTGTTCTATTTTCTCATCGTCTTTATTCTTCTCGTGAACGTCTTGATAATGACTTTTTAATTTTCCCACATGTGAAAATTGTTTTTCACACAAATAACAAACATAGCGTAATTTTGTTTTCGATTTGTGAACAATAACATGTTTCTCCAATGCAGTACGACTGGAGAATAATTTTATACATTTGGGACATTTTAGTTTTTGTGTTCGGCATATTAATGGAATTTCTTCATTATCATCGTCATCATCATCATCATCATCATCATGATGATGATCATTAAAATCATTAATATCATTACAATTTTCTGTGACATTATTAACGGCTTCAAATGTTGATGGAATTTTTTCGATTTTATCATTTGTAAATTCCAGTCGATTTTGTGCTTCCTCTATTTTTACATATTCTTCTTCAAAATCAATGTCTAAATGTCCTTCGGCGTTCTGATGAATATTTCCATCAACTCTCGATGAATTCTCTTCCTGTAATGTCTCGGAAACATTTAACTTTTCACTTTCTTGATAAATGAAATTTTCGTCAATTATTTCAGCTACAGGTTCGTGTTTCTCTGCGCAATTTCCAGCGATATTAAATGCTATTATGTTTGTCGAATTATTTAAAGGCGATGAAACTAGTTGCTCATTAGAATGCACTGAGAAATGTTCAATTTTTGAACTTATATCATTAAGTGGTAGACTGCGATTTTCTACGTTGCACGAAATAACTTTTTGTGAAAATTCATCTGCTATTGCATCTGATATTACTTTGTTAATTGAATGTGTTAAAGACAATGAATCTTTTGTTAAAAAGGTGTTTCGTAATTTCATATCAGAATTTTCAACTTGGCATTTAAAATCGTAGGCAATATCGACAAGTTGTCGACAATCTGGACAGACGATAGAAGGTAAACCGTCACCTTCTTCCACCTACGACAAAAAATTTATATTTTTATTTACTATTAATTTACGCAACATATGATCATATGTAACTTCAGGGTAGACACTTTTTTTCATAAAAAAATTCACGGTCATAAAGAATAACTCTGAAAATAAATTATTTCATGAAAGATTGAAAAAGAATTCCCTGATTTTTAGACAAAACTTTGACTTTTTCACAAACTCTAAAAATATTTTAGTTTACTGTAAAAATAATTGAAACTCCAAAATATGTTTATAACACATTTTTTGAATATCTTTAATTGTAAAAATCATTTGGAACTTAAATAGATTTTTTGAAATAAATATTTAATTATTATCCATTGTTTTTCCATAGGAATAAAAAAATCCAAATTTCAAATACTTTAAAATAGAATAATTTTTAACTACTATAACTTATTAAAAATGATTTTCAAAATTTCAATTCTATTATTTTCTAGAAATTTTTACTAAAATATTTCTAAAATTCACTTGTTTACAAGACAATTTCATAAAATTTTGAATAATTTGAAAGTTTTTCAATTAAATATTGTATATTTAAAAATATAACTAATTTGAAAAACAATTTGAATAAAAATGTTTCAAAAAACTAACTTATTCAGAATTTTTAATTAAAATCTTTTACAGATCAACTTTTCTAAAACTTCAATTTGAAACTTTTTAAAATTCAATCTAGACAGGCCTTGGGATCGACTTTAAGGTGCAAAAAAAGTCGCTTTAGTCAATTTAAAATAGAAAAAAAGTCGAAAAAGTCGTTTATTTATTTATTTATTTATTTATTTATTTAATTCAGTGTCGTCACAAAAATTTTATTTTGTATTTTTCTGATCTTTTACTAATTTCTAAATTTAATTATTCAAAACTTGAATAATTTCGTTAAATAAATATTTAAATACTTCTTGTTTGTTTTTATACGGGAATAAAATTTTTAAAAATTTCCATTTAAAACCTTCTGAAATTTAATAACTTCTAAAAATTACACAGTAAAAAGTAAATCTTAATTTAAGAGCTGCCTTAAATTCAACACTGTCTGCTATAATGTTAAAGGATACGAAAAACGTGCGTAAATTCAACATTGACTGTCTTAAAAATGTTGCATCTTAATTTCAGGCAGCTTTCGTGCCTTAAAATAAGATTTTCTTTTTACTGTGTACAACAGTAATTCTCTTAAAATTCAATTATTTTCTACAATTTTTAATCAAAATCACTTCTTCTCAAAATCAATTATTTTTAATAATATTCCGAAATTTCTTAGAGAATTCAATTATTTAAATACAAAAATTCAGTTTTTTATAATGATTGTAACTATCCATGTTTTTTAAGTTAATAATTAATTTTCAAAAAATTATAATAAAGAAATTCTTAAAATTAATTATTCAAAAATATTTTTAAAAATAATTTATGAAAGATAATAGTTTTTCAATATTATATACAATTGAAAAATTTCCAAACAATTCAAATTTGGTAAATTTTATTTAAAAAATAATTGAATTTTTAAAGAATTTTAATTATTAATATAAACGTGATTTCTCCAAAATTTTAATAAATCTAAAAAAGTAAATTTTAAAAAATTTTAATTTACTTTGCTCGAAATTAATTAAATCTTATAAAATTAAGATAAAAAATCACAAGAAAAAGTTTTTTTTTTAAATATAGTAATGTAATTTTTTGAAAATGATTGAATTTCTTAAAAGAATTTTTGTATATAATTGAAAAAAAATAATTTTTTGAAGAATTTTGATTAAAAATTTTGAACATGATTGTTATATGTTGTTAAAATGTTAAAAATAATTGTAAAAAATTTTAATGTTATTTTTTTTGTATGTTACTTGAATTTTTGGAAATTTGTATTTGAAAATATTGAAAGCAATTGAATTTTAAAAAATTAGAATGCAAAAATTCTAAGAATTATTTTTTTCAAAAATATTCCTATAATTTTTAGAAGCTAATTTTCATTAATTACCATTTTTAAATTTACACTTGGAAGATTTTTCATTAAAATCTTTGAGAAATCAATTATTTTCAAAATTTGCAAAGTTGATTCTCAAAAAATTTGGATAAAACACTTTGAAAAAAATCAATTATTTTCAATTAAATTTTACAAAATTTCAATTATTAAAACTCTTTTTTATTGTAAATTTTGAAAATTTATTTAGTATTTATAAAAATAATTGAATTTTTTCGAAGAAATTATTAAAATTTTAGGAAATTAAATTTTATAGAAATATTTGAATTCTGCCGAGAAATTCAATTAAAGATGTTTTGAAAATAATTGAATTCCTGCAAACAATTGTACTACTTATAAAAATAATTGAATTTACTTTTTTTTACTTTATTTATTATTTAAAAATTAATTTTTATAAATTTCGTATTTTGTTCTAATTAGTCTAAATTTTTAATAAGTCAAATTGGTTTTGTTATAATATTATTATTGCAAAAAAAAAAAATTTTAAATTGATTTTTTTTCACTATTTTATAGGATGTGAAATTTTTTCTCTTTTAAATTTTTTCGACGAATTTAATTTAAATTATATTTTGTTTAATTATTATTAGAAATAGAAAGAATTTAAAATTAAATTTAATATTTTTTTTAAGTCTGTTACGGTGAACAACAAAATTCATAATTTTCTTATATAAATTCTAGAAATTGAATATTTTTATAAGTACCTACGGTACCTACTTTTGATCAAATATAATTAATAAGTCTTAAAATAAACATTTCTATTTTTTCACACAAAATAATCAGTGTTTAAAAAAAAAAATTTCCAAAATCCCGAACAAGATCAAAATTCACATTTTGTATGACTATCGAATGTATATAAACAAATGTGATACTTGTTCATTAATTAATAAAAAATTAAAAAGATTGAATAGATATAAATTTTTCTACCTATATTTATTATTAACAAAATAGTAAATGAAATGTTTTGTCAAAATATCTTAATCATTAGGTATAATTGAAATGCAATTGGGATAATGAGAAAATTATTAACTAACCTGTACATTGGCGAAAGCAGTCAACTTGCGAATAACATTTTTTCCATCGCGAAATAAATCCCAGGTAGAAGAGTGCGACTTTAAGCAAATTCTGCATTGTTGATGCGAATTGTCTAATTCACTTCTTAAATTTGTAATTTCACTTTTATTCTGCTGTTCCATTCTTAATAATATACGAATTTTCACGAAAGTCACTGATGCTTTTGTTGAACGTGATCGTTTTCTACATTCGGAAGGCCCCTTTGTTGCTGCGCCATTTTCTAATATTCTCAGAGTTGGGAAACAATGCTTGCGTTCGAACCAGGGTTGGGCGCGTAAAATACCTCAGGTAAATTACACGTGGTTTTTATTGTAAAATACAAAGTAAATTTCTTGACTAGTTTTTGACGTTTTTGACATGAGGTAAATTACTCGAACATAACCTCCAAACTGACAAACTAATTATTTTAAATTTCAATAAACTATGAATAAAGGTGTCAGGCATCGTTATATAATTAATCATTATTATGATGCATATTTTTAAAAAAAGCCTTTCTGTATTCATGTAAAATAGAACGACGGGTGACTTCAAATGCTCAAAATATTAATATACATATTAAGAAACTAAAAATAAATATTGAAATAATTTTCGTTGCGTTACAAAACGCAACGCAAAACGGAGCCGTGGGATTGCACCTTAAATGCTCTTGGAATTTTATTGCAAAAAGGCCGTATCTCGGAACCTTCAACAACCCAACTTTGATCAGCTGACTATGGAGGGGCAAAATTGAACCATGCGCAGAAAAACATGTGTGGAAATGTTGCACTGTCTTCAACTTTAACTACTTTAATTCAATTTTCAACATAAAAATAATCATTATTCTTTGAAATCTACATTATTAGACCAAAAAAGTGAAAATGGAATTTCAACTCGCCATGCACACAAATAATGTTATTTTCTAATTCGAGTAAAATTTAACTTTGTACATCGTACAAAAACAAAGATCTAGTCATTTTATTTCCATCAAAATGTTTGTATTTTTTCAAGTGAAATTAAATTTTTTGACGTAAAAATAACTCGTATAATAATCTGAATGTTATGGAAATGAAAACTTCAAAGTCGGCTGTGATTGTTTTAATGTTTATACTGATGCTATCAATATTTGTCGCTAATGTTGTAAATTTGATAAATGTCGATTCCAGTATAGTAAACAGTGAGTCTTTCCAAAAAACAACAGATTCTATTGATCAACATTCATATCAAGCAAAAAAATATGAAATTGGACATTCATTTGAAAGTCTTATGTGGTTTTTACAGGTAGGTTTAATTATTGAAATGTTTTTTCACAGTATCAATAACAATAAGGACGTTTATTTACATGATTCATGTTTATATAATTATCTATAAGTGTAAAATAATTTTTATAATTTTATTACTGTTTATTTTTTCGATATTCAAAGAGGTGAATTTCTCTCGACAGATCTCTGATATCCACATAAGTATATTTCGTGATTCCTCTAGAATAACAGAACTGAAAGAATTTTGTGATGAAACGATTGATGCAATCAAACCAATAGTTGTTCTCGCCTCTGGTAAGTTTACTAATAACTAGAATTTTTTTACATCTATTTAATAGGGCAAATTTTAGTTTCTTCATTAATGAGAATGTCTTAAAATATTGTAAACTGTTTTATCTTATTTTCTAAAAGAAAATTGTAATGATTCTTAAAGGCACTTTCTGGTGCAGAATTAGTGAAGAAGACACTTTCTTAAACTCTTATTATTTTTAAAAATGTATTATAGTTAATGTACAAATTTCTTCCGGATGTTCAAGGTGTTTACTAACCGGGAAATATCCGGGAATTTAATTTGACCGGGAAAAACCAGGAATTTTATGCTAAACCGAGAATTTTTTCAACAAATTAAAAAAAGTTTTATTATTTTATTGTTTTTAAAAAATCGCTATTTATTTCATTTTTTATAGATATTTATACTGTTCTCTAAATTTGAATTAGTTAAAAATAATTAATTTGATAGTAGAAAATCAGTCTCTGATTCAAAAAAAAAATCAAAATTTCAAAAAATTTACGAATATTAATAGAAATTTTGTGAAATTCAACTGAAAATAATTAAGTTTGTTAAAGAATTTCATTAAAAACTTTTCATCAAATCTAATTTTCAAAGTATTTTAATTTAATAATTGATAAATAATTGAATTTTATAAAGAGTCACATTCTAATGTATTCACGCGTTTCTTAGTGCGAAGATTAATGATTAAAATTTGTATTAGTTTTTTAAAAAAAGATACACACTTAAAATTTTTTAATAAAATTGAATTTTCGCAAAATTTTTTTGAAAATTCTGAAAAATAAGATTTTTGAAATTTTTCACTTCTATTGTTTCAAGATAATTGAATTTTTATAAACAAAGAATTGAAAATTTTTTAAATAAATGAAATTTCTTTAGACTCTATTACAAATAATTAAATTCTTTGAAAGAATTTTATTTAAATTTTAGAAAATAATCAAGGGAAGTTAGTCACCGTAATTATAATTTTATTATTAAAAATTTCTCACTCACTTGTTTTTTTTTAAATCCTAAGATTGGCAATTTTAAAAATAATAGAACGTAAACATTTGTAATTTAAATTTTTTTTATGAAAATAAAATAGGTATGTGGATTGGAATAGTTTTAATATTATTTTAATTATAATAATCATATATTCTGACATAGGGAATTCAGGGAAAAGTCAGGAATTTTTATTAAAAGTAATTAAAAAAATTAAATTTTTAGAATTTATAAGAATATTCTGAATTCTTGTGTCTTTTTTGTTTCACTCATAAAGTATAAAATTATCACGAATTTTAATACAAAACCTTCAATTTCTTTAATTTCTGACAAAAATTTCTTTTTAAATAACTTAAATCTTGAATAACTATCATAAAATAAATAAATCATTTAATGAATAATTTTACTTAAGTATTCCAAAATTGATTCAATTTTAAGAGAATTACGTTTACTATTTTCACAAATAAATAAACTTTAAAGGTTTCAATTTGAAATTTTAGAAAATTTCAATGTTGAATGAATTTAATTAGAAATTTTTATGAACAAATCTTCTAAAATTATTTAAATTTGTCAATATATATTTAATTAATTTTATTAAAAATAATGAATTTACAGAAGAATTTTAGTTAAAAAACACTAAAATATTGAATTTTAAAGAAGTTACAAATGATTGCAGAAATTCAATTATTTTCAAAACTAATAAAATTCTTATCACAAAATTCAATTATGTTCAAAATTTACAAAAAAGTCTCGACAAAATCCCAATTATTATCTTTATAAATATTCTTATTCTTATTCTTAAAAATGTTATTTAAATTCTTCAAAAGAATTTTAATTACCTATTTAAAAATTTGTTGATAAAATTCTTTAAATGTGAGTTCAATTTTTAAAAACATTCAATTCTTCAATAAATTATTTATTTTTGTATTTAAATAATTGAATTCTCGTAAAATTTTTTAATAAAAATTGATTCAAATATGAATTTTAGTTAAAATTTGAGATAATAATAAATTGAACATTAAAATCTCTAAATTTAAATTAGTAAAAATGTTTTCTAATTTGAATTAGTGACTGACTTTTTGCTTTTGAATTAGCAGATTTTTCAAATAAATAGTCGTTTCTACTAATTTAATAGTAAAATTTACTAATTTAAAAGCAAAAAGTCAGTCACTAATTCCAATTAGTAAATATTTTTACAAATTCAATTTTAGAGAACAACTATTAAAACGTGAATTTTTAGAAATGATTGAATTTTGAAAAGGTTTCAAATTATAATCTTTGAATGTTTTAATTTTTCATACTTTTCACTGAAAATTGTGTAGATTTTTTAAGTTATTTGAAATTTTTATTTTCTAATATATATTTGATGAAGAATTTTTGAATAATCGATGAAATTTCATAAAATTGAATTATAAACAAAAGGATTTTTAAATTTTTAAGGAAATTTTTTAAAAATTATTAAAAATAATTAATTTAAAGAAGAATTTTAGTTAAAAATTCTGTAAAACAATAATTGAATTGAAGAGATGAAAGTAATTTTGATGAAGTTACAGTAACAATATTCTTATAATATAAAATAATGATTTTATCACTTGGTCATCTTTAATTATTATAAAACACGAAGATATCAATTGGTCCGAGTCGAAGAGTTAAAGAGTGTCTTTGTTGAACTAAAAAAGATCTAGATCAATAAAATCTAGATGGATCGTAAAAAAATTGTGCAAAAAAGGTAAATTTTTAGGCGTGTAAAGTGGTATAATCCTTAAATTGAAAAAAAAAATCGATTTTTTTTAATTCCTTGACCAGAAAGTCCCTTTAATCAAGAATACATGAGGTTGAACTTTACAAGATAAAAAAAAACTAAAGAGTAATGTAACGATATATATTTTTTGTTCTCATTCAGCCTCTCATTCTCAAAACAATACTCTTCGTCACGCATAGTAAAAATAATTACGCACAAATACTATTTATAATTTTCTGAACGATTTTGAATAATTGTATATTTGCAAAATTAATTAACTATTATTTACATACTTCTTTTTTAATAAAAAAATAGGCGATTTGACTGATGCTAAGACCAGCGATAAAATGGGATCAAGACAAATATTGGAGGAATGGCAGCATTATAAAAGAGTTTTAGAAGAAAGTCACGTTGTCAACAGAACAGTTTGGCTAGATGTCAGAGGCAATCATGGTAAATATAATATTATACTTTCTTGACCGACAGATTTTTATCAAAAAAAGTATTTTTATGTTAAATATTGAGTTATAAAGTTATGTAATTATGTAAGGAAAATGAGATAATATTATTGTCTTATTTTCAAACTTTACATAATTTATTGGAAAAAATCTCAGCTATCCAATGAAAATAATAAAAAAATTTATTGCAAAAAAATCTCAACTATCCAATGAAAATGATAAAAAAGTTTTGGTGCCTACGCGAGACCGTTAAGAAGAAGAAGAAGAAAAAGAAGAATAATGATCTATTTTTGAAAAAAATTTGACTTCTACTTTTTAATAATAGATAAATACTGTGATTAAAATAACGAATAAATTAAAATTATTTTCCAGACAATTTCAACGTTATGAATATTAAATCGAAAGAAAATTATTTTGCCAACTATTCAATCCAGGGCAAAAAATATCCACGTTCTTATATGCATCAAGTTTTAGTGGGAGGTGAAATTTACTCTTTTATTGCTATCGATGCGTGTTTGCAACCAGGACCTAGGCGACCATTTAATTTTGTTGGCGCTTTAAATGAAAAGGAAGTAGAAAAAATTCATCGCCTGGTTCAAACTTCGAGGGCAAACAATGGAGATTATATTATTTGGTTTGGTCATTATCCAACGTCGTGTATTTTAGCGCAATGTGAAGGTGGCGTTAGAAGCATTCTAGGTAAAATAATACCAAGATATGAATATTTATTAATATAATATTGTTTTTTATTTAAACATTCTTTATGTTTAGAATTCAGTTAGTTTTCATTTAGTTTTTTTTATTAATAGGTAGGTATAGAGAAGGTTTGGCATATCTTTGCGGACATTATCATATGTTTGGAGGTGTTGTACCTAACATGTATACGATGCAACACGCGGGCTTCTTAGAATTAGAATTGGCAGATTGGAAAGACAATAGAATGTAAGTATTATATTGTAGAAATATTCACCCTGGAAATTCTTTGTTTTTGAACGATTTAGTAAAACATTTATTAATTGCAAGCTTCGCACTCATCTACTAAAACATACTATTTACTACTTTTTTTTTACGTTTTGCTACTATTTGGATATTATTTTAGATTCAAGCCACTAAAAGATACTATTTCTGTTTGTTTCTTTTTTTTTAGAATTTCCACTTCTTTAAATTCGCTAATACTAGAAATCAAAAAACTATTCTCATAAATTATAATCAAATTCTTTAAACGGATTCAATTATTTTCAAACCTATTCCAAATTCAATTATTTTCATAAAATTTCGCAAAAGAATTCAATTATTTAAAAAAAATTGATAAAATTCATTCAAATTTTAATTATTTTCATAAATAATAAAATTTTCACAAGAATTCAATTCAATCATAATATTTATTATATTTCGAAAAAATTAATTATTTAAAACCATGTTTATAAAATTCTTATAAAAAATTCAATTATTTTCAAAGATAACAAAATTTTTCACACAAATTCAATTCTTTTTAAACATTTTAATAAAATTTTTCGCAATAATTCAATTATTTTCATAAATAATAAAATTCTTCTCAGAAATATTATTTTTAAAAATTTTAATGAAATTCTTTGCAACTATTCAATTATTTCCATAAATAATAAAATTCATCGTAGAATTTCAATTGTTTTTAAAAAATTTTACAGGAATTGCTCAACAAATGTATAGTTATTCTTAAAAATTTAATTTCAATTCCTCGATAAAATCAATTATTTAAAAAAATGTGTTTTTTTTAATTTTTTGGAAGAATTTAATTGTTTACAAAAATATTAGAATTTTTCACTGGAATTCAATTATTCTCAAATATTTTAATAAAATTGTTCGAAAGAAATCAATTATTTTAAATACAATTTTAATTATATTTTTTTGAAATAATTCAATTATTCTTTTACATTTTAATAAAATTCTTCCCAAGAAGAATGCGCGGAGGCTCGCAAGTTTCAGCGCGCCTCGGCGCGCGCGAATATTAATCGTCGCGCTCCGTGTGTTGTTGCGCGCAAATGGCTCGCTTCGCTCGCGGTGGTCTGCAATTATTGTGCATTATTATATTGTGTTCTTGTTCTTGTTTCCTATTATATGTTTCGTAAAACATTTTTTTTCTTAAAGTTACTACGACTTTAAGGGTTACATTCTCATCACATGTTTTTGTTTGCTGATGATTGCGAGATTAAGTGGATTTAAATGTATATTTTTGGTCTTGATGATTAAAATTGTGAAGTTATTTTTAATTCTACTAACTCTCTTAGCAGAAACTTGATTTGCAGAAGCAGCTAAAATATTTTTAAAGTATTAGTATTCTTATAAGTTTTTTGTGTAGTGTAGACCGGAGCGTAATGGCTAACTTTTCACTCTTTGTTGATTTACTCGGGCATCTTCTAGAAAAGTTACTCTGGTATCTCAGCTTTCTTTTTAAAAAAAACGATTTTTTTAAGAGAACGTCCACTGAGATGAGACAAAAAGTCAAAAATTCGAAATAACTTTTTAAAAAAATTAAGTTTTTCAAAAGTTATCGTCGGAACTAAGTTTTTGTCTACGCACAGACGGACAGACAGACTTACAGACAGACGTAATCGCCGAACCATGTTTTTTGAATTCAGGGAACCTCAAAACGCAAAGATTTCATACAATTAGCAAAAGTCAGTTTTCCACCAAATCTAATATCTTCTCATGTGATGAGAATGTAAAAAACCATTTCCAACAACATAGGACCAAAAATTGAAATGTAAAAAAGGGTCAGACAAGCCCAACTGTGTTAATTTCATGAGATTTCATAAAAATAGCGAAAATCAATTTTCGACCAAAACTAATACTTTCTCATGTAATGAGAATGTAAAAAAATTTAGAATTAAAAATAAAATTTTTTAGTTCTAGATAAACCATTTGGCTATACATATACCTATGCCCAAAAACTTCAAAAAAAAAAAAAATTCATAACTTTTTTGTTTTTTGTTGTACAAAAAAGTATCTAAAGGCAAAATTGTTTGTTTTTGTACAAATTTTAAGGAAAAAAATAAAAAAATATATTTTTTTGAAAATTGTCAAAAATCAAAAATTTTGAAAATTTCAAAAAAATTCATAACTTTTTTGTTTTTGTTATACAAAAAAGTGTCTAAAAGAAAAGTTGTTTGTTTTTGTACAAATTTTAAGAAAAAAATTAGAAAAAAATATTTTTTTGAAAATTGTAAAAAACTACAAAATTTTGAAAATTAAAAATTTTTGTATTTTTGTCGTTTTTTGACGAAATGAGCTGTCCAACGAACTCAGCCTTCATTTTAATGTACTAAAAAAGCACCCCAAATTGCAAGTCGATTCATTAAAATTTATTCGAGTTATAGTCGAGACAAAATTTTCTACAGACAGACAGACAGACAGACAGACAGACACTTCTCTAAAAACCATTTTTTTGGAATCGGAGTCATGAAACGTGAAGATTTATCAAAATTAGAAATTTCTCAAAATCGCACAAATCCAAGACTTTCTCATTTTTGATGAGAATGTAATTATAATAAAATTGTTCGCTCGCAAGAATTCAATTATTTTCATAAATAATAAAATACTTTTTAGGAATTAAATTATTTTTTAAAAAATTCGATAAAATGCCACATAGTCATTCAATTATTGTGAAAAATTTTAATAGAATTCTTTGTAAAATTTAATTATTTTTAAAAACTTTCCGCAATTCAATGATTTTCAATATCTACTTTTTTCATAAAATTTCCAAACAGAATTCAATTATTTAAAAAGATTTTTGTAAAAATATGTACGTAAGAAGATTAAAAAGAATTGAAATTCTTTTCATGAATAATAAAAATTTCTCAGGAATTCAATATTATTTAAATTAGAATTTGCATAAAATTTAGACGAAATCAGTCATTTAAAAATTTTTATAAAATTCTTCGCAAGAATTAATTTGTTTTTATAAATATTTAAATTCTTTAATGAATAGAGTAGAGTGGGGCGAAACCACCAATTCGCTTTTATTTTCGTGTATTACGTCTTATCGACTTATCGTTCGATGTGAATAACAGTTCAGACATTCTCCGCTGGTGTCTGAAGTTTCAAGCCGTTTACCAAAATATCTGCCAAATGTCAGTGACGTATGTAAAATTTTAACAATTTTCAAAAAAAAATTTTTTACTTGATTATTGAATTATTGTTAATATAATGTAAAAATTAATAGAAGAATAGAATTTCTTTATTCATTTGAGTGTTCTGAACGCAGTGGTGTAGTTTTTTTGAAATTTGTTTAAGTGTTTTGGAAGTTATTATATTTTTTCGAAAAAAGTGTTGGTGGGGCGAAACCACCAACACCACTTTAAAAATTATTTTGTCCAACGCCTTCGGGGAAATCGAATCATTATTCACTAGGTGCCAGTGGAGGAATATTATTGATAGTGAAATTTATGTCAAATTATGTGTATATATATATATATTAAATAATAAATACCTCAGATTTTGTTTATTTTATTAGAAAAAGTGATTTAGAGATGGGTATATAACTCATTTTATGTAATTCAGTTTATGAACTATGAAGTGAGTTATGTACCCATTTATGTGTGGTTTTTTGTTGTATTTCGATTGTTATTAATTAATTTTTAAGTTTTTCATTGGAAAAAGTGCAATTGGTGGTTTCGCCCCACCAGGTGGGTCGAAACCACCAATTGCAGAGGTCGCGTAAAACGGCCGTATCTCGAAAACTAAGAGAGATAAAGAGTTGAGTATATGGAGTAAAATGTAGCCAAGGAATCAATCTTTCAAACCCTTTTTGAATTGGCTCCTTATTGGCTTTAGTTTTCAAGTTATAGTCCTTAAAGTGCAAAATTGGTGGTTTCGCCCCACTCTACTCTAATAAAAATTCGTTGCGGGAATTCAATTTATTAGCAGTATAAGAAAGAAGTAAATATTTTTGATGAAAATTAAGAAAAAGTCGTCAAGTTTAATTTGTCGATAGATACTTTTTTACTACTTTTTTTAGTTTGAAATCTACTTTTTGCTACTTTTTTAAAATTAATTATTGAGTGCGAAGTCTGTAATTGCGTCGCTTAATCTGTATAATTTACTGTAATTATTTTTAATATATAATTTATTTTATAGTCTTATCTTTTTATTAAATTATAACTTGTGAAATTATGTAAGTGAATTTTGAAATTGAAAATAGGTATCGACTTGGGGCAGTAGATCACGGTCAATTCTCCTTTGTTGATGTAAATCATCGAGAATGGCCTGTAGCGCTAATTACTAATCCAAAACATGCCATGTTTGCCATGCCTCAAAAAGAGAATCTACAATCTATTGTTCAATCTTCGCACATTAGGTAAGAAGAAAAAACAATGAAACTTTAAAACCATTAATTTTTTAAAATTAAGAGAAGTTTGACTTTGTTTGAGGGGCCCTCTTTCCCCCACATTTTCAATACTTGAGTGCTTTTGGTGCAATTTTTTGTGGCTGAAGCAAATAGTTTTTTTAACATTTCATTTTTTATACATAAATTTTATTCTGAAAAAGAAGTAAATTCTTAAAAGGATATTTTTGAAATAATAATAATAATTCATTAAATATCACATTTTTTTCTAGGGTATTGGCATTTTCATTAGCTCCTATTACGAAAGTTGAAGTGCAAGTAAATAATGATTTATGGCTTCAATGTAGAAATGTAAAGGGGCCTCTTTTTGTAACGAGATGGAATACATCCAATTATTTAATCGGAGTTCATAATATTCAAGTATACATATTTTTGTGTCTATATAATATTTACTAATTTCTAGATTTATAGCTCAATTACTTATGAATATAATCGTGAAACAATTACTATTTTATATATTGTATTTTATTATTATTTCTTCATCATTTACAAATACTTTTTGTTATATGCATATAGGTTCGAGTTGCAGATAGTGATGGCAGAGAAAGAACTGTAACACAATCATTTTCCTTAGATGGCACCAGACTATCATTCAGCGTTCTTCCACGATTAATTCTCATGTCCAATGTCAGCCATATTGTAAGTTCAAAATACTGTTTCGATTTTTTAAACACATTTCACTCAATAAAATGCGTAATTTCTGCAAATTTTATTGATGTTAAATAAATAAACTTTATTGAATACAAAATATTAAAAATGGAAGTGGATCAGACCACCGACTTTGTCTGAAAGTCGTTTTACCATATTTTAAAAGAATCTAATTTTAACCCTATAACGAAAAACTGGGCTTGGGGAAAAACCCCAAGCGAAGTTAAAGTATGTTCACGGCTTAACCACTGTTATTTTTGCGTCAAGATCCTAACCAAAATTCATTTTATACATCTGATAATTTTAAAGTGTCTTGATTTACTTTTTAAAATCCGCTTGATCTTTTTAAATTGACCACATTGTTGAGAAATTGCAATAATTTAACAGGCATCACAGTTGGTCCCCTTTCCCCTTTTGTCCCCTTATTTCAATTTTATAACCTTTTTCACAATTTTTGACAATTTGTCACCTTTTTCCCCTTTTTCCCCTTTTCACCTTTTTCTAATCAAAAATAAACAAATTTTTTTTTTTAATCTTTTTCAAAGTGCAATCATAAAATTTAGACTTAATTATAAGGTGGTTCATTCAACAGAATGCAGAACTTTAGAAAAAGAATTAATTAACATTCAAATAATTAAAATATTATTATTAAGGGGAGGTTCCCATTGCGGGAGTAAAAAAAATTGATTTCTTTTTTAATGTATTTTTTTTAAAGCTATATATATGTAGAATATGTGTGTATAGCGATTTTTTGATCCGAAGAATATTTTCGTTTTTATGGAGTCTTGAACTCACCGCCGTCCCGAGCACTGAGTAACAAATGTCAGGCAAATCGAATCAATTTTTAAAAATTTTGCAAATCTGACCTCAGAATCGTAAAGAGCGACCCTAAATACCTATATATATTTACCATATACGCAAATTGAACAAAGAATTGCAAAGAATACAATTATTGCACAAAAATGTTTCTCAAACTTTAAACGCGTTTTTCTCGAAACAAGATTTTGCAAACTGGTGGGCATCGTAGCGTCTAAACTATTTAATCAATCAACTTTGGGTTTGCGGCTAATTAAAGGTGACTAAATTCTACTGGGGTTATACCTATAATATGATAAAATTGTTAACAATAGAGATTTTTACAAGAGCTCAAATATGGAAAAATAATGCAAAAACGCAGTTTTTTTTAAAAATGTGTCCGCCATTTTGTCATTTTATTAACTTTTTAACTATTTTATAGGTTTTGTTTTAGACTAAAAATTGCGCAGTGTAGAATGCCCACCGTTTTCCCTATTTAAAGAAACATTATTTTCTAGATGCGCCATATTGGCCGCCATTTTGCATTTTTTTGAAAATGAAATATATATTTTAAAAGTTAAAGGGTGTATCTTTATTTAGAAAAAAAAATTACATCGTTAAGTCATAGCCGTTCTTCGCAAAAAATTGTCAAAGTTTGTGTTTATTTTGGCCTCCGCAATGAGAACCTCCCCTTAATAGTTTTCTCTAAAAAAAAACAAAAATTCTAATACAAAACCTTCAATTTTTTCCATTTCTAACAATAATTTCTTATTAAATAACTTAATTCTTCAAGAATAATTTTATTTATACATTTCAAAATTAATTCAATTTTAAAAGAGTTGCGTTTACAATTTTCATAAATAGATGAACTTCAAAAGTTTTTAATTTCAAATTTTATCAAATTTCAATTCTTAATGAATTTCATTTTAGAAATTCTAAAGAAATTAAATTTTTGAAAAAACTTTCAAAATTTAAATAATTCTGAAATTAGTTAAATTCTTTAAAATATATATATTTAATTAATTATTAAAAATAATGAATTTATCGAGAAATTTTAGTTCAAAACACTAAAAAAAATTTGAATTTTGGACTAGTTTCAAATAATTGCAAAAATTCAATTATTTTCAAAAATAATAAAGTTCTTCGCAAAAATTCAATTATATTAAAAAATTTATAGAAATTCTCGTCAAAATTTCTAATCTCTTTATAAATAATAAAATTATTCTTCAAAATTCAATTATGTTCGAAAATTTTAATAAAATTCTTAGCAAGATTTCAATTATTTGTAAAAATTTTCCTCAATTCCATGATTTTTAATATATACTATTTTAATAAAATAGTATAAAATTTTCCAAAAGAATTCAATTATTTAAAAAAAAAATTATTAAAATTCTACACAAACGTTTAATTGTTTTCATAAATGATAGAATAATTTCACAGGAATTCTATTATTTACAAATTTTTATAAATTTCTTGTCAATAATTGAATTATTTTTATAAATAAAAAAACTCATCGCAGAATATTAATTATTTTTAGTACAATTTTAATCGAATACCTCGAAAAATGTAAAATTACTTTTTTTAAATTATTCTTTACGAGAATTCAATACTAAGGAACATTCAATTATTATTCAATATAAATTATTTATTTTTGTCTTTAAATAATTTAATTCTCGTAGAATTTTTTAATAGAAATTGATTTAAATGTGAATTTCAGTTAAAATTTTACATAATAATTGAATATTAAAAGCATTATAGCATGAATTTTTAGAAATAATTGAATTTTGAAAGTTTTAAATTGAAATCTTTGAAAATCTGAATTTTTCATATTTTTAACTAACAATTCTGTAGAATTATTTTTTTTCAAAAAGTTTAATATTGAAATTATTCCATGTTTTTATTTTCTAATATATATTTAATTGAAGAATTTCCGAATAATCCATGAAATTTCGTAAAATTGAATTGTAAACAAATACATTTGAAAATTCTCAGAATTTTTTTAAAAATTATTATAAATAATTGATTTAAAGAAGAATTTTAGTTAGAATTTCTAGAAAATAATAATTGAATTGAAATGATGAAAATAATTTTGAAGAAGTTACAGTAAAAATATTTTTTATAGTAGAAAATAATGATCTTATCACTTGGTCATCTTTAATTATTAGGTATAAATTGTTGAATTTCAAAAAAATTTGAATTTGAATGCTTTGAAAATCTTAATTCCTATGGAAAAATAATAATGTTTAAATATATTTTTTTCAAAAAGAAGTTATTGCTGTTTTCAAATAATTGTACAATTAAAGAAATTCGTAAATAAATGTAATAGAACATTTTTTTGAGTATCTAATTAT
Source organism: Leptopilina syphax (assembly GCA_032872505.1). Taxonomy (NCBI): domain Eukaryota; kingdom Metazoa; phylum Arthropoda; class Insecta; order Hymenoptera; family Figitidae; genus Leptopilina; species Leptopilina syphax. The sequence continues at coordinate 6,075,321 of CM065471.1, read as the reverse complement.
TTTTAGAGTGAATCAGAATATTCTGTAAGGTCAGGGAAAAAGTCAAAATTTTGTAAATCAGGGAAAAGTCAGGGAAGAACAAAATTAAATTTTTTGGCAACTCTAATTAAAATCGAGTCATTTAAAAAAAATTTTATAGAAGTTATATGATAAAAAATTTGAATTATTCATATATACAAGTTGTATAAACAAATAAATTTTTGTCCCCTTTTTGAGGAAAAAAATTCCCCTTTTCACCTTTTTTGAGTGTGAAGACTGATTTTGCGAAAGTTTTCAATTTTTTCTGTTCCCTTTTGTTTTAACATTTTCAAAATTTCTCTACACTTTTCTAAGAAATGAATGATGCCATTTACTGAACAAATGTTTCAAATTATGTTTCTTTTACAAATATTAGATTTTTTAAAAATATGTCCACATCGACTTTTCGACGAAAATCAGTGGTCTGACCTAAATGTATTTTTGTAAAATAAAAAATTCTCGCAAATAAGGTAAACCAGACAGTAGTCGACACTTAACAATTTTGAGTAGTTATTGCTAAGACTTTTAAATAAAATGTAAATTTCTTGATAGGATCTGGTAAGTTGGTAATCTACATTTTGTTGAAAAATTTTAGAAATAACCACTCATAATTATCAAATATAAATTGAGCTTATAGAAATAAGGTAATAATGAATTTATATTATTTTAGTTCCAGTTCCTTTTTGGAAGTACTCTATTGTTATTAATTATTCCCCTATTCATACTGCGATTCATGCACATGCTTTATCAAGGTAATGGATTTTTTTACCTTCTCTCTGAGAGTATCACAAATTCTAAAATTACATGGAAAAAAAAGTACGTGAATCCTTCCTTGAAAGTGCTTGACTTTTGGATAGGACACAAAATACAAGGCTGTTCCATATACTTTTTATTAGAAAATATAAGAAAGTCCTAGAATTATTCTAGTACTAGTATGGGCAACAGTGTTTTTTAAATTTTAACGAAAAGTCATTTGTTCAGTTTTATAAAGTTAGTGAAAGATTAGTTGACTGCACTTGAAAATTCTGTAGAGCATGCGCAGTGTGCGTTGCGCGTTTCTACCCAAGGTAAGTGCCAGCTGATCGTCTGTTTCCATTTGTGTTAATTTCAGATGTGAATATACTATTATTTTATGAAAAACAAATAGTGTTAATATATATTTGTCTTCAAGAATTGACTTTCAAAAAAATATTTTTTATTTTGTGTTTCTCACAAAACAGAATGTTATGTAAGTCTCAGTTTTCAGTGAAATAGCATATCTCAGAAGTCGTGAAAAATTTCACCATGTGGTATATAAGAACAATTCGATACGTACTTTTAAGTTAGTTCGTAAGTGTTGACGAACGTCGAAAAGTGATACAATAATTGTTCTTTGTTTGTGTGATTAATTATCCAAATATGTGAATGAATGAGTGAATTTCAGAAAAACGGTGCGAACAAGTGGAAATTATTTTTTTATTTTACAGTTTTTTTGAAAGTCAATGAAATTCTCAAGCAAGGTACTAGAAATTTTCATTGACTGCTTTTGAAACTCTCATGCAAAAGTACTAGACTGTTTTTAGTATTTTGTGTCGTATCCAAAAGTCAAGTACCGAGTCAATGAAAAATTCACGTACTTTTTTTTCCGTGTACCTTTTTCTCTTTTACGATATTGGTGTAACAGAAAAATACAGAGAACCTCCAAGATTACGCATTCGGATTTTCCAAAAACTAGTCAGAAAATTGTGGATATTATCTAGTATTGACAGACTTTTCTTCCCATTAATTTTTTATGAAGTCTATCTGGCTATTGGTAAGAGAAACATGTCGATATAATTTATTTCCTAATTGATAATTTAATTTCATTAAATTTACTGCAACTATTTTAATAATGAATATTTATTAAGGACCCTGGATTATTGGTGAAGTGATCGAGGATAATGTGGGTGTAGTATTTGCGTGGGGTACATTTGTTGGTAACAATTACTTACCTGGATCATTTACTTATGCATATGGGTTCTTCCAATTGTTTTCATTTCATTTTCCACTTAATCTTGTCTTGGCACATCGAATCGATAAAAGGTAAAAGTACTATCTGATTTCTAATTTTACATGATTCATGTTTTTATTTTAAAGAAACAAAATTTTTTAAACTTTTCATTTTATTTTATTTAATATTATAGTTATTAAAAACTTTTTTAATAGCATCAACAAAAGCTATAATGTGCACCTAGGGGCAATTTTGTGCACGCGATGTTTTTAATGAATAAAATCACTAAAATGAATTGTTTTAATTTACTATTTTTTGAAATATTTGTTATATTTTTTAAAAATGTGTAGTTGATTTTCTTTTCTATAATTTTGAATTTTAATGAATCGTTGAGTTAAAAAATAGCTATTTGGTGCACAAAATTGCCCCGGTGGACGGTAAGATTCTTTTTGTAAACTTCAATAAATTTTTTGCATAGTTTATGATTAATTATATTAATCTTCAACTAACTACATTTTTTTAAAACTTTTTTTCAGTCAGTAGATAATTAAAAGATAAAAAATTATTATTTTTCATATATCATAATTCATAATGTTAAATAATAATTTGGAGAATTTTAGAGAAATTACAAATGATTGCAAAAATTCAAATATTTTCAAAAGTAATAAAATTCTTCTCCGAAATTCTATTATTTTCAAAAATTTTAATACAATTCTTGACAAAATTTCAATTATTTTCAAAAATTTTCCTCAATCAATGATTTTTAAAATTTACTAATTTAATAAAATAGTCCAAAAGAATTCAATTATTTAAAAAAAAATGTAATAAAATTCTACGCAAACCTTTAATTATTTTCATAAAATAATAAAAATTTCACAGGAATTCAATTATTTACAAATTTCTTTTTAATTTCTTCGCAATCATTCAATTATTTTCATAAATAATAAAAATTTTACACGAATTTAAATATTTTCGTAAATAATAAAATTTTTCTCAGAAATTCAATTATTTTCATAAATAATAAAACTCATTGTAGAGTTTCAATTATTTTTAATATAATTTTAATCAAATTCCTAGAAAATGTAATTATTCTTCAAAATTTTATTGAAATTCGTCGAAAGAATTCAATTATTTAAAACTTTGTTGGTAAAATTCCTAATGAGAATTCAATTTTAAGAAACATGCAATTATTTAATAAATTGTTTTTTTGTATTTAAATAATTGAATTCTAGTTGAATTTTCTAATAAAAATTAATTTAAAAATGGATTTCAGTAAAAATTTTAGATTATAAAAATTGAATATTAAAAGCATTATAGCGTGAATTTTTAGAAATAATAAAGTTGAATTTTGAAAAGGTTTCAAATTAAAATCTTTGAAAATTTGAAGTTTCTATATTTTTAACTATCAATTCTGTGTAATTAATTTTTTTGAGAAAGTTTAATATTGCGGGTTTCTTAAAATTATTTGTAGTCTTTATTTTCTAATATATATTTAACTGAAAATTTAAGAATAATTGAAATTTTGTAAAATTGAATTGTAAACAAATGAATTTGAAAATTTTCAAAGAACTTTATCAAAAATTATTAAAAATAATGCATTTTAAAGAAGAATTTTAGTTAAAAACACGAAAAAAATCTTATTATGGAAAAGTTAAATTATTGCAGAAATTAAATTATTTTCAAGAGTAATAATATTATTTGAAAAATTTAAATATTATTGAAAAATAATAAAATTCTTCTTAGGGATTCAATTATTTTTACAAATAATAAAACTCATCGCATAATTTCAATTATTTTTAATACAATTTAAATCGAATTTTTCGAAAAATGTAATTATTCTTCAAAATTTTATTAAAATTCGTCGAAAGAAATCAATGTTTTAAAAATTTGTTGATAAAATTCTTTATGGAGTTTGAATTTTAAGAAATATTCAATTATTCAATAAATTATATATTTTTGTTTATAAGTAATTCAATATTTGTAGAATTTTCTAATAAAAATTGATTTAAAAATGAATTTCAATTAAATTTTTTGAAAATTTGAATTTTTCATACTTTTAACTAACAATTCTGTGGAATTAATTTTTTTGAGAAAGTTTAATTGCGGATTTTTTTAAAATTATTTAAAGTTCCTTTTTCTAATATATATTTAATATTTAAAAATTTACGAACAATTGAAATTTTGTAAAATTGAATTATAAACAAATGAATTTGGAAATTCTCAAAGAACTTTTTCAAAAATTATTAAAAATAATGGATTTATAGAAGAATTTTAGTTAAAAACATTAGAAAAATATTTAATATTGGAGAAGTTAATATTCAATTATAATTGAATAAATTATTTACTTTTGTATTTAAATAATGGAATTCTCGTAGAATTTTCTAATAAACATTTATTTAAAAATGAATTTTCTAATACGCATTTAATTGAAGAATTTAGGAATAATTAAAATTTCGTGAAATTGAATATTGTAAACAAATGGTTTTGAAAATTACCAAATAACTTTTTCGCAAATTATTAAAAATAATTGATCTAAAGTAGAATTTTAGTTAAAAATTTTTGAAAATAATAATTGAATTGAAATGATGAAAGTAATTTTGAAGAAGTACAATATTCTTCTAATATAAAATAATGATTTTATCACTGGGTGTTCGATTTCTTCGTGTTTTATAGTTATGAAAAATTTAATTTATAGTTTCCAGTAAAATGTTCTTTTATTTGTGTCTGACTTGTTATATTTTTGTCAGTAATTGGTCCATAAATGGTCCGTAATTTTTCATTTTTAGTCAGTAAAATCCGTATTTTTAAATACTTTCACTGGTTCGAGCCCTGACTGTACCTAATAATTTTTTTCTTCAAAAAAAGATGGAAGTAATTTTATAAAAATTTAAACACGACTATAGCAACAATTTCTATTTTTATTTTAAAAAACTATAAGAATTAAACATTTTAAAAACTCTGAATATGAAATAATTTTTTTTCAGATTGCAAAATATCAGAAAACCTCCTGCAAAACGATTTTCCATTATTCAAATAATATCGCAGCATTTATTCTTCGTGATGTTAATATTAATGCAAGCAGGTATGGCATATTTCTTTTGGTTAGCATACGGAACATTAGCAACGATACTTTGTCCATTAAGAACTTGGAGTTTAATTTTTGCCTGCATTTTGTGGCATCAAGTTCACAGAATGCCAAAAAGATGCATGAGGTAAGGAAAATAATTCTTTTCAATCATAAAAATTTATCTATACTTTAAAGGCTATATAAAGATTTTTTTGATCCACTTCTAAAGGTCAGCAGCAAAGTTATGGTACAAACAAATTGTTCATCTACTATAATAAACTTTAATGAAATTATACAATGATGAAACTTTGAGGAAATGTATTTGCAATTTTTACAATCAGACAACTACAAATTGCACTTCTACCATTTCCATATTTAACTAATTCTATGTACGAGAAAGAAATGACTCTTTTTTAAATCAAGAAAAAGTAAAAAATAAGATCTGCATAAAGAAGTACTTTTTTCTTCATTTTTATTTTTTATGTATATATCGATTAATTCTAATTTCGCATAGTGTAAATACGAAACTACGGGACATTCATAAAAAGATTTATGAGCCACTGATTCAGTGTTATGTACCAAATCCGTTTGTCTGGCTAAGATTATGAGACAATATAAATTTGACTCAAAACTACATATTTTACTCAGAAGTAAATGTAAAAGCAAAAGAGAAAGTTGATTTAGAAAAAAGTCTCCGTTTATTTTATGGATGCCCCGATACCTAAGGCCAGACTTAAAACATTTTTTAAAGTTTTTCTCTTACGAATCCTTTATTTTGGTCGATAATCATGAAAATCGATTGTTTCGATTTTAATTCCCATTGGGAAAAATTAGAAAATTTGTTTCATCTAGGTATTTAAAAATAGATTTTTCTGAAAATCTTTTAATTTACAAAATATTTAGTATAATTACCCATTACCTTCACTATTCGTTTGTCATTTATTAATCAAATCGCAATAATTTGGTTAAAAATGCAGAATGTAAAACAAGGAGAAAGAGAATTTATCTTTTACACTAATCTTCTCTACAATCATTCAGGGTTGCCACAGGTCAGGGAATTCAGGGAAAAGTTAGGGATTTTTATTAAAAGTACTGTAAAAAAATTAAATTTTTAGAATTCATAAGAAAATTCAGAATTTTTGGTGTCTTTTTTGTTTGACTCATAAACTATGAAATTACCTCGAATTCTAATCAAAAACCTTCGATTATTATATTTTTGAAAATAATTTCTTTTTAAATAACTTAATTTATTGTTCAAGAACTATTACAAAATTATTACCTACTTATTATAAATTATTTAATGAATAATTCTATTTAAATATTTTAAAATTAATTCAATTTTAAAAGAGTTGCGTTTACAATTTTCATAAATAAAATGAACTTCAAAAAGTTTTAATTTCAATTTTTAATGGATTTAATAAAAAAAAATTTAAAGCACTTAGATTTTTGAAATATTTTAATAATCCAAATTCTTCTGAATTTAGTTTTATTCAATTTTTTTAAATATATATTCAATTAATTTTTAAAAATCATGGATTTGTAGAAGAATTACATTTATAGTTAAAACACAAAAAAATTTGAATTTTAGAGAAATTATAAAAGTTTAAAAAAATTAAATTATGTTCCAAAATTTAAAAAAAATCTCGTCAAAATTCAATTATAAATTTTTTTTACCAAATTCTATACGCAAGTGCCTAAGAAATTATTAATTCAGAAATAATAAAAATTTCACAAGAATTCAATTATTTACAAATTTTTTATAAATTTCTTTGCTATATTGCAAAGAAATTGTTCAAGTAAATAATAAAAATTTCCACAGAGCTCTAATTATTTTCATGAGTAAAAAAAACTCATAATAGAATTTCAATTATTTTTAATACAATTTTACTCGAATTCTTTATGAGAATTCAATTTTGAAAAACATTCATTTATTTAATAAATTCTTAATTTTTCTATTTCAATAATTGAATTCTCGTAGAATTTTTGCTAGTGAAAATTGATTTAAAATTGAATTTCAGTTAGAATTTTAGATAATAGGTAATTGAATATTAAAAGTATTATAATAGCATGAATTTTTAGAAATAATTGAATTTTCAAAAAGTTTAATGGAATTTTTTTTAATTATTTAAAGTTTTTATTTTCTAAATATATAATTTTTCAAAAATTATGATAAATAATTGATAATTGTTAATTTATTTCTTTCAAAGAATTTTAATGAAATTTTTGAAATTAATTACATTTTTGAAGAATTTACTGAAAATTTTATTAAAAATAATTGAAATCCTGTGAAGAATTTTATTATTTTGGAAAATAATTGAAGTCTCGCAACGAATTTTTATTAAATTTTTCTATATGAAGAATATTATTATTTATGAAAGTAATTGAATTCTTGCAAAGAATTTTATTACATTTGTTAAAAATAATTGAATTATTTTGAGAAATTTTATGAAAGTAGTAGATTTTGAAAATATTTTGAATTTCAGAAAAGAATTTAATTATTTGTGAAATGTAATTGAATAATTGCAAAAAATTTTTGAAAATAATTACATTTATCGAGGGATTTTTTTAAAAATTGTATTAAAAATAATTGAAACCTTTTAAAAAAATTTTATTATTTATGAAAATTAATTGAATTTTATTACATTTTATAAATAATTGAATTGATGTGAAAAATGGTATTACCTTTAAAAATAATTAAATTCTTGGAAAGGATTCTATTGAAATTTTTGTAAATAATTTAATTTCTTTTTTAAATTTTATGGAGATTTAAATTAAATTAAACTCCGAGTCTTCGACTCTGAGTGATCAATATCTTCATGTTTTATAATATTCTTAAAAGTTATTGAATTTTAATTGGTTTAAATTTGAAAATTTTGAAAATCTTAATTCCTATGGAAAAATAATAATGATTAAATATTTATTTTAAATAAAATTATTGATGTTTTCGAATAATTTTACAGTTAAAGAAATTCGTAATAAATAAATGTAATAGAAATTTTTTTTGAGTATCTAATAATTTTTAGAGTGAATCAGAATATTCTTTAGAGTCAGGGAAAAAGTGAAAACTTTGTCTGGAAATCAGGGAAAAGTCAAGGAAAATCAAAATTAATGTTTTGTGGCAACCCTGTTATTGTTTATTATTGACTGATTTAATTTAAACCAAAGTTGAGTTGTCTACAACTACACATACCTCAATGTCTCAGTGCTGATAAATAGTTAAAATAGCGGAGCAAAAGAAATTATAAACTTTTTTTTATTTATTTTAATTTAGAGAATTGTATCTTTTTTAATATAAAATATAATTCTGGAAAAATACTATTTCTGTCTTTTACTATTTTATAATAATAGTTTTTCTTTTGCTCCATTTTTAATAGTATTAAACCTTCCAGTATAAACACTTCTAATAGTTTAAATTCAACTTCCTGCTAATACACAATATTAGCGAATGAACAATATTAAAATCTTGTTCTGTGTACTGAAACATTTTTCTGATAGTAATAATTTTGTGAAAAAATTGTAAATCGAAATTTTATCATTTTTGGTAGAAAATTATTTAACTGATTTTAAAAAATGAAATGTATGTAAAAAACCATTTAGGTTTTTAATTTATTATTATAAATTATAGTAGTAAATGTTTATCCATGAAGAGATAATCTTAATGGAAGAGACTGAAAGAAAATAAAAATTAGTAGCAATGAAATTTACGCTCTAGGTAGTGTAAATTAAGCACAGATAGTATAATTATTTAACAAAGTCAAAACAAAGTCAAAAATTATTCTGTAAACAAATAAATGTATATATGTAATGATTGTGAGCGGAAATTTTGTGATTGTATCTTTTTTGAAACTTATGTTATATAATCTTCAATAAATATTTATTACATATTATGGTATAAATTTATTAAGTTTAAAGAATAAAGAGAATGATTTCTTGTTAAAAATTACATATTCTTTTCATTATTACTGTTAAATGACACACTTTATTACTTCATATGCAACACGCTGGGAAAAAATGTACCTTAGAAGCAAATCATTTTAAGGATATGATTTATATAATTTTTACCTTAATTAACAGATTCTGTTCAATAAATTATTATTAACTGTATATTCAAGTAAAAAATTACAAATTAACTATATTAATATCCGTATTCTTTCATTCATTCTGTCCGCAGTTTAATAAGTTAGTTTCTGTTTATGCTTTAGTTTTTTTTTTAAATATTGTTTGACAAATCGAAAATATGGAGGTATTTTTTCATGATTTATAATAAAATAATATTACGAATTAGAAAATTTTTTAAAAATTATGATTAACAAATAAAAAATATACCCATTTTGTTTATTATATGCTTTTTTCTATAACAAATTTCGTTTGACTGATTTAAATTATTATGCAAATTATTTGCCTTTTTATTTATAAAAAATACTGGAAAATTGTTAATTGTTAAAAAATTTTGATTAAGATGTAGGAAATATACCCATTTTATGCATAATTTTTATTTCTCAATAACAATATTTTTCTTTTGAGAAGAAAAACATTAGATATCCCCATTCCTTAATATTTTTGTAGAAAATTCTCAATTTTCATAAGGAAATAATTTGCATCAATTCTATTTCTTAATTTCAATTATTGCTTTAATAAGATTCAAAGTTTTTTTAAAAATAAAGGAAAAAAATGTTTATAAATTATATTTGTCAACTAGAAAATTTAATTAAAAATGAAACAGGAAATTTTTGAATTTTTAGAAAAGAAAGGAAAAAATTTTATTGAAAAAAATGTTCTGTTAAATTTATTTATGAATATCTTTAATTGTAAAATTATTCGAAACAATAATTTCTTTTTAAAATTTTTTAAATATTTTAATTATTATTTCCCTATAGGAATTATTATTTTCAAGAATTTTGGACTAAAATTCTTCTTTAAATCGATTATTATTTTTAATAGTTTTCGAAAAAGTAATTTGACGATTTTCAAATATATATATATATATATATATATATATATATATATATATATTTAATTGAAGAATTGACGAATAATTAGAATTTCGTAAAATTGAATATTGTAAACAAATGGATTTGAAAATCGTCAAATTACTTTTTCGAAAACTATTAAAAATAATAATCGATTTAAAGAAGAATTTTAGTCCAAAATTCTTGAAAATAATAATTCCTATAGGGAAATAATAATTAAATATTTAAAAAATTTTAAAAAGAAATTATTGTTTCGAATAATTTTACAATTAAAGATATTCGTAAATAAATTTAACAGAACATTTTTTTCAATAAAATTTTTTCCTTTCTTTTCTAAAAATTCAAAACTTTTCTGTTTCATTTTTAATTAAATTTTCTAGTTGACAAATATAATTTATAAACATTTTTTTTCTTTATTTTTAAAAAACTTTGAATCTTATTAAAGCAATAATTAAAATTAAGAAATAGAATTGATGCAAATTATTTCCTTATGAAAATTGAGAATTTTCTACAAAAATATTAAGGAATGGGGATATCTAATGTTTTTCTTCCCAAAAGAAAAATATGAGTTTTGTAAACAATATTGTTATTGAGAAATAAAAACTATGCATAAAATGGGTATATTTCCTACATCTTATCTAAAATTTTAACTGAAATTCATCTTTTAATTAATTTTTATTAGAAAATTCCACAAGAATTCAATTATTTAGATACAAAAATAAATAATTTATTGAATAATTGAATGTTTCTTAAAATTCAATTCCTATAAAGAATGATTATCAACAAATTTTTAAATAATTGAATTCTTTCGACGCATTTTAATAAAATTTTTAAGAATAATGAAATTTTTCCAGAAATTTGTTTAAAATTGTATTAAAAATAATTGAAATAATGCGATGATTTTTATTATTTGTGAAAATAATTGAATCCCTAGAAGAATTTTATTATTATTGAACAATATTTAATTTTTGCAAAGAATATTATTATTCTTGAAAATAATGGAATTTCTGCAATAATTTGTAACTTTTCCAAAATTAAATTTTTTTCGTGTTTTTAACTAAAATTCTTCTATAAAATGTATTATTTTTAATAATTTTTGAAAAAGTTCTTTAAAAATTTTCAAATTCATTTGTTTACAATTCAATTTTACAAAATTTTAAATAATTTAATTATCTTGACAAGTTTTAATAAAATTTTTTTAAATAATTTGATTTTTCGAGAAATTTGATTAAAATTTTATTAAAAATAATTGAACTTAGCCAAAGAATTTTATAAGAGTCTTTGAAAATAATGCAATACCTGTGAAATTTTAATTATTTATGAAAATAATTAAATGTTTGCGTAGACTTTTATTAAATTTTTTTTTAATAATTGAATTCTTCTTGGAAATGTTATTAAAATAGTAGATATATTAAAAATCATTGAATTGACGAAAGTTTTTGAAAATAATTGAAATTTTGACGAGAATTTAAAGAAAATATTGAAAATAATTGAAATTTTGCCAAGAATTTTATTAAATTTTTTGAAAATAATTGAATTTCGGAGAAGAATTTTATTATTTATAAAAATAATTGAAATTATGATGAGAATTTTTGTAAATTTTTGAACATAATTGAATTTCTGCGAAGAAATTAAAAAAACAATTTCTAAATAATTGAAATCCTGTGTAATTTTTATTATTTTATGAAAATAATTAAAGGTTTGCGTAGAATTTTATTAATTTTTTTAAATAATTGAATTCTTTTGAACAATTTTATTAAATTAGTAAATTTTAAAAATCATTGATTGCGGAAAATTTTTGAAAATAATTGAATTTCGTAGAAGAATTTAATTATTTCTAATGGCAATTGAAATGTCGAAGAGAATTTTAAAAAATGTTTAAACATAATTGAATTTTTGCGAAGAATTTGATTACTTTTGAAAATAATTGATTTCTGCAATCATTTGTATTTTCTTTAAAATTCTCCAAATTATATCGTACAATTTACGAACTTTTTTGTCTTTTGTCAATCAAATTACGGACTTTACGGATCTTTTTTCAAAAAAACGGACTTTTATGGACTTCAAGCAAATTTACGGACCTAGTTCGAGCCATTCTCTGAAACATAAAACATTCTTAACACATTCATATAACATTCTCTGAAAATAAATAAACTCAATTTCATTGAAAATAGTAGTTTTTTGGCTTAAATTTTTATTAAGAATAGTAAAATAAGTTTTAATGGGATTAAATTGTATTCGTATTTAGAAAAATTTGGTTTTCAAAAATATTTTCTATGTTAAAAATTTTAAAAGTATATATTTAAAACGAAGAGCAATAAGGTTTGAGAAATAAAATAAAAAAATATTTCGTAAGAAAATGTTTTCTTATATTTTTCACACATAAAATGAAGAATATTTTAATGTCTCGTAGATACAATGTTTTTTAAACATTTAAAACATTTTTCTTGAACAAATTCACAATTTTTGCACAAATATTGCTGAAAAAGCAAAGTTTTATTTTTAAATAAGTATGTAAATGAAATGACGAAAGGTTTTAAAAACTCTCTAAAAATGAAATAAGGAATAACAAACTGATCTCAGAATGAAATGATTGTTTAGATCTCGCTGTTAAGCGATTACACTTTTTTTTTGTTTTGTTTATTCAAACGCTGTCTTCTAGTTTTCGAAGTCTTCTTTTTTGAAGAGTTTGGTTGAATGTGATGAACCTTGGCTTCGATAGTTATTAAGAAATCACCTAATGTCACCTTCGAAGTCTTAATATTTTTATCAACAGCAACATTCTGAACATTTCTTGATACATTTTTTCGCAGATCAGCTGGTTTAGTTTTATTTTTCACTACTGCAGGTTTATTGCGCTGATTGCGCTTAACAAAATTCTCTTGTTTTGATGTAACGTTGTTCCTGGCAGAGGTGGCGGCTTTTGTCCTTGATTTTTCATTAGCCTTGAGTGTATTTTTACCATTTTTACTTTCCTTAATTTCCTGTTTTTTAGTAGTTGGCTCTCTATTTTTAGATGCGGGTGCCTTCTTATTCTTTTTAGTCTTCTTTTTTGAAACACGGTTTTCGGTAACAGTTTTTTCATTTTTTACAGCAGATGACTCGGTCTTAATTTTTTTCAATTCAATTTTATTATTATTATTTAATTTGGTTTTGGATCCGGAAGATTTAACTTTTTTCTTGGGCGATTTTCTCTTTTTAATAACAGCTTTTTTTTCTTCGTTTGTAACACGTTTTTTTGATTTTCTTTTCTTATTGGCTGAGGCGGAAGATTTAGATTTTTCTTTTTTAACAGTACACAGTTTAAAAACACCGTTAGCTTCTCCTATTTTTCCCTTAGTTTGAATCAAATATCCATCTTTTACGGCAACCTTGAGAAATTTTTTTATATGGGATCCTGCTTTCCCTACATCAATATTATAATTAGTAGCAATGTATTTTTTGATTGCCTTGAATGAAGAACCGTCTTTTTCCTTAAGAAAAGAAATTGCTTCGAAAACCATTTCAGATGGTGGCGAATGAGGGCCTCTTCTCTCCATAGCGATGAATTATATTCTCAAATTTTTAAATTAACTTTATGGAAAAGCTGTTTTGAAAAGTACTCACAATAAAAAGACGAAAATAAAAGTTAATTTTTCAAACATAACATAATAATAATTTAAGAGACGACAATAAAAATTCACTACTGTAGTCTGCTAAGCCAACTGCTGCAAGTTTTTTAAACAGGGTTGAGAAGTTACGTGTAATTAGCTTAATAACTATTAAGTCGAATTCACAGTTGCCAATAAATTGCTAGTTACGTCATACTCATACGTGCTACCCTCGACGTACGTTAGGAATTCCGTATGGCTATGGAGTACGGAAGCGCCTACGCGCCACGAGGCAAAGAAGGAAACCTGTTTCTGGGTGGAAAATTCAGTCTAGAGGTTACAAATATTATTTGTTTTTAATAATTTTTTTTAAATGAAAGTTTGTAAAATTGCGCACCGATCTGTGGCGGTAGAATTTTGAAAACTGTTAACAAATTTTTTTTATTTAACAATATATATAAACAAAAGAGAAAAAAACTTCCAAAATATTAGTTAACAAATGCGTAGCATTTTAATATTTTTTAAAGTTAAGATATCAGATTTAATCTGATGGGTGCACATTTTTATAAACTTTCATTTTAAAAAAAAATTATTAAAAACAAATAATATTTGTAACTTATAGACTGAATTTTCCACGACAATCAAATTTTTTCCATTGTGGAGTGAACGCGCGTTTTTAATAAAAAAAATTCGTTATGTACATTCCAAATTGAAAATACCAAAATTTTTTTTTGGGTGTCAAGAAGAGACTTCTGAATATAGGGGAGAGTCTCCAGTTGTGAGACACCTCCAGTTGTGAGACAGTCAATTTTTTTTAACATGCAATATTAAAAAGCCGATTGGTTTATATAAAAACATTTCTTTTTATATGAGCCAACTATTTCGTGTACACCGAGGCGGATGTATAAACTGTTTTTGTTAAATACCAACACTGTGTGTGATAATCGACTAAAAAGCGTTTTTTCAATAAATGCAAAGTACTTTTTTTGCAATTTAATTAATTGAAAAAGGTAAATGTAAAGCATTTTCTTTCAGTGTTTTCTTTGTATTTTGTGATGCAATATTGCATTGTTCCAATCTACGGTTGAAAATAATTTAATTTTCCTTTTTCAAAATAGCGCCAATTTCTGGGCGTGAGACACAGCATATCACCAGTTGTGAGACGGTGTCAACACCCATCTGGGCAGCATAAAAAATACTACTTTGCAGGCATACTATTTAAATGTTGTTTTGATTTTTTTTCTAGTATTTTTGGGCATGTCAAGTGGAAAAAAGTGAATTGATTCAAAAGAAATGAATTTTAATGCTCTTGTTGAAGCTATTAAATTGTGTTTATTTGATAGTCATATTTTGGCGAATAAATATTATTATTTAGTATATAATAATATATATTATTAATATATTTAATTATTTCTACTAAACATAACGTTTTATGTCAAACTTATTAAATTTTAGCAATTTTTAATGAGTGTCTCACAACTGGAGACATTTTTTTTTTTTGAAAAAAGCGATGTGCTCGGAAAATGTATCGTAAAATTTTTTGAGTTCATCGAAACACTATACTTTCTTTTAATAAAAGTTGCGTATTTCTGTTACCTTTCGAACGGTGTATTTTATTTACAATTTCGTTTGCCCGTTTACAATTTACGGGTCAAAAATGAAACCCGTCTCACAACTGGAGACTCTCCCCTACTTCCTATGAGTTTCATTGCATTTGCGTGGAGGAGTAGAGAACACATAAATAATTCAAATTGTTTATAAAATTGTTATTATTAAAAATATGGAATTTTTAAATTTACAATCATGCAAATATTTTCTTTTAAAAGAGTGAACAATTTTGTGTAATCAGTGTAAGTTTTATTAATTTATAGTAAACGGCTTTTGAGTTATTAATTTCTTTTAAATTTTGTAAAATTTGGTAATGCAAACAAATAACAAAAATTTAAAATTTCAAAAAACGGTTTAAAAGTGTTTATTGTTTTGTTGTGAACTACAGAGTTTCATAAGTTTTAATATTTTAGAAAATCATTGAAATTTTTTTAACACAGTTGAGCTGGTCTGACCCAGTCATTTTGCGAATTTGAATTTTTACGAATTTTCTGTTTTTTATTTCGCCTAATGTTATTTTTTTGCAAATATTTGCAAAAAATTACAAAGCGGTCAAATAACATTTTAGCAAAAATTTATTAAATATTTAATTAATATTTTTAACATAATAGCATAGGGGAGAGTGGGGCAAACCGAACCCCCCTCAATATTTCCGAAATAGCGAAATTGTCAAAAGTGTTGTTTCCCAGTAAAAAAAGAAGTATTGAGTGGAGCGTTTAGGAATTGAGTGAAGCTCTGAGCCAATACGGATTCGAGTAAAAACCGTATTGGGACGTTTGACTCAATCTTTTTTTCATCCGCCGAATACGGTCTTATTTTAGCATTAAAATTAAAATCACATGATCAGAGTACACATTATAAATTGAAAGCACAATTGTCCTGGAATGTAAAAATGCCGATTTCGATAAGAAGCAATGAATATTTGTTAAAAATTGGTAAAAGCAAAGTTTGACAAGCGCAACTGAATTTACCATGTGAATAAATGAAGTGGTAAGTTTAAATGGACAAAATGGACTAAAAGAAATCTACTTTTACCAACAGAAAGTTCCTAGAGAATTGTGGTAAATTCAACAAAACAATGAAATTTCATTGTTTTCTAGGAACTTTTTGTCGGTAACAGAAGATTTCTTTTAGTCCATTTAAACTTGCCACTTCATTTATTCACATGGTAAAATCAGTCGCGCTTGTCAAAATTTGCTTTTACCAATTTTTAACAAAAAATAAAAAATATTCACAGTTTCTTATCTAAATCGGCATTTTTACATTCCAGGACAATTGTGTTTTCAATTTATAATGTGTACTCTGCTTATGTGATTTTAATTTTAATGCTAAAATAAGACCGTATTCGGCGGATGAAAAAAAGATTGAGTCAAACGTCCCAATACGGTTTTTACTCGAATCCGTATTGGCTCAGAGCTTCACTCAATTCCTAAACGCTCCACTCAATACTTCTTTTTTTACTGGGTTACAAATTTAAAACAACCATGTTTAGTATACCTTATTTTTTCAATCTGACAGTTTTAGGTTGCGTTTGTGCGACGAAGGGAGCAAAAGTTTTTTTTTAGTTTTTTTCTACACTTTTACGAATTTTTTCTTAAGGAAATTCTGAGGAAATCGTGTAATCTTTCCAAATATTAGGTCTTAGGTTTTGAAGGTACACACCTCAGGAATATTTACCACCAAAAACTTTGATGAATTTGCAAAGCGTTTCTTTTTGACAAACATTTATTCTCAAAATGGGCCTGTGATGTGGGGCAAACCGGCCTTAGGATATTTCCATTGAATTAAAGTTTCATAAAAATTATTTTTAAATAAAATGTTTCTTTCATTAAAATATTTACTTACAATGAAAAATAATTGTCTTCACGGAAAAAAATTAATCTCTAAACTTGAAATAATATTAATTTCAAGTCCAATCCCTACTAAAAATAAAATCACAAAACGACAGAAATTTAGTCAGAATCTCTGATGATTTTAGGCTGCATTTGTTACGATTGCAGCCAGAGAACGTCAGGCTTGAGTCATGTTTAATCAGAAAGCTTCAAAAGTAGTCAGGTTTTTTTATACAAAGTCGAAACCCTTTTTTACCTGGAAAAAGGTCAACTGACCGTCATATTTCGGTGAGGGGCTGTAAATAAAAAAAAAGATTTCAATGCTCAATAATCGCAATCCATAAACATCAGGATTCAACAGGAGCATAAAAAATCCTTTAGTCAGAATTAACCAAAAGCTTCAGGAAACGTCAAAGTAGTCACAAAACATCAAAATTTTTGACGTTTTCTCTTTATTCCTGATTTTATTTTTAGCAGGGATGAAATATAAGTGTATCTAAATTAAACATTATAGTCACAATTACTGTGATAAGTTGTGTCCCACACAGCACATGATATTTCCTAAATATTTCCTGAATATTTCACTGAAAGATTGAAATATTTCAGTGCAAAGTTCTAGAAATATTTCTGCAAACAGGAAAATGTCCGCTTATGTGGGAATATTGACGCGAAAGTTGAGAAAATATTTCATTGAAATATTCCTGCAATATTACACATAAAGATTCTGCAATATTGTGAAAATATTTCACAAAATGGAAAAATTTGTTAAACACCTCAAACCAATAGGAATTTTCTGAAATATTTTAAAACCCATAGGATATAGTAAGCCAAAAACTACTGCGCAGCTCTACAGGCCATAGAAACTGAGTTCGACCAGTGCGCATCATTTCAGTTGAATATTTCCAAAATATTTCAATGAAATATTTTCTCAACTTTCGCGTCAATATTCCCACATAAGCGGACATTTTCCTGTTTGCAGAAATATTTCTAGAACTTTGCACTGAAATATTTCAATCTTTCAGTGAAATATTCAGGAAATATTTAGGAAATATCATGTGCTGTGTGGGGTTTGATTCTGTCAAACTTTATACCAGAAAACGCCATAAATTCACATCTCTGATTTAGAGATTTGTTAATTTCACAACTTTTTTTATATGAATTACATACAATTAACCGTTTTCATTTTCCGTATTTTATGAATGTTTTTCGCGTCATCACGTGGAACATTTATTTTTATTTATTAGACTTATCAGCGTTGAAAGGTCTGTGAAATTTTAAGGTTACAATTATCGCCCGACATAATACGGCACACTGACTGATTTAAATGACGTGAAATAGGTAAATAAACATTTTTCAACCACTTTTTCTCTAAACACAGACACTTTTTACAAAATAGGCCAACATACAACGGGTAAGAATCTTCTTAATAACCTAAATTCAAAAGATTGTTTAAATTCATGCAGAAACGCGGTTGTAAAATGTAAAATTGGAAATGAGTGGAAAGTAATGTAATGACAGACAACAAGAAGCGGTTTACTGCCAGTCGCCAGAAGAGGGCAGAAGCATGCAGAGAGCACAATGGTCCAGCTGTTATATTCTTAGCTTTACATCACTTTCCAATTTTACATTTTACAACCGCGTTTCTGCATGAATTTAAACAATCTTTTCAATTTAGGTTATTAAGAAGATTCTTACCCGTTGTATGTTGGCCTATTTTGTAAAAAGTGTCTGTGTTTAGAGAAAAAGTGGTTGAAAAATGTTTATTTACCTATTTCACGTCATTTAAATTTTAAATCAGTCAGTGCCGTATTTTGTCGGGCGATAATTGTAACTGTTACGTCCGTAACTTCTTGTTAATATACCTAATTTAACTTCGATACTTATGTATGTATTTCCTATTTTTTATATTGTATTTTACTTATATGTCATATTATCATTCTATGTATTTCACATTATTGCATTATAATTAGCATATTTTTTATATCTCATATGTATCTAAACAATTTGCAAGTATAATGAATTCAAGAAAGATGAGTAATATTTTAAATCATGTAAAAAGAATAACGATAGTGCATCAGTTAAACGACCTTCAAAAAATCATCGCCACAGGCAGGAAAACAAACAAGCATTGCAGTCGCCGACACCCCCACTTAAAATCTACCCAAAATCGACACGTGTAGAAGAGTCAACAGTCGCCCCGAATTGCAGCAGCATTGCCGTCGCCGAGACCCCCACTTAAAATTCACACTTGAATGATTTCAAAGCATTACATTAATGAAGACAGTTTTATATAAAAGGGATACAAATTCTGCAGATATCAGAGAGTAACTATTTAGAAATTAACCTGAACACATCGTTCAGAACAAGAGATCAGAGAGTAATTTTTTGGGAATCAACCTGTACACATCGCTCAGTCATTATCAAATTGTCTACAAGTAAACATCGCATAGTTTACAAGTGAATTCAAAGTACATCTTTGAAAGTGAAACGTATAACCCCAAGTATTATTTTGAACGTACATTATTAAAGGTGAACTATTTCCCCAAGTATTAAATAAGAAGTGAACTTCAAACAACCTCTTATAATACATTTGCAAAGTGTAAAATTTTAAACAATTTCCAAAAATATTAAATTGGAAATAATCTCAAACTATCAACGAAGACCTAATATTGAAACAACACATTCCAAATTTCGAACTATCGAAATTTGCTCAAGAGGCGACAACCGTCTGGAAGGAAGCAGATATTTTAACAATACAATACACTATCTTATTAGTGTAAACAAGAGGTCTAATACCCAACCACTAAGGACAACAAACAAAAGGCCCCTTTTCGTCTACCGCTCATCATTGAGATCGGACAACAGATTATCATCACACCACCAGTAATCGTTATTCTTTAAGTAAGATTCATAATTTTTGTACTCATTGTAATTTTGTCAACTCTTTTCTTTCTTGTTGGTTTTTAAATAAATTATTCTCTCACATTTAGTAGGCTCATTGACTTATCCTCATCCCAAATTGGATTCATTTATGAAACCAATTTAAAACGAGGAACGTTAGGTATATTTAAAAAGGTTTCTCGTTTTGACGTAACATAACCTACAAATTCTACAGACCTTCCAACGCCGTTAAAACAAAAAAATGAAATAAAAATATAAAATTCGTATTGTGTTTTAAAAATATCCAACTACTTTTTTATACTTGTCAATGTATAGTTCATACAGGGAAAACAATATAAATATTTTGTCAATAATTCTCACTCTAAATTGTGATAAATTATAAATTCTTATTACATCGAATTATTACAAAAATACGAATTATATAAATATACGACTAAAATGTTTAATATTGTTTATTCAAATAATATATTAGATTTGAATTTATTCAAGTAAGTTGATAGTTTAGAACATATGTTCCATGTCATAAAATTTGAGATTCCTAATATCATTTTTAGGCATAAGAAATACGTGTTCTTCACAATACTAATATTCGGATTAGATATAATACCAAATTTCAGTTTTAGTGATCTGCTTACATCTTACGTCCGATTCCAGTGATAGTTTATGCCTAAATCTCAGATTTAATCACTAATTTAGAGATTAATTTTTTTCCGTGTTTCAATGAGAATTGAACCCTTTAATATTGTTTCTCTGATAATGACAAACATTTCTATTTTTTTTATTAAAAAAAATATTTATTTAATTAAAATTCAATCCCGTAGTATTATTATTTTCATTACTACAACCATTGTTTACATGATTCTTTGTTTTTTATTATTGTAGATTATGTAAATGCAATATTATAAATAAAAAACCAAACGGTCCGGTTTACCCCAAGGGGTGGGGCAAACCGCGTTTGCAAAATTTTTTAAAGTTAACACAGCAACTAAACAATAAAAGATAAAGTATAGGTGTCTCTAGGAAAAAGTTGCGCAATTAAATTATCTTTCAAACAAGCCATCAAAAAATGAAATCGGTTGATTCGTTTAGTCACAAGAGTCAAAAAACCATTAGGGGGTCCGGTTTGCCCCACTCTCCCCTATGTATATTGCAAATCTCTATAAATATTTTATTTTATGCTTGTATTTTTATAGGTACTTACAAAAATTATAATATTTTACATAAACTTATTACGTTTTCCAAAGTTGCAGTTTATATAGACAGGTCGAAAAATATTTCTTACGTCGATTCGATAGCCGCGGTCGTTAAGCGTTTAGATAGATAGGTCATAGGTACGGGGTTCGATTCCGATAGTGTACAAGTTGAAACAGAATCTTTTGTTATTAATAAAATTAAAATAGAAAATAAAAGATTCTTCAAATCACGCGGCAGGGTTCAATGCTGTGAGGGTTCAGTTTAGTTTTTAAGAGTTTTGCCCAGCGCCAGTCGACAGAAGGTCGACAATTAAATTAGATAAAATGAATTAATTTAAGTAAAGAGAAACACCTCAAGGAGGGTGAGTTGGGTGAACCCATTAAAACAAATATGTTCAATATTGAGCGTTTATTTTAAGATCTACTTACATTTAGTCGACTCTCGATTAAACGCTCTCGTTGTGGCCACACAATCACACTTTTATACTATATACATATACAATCAAATTACAAAATTAGGAATCAACAAGATAATTCAACATGCGAACCAGGAATGATTAGCCGGCTGGCATGCACCTTTTCCAAAATATTGGCGCCTGCGCAAGGTACATCAAACCAGGGTCGCATGAACCCCCTTTTGGGCCCTACTCACCCTTAACTAAGGAAATTTCCTTAGTGTAAGTCGTCAAAATAACCTTCCTGTTACAAAGTTTTAATTTAATTCTTCCAGTTTAATTAAAATGTTTGGAGTGTGCTAAGAATATAATGTTATTAATGGTCATAAGAATTTTTTAATATTTTTTCCACAAATATTTTTTTTCAAAACTATGTTTTCAATTGTAACCACCTTGGATACAATGGAAAAGAACTTTCTGTCATTTTTCGATATAGGATTTGATAGAATTTAAATCAAAAAATCTTATTGAAAACAATTTTTAATAATCAATTTTGATAGAATTTGATAGGACTTTCTTTGAAATCAGTGGGACAACATGGGACAATTTTCGGATAGACAAAGTATTGATTTGGATAGACTTTCTTTTAAAAGTGTGTGATAGAAACTGATTGTAAATGTTGAAAATTTTGGACTCAGAAACACGATTGAAATGGAAAGAAATTTTTTTCTTTCCATTTCTATCAAATTTTTTAAACAGGGAAGTGTTTCAAACTCCTATTATCTGCTCCACAAGGGCAATCAAGTTCCATTCTCCATCCCAAACGTTCGAAGTGATCAGAGCAAACAATATGGCCCGTTCTAAGACGGGTAACAAAATTAATGACACGTCGAGAAGCATTGGAACCAGCAAACCATGGCCTTACGGTATCAAACTTGACACAATTAAAGTATCTCAAACCCTTCGGTTTCCCACCAAAGAAGGGCCACGATGTCCTAACCTCGTGAGGTTATAGGACACAGGGAATCAAAATGTCTAGAAACATCAGTATGAAGAAGATCATATCTCTTCCTAAACGGAGTTCTAGCGGCCATTTTAGCCACTTGATCTGCAACATCATTCCCCATAATAACCTTATGGGATGGAATCCACATCAGGGAGATCCTTTGACCCTCCCTTTCAGACGTATGTAGAGCAGCGAGAATCCTGAAAACCAGTTGTGATGACGGCTCCCGTGAGAGAACATCTCTCATGTCAGAAAGCACTTGTCTAGCATCCGAGAGAATAAGTACCCTTGGGGTACCATTTCTTTTGGCATAAAGGATAGCAGCCAGAATATCGTATGCCTCTGCTGAATACGCAGAAGATAGTTCCTGCAGCGCCATTCCAAATCTATAATTCTGTTGAGGAATATAAAAAGCACTACCCGCATAAGAGACATCAACTCCAGAGGCTGACCCATCAGTAAAAATGGAGGTGTAGCCTAGAAAACATTCTCGTTGAATAGCTACAAGATTATTCAAAGGTGAAATTCCTTCCTCTTGTCTCTCCTGGAATAGGTCCAGCCGAATGTCAGGTTCCATGGTTACTATTTCCCATTTGTGATCAAAATAATCAGGTCTGTTAGATCTAAAAGTCGATCCCAAGACCTCTCTCACAGCTTCAAAAGTACGCAGCAACGGAGCTCTAGCAATGGTCACCGGCATATGACAAGCTGATGTGCGAACTCTTCCAGACAACAGATTCAACTTAGGAATCAGAGGATTGAGACGATAAGAATGCTTACGAACAATAAAGCGCTGAGAGAGTAGCCTCCTTCTGCAAAACAGAGGGGTCTCCTTTGCCTCCGATAATAATACAGGGATTGGAGTAGTGCTCATAACACCAAGCGCAACCCTTAACGCAGAGCTCTGGACCCTGTCCAAACCAGCAAGAACAAAATAGGAGCAGCCCCTCAACTAACCCTCGAGATCACCTTGAGGACATTTATTGCTTTACATGCACGTGAGATATTTTCTCTTATATGTGGGATCCAGGATAAACGAGAATCCAAAATGATCCCCAGGTATTTAATCTCAGATGAGCCCGCTACTCTCACATTGTCAACTTCTATAGAGACATTCTCATATTCCATCCTTTTTGGAGAAAAAGGGCAAAGTAAACACTTTGAAGGAGAAATCCTCAAGCCTCTTCGCGAAAGCCAATCCGACAATGGATTCACCACCTCCTCAAGCAAGTCCCTTGCCTCATCCACATTTCCAGCTCTAGTGTACAGGAGAAGATCATCCGCGTATTGTGTTGCTCTCACATGCACCGGAAGGTTTGTACCAATCTCAACCAAATACAAATTAAAGAAAAGAGGCGACAAAACGCCACCCTGAGGTACCCTGACCCCACAAGTTCTGCCCTCCGCTGAATCAGAGAAAAAGAGAACCCTCCTCTCAGTAAGGGAAGCGACAAAGTCCACAATTCGTTCCGGAACATTCAGTTGGCGCAATTTTTCGTTTAAAATTAGAGGGCGTACGTTGTTACATGTCCCTTTAATATCAATTGCCAAAGCGAGTGTAACATCACCCTGACCGAAACCCTGCAAGATGTCCGTCACCACCGTTAATACGCAGTCCAGAGATGATCTTTTACGACGGAAACCAAATTGGAAATTTGGGATAATATTATTCCGCTCAACAAAATGCTCCAATTTACATTGAATCATTCTCTCCATAAGTTTGGAGAGAACCAAGGTTAGAGAGTTTTACCCTTCCCACCAGGTTTTGGGAGAAAAATAACCCTTGTCCTTCTCCAAGGTTCAGGGAAAACAGAGTGCAAAAAGAATACATTGAAGAGTTTCAGACAAAAATTCTGCGCCTTCAATGACAATGCTCGCAACCACTCCCAAGTGACGCAATCGGTACCAGGAGCGGACTTGATATTTCCCCGCATCAAGGCAGCACGAAACTCATGCCAAGAGAGAGGAGAATTATAGATATTATCCTCATCAACTGAACCCAAAAAACAAACGTGCGTCGCACGATGTCCGTCTCGCGTGAATTGCACTCGTGCGTCCACACTGCGAGCAAATAACATTCACGCACGTGATTAGCACAAATGCGCACACTAAAGCTATTCATATGCTTAGCTTTTCATGGTAACGCACGAAATGATTGCTTTTTGTGCCACACATGCGGACACATCTTTGTGGTGTTATGAGAGCATACGTGATATTCACTGCGCACATATGAGTGCAAAATTCCTGCAGCACTGCAAGCATTTTGTTATCTGGGAAGTACAACGAGGAATCAGGACAGGAGGCACCTCCTCACAAACCAGCTCATCCTGCAGCTTAATTATCTCCGGACTCGTTGTTGGACTCTGATCATAACGAGGACCCTGACGACCGCTTTTCAGAGACTTCACCACGGACCATGTCTTTGATATGCCCACGTTCGGAGTAAGTTCACCGCACATCAACCTGAAGGAGTCACGTTTCCTATTACGTAGAAACCACTTCACCTGAGCATCCACTCTCCTTGCCGTCTCCTCATTATCCCCTGACTGATCGCTCCAATATGCCTTGTTCGCCTCCCTTCTTCTTTTGATTGCCTCATCACACTCCTCATTCCACCACAGTGGACGCGTTTTGCAGAGAGTCGAGTTCCTGGATGGAAGAAAGCCTCCCGAGGCTTCAATTGCGCTCATAATTTCAGCTACAAAAACATAATAAATCATCTTGGGAGATTCACCAGAATCGAGTCCAGCAGATAAACCAGGTATACTTTCGTCAACCCGACTCTGAAAAATGGATCACTCCACTTTCCGTACGTTGTATCTGATCCTAGATGCCGGGCAAAAGTTAGGATCACAGGACAGCGAGGATGTGACCAAAACATGGTCAGATCCAAAACAATCACTAGTTATTTCCCAAGAGAAGATATGAAAGGTGTCTGCCTCTAAGATCCGAGTGTGACGCTCCCCATGTTTCATGATGCGCATTAAAGTCACCACATACAATTGGAAATGAGGAGGTATTGATCAAATCAAATATTATCCTTCAATCGTCGTAATCCGTATTAACATTAGGTGCACAATAGACCAAAAGAAAGGAAACAACCCCAAAATCAGAGCCCACGTTCATAGAAAGAAGATTAATCTCTTTTCCACACAATGGCATCTTGCCATCTATCGCAAAAGACCTTGAGTTGGTTCTGTCCGTTAGGGGTTATTCTCTTATTTCCTTTAATGATGCCACTAATTAAAATGCCCACCGCTATTTTTTTCATTTTGCCCACGTTCCTATTAGGCTCAAAAGATTCAATCAGAACAATAAATGGAGGAGAGGATTCATGACTGAATCTTTCCTTGACCTCTGTTGAAGTTCTCTTCCAGAGTAAACATTCAGAGGTATTTGTCTCGGGAATTTGAGACTCGATTACTTTTAGAAAAACGAGACAAATAACCAAAATCAATGAAAACTTTCCTCTCACCTGTGAAAACCAAAATACCTTCTTAAATTCCACAAAAGTGCTATAAGACTAGATCTCTCTCCGAAAATCACACCAGCGACCGTCTGTACCAAAAACATAAGTCCCGAATGCTCATTATGCCGAATACATAATTTAGAAATGACTAGATACGCGAATCCTCAATAAACTAAATTATATATTGAATGAAATTCAAAAGTCGAGAATAATCATTTGATATATTCTGCATAATGAAGAATATTAGTTTACACTAATTCTTTTTCTCAAAAATTTAAAATTATTCTAATTTTTATGTTTGGAATTTCCAATTTACCTACATTTTATTAATTTAAATTCTAATTTAGTAGAATATTTAATCGTCCGAATTATAATTTGGCAAAATGTCAATTCGATCGATTTTATATTTGCAAGAAATTTAATTTGACCGAATATGAATTTGTAAGAAACACTTTTTTGTAGAATTTTAATTTATCAGAATTGTAATTTTATACAATATTAATATTGCCAAATCTAATTTTGGTAGAAAAATCTTCTTTATCACAATGATCAATGTTTTCAAAATTTTCTGCTTCATGTCAGGTTTCCATAATAGAGAAGAGCAACAAACTTAACTTTTTAATTGAATATTTATTTATTAATTATATTATTAATTATTTTGTAAATATTTTCCATAACTGGTAAACTTATCACAACCTTACCTCAACCTTACAACTTAATAATTACCTTACCTTAACCTTGACATGTAACCTTATCTCAACCTTAACATGTAACGTTACCTCCACCTCAACGTGTAAGGCTTACCATGGCCTTATCATATATACTTACCATACCCTAAGATGTAACCTTACCTCCATGGCGGAAGTTTTTAGTTCACCTCAGGTCTACCACAGCAATATCGTGTAACCTTATGAGCCTTACGATTAGTACTCAACATAACCTTACCTCATACTATTGTGCTATGTGGGCAGTTGTTTATTCATTTTTAGATTTTATATTTAGTTTCAAATTGAATATTCTAATAAAAGTAAATATTTTGACAAATAAAAAAAATAATGTAGGTCACTAGAAGATCTGCTCACATTATAGTCAGTATGGGAATCGGCACTAGACTTGTCTTGGACTCCGCCCAGAAGCGCCTATCAATTCGTTCAGTCTGCTTTGTTTCGCGTATAAGTGTGCATAAGAACGAAAACATGTTAAGCCTACTGACGTGCTTTAAACCTTTTAATATTCATTTCCCTGATTTTTATCCTGGAGCCGCAAAGGTAGACAAGTTTGGGAATGAAATCTAAATTACTACCGCTGAACTCTAAAATTTTCAATCGAATTTTTCTGCGTGTAAATAATCTAAATTCATGCACTTTTGTGTGCTAAATTTGCTAAACCTAAGTAAATCTAGCATGTACTCGGATGTCTTACTACAATGAACCCTAGCTAGTGTCGCTTGATGGATTTTAAATAATATTTCCTCTTCTCGTTAAGAATTTTCCTATTTCGTTAATTATTTCTAGATTTGGAAAAAAGACCAGGCAGTTAAGATTTTCCAATAAGTATGCTCATCTGCCCAGAATCTTTCGAAGAAAGTTGAGAAATTCCATTCTTCCCTCGTTAAACAGCTCACATTCCTGTAAGTAGTGTTTTAAAGAGCTCATCTCATGGCCACATTTGCATTGTGGTGGAATATTCCAAACCATTTTCCCGAAATGAGATCCTGTGCAAATGTGCCCTGTTCTTAGACGGGTAATTAAGTTAATATAATCTCTTGGTACGTCGTAGCCACAGAACCATGGTCTTTCTGTCTTAAATTCCACATATTCAAAATATTTTTGAGAAGTGCGAGAGGTGTTGAAGTATGGCCATTCTTGCTTTAAGCTGGCATGATAATCTTGAATGAGGAGCTTTCTGATATCCTCTTGTAGAGGTTGAATAGTCAGGCCAATATTTAGACTGGCAGAAGTCTTTGCGATTTTGTCCGCTTTAATATTCCCTTTTATGTTTGAGTGCGCTGGTATCCATAAGAGTCTGATGTTGGTGCCTTGCTGTTTACATTTGATTATATTTTGGGCAAGAAGATTAGAGACAGGAGGTAAAACTTCGGTAGTGGGGGTATGGTAATGCTGAGTCGCTCAGTTGATGTATATGGTCAGGCGTTTACTTTCAAAAAAAGTTTTCGCCGCAGTAGACCAGACGGACTTCTGCGCAAGCTAACACACGTAAACACGGGAAAATATATTCTATACAAAAAATACAATATGAAATATAAGTGTTTATATTTTCAAACATCTTATAGTTATTAAAAAAACGTTTTAACAACAAAAAAATGTGTAAACTGTAGCATGAAGTGTATTAAAAGTTAACAAAAAGTAATAGTCATAGTGTTGTGTAGGTTTATCTTTCTTCTTGTTACAACTTTTCACACAGCACGTTTTCGGAATTTTTAACTATTTGAATAACACTTAATTTAATAATCACTCACATTATTTCTATATATCCGTTATGACACACATTGTCAATTGTGTCTCGATTGCACTGATTGCACTTTAAAGTTAACCTCAAATTAAAATCATATTTTACACATATGTAAAACGGTAAAACATATGGTATACAAGAATTTGAATGTGTGAGTGATGTGCAGAAGCACCGCGCCGGCGACTTTTCGAAACGAAAAACGCCTGGTTAAAGAAAGGTTCTTGACTCATTTTCACTACCGAAGTTTCACCTCCTGTCTCCTAGCCTTCTTGATTTTGGTCAATTTTGTGAATTATTCGATCACTCGCGCAGTCTCTCATTCTATCCTTTAACCTTGTTATTGATGACAGTGCGAATTAGTGCAGATAGTGACGTTCCTCAATGCGTTTGCTCTGCAGAATTTGGTTGCCTGGAAAAGTGCATACAGTTCCGACGAAGTCGCTGAAAGGCAGTTGATCATCTTGGAGCCGAATTGAAGGTTAATTGATGGAATGTAGTATCCAGTAACACCCTTGCCTTCACTTTCCTTATACGATCCGTCGGTGTATATGCAATTTGATCCTCTATATTTTCTGTTTAGTACCTTCTGTAATTCTTGTTCTTGATGCGTTGACCTTTTGATTGCGAAGCCTGAGTCCATGTCTAGATTATGCAGTAAATCATGCGCAATCTCGTTCCATGAATGGTCATAGTAGCCCGGTCTCTGACTTTTACTTTTAATATTCTGCAGGTCAAAGGTCGGGTCGACTCTTTGCAGAAGCAAATAGTTTTTGATATATGTCGGATTTTTACGAAGTCTGAGCGCTTTTTCTTTTAGTCCTTGTAGTCTTGGGGTGATGGGGTTGTCTCTCCAAGATGTAATACGTAGGATGTATTTGTTAATCAACAGATTTCTCCTTATTCCAAGCGGCGGTTCATTACCTTCTGATAGTAATATTGGGATTGGTGATGTTCTCATGCAGCCCATCGCTGCTCTCAGAGCTAGATTTTGAATGTTGTTGAGCTTTTTAAGTATTTTCTTGGCCGCTCCTGTAAAAAGTATTGCTCCCCATTCGAGGTGTGCACGGATCAAGCCCTTGTATACTTGTAAGAGAACTTCCGAGTTTTCTCCCCAGGATACCTTCGCCAATGTTTTAAGAATGTTTACCGCCTTTAGAGCCTTCGCTGCAATGTCATTCACGTGATCTCTCCATGTCAATTTGGTGTCTAACATTATCCCCAAATATCGCATATTCGGATTGTTGTTTATCTCCACATCCTTTATTTTTATAACAACCGTGGTGTGGTCGCTCTTTCCTCGATCCAATATACGTAGTTGCGACTTAGTTGGGGCGATTTCAAGGCCGAGTGTTAGTAGCCAAGGTGTGATTTTGGCTAATGCCTCTTCCAGTGAAGCCACTGCTTCCTTAACATCTGTGAAGCTATTGTATAGAACGAAATCATCTGCATATTGCAGTATTTTAACATTCACTGGGAGAAACTGTCTAATTCTTCTCAATGCTAAATTGAATAATATTGGAGAGAGCACTTCTCCTTGGGGAACCCCTGTTCTGCATGGTGTAGGTTTACTGTTAACATCTCCGAAGATTAGCTGTCAGTCAGTGATCATGTATAAAATAAAATTATAAAGTTTAGCTGGAATTCCACAGCTTCGCAGCTCTTCAAGGATTTTAGATGGTAGAAGAGCGTTAAAGGCGCCCTTCAGATCTACTGCTAGAACCGCTGTTCCTTTATTATTCAGGCATCCGGGTAATGTATCCGTTACCAAAACTGCAGCGCAATCAATTGCCGAACGATTCCTCCTGAAACTGAATTGATGTTGTGGTATCAGTCTCCTGTTCTTCGAGAAGTGTTCAATTCTGCGTTGCACCATCCTCTCCAATAATTGTCCTATGTGGGAGGTCAGGGAAATCGGTCGATAGCCTTTTCCCCCCGGTTTGGGTATAAATTTTACTAAAGAGTTCCTCCAGGCGTTAGGAAATCTTGAAGTTCTATGGATCCAATTCTTCCTGTTTATTGATCGGGAGCGTCTTGTTGTGTATAATTTGGGTATTTTTACCTATGAGTTCTTCTTTTAGACTACGGAATTCTTCAGCGTTTGGATCATTTGAGCCATTAGTTGTGGATGCAAATTTTCCTTGGAACGCCTTGACAAGTCCCCAAATTCTTTTTGAGCCCATAGCAGGGTTGATTGAATTACATAACTCCTTGAATGAATTTCTTTTACTCTCCTGAAAGATTTTGTTTGTTTCAGCTTCAATATTCATGTAAGTGTTTAAGTTCTGTGCTGATGGGTCCTTCAAATATTTTCGTCTTGCCTGTGATTTCCTTTCATAAGTTTCCTCACATTTAGTAGTCCACCAGAGAGGTTTGACTTTTGTTTTTGCCGTCCTTTTAGGGGTGAATGCTCCCGACTTTTTCAGATTATCAATAAAATCTTGCGTAAGTTTGTTTGTAATTGTCCACTGGGGTAGGCAGGCTGGTGTGTTGAAATTGGTCGATGGATTGGCTCGTGAGTTGTGTAAACTTACTCCAGTCGACCTTATTAATTAAGGGGGTAGAAATCAGTGCTAAGTCCAGAACGCTACCTTGTTGATTTAGATCGCCAAACGTATTAATCCCATCATTCATAATAACCAAGTCCCTCAGTTCCATTATTCCCTGTAGCGCTTTGCCTGAAGGGTTGCTACCGTAAGGGAAAAAATACGGAGTATGTGCATTCAGGTCACCCAGGATTACAAATTTTCTTTCAAGGGGAATCATAGAGAGCAAATCTGTCCAGTGATCTATAGAGATTTCTTTTGTGGTGGTATGTAAATGACTAATACAAAAAGAGCTCCTTCTTTAGTTTTAATTTTATAGCCAGCAACATCCATCAACTCTCTGAATGGTCCGCTGAACTGCAGATTTTCAAGAATCTGTTGTTTTCCAATCTGTTGCATCTCAGTGAATTGTATCCTTTCAGTTGCCAGTTAGGGTTTTCCGCCGACAACCAGGTCTCAGTAACAGCAATGAGGTCCAAATTTTCCTGAAATGACAATGTCTCCAGATTCATTTTTTTCTTTACAATGCTTCTTGCGTTCCAAGTGGCGAATCTAAAAGAGTTAATTTTGTAAGTATCCAATAATTATTTCGAATTTGTGAGATTGCTAGATTAATTACTAAAGTAATTATTATTTTTATTAATATTAATATTTATATTATTCTATCTAACAGTCGATGCTTGATAAACTCTCTAATTATAGCTAGAGTTATATCTAAAATTCAACGCTTAATTAATTAAGTATTATGCTACACTAAATTAGATATTTGACTTAAAATTTATCCCGTCACCAAAATTAATAATAAAAAAGTATTAAATACTGTTGTATTTATTTGACTCAAGATTTATAATCAGAATCTACTAGCCAAGCTGTATTGATTGCTTTATTCAATCTTTGTGTCCTTCCGATGTATCTCTTTGGCTGGTTGTCCACATTCAACTTTTGTATTGATTAGAGGGAGCTTTATTTCAGTCCCAAGTTGTAGCTGCACCTGGGTCTTCAGATTTGAGATCGGCTTATTCTATTCTAATAGCCCTTAAATTAATTTATTATAAATATAGTGTGGGGTAATTTCCTCCCCTATTTAATACTTGAATCTTAATTTTATATATGTTGAGGAATTAATTTGATTTGTGTGGTTTAACGATAAGGCGAAGGCAGAATGTAAATGCTGAAAGCTAGTCAGTTGTTGAACACTTGTAATAATGAGTAGTCAACTATCGAAAGTCGTTTGTCAGTTTTATTTTGTAATATTAATAGTTTGTTCCAAGTAAACAGTGAAGACATTTATCAATTAACTTTGTGTTCTTTATTGGAAATCATGTCAAAACTCCCAACCATTAGTGAAGGCCCAAATAAATGTTAGAGATTGCTTTTTAGTTTGACGAGTAATTTTGATTATTCAACATATAAAATAAAAAATAAAAATAAAGTTAATATTTATTAATATTTTGTTGTAACAAGGCACTACTTAGGCAATGGTATATTAGCTACAACGAATTTATTTATCGGTTATTTCAATTATTGAGCAAAGAACGGTTATATGTAAAGTGATAATAGAGTATCTTATTATTGTTATAATATGCAAAAGTTTAAATACTCTTTGCCTGAATGTTTGTTGGAGGTGGATGACCAGTATTGATAGGAGTGTTTGTCTCTGATTATTTTTGCAGTTGTGATTGAAAGAGCTGATTTTCATTGATTAGATCATCGTTTTCCATTTCCTCTCTGCGCAACATTCCCAAGTCCGCCATTGAAGAAGAAGGTCTGTAGTTGCGATTGATTTGTCGTTGTTGTTGTTGTTCCGGGGAGAAAGACATGTTCTCGTCCTCTGAGGAATAAAATGAAACGGGGAACAAGTAACGTATTGAAGGTAAAGTCAATGATTTCAGAGGCCAGATCGTTTCTGCCAATCCTTCTTCTGGCTGAAACGACCATTTCTCTTTGATCTTCGTCCATGTTCTCGATGATTTCCGTGACTGAATACTCCGGACGGCATCTTATGAATCATTTTTTAAATAGAAGCGATTCTGGGATAAATGTAATATAGCCCTTCTCCTTTAGGAGTTCTGAATTTAAAAGAGCATTCGCGTCTTTTTTGTTATAGCACCATATTTTCACTTGATTCCTCCCGCTTGTGATGATTCTCTTATTTCCTATAGCAATTTGTGCAATTAGTTTACCAAGCGCAATCGGATCGTATATGCCGACATTTCGTCCTTCTATGGCTGATTCCATTGACACCAAAAATGGTAACTCATTATGTTTATCATATTGGACAAGTGTGGGTCCCAGTAGAAAAAGAAGTATTGAGTGGAGCGTTTAGGAATTGAGTGAAGCTCTGAGCCAATACGGATTCGAGTACAAACCGTATTGGGACGTTTGACTCAATCTTTTTTTCATCCGCCGAATACGGTCTTATTTTAGCATTAAAATTAAAATCACATGAGCAGAGTACACATTATAATTTGAAAGCACAATTGTCCTGGAATGTAAAAATGCCGATTTAGATAAGAAACTGTGAATATTTTTTATTTTTTGTTAAAAATTGGTAAAAGCAAATTTTGACAAGCGCGACTGATTTTACCATGTGAATAAATGAAGTGGCAAGTTTAAAGACTAAAAGAAATCTTCTGTTACCGACAGAAAGTTCCTAGAAAACAATGAAATTTCATTGTTTTGTTGAATTTACCACAATTATCTAGGAACTTTCTGTCGGTAAAAGTAGATTTCTTTTAGTCCATTTCGTCCATTTAAACTTACCACTTCATTTATTCACATGGTAAATTCAGTTGCGCTTGTCAAACTTTGCTTTTACCAATTTTTAACAAAAAATAAAAAATATTTACAGTTTCTTATCTAAATCGGCATTTTTACATTCCAGGACAATTGTGCTTTCAATTTATAATGTGTACTCTGCTCAGGTGATTTTAATTTTAATGCTAAAATAAGACCGTATTCGGCGGATGAAAAAAAGATTGAGTCAAACGTCCCAATACGGTTTTTACTCGAATCCGTATTGGCTCAGAGCTTCACTCAATTCCTAAACGCTTCACTCAATACTTCTTTTTTTACTGGGGTTGTAAATAATTCAGGGCTGTCCATTCCAAGCTGGGATCACACCTGGTTTGAGCAATTCCTCCCCTCCTTGCGTCCGCAGCATATTTCTGTAATTCCAGATTCGTTTCCAATTCTGGTTTATCTCCTGAATTAGCTGGGTTGGCCCTCTGTGTGAACGTAGACCTGAAGGGAGATGGCTCCGTTTGATTAGCATCTGCTGAGTTTGTCTGTGTGTTTTCTTTAGTATGGGTGTTACGGAGTAACAAAATTTAATGTTAAAAATAAATGTATTTTAAAATTATTTTAATTTTGTCTCAGACTCACTAAGAAGGTGAAAAACTATTTCTAAAGCAAAAATACATCAATGTCAGGTAGTGAGAAAGTTTAGGTTTTACCATTTTTTCTGTCAAGACATTACTACATCTGTTTTCTATTGTATTTAGGCTTACCTTGCAATAAAGTGACAACCGACATGGGTACCTCTACCTATCAAGGGTTTATATTGTTTTTATGACGGTAACTCTGGCCGCCCGCTTGTACTCCTCCACTAGTTTTATACCTGTACCAATAAACCTTTTTTTTGCACAACCATCCTTTTCCAAAAATTCCACAGTTGCCAGATTTTACCTTATTTTTCAAAATTAGATGTTGCCAAATGTACCTGACAATTGCAATGCTCTTAGGCTAGATTCAGTTATGTTGGAACTACATCGGTTAGAATACGAGTAAACGCCGAACTCACTACATCTCGGCAATGATTACTCAGCGCGCACAAAAGTATTTTTAAAACTCATTATCCCCGCTTATGTATTCAAAAATAGTTATTTTAAATTTTGATTATAATAAATTAAAATATTATAATGTTAATTTATTGTTTCAAGTTATTCATTTCCTAAAAAACACATCCAAACAATGGGATGTACTTGATTTCGATGAAAGTCCTGTTGAATGTTTTTGTTATTGTTATTATTGTTATTATTTCTGTCGTGAGAATCCTTGTTATTTTTTAATTTCTTTTTTTTCCTCTTTGTGTATTTGGAGATTGTCCCGGACTCAAAGAGGTTCCTGAAATGTTTCTTTTATTCGGTTGGTGTTGATCCTTCTCCTGCCCAGTTCGAATTTGCCTGTTTTCCGTATCTCTTAATCTGGATGCCAATTTTTCAGTCACCAATCGTAGATTATCTGACGGCGACATAGAGGTGGACGTTGAACATGACATGTTCGAGCCCGGTCTAGGTGAGATTTGTCCTGATGCCTGAGATAGCTGAGAAGAGGGTCTGCTGAACACTCTTCCTCTTCCCCCTTTTTGTAGATGTGAGATTCATTTGGCTCTGTTGCCTGCTGTTTTTCCGTCATGCTGTCTTCCTTTTGTGGTTGAATCTTGTTGCTATCAGATTTGTAGTCCATATTTATCTACTTTTTTGAATAATTGAGATTATATTAAATTTAAGAAATAAAACTTGACTAATTTAAAATTTGTTAATTATTGAATTTTGTTTTGCTTTGGATAACCGTTTGCTTTACTGTTTGTAGTGCCTTGTTTGAATTTCCTCGTAGTTCTCGTTCCACCAGATCGGTTTCAAGGTTGCTTTTTCTATTATTATCTCTCGGTATGTATGCCCTTGAGGTCTTCAGATTAGCAATCAACGCATCAGCAAATGTATCATATCTTTTCAGTGGCGACGATATATCAACAGTCTTGTTGCGTATCCGAGAGTGTTTTTTTTTGTCACAAAATTGAACCCAATCAACTTTGCCTAATCTTAGCCTGTTAGAAATCTCACATGCATCTGTAATCTTGATATAAATATTAATAAGAACCAGGAAATGATCACTACCGTATGGATCTGACGACATCCAACATTCAGAGATTTCTTACCTCAAGGATTTCGGTAGGGGGACACTTTTCCCAATCTGCATTTCCCAATGGTTTTTTTCCCAATAGACGTTTTTCCCAATGATCATTTTTCCCAAAGGTCACATTTTCCCAAATTTTATTTCTTCCCAAAACCATTTTTTTCACAGTGAACATATAAGATGTGTAATAAATAAATTTGTTATTCATTTGTTATTCATAACCATTCGAATTATGTCAAAATTTTTAGTACATAAATAAATAATCAAGAAACCATTTTTATATAATTTTTATAACTTTTTTATTGTATAATAATATTTAATAGAAAATAAATGAAAATACTACACCACCGTCCGTGAGTATCAGGACACCCCTTTTTTCATGAGTGGAAAAATGCTTAAAACGTAGAAAATGAGAATGACAAAAATTTTTCGTATTTTTTTCCTGAAAACTAATGAAATTATGAAAAGACTGACACCTGATCGAAGAATTTTTGTTGACTATTCTGTCAGATACAGAAAAAATACTGGATTTTGTATGCTTTTCGTAATTTTTTTAATTCTCTAAAAATAATTAACTTTCATTAGCGCACTTGGTCTTGTTTCAATCTCTATTCAATGTAGAATCTAAATTATTAACTGGTATTGTGAAATAAATTTTTCCAAAAAAATTTGAAACCGTAAAAGTAGGATTAAAAAAATTTTTAAAATTATCATGAATATTAAAGTGTCAAAAAGGTCAATGTAAAATATGTTCATTTAATAGATATACTAAAATTCAAAAAAGCTTTTTAATTACTTAATTATTTAATTTAAAAATTTTTTTTTTTGAAAAAGTGTCAATCTGTTTTTCAAAATTTTTTTATCCGACTTTCACAGTTTCAAATTTTTTTGAAAAAATTTATATCACAATACCATTAATTAATTTAGATTCTACATTGAATAGAGATTGAAACAAGACCAAGAACGCTAAAAAAAAGTTAATTAGTTTTCGAGAAATTAAAAAATTACGAAAAGCATGCAAAATCCAGTATTTTTTCTGTATTTGACAGAATAGACAACGAAAATTCTTCAATCAGGTCTCAGTCTTTTCATAATTTCATTAGCTTTCAGGAAAAAAATACGAAAAATTTTTGTCATTCTTATTTTCTACGTTTTAAGCATTTTTCCACTCATGAAAAAAGGGGCGTCCTGATACTCACGGACGGTAGTGTATATTCGTTGGGAAAAACGACTCGTTTTTGGAAAAAGTGATCATTGGGAAAAGCGTCTACCAACCAGGATTTCTTGTAGCGCTCTTCCTGAAGCATTACTCCCAAATGAAGCAAAATATGAGGTGTGTGCATTCAAATCACCCAGAATGACTAGCCTTCCCTCGGCGGGAATTCCTCTTAATAGATCCATCCACTGCTGTGGCAGCAATATACCTCGAAGAATTGAATGCTCAGATATATTATTTAAATATCTCTCCTTCATCACTTCGAATTCAAATTTGTAGACCGGGTAGTCTCTCGATGAGGCCTTTTTGTCTTTTGAGCAATTAAGACATTTATTGGATGATCGCGGGTAGTTATAATCTACCGTGGGATGCTTGCCTGCGCTGTGTTCACAATTGGGTGCAGATGCTCTGCATTGTTCGTTTACATGTCCAAAATGTTGGCACATAAATCTTTTTGCATCTTCCTGTATCTGGCACCAGATTTTTTTCTGGTTGCGTCCACTTGTGAAACTTCTTCTGCTTCCCTGAATAACCTGGGCAATCAGCTTCCCCACAGCAATAGAATCATATCTTCCATTCTTCATATTGTACAATCACCTTTTCTAGTTCTTGTTCTGCAACCCAATTTATTACAGAAATTCTCAGGCTGGAGTCCCATGATAGCGTTTTGCGTTGCGTTTTGTAACTAGTCCATGAGTGTGAGAGAGATACAGATATATGTTTGCTCTATTAAACGGTGCCATAGGACTCCACCCTTAGGCCGCAGTCCCATGGCAGCGTTTTGCGTTGCGTTGTAATGAGAGAAAATGCAGCAAACGTATATTTGCGTCTTTTTCTCTCCCATTACGACGCAAATATACGTTTGCTGCATTCTCTCTTATTACAACGCAACGCAAAACGCTGCCATGGGACTGCGGCCTTAGGGTACGGCCCACGTTGAGCAGAAAACACAATGCAAAGCAGAATTTCGTGAGAGTGGAAAGGATAGTGATATCTGACTATCTCTCTTGCACTCACGAAATTCTGCTTTGCATTCTGTTTTCTGCTCAGCATGGGACTGCACCCTTAGGGTGCGATTCCATGTGAGCAGAATACGTCGACCGAAAGCAGAAAATTATGAGAGTGAAAAGAACAACAATATCTACTTATCTCTTCTCCACTCATGATTTTCTGCTTTCGGTCGACGTATTCTGCTTACATGGGATCGCACCCTAAGGGTGGAGTCCCATGACAGCGTTTTGCGTTGCGTCGTAATGGGAGAGAAAAAGACGCAAATATACGTTTGCTGCATTCTCTCTTATTACAACGCAACGCAAAACGCTGCCATGGGACTGCGGCCTTAGGCTGGAGTCCCATGGCAGCGTTTTGCGTTGCGTTTTGTAACTAGACTAGACCAAGTATGATTCTCAAAAGGCTTGGTTTTGAATTCTATTTAGATTTTTAAGATTAGTTTGGGATGCGTCAGAAAAAAAATTGTGCTCCCCATTCAAGATGTGCTCTGGTGAAAAACTGTGATTAATGAGGAAGGATTGGCACCCCATGAAACTTTGGACATTCATTTTATTATGTTAATAGATCTAAGGGCACTTCTGTCCAGCACAATACCCAGATAGGTCATATCATTTTGATTTGAGATAATAGTGTTGCCAATCGTTAAAGAACAATCCGAAAAGTCCTTATCAGATCTATAGAGAAGACAGTAAGCTGAGATTTCCCAGGAGAGAAGGAAAGGCCGACCGCTTTGAGCCAGGAAGTCATTAAATTCTGAACTGTCTTCCCAAGCATTCGAAGAGAATCTTGGAGATGTCTAGAATTAATATAAATAAGCAGGTTGTCAGTAAACATAAACCACCTGATCTGATTCGGAATAACGTCTATGCTATCCATATGTTTTTGGATTGCTTTGATGATTTTGATGTTTTGTGACTACTTTGATGTTTCCTGAAGCATTTGGTTAATTCTGACTAAAGGATTTTTTATGCTCCTGTTGAATCCTGATGTTTATGAATTGTGATTAGTGAGCATTGAAATCTTTTTTTTTTTTTAATTTACAGCCCCTCACCGAAATATAGTCGGTAAATGTTAAGTATCGTTAAAACTTGAAATTTGTGCGTAGCCCTTTTTCACAATAGAATCGCGGGTCTATTGTTACGAGATTCGGGTCTCTAAGCTAATTTTTATTGCTCAAAAGTTTCGCAATTTTAAAATTTCAAGTAAAATGAATATAAATTCAAAATCTAGAAATCTCCACAATTACAAATATCTAAAATTTATTATAAAAAACATTTTTTTAAGAATACTGTAACGTATCTCGAAAACCGTAATTGATAAATAGAAAAGGATATCATTTTTGAATTTAAGTTCTAAAGGATATACTGCTTGCATAATAAGAGCATATTGTTAGATGAATTCTAAGTCGATGAAAAACAAGTATAATGTTTAAATAAATATGAATATAAACAAATAAAAAGATTTGTAACGTTTTGTGGCTGCAATTGTAACAAATGCAGCCTAAAATCATCAGAGATTCTGACTAAATTTCTGTCGTTTTGTGATTTTATTTAGTAGGGTTACCCGCGAATCGTTACAAAAATGGCAATTTACAGATTCCAAATTGCCGAATTATAAATTCCACACTTCGAACTTATAATACACCATCGATGACTCGTTTTAGGGAACTTCCCCGGCGCCAGGTAGGTAAACTACCCGGGTCACGATGCTGAAACAAAACAAAGAACTTTCCCGGACTAGCTCTTACCGAGCTCAATATTTTATTTACGCGAAGTTACGTTTATATTGAAATAATAGGGCGTGTATACCGCACACAGAGGAGAGAGACAGACACCGAGAATCAACACTTAATTAATAAACTTGACTCGAGAAATTTAATTAATCCATCAAATAAATCACTTTTATTTTAAAAACATTAGATTTTTTTCGAGAGAATGAGAACTTCCACACGCCGGTGAATATGTTTGGCGACCGAAAATGGCGGCGTCCTATCGGCTTGCCATGAGGTCTTCCTTCTCGATATTATTTCTCGGTCACACCGTGCACCGGTGATATTCCCAAGACAACGAGGAAGATGGACACTGGACGCTAACCTTTCGCTCATTCCAGGAATGCTCGATAGTCCATTTTGACTATTTTTATTGGATATAGTCAACCGCGGTGAAACCGTATAATTTAATCGGCAGCCAGGCACGAACTGTCGAAATTAAGTTAATTGACATCCTGCTTCGGTCCCGTATATAGGTCATGCGCACCTTGGGTTCGCCCCAGCAGCATGATAACAGGCCCAACATCTATGACAGGTGGTTGCCCGTTGACAGTAGATTTGTGCCGATTAATATTAATTGTTGACACATTTTCGGTCGGTTGATAATTAAATAACAATAAATAACATTGTGTTTTCTAATCAACCAAAACGTGTGGAATTCTCTTGAGATAAACAATATGATTTTTATACAACTCAACATTTCTGTATTATATTGATTCTATACAATTCAACAAGATAATAAAGTAAAATGTTAAGTTCGATTCTGGCTACCGCATTTAATTTATAATAATTAATCAAGAATTAACTGAATAAGTTTCGGCGAAAACTAAATTCGGTTATTATAACGTAATTATTTAAAATCAACGTTACACAATAAAAGAAAATTTAAATTCGCAAATAACAAAAACGGAGGCGGCACAAAAAGACCAATTAGAGTCACATTCGGAATTCCCAACGAAAGATCAGACAATAGCACAAGAGAGATAAGAGACGACCTTCTTCTGGACCTCCTCTCTTTCACATGCTCATTCAGCGCCGAACATTCACAGTTTCCTCTAAGGTATAAGGGTGAAGTCCCATGGCAGCGTTTTGCGTTGCGTTTTGTAACTAGGCCATGCGTGTGAGAGAGATGGAGATATATGTTCGCTATATTTGCACTTATGGCCTAGTTACAAAACGCAACGCAAAACGCTGCCATGGGACTCCAGCCTGAGGCAGGTCTTACTTGCAAAAAAATTAGCTTGTCAAAATTCCTTTCGTTTTCTTTCTTCGTTTGTAAAACTGCCCATAAAAGGAAAAAAATTGTGGATTAATATAAGTAAAATATTTTTATTCAATATTAATAACTTACAGTAGTTCATTTAAAAAAAGTAATCAAATATTTGAACACGTGTTGAATTTCTTGTTATTTTCTTTTTTATTATAATTGAAATTTATAATTCCAAAATTCGAATTAGATTTGTATTAGATAAGAATTCAAAAATGTTAGTTGTAAATAATACTTTGTTTTTAACAATATTTACAACAATAAACGTGGTTAAATTTAATACAAGTCAAGAAGAAAACAATAATTTCAAATTTTGTATATCATTTACATATATGAACGTTGAAAGTTTAACAATTTACCATCTAGTTTCGAACTTTGTTACAGTACCTTTACTAACAGTAAGATTATATGTATAATCATGTTTATTATTATATTAACATAAAAAAAGATTTCAGTAAGAAATTTATTTGAAAACAAAACATGTAAATATAATTAATGGTACCAAAGTGTTACCATCATGTATAAAAATATGATTATAAGTTGAAAAAAAATTGTAAGAAAGTTCGAAACTAAATGGAAAATATATCAAATATGAAAGTAAAGAAACCGTATTTAGTCTTTCTTTACAAAATAATTTAAAAGTTTAACAATAAAAAATTATTAATATAGTAATAGTATAGTTCTGCATTAATAAGCGTCATATTAATTTGTAATTATAATATATTTTAAATTTTTAATAAATTTATCTAATTTGCTATAGTTTTACAATGATAATTATTATAATTATCTACATAAGTTTCGTAAGATATTTCGTACACATGTGAAATACAATTTATTGTGCGCAATTCAGCATATGCATTAATACATTTGCTATTATGATATATAGATCACAAAAGACAAATTGTCCTGCTTCTCATTTAATAAATCAATAAGTAAACGATAATTGAGGGGCCAGATAAAAAAGGGACGCTTCGCTGCCCAGTAAGAAGTAAGGAACATGGACGTAAGAAATATAGGGACATGGCATATAGATGCGGGGGGATACTTTGCAGTCCGTAAGGGGAGGCCTTGGCGAATTGCTAATTTATTGGTTAAGAAAATGTACGTGTTATATGGCAATTGGCGCCTGCGCATTAAGTCTACCAATAGGGAATCGACCAACGTAGCGTTTTCCCTTCCGATCTACCAACGTACCCCCCTCGCCCATACTTTGACTTTGAGGCCTGTCCCTATATTTCTTATGTCCATGGTAAGGAATTAATAAGAATTCGAAATTTTTAATTCTTTTGAATTCCGTTTGTGACCAATTCTTTTCATTTTCATTTGGAGAAGCCGAAAAGAAGCTAAGTTTATTCTTTTGAATACCGTTTTAATATTTTAAGCAGAAAAAAATTTTGACGGTTCGAAGATTTGATCCCTCAAGCTTCATTGTCGGAGACAAACAGCTTGTCCGCTCAGCTATTAAAACTGTACTATGACTACCGAATTTCAGAAGCACTTATCTCAAAGTGTTGCAAACTTCAAATGAATTAAAAAATTACAAAATATTAAAACGGAATAGACAGGAATTGAACTTACCGAGTATCACACAGTATTTCGGAATTCACAAAAATTCAAAAATTAAAGAAACATTAAAACGGAATTGATTGAAATTCACTTTCAAGAAATTTTGCCTCAAAAAGGAATACATAGGAATTGGACAGAAACGGAATTCAAAAAAATTGATAATTTAACATTTTCTGTAAAAAGTTAAAAATGTCAGATTCTTCTCAATTCCTTACTTCTTACTGGGTGTGTCCTATGTATTGCCAAGCGTCAGTTCTTCAATCTGTCTCCGCGATTTGTGATATGTGACGCGCTTCCAAGAAAGGTACCATGAAGGAGATCTTTCAGCCGTGTCTACTCTAGTGGAGAATGTTCCCACAGGTAGCTGAAAAGGCAAAAAAGGTAACCTTCCACACAACACATGATATTTCCTTAATATTTCCTGAATATTTCACTGAAAGATTGAAATATTTCAGTGCAAGGTTCTTGAAATATTGCTGCAAATTGAAAATGTCCGCCTATCTGAAATATTGATGCGAAAGTTTAGAAAATATTTCATTGAAATATTCCTGCAATAGTACACATGACGATTCTGCAATATTCTGAAAATATTTCACAAAATTAAAAAAGTTGTTAAACACCTGAAACCAATAGGAATTTTCTGAAATATTTTTAAACCCATAGGATATAGTAAGCCAAAAACTACTGCGCAGCTCTACACTGAAATATTTCAATCTTTCAGTGAAACATTCAGGAAATATTAAGGAAATATCATGTGCTGTGTGGGCTACGATGCCACTTCAAGTGCTTGGTATCAGGTGATTTTCTTAGCATCCCCTGAGTCGAGAATAACTTGATTAAAAATCGTAGCTCTATCAATTTCTAAAAAATTCTTAT
The DNA here is from genome assembly GCA_032872505.1 of Leptopilina syphax. NCBI lineage: Eukaryota > Metazoa > Arthropoda > Insecta > Hymenoptera > Figitidae > Leptopilina > Leptopilina syphax. Next base: position 6,031,667 of record CM065471.1, on the reverse strand, counting down.
ACCCTTAAAAGTTTGACATATTTTTTATCTTAGGAAAAAATTATTCTGACGTGATGAAGCAAAGTGGACTTCAGATTCGGTTACTGAAAATATGATTTAAAATTCCAGAACATGTTCAGGATATTCTTCATTTTTCAGGACATTAAAATGGATTGTTGTTTTAAAATTACGAATAGCATAATTTAAATTAACATACTTGAAAAAAAATATTCATTTTATTATATCAAGAATTAAAAATCAATATTGTAGATACTGTCACGTCATCGCGACGTATTTGTTTTGATATTTGTTAAGTTAGAATCTGAATCCTCCCTTTTTCTTGTAACCCAAGCAAATTGATCCATTTGTCAGACACCTGAACAGACTTTACCATATATGGTCATCCACGATTGTCCCCCTTCTACATATAAGGTTACTCACAGGCAAGAAGACTAGAGACAGGAGGTAAAACTTCGGTAGTGGGGGTATGGCAATGCTGAGTTGCTCAGTTGATGTATGGTCAGGCGTTTACTTTCAAAAAAAGTTTTCGCCGCAGTAGACCAGACGGACTTCTGCGCAATCTAACACACGTAAACACGGGAATAGTTATTTTCGTAACAAGGGCACAAAATAGGTGATTGCGACGATGGCGAAATGAAGGGACCGAGGGAACACAATTTCGCGCCCGAGGCGAAGCCGAGAGAGAGAAAGTGTCCCCGAGGTCCCGAAATTTCGCCAAAGTCGTAATCACCTTTGCGCCCATGATGCGAACATAATTTTTTGTCCTAACTGCATGGAAAGTATGGCATTAAGGGCACGCACGATTAAACGCTCATATTAGTTAAAAATTAAGCTCTATATAAACATAATATCGAATGAAGTCTATAATGATAGAAGTTTTAAAATATAAATAAAAAACCATGTATTCTGGAAACATAGTATTTATTTAGAACGTAGTAATTAATAATTGAACAAAACTGAAACAAGAACTTTTAAAATTGACAATTTTGATAAACGAAATGGGAACAAAACCAAATGTCTCACTATTTTTTAGAGAAAATAAAAAAAAATTGCAAATTTTTATAGACAAAATAAAACAAGTTGAAAATGTTTGCAGTTCTATAGTCAACATAAAAAGAAAGTCGAAAATGTCGCATTTTATTGAAGAAAATCGAATAATTAACAAGCGGGCGGAAAATACTTTTCCGCGCGCTTCCCCCACTCCCGGGCGTAATGTGTTACTTTGCGCCCGCCTTAAGTGCCCGAAATGACATACTTTCCGTGCAGATAGGACAAAAAATATATTCTATATAAATACAATATGAAATATAAGTGTTTATATTTTCAAACATCTTATAGTTGTTAAAAAAACGTTTTAAAAACAAAAAAATGTGTAAACTGTAGCATGAAGTGTATTAAAAGTTAACAAAAAGTAATAGTCATAGTGTTGTGTAGGTTTATCTTTCTTCTTGTTACAACTTTTTACACAGCACGTTTTCGGAATTTTTAACTATTTGAATAACACTTAATTTAATAATCACTCACATTATTTCTATATATCCGTTATGAAACACATTGTCAATTGTGTCTCGATTGCACTGATTGCACTTTAAAGTTAACCTCAAATTAAAATCATATCATACACATATGTAAAACATATGGTATACAAGAATTTGAATGTGTGAGTGATGTGCAGAAGCACCGCGCCGGCGACTTTTCGAAACGAAAAAACGTCTGGTTAAAGAAAGGTTCTTGACTCATCCCCACTACCGAAGTTTCACCTCCTGTCTCTAGCCTTCTTGCTCACAGGTCTGTATGATACAGGGACCAAACACGCGCGCCTAAATTGATCAATAGAATAAAACTGACCCAAAGGTAATAAAAGTGGGTGGCATTATCATTTCTTTCCATTGGAAGACACTGTATAAAAGGTTCCACCCTCGCCAAATTCGCCAGTCCAGGAATCGCCACCAAGTTAAGTAGTCGTGCACTACCCCCCAAGTGTCTTCTTCGTGTCAGTCTAAGAATCACCCTCTAATCAGATACTTGCGTTCTTCGTGTCAGTCCAGCAACCGTGACAAAGTTAACTAGTTGTGTATCATCGAGTTTCTTCTTCAACTCCAGTCCAGAAAATCTCTTCAAGTATCAAGTGCCTTCTTCGAGTCTCGTCCTAGTCAAATTCATTCAAGGAAAGAATTTCTTCTACGAGGCACATTTCTATTTTTCTAAGTCATTATCTGTCATTTTCTGTTGTTCTCGACATCGACTTTATATGAATAATTCGGTCACTCCTAAGGTGAGAGGTGTTCATCTAATAAATAAATTAGAAAACAATTCAAGAGAATTATACTGCATTCTCTGTTTCCTCTAGAGAACGTCATTTCTTCGACCTCACACTGAAGGAGGTATCGCCTGTTGGGTCTACGACTCTAATAAGAATAATTTTAAAGGGAAGGAACTAATACTTTTAAATTTTGTCCCCATTTAAATTTTCGATTGATTCTACAAAGTGTCCCCAAGCCATAGGCAGAGAAATAAATCGGGATATTATTCGTCCGATTTAGGGGCCATGTCTAACCCTACGGTAATCTCCTTATGTACTAATCACGAAGTAGAATAAGGAGACGTCACGACCATGCTTAAAGGGGCTTGTATACCTCCTCCGTTCTGAGTATATTCAGAAACGTCCAGCGTTTTCATTGGCTATGCTCATAGAGAATTTCCAAAACATTAAATTTTTTGGAAATTCTCTATGAGCATAGCCAATCAAAACGCTGGACGTTTCTGATATACTTAGAACGGAGGAGGTATACAAGCCCCTTAACAGTAGGTAAAGTTGTCTCAATTTTGGGGGGTCAGAGATCTCGATCTGTACACCAGATGGAACAACAGCGCCTCACTTGAAAAAAATGGTACTAATATTTACGTATTCTAATTTTTGAAAATTGAAATTTTGTACAGTCCTGAAATGTTTGTTATCAACGTGGTGTTTATATTAGAAAAAAGTTTTTTATTTATTTTTCATTCGAATCAAAAAGAAAACTTTTACATTTTTAAATAAAATATCGAGACAAATTTTTTTCGTTTCGTGTAATTTATTATTTATTATAATGCCGAGTGTTTGTTTTATAAAAGGATGCGATTCTGGATCTGTCCAGCAATTGAAATGTGGAAAAGCTCTAAGTTTTTTTTCACCATGTACAGTAAGTAATGATAAACAATCAAATAATTTATTTATTAATCGGTGGCAATTTATAATATTTTAAATTTGTTTTATTAATTTCACAATATTTTTATTAATTATAAAATAATAATTTTAAAATATTATATTTTCGTTTCGTTGCATTGTTTTTAAGTTGATATTCTATTCTTTTCATAACAAAAATTTTCAACCGTCTTTATATTAACTTGTTTACATAATTACATTTCTCTTACCATATATAATAATTGTCACTAATCCAAAACTGTACACATTGATATTATGAAATTCTCTTTATTATTAATATAAGCAATTTTATAAATTGTGAATAATATTAATAATATTATTATTATTAATAATATTAATAATATTCAGAACATCTGATTTATCTTATTGTGTTTGATAATAATGTTATTTGGAAGTTTTTTTAAGAATCTTTTTAATTTATGAATTACATTATTGCATCAGTAATTATTTTTTTTTAATTTTTGTAAGTACATTTTTTACTTGATTGTATGTAAAATTTTTTTGTATTTAAACCCCGTAAACGACGTTCGTTAAAACGAATGTCTGTGGAAAATATTTGCCATCCTCCTGCTAAAAAAGTTATGCAGTAATATTTATTAAAAGTGACTAAAAAAATTATTTTATTAAAAAAAAATATATATATATGTATATGAATGTAAATTTACATTACAGCGGGTTTCCAAAGATTTTTGTCAAGCGTTAAAGAATGTGATTTTAATTTTAGGAGTTACATAACATATGTTATTTTAATGTTAACAATTATAAAGTTTTATTTCCTGCATAAAAATTACAAAATATGTGTTTTTACTTTCAAAAATTAAGAAAATTTCTGTTTATGTATGGCACTGTTAAATGACTAACGAATATAAAATAGGTATTTTTATATTATTTATGAGTTTTATTACATACCCACCATACTGTTTACATTATGACATGACTTTAACAAAGTTATTTAAAAAATACAATTTTACAAAGTAAAAATTTATTTAATTTTTTAATACAGGAGACAATGCTCTAGTACCATTTTTCTCAAGTGAGGCGCTGTTGTTCCATCTGGTGTACAGATCGAGATCTCTGACCCCACCAAATACGTACCACTTTGTACCTATGCGTGAGGTCTCATTATTCTACTTCGTGGTACTAATTCATGAAACACAACATAACCTATAATTCGTTTGCTTCTTACACTGAAAAAATTTTGGGTGACGGGCCGTTCCAAGTAGACTGAAAATTTACGAATGCGATACGACTCTAGTTTGGAGGAGCCGCATTTCCAACTCGGGCGTGCTGAGCGCCCAAGATGCGGCTATTGCAGTCTCAAGGTTTTGAGTCTCAAATCTTGGGTCTTCAGCGACACCGACATAGGAACGCAGATTTTCCGAACTGAGATCGCAGCACATCCAAACTATAGTTCCTCCACTTTCCGACGATTGGGATTGCACGGTACTCAACATTTTTTCAGTGTAGGTATACCTTTCTTGTGAACGCGTCAAAATTATATAACAATAGTTAACTTATTTAAGACGAAACGAAAACCATTTTCTTTATTAAATTATTATTACATTTACAAAACAAAAATTATTTAAGTAACTTCATTTTTCTGTTTTAAAGGATTTTTGAAAATATATCAACATATTAAAGTGTTTCTTTTTAGCTGTATGCAAAATAAATGTTATTATAAATTTTCGATATCATGTTGCATCAAAAACTCGACTAAGCTGCTGTTTCTAAGCACGGTGTTAAAAACGAGGTTAAATCGTACTTTTAAGCACAGGTTGCTCGTTAGTAACTCTCAATGTTTATGAAACACGAAAGTTGTGTGATATTATGTGACCAACAACCAGTCTCACTTTTATTCTGATCTGAGATGGTTTTTTTTTACAATCGGGGATTTCGCTTCCCGAAGTACCACTCTCCTTGTGGGTCACACTAAAATTTTTCCAACATTACTAATTAGATAAATTGTTTACCTTTTGATGATTATTGATTACCCAGTAATAAGGGGTGAATTAAAGTGGATTGGTACTTTTATGCCCTTAAATTCCAAACCAATTCCGTTTTTGTCCGCAATCTTAATGAATTCCTTTTCTATTGTTAAGTTGATCATTTCTATCCAATTCAATTCTCTGTAACCACGTGACCAGAGTCTGAAATCACTTTAATGCCGTTTAAGGGAATCATTTGTTGTGGAGTTAATGCCTTTTAATTAACATTGAATTCTTTAAAGGGCATTAAAGGGGTTTCAAGTTCTGGTCACGTGGTTACAGAGAATTGAATTGGATAGAAATGATCAATTTAACAATAGAAAAGGAGTTCATTAAGATTGCGGACAAAAACGGAATTGGTTTGGAATTTTAAGAGCATAAAAGTGCCAATCCACTTTAATTCCCCCCTTATTACTGGGTACTTAACTTTTCAGTTGGTTTTTTATGCGCATTTGTAACGACAATACATATTGTATTGGAAAAATGAAGTTTGCCCACACAGCACATGATATTTCCTAAATATTTCACTGAAAGATTGAAATATTTCAGTGCAAGGTTCTTGAAATATTGCTGCAAATTGAAAATGTCCGCCTATATGAAATATTGACGCGAAAGTTTAAGGCCAACGCAGAATAGATCTGTAACCGGAACCGCAATCGTAAGCGTAACCGTAGGAATGAGTTAAAGAAGGATAGGTATATTGTTTATCCTTCTCTAACTCATTCTTACGCTTACGGTTACGATTGCGGTTCCGGTTACAGATCTATTCTGCGTTGGCCTTTAGAAAATATTTTATTGAAATATTTTGGAAATTTTCAAATTAAATTATGCGCACTGGTCAAACTCAGTTTCTATGGCCTGTAGAGATGCGCAGTAGTTTTTAGCTTTCTAGAATCCTATATGGGTTTTAAAATATTTCAAAAAATTCCTATTGGTTTCAGGTATTTAACAAATTTTTTAATTTTGTGAAATATTTTCAGAATATTGCAGAATAGTCATGTGTACTATTGCAGGAATATTTCAATGAAATATTTTCTAAACTTTCGCATCAATATTTCACATAGGCGGACATTTTCAATTTGCGGCAATATTTCAAGAACCTTGCACTGAAATATTGTAATCTTTCAGTGAAATATTCAGGAAATATTTAGGAAATATCATGCACGGAAAAAAATTAATCTCTAAACTTGAAATAATATTAATTTCAAGTCCAATGAAATATAAATGTATCTAAATTAAACATTATAGTCACAATTACTGTGATAAGTTGTGTTTGATTCAGTCAAACTTTATACCAGAAAATGCCATAAATTCACATCTCTGATTTAGAGATTTGTTAATTTCACAACTTTTTTTATATGAATTACATACAATTAACCGTTTTCATTTTCCGTATTTTATGAATGTTTTTCGCGTCATCACGTGGAACATTTATTTTTATTTATTAGACTTATCGGCGTTGAAAGGTCTGTGAAATTTTAAGGTTACAATTATCGCCCGACATAATACGGCACACTGACTGATTTAAATGACGTGAAATAGGTAAATACACATTTTTCAACCACTTTTTCTCTAAACACAGACACTTTTTACAAAATAGGCCAACATACAACGGGTAAGAATCTTCTTAATAACCTAAATTCAAAAGATTGTTTAAATTCATGCAGAAACGCGGTTGTAAAATGTAAAATTGGAAAGTAATGTAATGACAGACAACAAGAAGCGGTTTACTGCCAGTCGCCAGAAGAGGGCAGAAGCATGCAGAGAGCACAATGGTCCAGCTGTTATATTCTTAGCTTTACATCACTTTCCAATTTTACATTTTACAACCGCGTTTCTGCATGAATTTAAACAATCTTTTGAATTTAGGTTATTAAGAAGATTCTTACCCGTTGTATGTTGGCCTTTTTTGTAAAAAGTGTCTGTGTTTAGAGAAAAAGTGGTTGAAAAATGTTTATTTACCTATTTCACGTCATTTAAATCAGTCAGTGCCGTATTTGGCGGGCGATAATTGTAACCTACAAATTTTACAGACCTTCCAACGCCGTTTAAAACAAAAAAATGAAATAAAAATATAAAATTCGTATTGTGTTTTAAAAATATCCAACTACTTTTTTATACTTGTCAATGTATAGTTCATACAGGGAAAACAATATAAATATTTTGTGAATAATTCTCACTCTAAATTGTGATAAATTATAAATTCTTATTACATCGAGTTATTACAAAAATACGAATTATATAAATATACGACTAAAATGTTTAATATTGTTTATTCAAATAATATATTAGATTTGAATTTATTCAAGTAAGTTGATAGTTTAGAACATATGTTCCATGTCATAAAATTTGAGATTCCTAATATCATTTTTAGGCATAAGAAATACGTGTTCTTCACAATACTAATACATATTCGGATTAGATATAATACCAAATTTCAGTTTTAGTGATCTGCTTACATCTTACGTCCGATTCCAGTGATAGTTTATGCCTAAATCTCAGATTTAATCACTAATTTAGAGATTAATTTTTTTCCGTGTGTGCTGTGTGGGTGGTTTTTTGTCAATCATTATTTTTTATATTTTCTTATTTAAATTTATATAGAAAAATAGACTTGTCAGGTTTTCAATTATACTACATATTTTTCAATTTTGAATAAATGTAAAATTGATTCCTCATAGAGGAAAGATTGTATTGGAAAAATTTTCGATTGTGATTTTAGACATTTTTCGATATAGGTAATTTGACCTACATTTAATCATTTTTAACCGTTCATAAAAAGTAATTCTTATATTTCAATTATTATTATCTCTATGAGGAAGCAAAGTGTTCATGAAATGAACATAAAGAGAATTACAGAAACATACAACTTGACATTGCTTGACAGCGGTTTTTTATCGTTATTTTCAATTTTACATTTCTTTACAATTTTTTTGTTGCGTGTAAAATATATAAGTGTTAAAATTTTTTTTCATTTCTATAAAATTACAAAACACTGCAATGAATAAAATAGTTATGCAATATATATCCAATTTGCAGTAAAAACAGTTTACATTATCAAACAGCATAGATATAGATATAAAATATTAATTTTATTTTAAATTTTTCGTGTTTAACTATTAATAAAATAGAATTCAGACGAAAATATAGTTTATAAACGATTATTATGGTATTTTGAACATAATTATGCTCATAATAATATAGGTACTATGAATTTATTAATCATTGATAATATCAGTAGAAAAAGTATAATAAAATTATAATACCTAATAATTATAATAATAATATTTATTAAAAGACACTTATGTGTTTATCAAATTCATTTGAAATTTCTCTCAACTTCATTAAGAAATTAATGATCAATTTAAAACCATTATTAAATTTACTTTTGATTGTTTTCAGTAAAAAAAATTCATATAAAAAGTAATTGACTTTAAAAAATGCGTCTAGTTTGAATTATAAATTTTTAGTTGCCTATTTTTATTTTGTTTCCTAGCCTTTTTTAAATTTCACTTTAAGTTTCTTTCAGTTTACAATATACAAAACTTTCTGCTCCATGTAAGTTAATTTTTTTTTTAAAGAAAACCTCACGTAATGCAGGATTCAACAGTCTTTTTTACAGCATCGCGTGCGTATGGAATATACGACAAAGAATACCATGTTAATGATAAAGACTGCAAAATTATAAAGAGAAGTGCAAGTCCTGGTTTATGTAACTGTAAACAAATAAATTTTGGTATTAATTTTTAAAAACCACTTAAGTCGACTTGGGTTTTTAACGAAAAAATTGATTTAAAGCTTCAAAAACGAATTACTAATATATTTTACATATTAATTATGACAGAAAAATAAATTTCCATTAAATCGATCATCAATGTTATAGAATTTTTATATGTAAGAATAGTAATGAGATAGAAATTCAATGTGATCGAATTTTAATAATTTCGAAACGTTGTTTTGTAGAATTTAAATTTTAAGAAATAGTAATTAAAAAGAATATTAATTTATCAGGAAGGAAACTAGAAAGAATTCTTATTTAGTAAACATTTATTTGCCCGAATTATAATTTGACAGAAATATTTTGGCGTTAATTTTAAAATTGAATAAAAAATTATAAAAACAATTGTGATCTGTTCATTTTAAAATTTTGGCCGAAATATTTCTGTCAAATTGAATTTCTAACAAATTGTTATTCGTACATGTGTACAATCTCAAAAAGTAAATTTCTATCAAAACATTTTTCTACAATATTGAGATTTTATAAAATGACCATTCTACTAAATTAAAGTTCTGTTTAAGCGAGATGTTTATCTCGCTTAAATTGATATTCGATCAAATTAAATTTCTGACAAATTTAAATTCGATCAAATTGACAATTACAATTCGGACAAATAAATATTTTACTAAATAAAAATTCTTTCAAGTAAAAATGACATAATTCGCCAAAATGGCATTTTGTAAAAAATGTGAATTCGATGAAGTGACACTTCAAAATAATGACAATTCGTGAAAATGTCAGTTCGTGACATATCTAATGGCATTTCACTATATACATATATATGTACTATTTGATTAATTGACATTTCGTAAAACTAACAATTGAGTCAAATGCAGTTCTGTAAAACGGCAGTTTGGTCAAATGTCATTTATGCGCTTCAAAAATTTTATTACTCAATAAATTCTTGAATAAGGTTAAAGAGAGGCGCATGATTATTCCCTAAATGTCATTTTACCGAACTGTCATTTTAACGAATTGCATTTATTCGAACTGTTATTTTAACGAATTGTCACTTTTGCGAATCGACATTTTTACGAATTGACACATTTGCGAAATGTCATTTTTGCGAAATATCATTTTTACGAATTGTCATTTTTATGAAATGTCACTTTTGTCAATCGACATTTTCACGAATTGTCACTTATTTTCGAAATATCATTTTTTCGAATTGTCATTTTTACGAAATGTCACTGTTGCGAATTGTCATTTTTGCGAAAATTGCTATAGTAAATCTATATATGCATACAAGTTTACTATAGCAATTTTCGCAAAAATGCCAATTCGCAACAGTGACATTTCGTAAAAATGACAATTCGCAAAAATGAAAATTCGAAAAAATGACTTTTGCAAAAGTGACAATTCGTAAAAATGTCAATTCACAAAAGTGACATTTCGTAAAAATGACAATTCGAAAAAATGACATTTCGGAACAATAACGATTTGTAAGAATGACAATTAGTAAAAATTATATTTCGCAAAAGTGTCAATTCATAAAAATAGCGTTTCGCAAAAGTGACATTTCGTTAAAATAACAGTTCGGATAAATGAAATTCGGTAAAATGACAGTTCGGTCAAATGACATTTGAGAAATAATCATGCGCCTCTGCTAAAGATATATAATAATATTATTTAATAATATTAATTCTTTGTTGCTACTTACTCCAATTGCTGCAACAAGAGTCATTACTAAGCACACGAACACAAGTATTGTAGCAATTATTCTTGTGGATGCAAACATTTTTTTCAGTTGATTTACTGGTCCCATGAGGAAACATGTACTGTAAAAGAATTAATTCTAAATTAATATAGATATAGATAGAAATTAGAATAAATATATAGACTATTCAGGACAAAAAACAAAAATCTCATTCAGCTTCAAAAGTCCGATCAGTAGACGAAATCAGTCCAGAAACAAAAAAACTCACTGATTATTTAGTATATGTCATAGAAAAATTGTACACAATTAAAAAACACTGTTACAAAAAAAATTGAAATAACTTCTTATTGGACCTATTGCACAGCAGGTTACATCATCTACTTCCGAACTTTAATAATTTTTAAAAATATAGAATATTTATATGCAATTCATATAATATCTTTTAAAGTCTCCAGGAATTTTTTTTTTTGAAAAAATTCTGGAGAAGATAAGACATATATAAATATCATAGTTACAAAAAAATTGAAGGGGTGCTTATACCCGAAATTTTTTTGATATTTTCTTTTTTAATATTGCACTTTTAATTATTAGAAAATCAATTATTATTATCCAAAATATAAACAAAATAGATAAAAGTTATTCATTTTAAAAAAAGTGTACTTTAATGTTTGATGCCCGGTAAAATCCACAATTTTGAAAATCTTTTTTTTCTAAAATCTTCTGTCATAAAACACTACATTTATACCAAGTTTCACAAAAATTGAAAGACCCATGACCAACTTTGAATTTTTGTGGGAAAATTTGAGGGTTTATTATTATCAGAGAAAAGAGCTATGTCTGAGCCTTTAATGAGTTATGATATATCGACTTTGGATTTGTCAGGATAATTAGATGAGAGCAAACTGATTGGAAATCTTCTCCATATTTACAAGTAATTTTAGAAATAAGTATTGAAAAACAAAGTTATAAAAGTTGAATTTTTGACGTGGGGCATTATTTCTCAAATGTCACAGCCAAAAATTAAAAGTCTTGGGATTGGTTTGATACCTTGGGAAATTGTTGTCCTATATGAAAGTAATAAATTTTTAAAATATTAGCTCTTTTAAAAAAAATTGTAGAAAGTAGAGGGGGTTAAAGTATTGATATTTTAAGTATCACATGTCATATTAAAAACCATATAACTTTTATAAAACTTTATCGTTTTTAATTCTTCTTTCATAAATTTAAAGCATTTTTCATGTACTTTCTAAAATTTTTTTTAAAAAAACCCCGTTTTTTTAAAAATAAGATTTATTTTTTAATTTTCACCCAAATGGGTATTTAAAAAAAAATTTTATTTGTATTGGAAAGCTGGCATTTTTCCCAAAAAAAACATAAGTTTTATAGTAAGCTGTCCATAAGTTTAGAAGAAAATTAAAAACAAACTAAGCGGTGCGTCGTTGAACGACACAAATATCACTGTTTTATCTTCATCTGCTTCAGTAAAATTAAAAGTTATGTGTGACCTACAGTTATCGCCCAATAAAAACGGCACTTATCGGCTTAAATGACATGAAATTGATAAACAATCATTTTCGAGCTGTCATCATGGAAATGTGTTTTTCTGTTGGATTAATTACAATATGTGGACCTCCGCATGAAAAGGGACCACTTTGTTGGTTCTAGATTCCGATATAATAGCAATTTACTGATTTTGAAAAAAAATATCGAAACTTTTTATTATTTTTTCTTCATCTGCTGGGTCTCACACGTCAATTAATGCATTTTTCATTAATTTATTGATACTTTAAGTATTTTATTTCGTTGTTAGACAAAAAAATGAAAAGGAACCACTTTGCCCTTAAAAATTTTTGTTGTCTACTTTCTCTTTTTTTTTGCTTCAAATAACTCAATAAAATAACATCCATCCATTAACTTCGCAAAAAATCAGGTTTATTAATTAAAAACGCAATTTATTTTAGAAAAGGAACCACTTTGTCGGATGTTCGTTAATTTTTTATTGTTTCAAAATGGGGGGGGGGGAATTCGAAACCTATTAATTTTTCATCTTAAAGGTTTACTAGACTTAAAACAATTTTTATCTGAATATCTTCCTAGAAGAACCAAAAATATTCGCATTACAATCTTTGATTTCGATTTTCTCAAAATGAGGTTTTTGACATTCTGAAAGAGAAAATTTTTTTTCAAATTGCTCAGTTGAATCAACCTTGATAACTTCAGTTTCATCCATTAAAATAGTATCCAAGGTTCTTTAAAAGTTACTTTATATTAATTCATAAACTAAAAAGAAGTAGATTTAAAATGAATATCATAATTGAGGAAATGGGTACCTGATTAATGAAATAATATTGCCCAGCGTGTAGAATACGGCGAATACGGTAAGTCCCTTATTTAGAAAAAGTGCAAATGATCCGAGGAATGAGCATAGAATGCCTATCACGAAACAAATTGCAAACCCCTTTATTCTAGTAGACCAACTTAAGGTAGACGCGTCCATCACCTGAAAAATAATACCAAATAGTAAAACATTCATTTTGGATTTGTTACATTTTTGTATTTATTCCAAGATTTAATAAAAATAATTCAATTTTAATTTAATAAAAATTAAAAATCACAACTTTAAAAAACACTTACATTATAATTTAAAACCAAAAACAATAAGTTAAGTTTTTCAAAAATTTTTAATTTTTAAAAATATTTTTGTGTATAATAGAATTACAACAGAATATTCCGTCTTGAAAAGCTCTAGACTACAAAATTTGTTATTTTCTAAAACCTTTTTTCTGATGAACGTGAATTTCCAAAATTTCTTTTTCTAATGAAGGTCATTTAAATAAATTTTTTTCTAACTATGTTCAAATTCTACTAATAAATGTAATTGAATTAAATGGATTCAAATTAAATTCAAATTTGAAATTATAGAAATTATTTTTTTTGTTTATAGTAAAAAAAATGCTTGTCACGAAATAATCTTTAATAACTCAATTTTAGAGCTGTGCAAAATTCGAACCGAACCGAGTTTAGTTCGGTTTTGGGGCGCCGAAATGTCGAATATTCGACATCCGAACTGGGCTAGTTCGAATGTCGAATATTCGACATTCGAACTGGGCGACTGAAATGTCGAATTTTAGAATTCGACATTTTAGCGTACTATAAAACCGAACACAACTCGGTTCGGTTCGAATTTTGTAGTAACTCGAATGTCGAATATTCGACATCCGAACTGGGCTAGTTCGAATGTCGGTTTTTCGACATTCGAACTGAGCTAGTTCGAATGTCGAAAAACCGACATTCGAACTAAGCTAACTCGAATGTCGAATTTTCGACATTCGAACTAGGCGAAAAAATTCGAACAGTTCGGTTCGAATTATTTTGCACAGCTCTACTCAATTTAAAAAGTAACTATATATTTTTAAAAATATTTTAGAATTCTCCAAATTTAAAAAAAAATTCAATATAATTTATTCTGCTCTATAAAATATTACATTTTGTAGCAGAAGAATTCCGTTTACAATATTTTGATAATATCAGTTTTCAATTTTATGTTACTCATTCAACATGAAAGCACACAACAACAAACTATTTATATGTTATATAAAAACAAATCTTTTTAATACATTCGTCATCGGGTGCATTACACATCTGAGTCATCGCTTCACTGTATTCATCACTTAATCCCAATTTTGCCAAATAAAAATTGCTTTCTTTATAAGAAAAGAAGTAGAAAATATTCAAATTAGATGACAAAGACACATTTACATCAAAAAGCGTTAAAAAAGGGTTAAAGTTGTTATCTCAATCAATCTCACTTACCACGAAATCCTCATCTCCCTTTGCAGCAATTATAATTATTATAATATTTAGTAAGCATTTCATAAATTGTGCCTCAGTACATTTAGCAAATTAAAAAGGTTACCTGTGGTATTATGCCACTTTCCTCGTCACAGTTTTCATTGCCATTTAAAACTCTTCGAAGCTTGTCCATTGTAGCTTATCCCGTGTACCAAATAATCTTCAGTTATTTATAAATTATTTCTTCTAAAACAAAATAATATTTGTTATAAACGAAAGAAATTTTTATGAAATAAATATTCTAAAATGTAAATTTAATGCTATAGATATAATTTCTAATGAAGTTGATATATTTCAGAAATCAACAGGGATAAATTTGATAAAATTGTGAGCAGTTAATAAATTCTCAATAAATTGACCAAATTTATCAACTTTTTATTCCTTGAAATATTTTTTGCAAGCCCTTTTTCAGGGTGTCTACTGAAAATATGACTTAAAATTCCAGGACATTTTCAGGACATTCCAGGACAGATTTCTTATTTTTCCAGGACATTTATATGTGTTATATTATTTCATATTACGATTAACATAATTTAAATTAACCTACTTGAACAAGAATATTTATTTTATTATATAAAAAGAATTAAAAATCTATATTGTAGATACCAGTTTCTTTAATCAAACGAAAAATTGAAATAATTTTTTGATGGATCAAAAAAATTATTTTTTAAATTTGAGTAAAATTTTTAAATTATTGAATATTTAAAAGCAAAATATGGAAAATTCAAGGACAAAAGTTTAAAATCCAGGACATTTTCAGGAATTCCAGGACTTCAAGGACCAGTAGACAGTAGATACCCTGTTTTTTAATAAATAGTTTTTTTCAAAGATGAAAATTAAACTTGAAATAAATGAAAAAGAAACTAATATATTTTGATTATTTGAAAAATACATAAACATTAATTAAAGTATTGAACATAAATAGGTATATTAAAGACTATTAATTAATATTGAAGACAATTATTAATAGTAAATAATTAAAATAAGAAATTTTTATTTCAGATGAAAAAATCAACAAAGTATCCGAATTATGATAAAAATATAGAAAATTAATTTAAAAAAGTCGCTGATTAATTGTTAATTGACTGAAATTATCTATGCTGTTTGATTTCAAAAACATAATATTTAAAGTTGTAAAAAAGATATACAACTCAAAATAGTATTAATATTGACATATTTTTTTGAAGATGAAGAACATAACCTTAAATTTATGTATATATATGGTTAAATTACATTTGATAGATAAATGCAAATAAACTAAACTGAACGTGGCAAAATTGAAGTAAAAAATATGTCTTTATTTTGATTATAATATTATAGAATAATATAATACATACTTACTTTATTCTAGCTAACTATTAAATTAATTTCCATAAAGTAGATAATATCGGTAGAGTAAATAATAATTGACAATAAATATGAATCACAGCGTATTGGTAAAATCCTCAATTTAATGGGGATATTGACATTAAATTTCTGTTTCAGAAAAAAATTCACCAAATGTTAATAATAAAATAAGTATGAATTTAAAATAGTTTACATATTTGTTGAAAATTACATTATGACACAAAGTAAAAAAATAAAATATTTATTCACATAAAGTTTCAGTACACAATTATTAAAACATATTTTAAAATATATATATTTCAGGGAAAAAAATGTTTATAATTATACATATATATTATAAACAAGCACAACAATTGCAGGAAAGGCTAAAGCCAAATTAAAAATCAGGGAACATGAGAGAGAAAAGAAAGGAAATATGTTTCTATCTTTTTTCCACTCAAACATATGTTTAAGGCCAATGCACAATAGGTTCAAAACCAATGAAGAAATCGATAACTCCGAGTCGAAGCCTCGGAGTTATCGATATCTTCATGTTATAGTTGTTTATTATTATTTATTTTATTTATTATTATTATTTATTATTTATATATTATATTATTTAAATTACTTCCTCATAGAGGAAGTATTGTAATACCGAAATTTTTCGAGTTCGATTTTTTGACATATCTTTATGTTATTCGACCTCAGCAGTTCAAAAATGACATTTTTAAAAAATGTTATTCCGTGTGTGTGTGTGTAAACATCACATTTTCAAAAATATCTCGAAATCATGAAGAGCTTTTGAGTTGAATTTTTTTTTTAATTGTTGATCTCACCTGCGGACATAAAGTGAGAGTACTTTCTGATATATTAATAAAGTTTAACTAAATTTTTTTTATTTTTAATTTTGCAAAAAAAACGTTTTTCGCCCATAACTTTAAAAAAATGTTAGGACACCTATAAATGTTTTTCCATAATTTTGTAGAGTTTTTTAGACGCATCTTTTGAGCCCTAATTAAACATTTTTCGTCCATATTAAGTCTAACGTACAATAGGTTCGCGAATGTCGTTCGCGAACGAGACGCATGAGATAGACAAGGGCACAAATATATCACTGTCCTTTTCTAACTCATGCTTTGCGTTCGCGAACGATTTTCGCGAACCTATTGTGCTTAGGCCTTTAACCAGAGTTATTAAACTTTTAAAAATCAAAAATTTTGGAAAAAAGACTTTTTTGAAAATTTTGTTGAAAAACGTAGAAGTAACTTTAAAATTATCGTTATTAACTTGTAGAGTATTAAAAACGCTTTGATTGACCTATTTTTGAACCTAATTCGATAATAAATTTCAAAATTATTGGTATTTTAAAAACCAAAAATTGTGAAAAATGACATTTTCTCAACTTTTTTGTTTGAAAATTTTTGTTTAACTATTAAATTATTATAACTATCTTGTAGGGTATTTAAAAATACATTTATTGACCCAAAATTCAATCACTTTTACCATATTTATGAAAAGTTATTCATATATTTCTATTATTTTTATCTCTATGAGGAAGTAAAGTGTTCATGAAATGAGCACCAAAATTATAAAAAAAAATATACAACTTGGCAGCGGTTTTTTTTATTTTTGGTCCGTGAAGTCCGTATTTTTAAATACTTTCCTGTAGGTTCGCGAACGAGATAGAAAAGGACGCAAATATATGCGTCTTTTTCCAACTCATGCTTTGCGTTCGCGAAAGGATTGTGCTTAGGCCTTTAGGGAGCATTTATACCTTCAGTAAAAATTTTCAGAACGGAAAATTTTTCATTGGAGTAAGAGAGACAGACTGTGTATCTGACTCTCTTACTCCAATGCAAATTTTCCTTTCTGGACAATTTTTACAGAAGGTGTAAACGCTCCATTATTCGGCTTTGGCTTTAGGTTGAGTCCACAATAGCACCTTAGCGGAACGTAATCTTAACGTAACAATGCTAAGTATATTGTTCCGTAACGTTTAACGTTCCGTTCAAAGTGCTATTGTAGACTCAACCTTAATGTCTGTTCATTTATAAAGCCTGAAGTTAGCGCTTTTCGAATCTGCTATATTCTACTACCCGAATTTCGATTTAGATTTTAGAATTTAATGTGTGTTGGCTGGTTGGCCTGAAGAGGTATACGACAATGACACAACCTACACAACCGGAGTGATTGTATAAGTTAAGACTTTTGTCGTATTATACATTATTGTACAGATACTTTATAATAAAAAATAGGTTAAAATAAATAATTAATAGAATGGCATTAAATCCGCAGTACGAAGTAATTGGCAGAGGTTTTGTACAACAGTACTATGCAATGTTCGATGATCCAGTGCAAAGAGCAAACTTAAGAAATATTTATAACGTGAGTATGAGTATTTCACGATATTAGAATTTAATTTTATCATTTTAACTTAGGTAAATATATGCTTAATTTATATTTTTAGAATGAATCATTCATGACATTTGAAGGTAAACAAATGCAGGGTGTTACAAAAATCGTGGAAGAATTGAATGTAAGTAGAAATAAATTTGTTTTCACTTGTGATAGTATTTATCGAAGAAAAACTGTTGCACTTAACTGTCATTAAATATATTATTACGATTGTAAAAGTTAGGTTATGTGTTGTAGACAATTATAGCTGCACTGTAAAGGACATTTTTTGATAGAAAAAAAATGTACGTTTTTTCTTATATTTACATACATACTTTTTTCTACAAATATCTGGTTTTTATTTCCATGTTTACTTTCAACTTGTTTCGAACATAAATATTGTCATTTATTTTTACAGAATTTGAGGTTTCAAAAAATCAATCGAATAATCACGGCCATTGATTCGCAACCAATGTTGGATGGTGGGATACTAATTAATGTTTTAGGAAGGCTACAGGTGAGTGATTTTAAATATGCAGTAGATCAAACAAGAAGCAATATTAGAATTCTTTTCTCAGTCAAAAAATTCCTGAATTGGACCACTGAAATCTCAAATTTCTCGTATTCAATTGGAAATATATAAACTTAAAACATAAAAAAAAAGTTTATTTAAAATCCTCAAAGGATTTTCAAAAAAAAATAATTTTTACTTTCTTTTAAAGAATTGAAGACTTCTCGAAGATTATAACAGGCTTCGCACTCATCTACTAAAACCTACTATTTACTACTTTTTTTTACGTTATGCTACTAATTAGGTACTTTTTTAGATTTAAGTCACTAAAAGATACTATTTTTGGGTTTCTTGAGAGTTTCCACCACTTTAAATTCGCTAATACTAGAAATCAAAAAAACTATTCTCAAAAAATATTCCAAATTCAATTATTTTCATAACATTTTGCAAAAGAATTAAATTATTTTTAAAAGAAATTGATAAAATTCATTCAAAATTCAATTATTTTCATAAAAAATAAAATTTCCACATGAATTCAATTAATTTAGAATAGCATTTTCAAAAAACTTTCGAAAAAATCAATTATTTAACAAAATTTTTTTGCAATTCTTCACAATAATTCAATTACTTTCACCCATAATAACATTTTTCATGGAAATTCAATTTTTAAAAATTTTTTTTATAAAATTCTAAGAAAGAATTTAATTATTTTCATAAACAACAAAAATCATCGAAGAATTTCAATTATTTTTTATACTATTTTAAATTAATTGATCGAAAAATTCAATTATTTTCACAAATAAAGTTTTCCACAAGAATTCAATTATTTAAAATAAAATGTTCATAATATTTATTATATTTCGAAAAAATTAATAATTTTAAACAATGTTTCTAAAATTCTTATAAAGAATTCAATTATTTTCAAAAATAACAAAATTTTTCACAATAATTCAATTATTTTCATAAATAATAAAATTCTTTACAGGAATTCAATTATTTTTGAAAATTTTAATAAAATTCTCAGCAACTATTCAATTATTTCCATAAATGATAAAATTCATCGCAGAATTTCAATTATTTTTAATTCAATTTTACAGGAATTGCTCAAAAAATGTAATTATTCTTAAAAATTAAATTTCAATTCCTCGAAAAAATCAATTTAAAAAAAAAATTTTTGGAAGAATTTAATTATTTACAAAAATATTAGAATTTTGAGACATTTTAATAAAATTCTTTGCAAAATTCAATTATTTTCATAAACAACAATATTCATAACAAGAATTAAATTATTTTTATAAATATAAATGCTTTTTAGAAATTCAATTATTCTCCAAAATTGTAATAGAATTCTTTGTGAAATTGAATTATTTTTAAAATCTTTTCACAATTCAATTATCTACTCTTTTCATAAAATTTCCAAACAGAATTAAATTATTTAAAAAATTGTTTTTAAAAATCATAGTAAGAATTAAATTATTTTTAAGAAAAATAAAAATTTTCCAGGAATTCAATTGAGGAGCTGGATTCTAGAACCGGCTTTTCGCTCGGACCGTAAGCGCTAATACAAGTCGGGTGGCTGTGAGCGCCTCTGAGCCTGTCACTGCTACCCGACTGATATTAGCGCGTGCATTCCGAGCGAAGAGCCGGTTCTAGAATCCAGCTCCTCAATTATTTAAATTAGAATTTGCATAAAATTAGTCGAAAGAAATCAATTATTTAAAAAATGTTATAAGATTCTTCGCAAGAATTAAAGAATTCAATTATTTACAAAAATATTAGAATTTTCTACAAGAATTCAATTATTTTCAAATATTTTAATAAAATTGTTCTAAAGAAATCAATTATTTTAAATAAAATTTTAATTATTTTTTTTGAAATAATTTAATTATTGTTTTAGATTTTAATAACATTTTTCCCAAGAATTCAATTATTTACATAAATAATTCTTCGAAAGAATTCTATTATGTCGATAAATAATATAATTATTTTCGAAAATTCAATTATTTTGAAGCATTTTAATAAAATTCTTTGCAAAATAATTCAATTATTTTTTAATAGAATAGAATTTATTGTCTTTATGCTACATACAAATTTTTTTGCATCGAATATAGCCTCAAATTCAATTATTTTCATAAATAACAATATTCATCACAAGAATTCAATTATTTTTAAAAGTAATAAATTCCTTCTTGTAAATTCAATTATTTTAAAAAATTCTAATAAAATCGTTCTCAAGAATTCAATTATTTTCATAAATAATAAAATGCTTTTTAGGAATTGAATTATTTTCAAAAAAAATTTAATAAAATACCATACAGACATTCAATTATTGTCAAAAACTTTAATAGAATTTAAAAACTTTCCGCAATTCAATGATTTTTAATGTCTACTATTTTAATAAAATTTTCAAACAGTATTTAATTATTTGAAAAATTTTTGTAAAAATCTTCGTAAGAATTAAATTCTTTTCATAAATAACAAAAATTTTCCACGAATTCAATCATTTAAATTAGAATAAATTCTTTCATGAATAATAAAACTCGTTGCAGGAATTTAATTTATTAGCAGGATGAAAATTAGGAAATAGTCAAGAAAATAAAATATAGAATGGATTTTTTTTCAGTTTTTTGAAGTGTCTAAAACGAGTTTTTTTGATCGTCAAGTTTAATTTTTCGATAGCTATACTTTTTTACTACTTTTTTTAGTTTGAAAGCTACTTTTTGCTACTTTTTTAAAATTAATTATCGAATTCGAAGTCTATTATAAAGAAAGCATTTTAAGCGCGGTCGATTTTTTCTCTTCACGTTTAGTGTCCGTAAATATTCTCTTCATTCAATTTAATAAAAATTTATACGTCAATGACAACATTTTTTTTAAAATAAACAATAATTTTTTATTATGTTAATTTAAACTGTATTATTTTCAGAGTATGCATACAAATTTTCATTGTAATCCTATTCAGTCCAAAGATATTCATTTTATAAAAAAAGACCGCAAAAAATTTCAATTCTTTATAACAAAGTGAAAATTAATTTTTTTTAAAAATCATTTGAGGATTTTAAATAAACTTATAATTATGTTTTAATTTTATATATTTTCAGCTGAATACGATAAATTTGAGATTTCAGTGGTCTACTTCAGGAATTTTGACTCTTCTGTAATTTTAAATTGAAATTAATCAATTTACGACAATAAATGAAACTTTAAACCCTCGCTTTCATTCACATAGGTTTTGTAAACATTGCATTCAAAAAAATGTTTATTAGAGATAACTGTTTGGTTATAGTTTATATAAACTTTACAGGAATGACAAGAATTTCAATTTTAAAGAAATAATAAACACAATGATAATAGTACTAATCTCAAGTTGTTCGGAGGTCGTTATTGAAACAACCAGGATTCCAAATAAAGATAACTATAAATTTGAATTTAACATTAACAATGCAAAATTAATTTTATAAAAATGTGATGAAATTGAAACTGGCGCCCACTTAATTTTGGAAATTGAATTTCAAAGTTGAATATTTTTATGAAGCTGAAACTGGCATCCAGTTATCAGCATCCACTTAATTTTTCAAAATTTTATGTTGGTTTTAAACAAAGAAATATTTAACTTTAAAATTTAAGTTCCAAAGATAAGTGGGTGCTGATAACTGGGTGCCAGTTTCATCTTCATAAAAATGTGTGTCAAATGAATCATACTTTTATTTCAATTATAGCACAATTAATAATAATCGATTATTTCATGTTGAATGTAAGAGTACTTCAAATTCTCTAGTATTACATTTAAGACCTACCACATTTCATAGGTTAATTCCATTTTATTATTGAACTAGCAAATGTTACGCGCGGAACGAGATATTCAATTTATTATTGTTATGCAAATTACAACATTTTTTATTTTCAAATATAAATTGAGGAGTCGGGAAGAAGAACTCGCCGAGCGCTCCAATGCATGCTTTAATATCAGCCGGGTAGCAGTGACAGGCCCAGAGGCGCTCACTGCTCCCCGACTGATATTAGAGAATACGTTCCCGCGCTCGGCGAGTTCTTCTTCCCGGCTCCTCAATTATTTAAATAATTTAATAATCAAAATTTAAAAAATTCACGTATTAAGTACAAAATTAATTATTACTGTTCATATTTTCAAAAATTTTAATAAAATTTCAAGAAAGAATTCAATTATTTTCTAAAATTTTAATAAATTCTTCTAAACAATTCAATTATTTTTTTATATAATATAGTAAAATCTTTACAAAAACTCAATTATTTTCAAAACAATTTTAATTAAATTCCTCAAAATAATTCATTCTTTTTTTTAAAATTTAACACATTTCGAAAAAATTCAATTTTTTTCTAAAATTTTAATAAATCCTTTGAAACAATTCAACTATTTTTATAAATACTAAAATTCTTTGTAAAAAAGAAATAATTTTTAATACAATTTAAATAAAATTACACGAAAGAATTTAATTATTTTCAAAAATTTCAATAAAATTAAATTTCAACAATAATTTAAAATTCTCTAAAAATAATTCAATTTATTCTCAAATTATTTAAAAAAAATTCTATATAAAAATTAAATTACTTACAATGCAATTCTTAAATATATTCGTCAAAAAATTGATAGAATTCAATTATTATCAAAAAATAATAAAATTCTTGTGATGAATTCAATTATTTTGAATATACTTAATTTTAATAAATTTTTTTAAAGAAATTCAATTATTTTTGAAACAACTTTAATTGAATTTCTCGAAAAAATTTCATTATTTTTAAATATTTTTATAAAATTCTTCATAATAATTTAATTATTTCTTAAAATTTTAATAAATTCTTCGAAACATTTCAATTATTTTTAAAAATAGTAAAATTCTTCGCAATAATTCAATTATTTTTATAAATAGTAAAATCCTTTGCAGAAATTCAATATTATTTTCAAAACAATTTTAATAGAATTCCTAAAAAGAATTTAAATTTTCAAATATTAACATAAAATTCATTTATTTTCCAAAATTTTAATAAATTTTTTTGGAAAAATTTAATTATTTTTATAAATAGTAAATAAAATTCTTTGCAAGAATTTAATTATTTTCAATACAATTTCAATAAGATTCTTCTTCATAAAATTCAGTTGCTTTCAAAATTTTCAATTCAATTATTAAAAAAACTTCATTAGTTTAAAAGAAATTCTTCAAAAGAATTTAATTAGAATTCTATTATTATCAAATTTTTTTATAAAACTAAATGTTTAGAATTTATAAGAAAATTCTGAATTTTTCTGTCTTTTTGCTTACCTCATAAACTATAAAATTACCACGAATTCTAAAAAATATCTTAAATTTTTTCTATAACTTAATATAACTCTATAACTTAATTCTATTGAAGAACTGCCATAAAGTTATTACTTATAAATTATTATTTAAAAAAATATTTTTTGAAAAATTTTTATTTCAATTCTGTTGAAATTAGTTTCAATTTTAAAAATGTTATCGCAAATCTTTGAAAGAATTCAACAATCTTAATAAATATAAAAATTCTTTCCCTAAATTCAATTATTCAGGAATTTTTATAAAAATCATTGTAAAATTCAATTATTTTCATAAATAACAATATTTATCACAAGAATTCAATTATTTTCAAAATTAATAAAATTCAATTATTTTCAAAAAATCTAAAAAAAATTGTCAACATTTCAATTATTTTTATAAATGAATAGCAAAATTATTTTCAGGAATTTTATTAAAATTCGTTACAAAATTCAATTATTTTCATAAATAACAAAATTCATCACAAGAATTCAATTATTTTAAAATTAATAAAATTCAATTATTTTCAAAAATTTTTCTTCATTCAATAATTTGTATATCAATTATTTTAATAAAATTTCCCAAAAGAATTTAATTATTTAAAAACAATTTTGACAAAGTTTTACACGACTATTCAATTATTTTCTATTATTGCGAAAATTTCATTACTAAAAATAGAATTTGAATAAATTTGTTCGAAAAAAAATAATTGTTTGAAACTATTGTATAAAATTTTTCACAATAATTCAATTATTTTCATAAATAATAAAACTCATCGCAGAATTTTAATTATTTTGAATACAATTTTAATCGAATTCCTCGATAAATGTAATTATATTCTTAAAAATGTCATTAAAATTCGTCGGAAGAATTCAATTTTTTAAAAATTTGTTGCTAAAATTCTTTGTGAAAATCCAATTTTCAAAACATTCAATTATTTTCAAAAACTTTCCTGAATTCAATGATTTTTAATATCTACTACGTTAATAAAATTTCCCAAAAGAATTTAATTATTAAAAAATATTTTTAATAAAATTCTACGAAAACATTTAATTATTTTCATAAATAATTAAATTTTTACAGGCATTGAATTATTTTCATAAACTCTTATAAAATTCTTTGGCTAAATTCAATTATTTTTAATACAACTTTAATCAAATTTCTCGAAAAATGAATTTTTTTTTTAAATTTTATTTAAACTTGTGAAGATAATTCTATTATTTAAAATTTTGTGTATAATATTCTTTATGATAATTCAATGTTAAGAAACATTCAATTATTAAAAAAAATATTTACTTTTGTATTTAAATAATTGAATATTTTCTTAACAATAAATGTAATTCCAGGTTAAAAAACGAAATTTTTCCAGGTTTTTAAAACTACATTTACATTTCTGTAGAAATTCTTTAAAGAATTTATTTGGATTTCTTCTCTTAATATTCCTCTTCGCTTTTGAAATGTCCTGAGAACTTATTATTTTTTACATATTTCTATTGTCTTATTAACATTTAATTAGATTTTATTATTAAGATTTTTTTCTCTATGTATTTAATAAAAATGTTATTGATTAAAAAGTATGATTGAATTAATAATTAAGATAAATGGTTTATTTAAAAATTGTTCATTATGTTTATAAAAACTAATGCTTATAATTTTGATTGCAGACTGACGAAGATCGACCACATGCTTTTATTCAACTTTTCGTATTGAAACCAATAGAAAGTTCATTCTTTTGTCAACACGATATTTTTCGACTAAGTATACATGACACAGCCTGATGGAATAAGTTTATTTGGTTTTACATATGACCAAACGATGTTGCGTTGCATAATGCAAATTGAAAACACTGCAGCCGAATGTATATGTTCAGAATTAATTCTTCTTACAAATTACCACAATGCAGTCAAAAATTTTTAATACACTGTTTTTATATATAAAAAAGATTTGCTTCAAAGAAAACCTATTGTAATTTGAAAATTTTCAAATAAAGTGAATTTGTTACTAATCTAAAGCTTAGTTTATTCATTTTTCTGTTTAAATTGTATTTTTCATTTTAGTATTATTTTAAATAATTACAGGGTTGCCACGCTTTTGCTCAATTCAAATTCCCTGACTTTTCCAGGTTAAAAAACGAAATTTTTCCAGGTTTTTAAAACTACATTTACATTTTACCAAATTAAAAAACTTTGACTTTGACGAATTTATTTAATTGTTAAATTATTCGAAAACATAAAAAACTTTACTTTGTTACTGTAACTTCTTCAAAAATTATTTTCATCATTTTGATTTAATTATTTATTTTTAGAATTTTTAACTACAATTCTTCTTAAAATCAATTTTTTAAAAATTATTTTATGCAAAAGTTGTTTGAGAATTTTCAAAACCTTTTGTTAAGAATTCAATTTTACAAAATTTCAATTATTCTAAAAATTCTTCAATTAAATATATATTGGAAAAGAGAAATTTCAAATAATTAAAAAAAATTCAATTAAACTTTTTTGAAAAATTAATTTTACATAATTATTAATTAAAAGTGTGAAAAATTCAGAATTTCAAAGTTTTTAATTTGAAATCTTCTTAAAATTCAATTAATATTAAAAATTAATGCAGAAATGCTTTTAATATTCAATTATGATCTGGAATTTTAACTGATATCCATTTTAAAATCATTTTTTATTAAAAAATTCTACGAGAATTCAATTATTTAAATACAAAAATAAATATTTTATTAAATAATTGAATGTTTCTTAAAATTGAATTATCATAAAGAATTTTATAAACAAAATTTTTAATAATTGAATTATCTTCACAAGTTTTAATGAAATTTTTAAAAATAATTTCATTTTTGGAGAAATTTGATTAAAATTGTATTAAAAATAATTAAACTTAACCAAAGAATTTCATAAGAGTTTTCGAAAATAATTCAATGCCTGTGAAATTTTAATTATTTATGAAAAGAATTGAATGTTTTCGTAGAATTTTATTAAAAATTTTCTTTAATAATTAAATTCTTTTGGCAAATTCTATTAAAGTAGTAAATATTAAAAAATCATTGAATTGAGGAAAGTTTTTGAAAATAATCAAATGTTTCTGAAAATTGAATTTTCATAAATAATTTTATCAATAATTTTTAAAAAAAATTGAATTCTTTTGACGAATTTTAATGACATTTAGGAATATAATTACATTTATCGAGGAATTCGATTAAAATTGTATTAAAAATAATTGAAATTCTGTGAAATTTTCGTAATAATAGAAAGTAATTGAATATTTGTGTAAAACTTTGTAAAATTGTTTTTAAATAATTAAATTCTTTTGGGAAATTTTTGAAAATAATTGATATACAAATTATTGAATTAAGAAAAGCTTTTGAAAATACATAATTGAATTTTATTACTTTTGAAAATGATTGAATTTTTGTGATGAATTTTGATATTTATGAAAATAATTGAATTTTGTAATGAATTTTATTCAAATTTCTGAAAATTATTGACTTTTGTCGAAGAATTTTGCTATTCATTTATAAAGATAGGTAGTTGAAATGTTGACAATTTTATTTAGATTTTTGGAAATAATTGAATTTCTGCAGAGAATTTTATTAATTTTGAAAATACTTTAATTCTTTTGATGAATATTATTTATGAAAATAATTTAATTTTACAATGAATTTTATAAAAATTCCTGAATATAATTGAATTTCGGCGAATAATTTTGCTATTTATGAAGATAATTGAAATGTTGAGAATTTTTTTTAATTTTTAAAAATAATTGAATTTCTGCGAAGCATTATATTATATATATTAAAAATTTTAACTAATTTCAGAAGAATTTGAATTATAAATCTTTTCAAAAATCTACGTTCTTTAAGATTTCTAATTAAATTCATTGAAAATTGTAATTTTACAAAATTTCAAACTTAAACCTTTTTGAAGTTCATCTACTTATGAAAATTGTAAACGCACCTCTTTTAAAATTGAATTAATTTTGAAATATTTAAGTAAAATTAGATTTCAAGAATAAACGCAATAACTTTAGAAAACAACAATTTTCCAGGATTTCGATCAAAGTTCCCTGACTTTTCCAGGTTTTTTCAAGGTTCATAAAATTCCCTGACATTTCCAGGTTTTTCAGGTTTCCAGGTTGGGTGTTAAACTCGTAATTACTCCAAACTCGCTATTTTCGTATTTTTTCAATAATGAAGAAAGACCTTAGAACTTTAAATGTGTTACATTGAAAATAAGAATTTGTTCTTAAAAATTTAACGTTGCATTTCAATGAAAATAAGAAAAGTTTATTTAATAATTTTTTATCCTAATTTATTTGATTAATTTCAGTTTTCTTAATCAGTCTTTAATTTACATAAATTTTGAGGACGTTACCATAATAGACTGTAATAATAATAATAAAAAATTTAGAGAAACTGGTATATTTTTTTGGTTTTAGCTTACAATTTAAAAAATAAACAATATCATCGTATATACATAACAATGCAAAGATATCGTGATCTTAGTTAAATGCAAACGGCACCTGGAACAAATATCATTTACTCGTTTGATTATAGTCTATTGAAAGAATTACATATAATTACAATTTACAAATAAAATTACTATTGTGAATATCTTCTGATGCAAAACTTAAACTTTGCATGTCAGTCTAATAAATGCATAAAATTTGTGTTTTCACTATATGATGACAATATTTGAAGTTTATATTTAATTTTAAAGCAACAAATACCATCAACAATAAAAATCAAAAGAAGTTAAGAAACTCAATGGATGTTCGAAATGAGATTCATTCCTAGCCTTTCGGAAACAGTTAATTGAGTTTTTGCAGCATCTTTTAGACTGAAAATATGTGTCACTTCCATTGTAGTTCGTCCTAACATGAGAGCCTTATCAAAAAGGTTAATGGCTTCTTTCAGATTACCCCTGTTGAAAAAAATAGGTTTTATAATTACATATGATATTTTCATTATTTTCTTTTATTTCTTTTATTTTTTATATTTTTACTACCTTTGTACTTCGATACTTCCTAACGTTTCATATCCGAATTCGCACTTATCATCTAATTCCAAGGCGTTCTTTATGTATTCCACAGCTTTGTCTATGTTTGTATTCCAATGAAGTTGTAATAAACCTTTATGAACGTAAATTGTAGCATTCTGGGGATCTTTTTCCATGGCTTTTGTAAAATATTCATCTGCTTGTTCGTATTCTTGAGAGTCACACAAAATCTGAACAAAAATAGCACACGATTTAAAGATTTCCCTATACAATTTTCATCCTTTAAAGTAATTTTGAAGCATTATTCTTTTTGACTTTAAGGGGACTTTCTGGTAAAGGATTTTAAAAAATTAATTTTTCTTTTGTCCAGAGCTCGAACCAGTTAAAACTAGAAATTCAATTTTTCATAAATTTTTCTAGAATTTTTAACTAAAATTCTTTTTTTAAATCGATTATTTTTAATCATTTTCGAAAAAGTTCTTTGACAATTTTTAAATCCATTTGTTTACAATATTCAATTATTATCTAAAATCTGAACAGAAATTCATTTTTAAATAATTTATTGAATAATTAAATGTTTCTTAAAATTCGATTCCCATAAAGAATTTTATCAACAAATTTTTAAATAATTGAATTCTTTCGACGAATTTTAATAAAATTTTTAAGAATAATTACATTTTTCCAGAAATTCGATCAAAATTGTATCGAAAATAATTGAAATTCGGCGATGTGAGTTTTATTATGTGTGAACAATTATTTTTGAAAATAATTGAATTTCTGCAATAATTTGTAACTTTTCAAAAAGTAAATTTTTTTTTCGTGTTTTTAACTAAAATTCTTCTATAAATGCATTATTTTTAATAGTTTTCGAAAAAGTTTTTTGAGAATTTTCAAATCCATTTTTTTACTATTCAATTTTACGAAATTTCGATCATTCGGAAATTCTTCAGTTAAATATTTTTAGAAAATAAAAACTTCAAATAGTTACAAAAAAATTCGTTCTATAAAATTAATAATTAAAATTATGAAACCTTTTCAAAATTCAATTATTTCTAAAAATTCACGCTATAAGGCTTTTTTTAATATTCAATTATTATTATCTAAAATTTTAACTGAAATTTTTTCTTCAAATCAATTTATTATTACAAAATTCAACGAGACTTAAATTATTTAAATACGGAAATTGAATTTATTGAATAATTGAATGTTTCTCAAAAAATTGAATTTTAAAAAAGAATTTTATTAAAAAAATTTTTAAATATTAAATTCTTTTCACAAATCTTAAAACAATTTTTAAGTATAATTTCATTTTTCTAGAAATTTGATTAAAATTGTATTAAAATTAATTGGATTCTGTAAAAAGCATTTTACTAACATTTTTTTAAATAATTGAATTCCCGAGAAAAATTTTATTATTTATGGAAATAATTGATTTCTTGGGAAGAATTTTATTCAAATATCTTTAAATAATTGAATTCCCATAAAAAATTTGCTATTTGTGAAAATAATTGAGTTTTTAAGAAGAATTGTATTGAAAATAATTATTGAATTATATCGGAAAATTTTATTAAAATAGCAATTTTATTAACTAAATCTTGTAAAGAATGTTGTCAAATTTTTTTTAAATACCCAATAGAATTTTTTAAAGAATTTTATTTAAATTTTTCGAAATAATTGAATTTTTCAGAGCTATTTTCTTAAATTGTCCGAATATACTATAATTGAATTCTGTTGAGAAACTTCATTAAAAAATTAAAAATAACACAGGCCGACAAAATTTTATTAATTGCATGTTGACTAAAATGTTATAGCCGATTCTTATAGGATTTTGTCCGTAGAATTTGAATTTGACCTTGAAAATATTGGATTGGCTCTAGTTTTCAATCAACTTACGTTTCAATACGCCAAATACGCATTTTTTGCATTTTTTGAATGGATGTAAAACCATACACCGAAACAGTAAATTTTTCCGCGTAGGACCAAATTAAAACTTAAACACTGCTCTTTAATATCCAAAAACAAAAAATTTAATTTATATACAAATTTAACCTTTAATGTCCAATTAGACATACGCTGTTCCATAAACGTAATAAAAATAACATTACTTTTGACCAGGTAAGTCAAATTAATTAAAAATTAGTCTCCCTGGGGCTTTTTGTCGTCGCTGTTTATAAATCTGCTATGAAATATAAAAATTAAAAATGGCGGACTAATTTTAAAAAATAGTTTACACCTTTATGATAAAAATGTAAAATTAAAACAGAAATTCGCCATATTGAATCCGCCATTTTGAATATTAAAATCTGAATACAGTTTTGTAAGCAGCGACCCCAAATACCCCCAGAGAGACTAAATTTTACTTAAATTGACTTACCTGGTCAAAAGTAATGTTATTTTTATTACGTTTATGGAACAGCGTATGTCTAATTGGACATTAAAGGTTAAATTTGTATATAAATTAAATTTTTTGTTTTTGGATATTAAAGAGCAGTTTTTAAGCTTCAATTTGGTCCTATGCGGAAACATTTACTGTTTCGGTGTATAGTTTTACATCCATTCAAAAAATGCAAAAAATGCGTATTTTTGCGTATTAAAACGTAAATTGCTTGAAAACTAGAGCCATGAATCCAATATTTTCATGGTCAAATTCGGATTCTACGGACGAAATCCTATAAGAATCGGCTTCCATTGGTTAAGCCACAAAATTTTGTTGGCCTGTGTAATTGAATTGGTGCGAAGAAATTTATAAAAAATTTGTGAGTAGTTAAATTCCTGTAAAATTTTTATAAAAAAGATATTAAAAATCATTGAATTTAGGAAAATTTTTGAAAATAATTGAAATTTTGCCAAGAATTTTATTAAAATTTTAGAAAATAATTGAAATTTTGACAAGAATTTTATTATTTATAAAGATAATTGAATTTCTGCGAAGAATTTTATTACTTTTGAAAATAATTGAATTTTTGCAATCATTTGTAATTTCTCTAAAATTCTCCAAATTATATCGTACAATTTACGATCTTTTCGTCTTTTCTCAATCAAATTACGGACTTTGTGGACCTTTTTTGTAAAAAAAAACTGACTTTTATGGACTTTCAAAAAACATACCTGTGCATATAATGTGTAACATTCTGAACAATCTGGGAATTTTTCAAATGCCTTTTGAAAATCTTGCATTGATGATTGCAATAAATATTGATCTTTCTTTGTAGTTGCATAGCGATAATCCGCGTAACATTTTTGTACATAAAAAAGACCAGAATTTGGATGAAGTTGAGCCGCTTTCTCAAAATCTGCTTTAGCTTCATCTATTCTCTCCAATAGAAGATTCACCTATATTGACAATTGTATAAAATATTATTATTATTATTATTATTATTATTATTATTATTATTATTATTATTATTATTATTATTATTATTATTATTATTATTATTATTATTATTATTATTATTATTAT
The DNA here is from genome assembly GCA_032872505.1 of Leptopilina syphax. Classification (NCBI taxonomy): domain Eukaryota; kingdom Metazoa; phylum Arthropoda; class Insecta; order Hymenoptera; family Figitidae; genus Leptopilina; species Leptopilina syphax. The sequence goes on along the minus strand of CM065471.1, from coordinate 5,999,187 downwards.
TATTATTATTATTATGTATTTATTACATACTGTGAAAGAGAAAAGAAAAAATTCACTTTATTATACATACTTGCGCACGATTATGATAAATATCACCACAATTGGAATCAAGTTCAATTGCTTCGGAAAAGTCACAAAAACTCTTTTCTGGATTCTCAAGTTGAACATGCATACTGGCTCTCTTAATTAAGGCATTTACTTTCAGGTCCTTATTGGCAGAATCACTCATTATTACCGTATTAAGGTCAGACATTGCTTTATCGTGTTCACCAAGCAGCAGATGAAATGTACCTCGGAGAAGATGAACTTTCATTTTAAGGTCTGACGTGCTGTCTGCTTGCAAACTCTCCAATTCTTTATTGCAATGTGGAATGACTTTTTCATAATTTTGATTTTTTACACATTGTACTGCCTTTGCGTATTCACTGAAATAGGAAATTGTGTAAGGTTAATTAATTAAAACAATTGTAAATGTTAATAGGGAAATTCTTAACAAAACAACATAAATATGAATTATTAGTTACTAATTAACTATTCTGAATAATAATAATATATGGGGCATTCTATTTCAAACCGTTTCACCAACAAAAAACGATCGCAAAGAGAGTATGTTTTAAATAAATTTTATTCCGTAAAAAAGAAATTTTTATTCATAATATGTTAAACACTGTGTATTTTCAGAATTTTTGAAAGTGAATCTAATGAACTTTTAATTGGTCTTTATATTTTTCTAATCTAGGCTCAAAATTTCTGAAGCGTGCCACTAATTTTTCGATAGAAATATTTTTATATTTCATATCAATAATTTTATAGTATTTTCGTACCATAATATGACCCCAAAGTTGTTTTTTGCAAAATTTTAATTTTTTTAAGAGTTATTTTTTAAACAATTTTTAAGCATTAAATTATTTAAACATTTTTTTTTAGCGTTCTATTTGATCGATTTTAATAAAATTTGAAATGAGTAATATACAATAACCCTGCTTTCCAACAAAAAAAATTTGTTAAATTTTGTTCATAATTTGTTTAAAATAGCAACAATTGTTATAAACAAATAGAAATAAAATATACTTCTCCGTCTAATTTTGTATTTTTTCTTGTCAATTATGATACCCTGTTTTATCACGAGTATTTCCCAAAAAAAAAAGTTAGTATATTGCATTAGGTCAAAAGTTATTAATATTTTAGTGGCCGCGCGCGCTGCGATATTGACGCGCCACACAGTGAGATTTTCTTACAATTTACTGTTCAAAAATTTCTACAGCTTACAATTTTTGAACGATTTGAGTGTTCTTGGATTTAAATTAAAGGGAATTAAATTCTTTAGACATCCCTCGAGTCCGATTTTTAAAATTTTAATTGTTTATAATTTTTTAGTTTAATCAAAGTTAACAAATTAATACAATTTTGTAAAAAAGGACGTTTATTTCTTATTCCGTTACTGAACATGATCCAAATCAGTTTAAGTTGATCCAATATGATCACTAGGCAATTAATAAAACATAAAATAATTTATTTTAATTGTTGTAAACAATATTAATTAACAAATAGATAACTTTAATTCTTATTCATTAAAAAAGGTTTTTTTTTTGCGTGTAGTTTTTTATTAAGGTTCATGTAAAAAATATATATCCTCCTTGGTTAAAAAATAACTTATTTAAATTGTTATAAACATTACTAATTAACAAATAGTTAACTTTTGTTCCTCTTCACCAAAAAATTTTTTTTTTCATGTGTGGTTTTTTATATAGCTTCATTTAGAAAATGTTAGAAGGTAAGTTTAAGTACTTATTTTAAATAGTCTGTAAACTTATAATAAGTTTTTATACTTACATTTTAATTTTCTTTAAATGAACCTTAATAAAAAACTATACGTGAAAAAAAATTTTTTTATAAAGAGAAATCAAAGTAATCTATTTGTTGATTAATATTGTTTATAACAATTTAAATAAGTTATTTCTTAAACAAGGAGAACTATTCTTTAAATAAACATAAATAAAAAAATAAACGTGAAAAGACATTTTTTAATGGAGAGGAATCAAAGCTATCTATTTGTTAATTAGTAATGTTTATAACAATTTAAATAAGTTATTTTTTAAACAAGGAGGATATATATTTTTTACATGAACCTAAATAAAAATCTACACGCGAAAAAAAACCTTTTTTAATGAATAAGAATTAAAGTTATCTATTTGTTAATTAATATTGTTTACAACAATTAAAATAAATTATTTTATGTTTTATTAATTGCCTAGTGATCATATTGGATTAACTTAAACTGATTTGGATCATGTTCAGTAACGGAATAAGAAATAAACGTCCTTTTTTACAAAATTGTATTAATTTGTTAACTTTGATTAAACTAAAAAATTATAAACAATTAAAATTTTAAAAATCGGACTCGAGGGATGTCTAAAGAATTTAATTCCCTTTAATTTAAATCCAAGAACACTCAAATCGTTCAAAAATTGTAAGCTGTAGAAATTTTTGAACAGTAAATTGTAAGAAAATCTCACTGTGTGGCGCGTCAATATCGCAGCGCGCGCGGCCACTAAAATATTAATAACTTTTGACCTAATGCAATATACTAACTTTTTTTTTTTGGGAAATACTCGTGATAAAACAGGGTATCATAATTGACAAGAAAAAATACGAAATTAGGCGGAGAAGTATATTTTATTTCTATTTGTTTATAACAATTGTTGCTATTTTAAACAAATTATGAACAAAATTTAACAAATTTTTTTTGTTGGAAAGCAGGGTTATTGTATATTACTCATTTCAAATTTTATTAAAATCGATCAAATAGAACGCTAGAAAAAAATGTTTAAATAATTTAATGCTTAAAAATTGTTTAAACAATAACTCTTAAAAAAATTAAAATTTTGCAAAAACAACTTTGGGGTCATATTATGGTACGAAAATACTATAAAATTATTGATACGAAATATAAAAATATTTCTATCGAAAAATTAGTGGCACGCTTCAGAAATTTTGAGCCTCTAATATTTTTGATACAGAGTGTCTGATGAATTATGATTTTACAAAGTCCCTAAAGAAAAACAAAATATTTCGTTATTTATTTTTTAAAACATTAATAACTTACTATAAAAATATAAATACTTTAATAAAGAAACTAGCAAATGACTAGATGACTAGCAACTAGTAAATGTATTTCATTTATTATTATTTTGTAAATTAAAAAAATGTTATATTTTCAAGAATAAACATCAATTTTTGAATGATTACAGATTCAAAATTTAAAGAATTCACGTATTCACGTACATAATAATTAAAGATTACAGGACAAAAAATCCTGACCGAAAAATCCAAGAAAAAAAGTCCACAGTTCAAAAAATCCAAAATAAAAATGTCGAAAGTCAAAAACTCGAAAATAAATAAAAACGTCCAAAATAAATAATGAAACATGTAAAAAAGACACGTTTTTACTTTTTACGCTATAAAATCGGAATTTAAAATGTTGATTTTCATTATTTGCATAAATAAGAAAATTCTGCACAAAAATTCAATTATTTTCATAAATAAAAAAATTTCTAGAAAAATATCAATTATTCTATAAAATTTTTAAAACAATTATTCAAGGAAATACAATTATTTTCAACAATTTTGATAAAATTCTTTACAAAAATTAAATTATTTTGTTAAAAATATAATTTCAATCAAATTACTCGATTAATTTAATTCTTTTCAGAAATTTAAAATGTTAAGTTTACCTATTTTCGATTCAGTCATCGAAATGAACAACTTAAAAAAAGGACAATTTCATTAACTGCAACCATTTGAATTTTTATATCTCAATTTTCTTCATTGGATTTTTAATTTCTTTGAACTTTTTGACCAGGACAAAAAATTCAAAAAATTAGTCCAAAATGAAACTATTTTCTTTTTTAATTTTTTGGATTTCATTCACTTTGGATTTTTTGTTTTGGACTTTTTGTCCGGATACCAATGTTAAATGTTCTTGTTTATTATTATGCAAAAATTTTAATAAAATTTTTCGCAAGAATTTCATTATTCTCATAAAAAATACAAAATCTTAAGAGCAGTTCAATTATTTTAAATACAATTTTATTAAAATTTCTCAAAAGAAAACAATTATTTAAGAACAAAATATTACCTATTTAAATTCAATAATTATTTTCAAGAGTTTTAATAAAAATTCAAATATTTTCTACAATTCTGATAAAATTCTTCAAAATAATTAAATTATTTGTATAAATTGTAAAATTCTTGGCAAGAATTCAATTATTTTCGTAAATAATAAAATTCTTCTGAGAAATTCAATTATTTTCAATAAAATTTTAATAAAACTTCTCGTAAAAATGCAATTATTTTTAAAAATATTATTTTAATTCAATTAATTTCAAGAGTATTGTAATAAAAATTCAATTATTTCCAACAATTCTGATAAAATTCTTCGAAACAATTATTCAATTATTTTTATGAATTGTAAAATCCTCCGCAAGAATTCAATTACCTTCATAAATAAGAAAATTCATCACAAAGTTTAAATATTTTCATAAATAATAAAATTCTTTAAAGAAATTCAATTATTTCCATAAATAATTAAATGTTTCGGAGGAATTCAATTATTTTAAATACAATTTAAATAAAAATTTCTCGAAAGAATACAATTATTTATAAAAATATTATTTTAATTCAATTATTTTCAATACAAATTTAATTAAATTTTTGGGAAAAAATTCAGTTATATTCAAAATAATTTTAATAAAATTTCTCTAATATGTTCAATTATTATTTCTAAAAATCGTAATAAAATTTGTGTAAACAATTAAATTGTTCTCAAAAGTTTTTAATAAAATTCTTTGTAAATTTCAATTATTTTCAAAATTTTCAATTAAAATTACTTTAAAAAATTACATTATTTTTTTACGAAATTTAATTAAATTTAAAAAAATGTAATTATTTACTAAAACTCTAATAAAATTGTTTAAAAGAATTTAATTTTCTATGAATAATTGTAATATAATTTAATAGGAAAATCGTTAATCACAATTAATAATAAATACGATTTTATTTTAAAAACTTAAAAGAAAATATTCATAAAACTCAATAACTTTCAAAATTTTCAGTAAAAATTATTTTAAAAAACTTCATTATTTAAAGAATTTTAATAAAAATCTTTCCAAGAATTAAATTATTTTCAATACAATTTTAATTACATTTTCTCGAAACAATTCAATTATTTAAAAAAATGTTGATAAAATTCTTGAAATGAATTCAATTATATTCAAATTTTTTAATAAATACTTTACAAGAATTCAATGAATTTCAGTACATCAAAAATTTAATTATTTATGAAAATAATTAAATTCTTGACTAGAATTTTATTAAAACTTTTTTAAATAATTGAATCCCTGCCAAAAAATTTATTATTCCTATAATTAATTAAATTTTTACAAAATTAAAAAAAATAAGTGAATTTTTGAGAAGAACTTTATTAAAATTGTATTTAAAATAATTGAATTTTTGTTAAAAAAAATTACTATTTATTGATATTATTGATTTCTTTCGAAGAATTTAAAAAAAATGTTTAAAAATAATTTAATTTTTCCTAGAATTCAATTAAAATTGTATTTAAAATAATTTAATTTCTTGCCAAGAATTTTATTATTTACGAAAATAATTGAATTCTTGCCAAGAATTTTACAATTTATACAAATACTGCGAAACAATTAAATTATTTGTACAAATTGTAAAATTCTTGGCAAGAATTCAATTATTTTCGTAAATAATAAAATTCTTCTGAGAAATTCAATTATTTGCAATACAATTTTAATAAAATTTCTATAGGAAAAAATTTAATTATATATTCAAGATAAGTTCAATTATTTTTAAAAATTGTAATCAAATTTTTGTAAACAATTTAACTGTTCTCAAAAGTTTTTTAATAAAATTCTTTGTAACTATCAATTATTTTCAAAATTTTTTGATAAATACCTTGCAAGAATTCAATGATTTTCAGTAGGCACATTAATTTTAAAATTGAAAAGTGAAAACTATAATTCTAAAACTATTGAGTTCAGAAAATAAAACATTAATTTCACTTACGATGTAAGATTCTGAGATATTATATCGTATTCTTTTAGAATTGGATCATTACGTAAAGCTTCGAAGTATGTTTTAATGAAATGTTTACTAGGCATGACCGGTTCCTTTGTCGCCATAAATTCTTGAGCATGTTGTCTACCTGTAAAATTATAAGTTCATAATAAATTATAATTTTATTTTTCTATTACGCAAGCATATTGAACAATTACTTTCTTGAATTTGTTTTTTAGAAATAATAGAAAATTCAAAAAAAGAAATTAAAAAAGTTTATTTTAATAACATGTTGAAATATTTGAATATTAATTATTAATTTAAAAACTAATATTATTAAATAGTAATGAGCTGTGTTCTTACCAAGTTCTTTTAATAATTTATCAGCAAAAAATAATGAATGCTCATTTGCAAACCGCTCAAGAATGCAAGCAGCAGTAATATCTTCTAGGGCTGTTTCTAGGTCGTTGCATTCTTCTAAAGCATGAGATCTTCGTATCAAAGCTTTTATATATCTGGGATTTAGCTCTAAAGCCTTACTACAATCCGCCTTCACTGCACTATATTTTTTCTTTAAAACAATTATTTTTTTAATAAAAATAGTTGAAAAACATACTATTATATCTATTAATATAGACGATTTTCACAAAATTATTAAATTTCATAATTTTAAATTTCATTCCAGTTTTGTGAAGAAATATAAATACTGTGCCACTCAAGCTTAAAATTACATGATAATTCGGTGAGGCTGCTCCGAAACCCTTTAATTTTAAGCTCGAGCCGCACACTATTAAAAAACTAAGAACCTTTTCTTATTAATAAATTATTTATTATGTAAATTGTTTAAAGGAATGAATAAAAATATTTAAAAAGTATACCAATTTAGTATATGCTGCTGCTCTATTCTGATAAAATATAGAAAGTTCTGTAGGATTTCCCTCTAAACAGGTTTCAATCGCTTTAGAATATTGCAAAATTGCTTCATCATATTTTCCATCATTGAAGTATTTGTTACCCATTTCTTTGAACTTTTGAGCTTTCTTCATAGGATCCTAAAATAAAATAGCTACATTAAGAATAATCATTTGCCTTTTTCAGGAAAATTATTTTAAACAATTAAAACCTCTTTTTTAGAGGGCATTTAAGATGAAATTTAAATTTTCTTCTCAAAATCACTCCTCGATTTTTGAAATCTTTTTTTTCAATAATGTATAATCACCAATGAATAAAATGAAATTTTTGTTTTTAAATAATTAAATTAATAATAGTTTAAATGTTTTTCTTTATGTACAATTGTATCGAGTAAGGTTGAAAATAATTTTTTCAAACATTTCAGGGCTCGAACCAGTGAAAGTATTTAAAAATACGGACTTTACTGACCAAAAGTGAAAAATTACGGACCAATTACTGACAAAAATATATAATTGAATCATTGCGAATAAATTAATAAAAAATTCGTAAAAAATCGAATTTTATTTAAATAGGTAATTGAAATGTTGCCAAGAATTTTATTAAAATTTTTGAAAATAATTTAATTTCGGAGAAGAATTTTATTACTTTTGAAAATAATTGAATTTCTGGAATCATTTATAACTTCTCCAAAATTCAAGTTTTTAATTTGAAAAGAAATTATTGCCAGAAATAGAAAAATTTGAAGGTTTTGTATTAGATTTAAAAAATAAACACAATAACTTTAGAAAGCAACAATTTTTCAGGATTCCGATCAAAATTCCCAGATTTTTCCAGAATTTTTCAAGGTTTATAAAATTCCCTGACATTTCCAGGTTTTTCAGTTTTCCAGGTTGCGTAGCAACTCTGAACAATTCTATAAAATAAAAACATGAAAACTCGATATTTTACTCTTTTTCGAGTAGAATTTTAAAGAAAAATCTTTACATTTCATTTATAGAGAATAATGATTCTGAAAAGAATTTTTAGATTTGATTTCTTCATGTTTTATAATAATTAAAGATGACCGAGTGATAAAATCATTTACAATATTCAATTATTATTTACAAAAAATTTTAACTAAAATTGTTCTTTAAATCGATTATTTTTAATAATTTTTGAAAAAGTTCTTTGAAAATTTTCAAATCCTTTTGTTTACAATATTTAATTTTATAAAATTTCAAGTATTCGCAAATTCTTCAAAATTAAAAAATTATTAGAAAATAAAAACTTAAAATAATATTAAAAAAATTCAATTAAATTTTTTCAAAAAAATTAATTTTAAAGCTCAATTATTTTTAAAAATTCACGCTATATTGCTTTAAATATTCAATTATTATCTAAATTTTTAACTGAAATTCATTTTTAAATCAATTTTTATTAGAAAATGCTACTAGAATTCAATTATTTAAATACAAAAAAAATTTATTGAATATTTGCATATTTATTTAAATTGAATTCTGATAAAGAATTTTATCAATAAATTTTTAAATAATTGGATTCTTTTGACGAATTTTAATAAAATTTTTAAGAATAATTACATTTTTCCAGGAATTTGATTAAAATTGTATTTAAAATAATTGAAACTCTGCGATGAGTTTTATTATTTGTGAAAATAATTGAATCCCTAACAAAAATTTGATTACTTTTGAACAATATTTAATTTTTGCGAAGAATATTATTACTCTTGAAAATAACTAGAATTTTAAAGAAAAATCTTTATATTTCATCTATAGAGAATAATTAATCTGAAAAAAATTGTTAGATTTGACTCATAATTATATTGAAAAATAGAAAATGTATGATCATTTAAAATCAGAATAGTTGAAATAAAAAAATAATTATTTAAAAATACAGTAATAATAATAGCAATATAAAATGCGACATTTAAGACTTAACCTCACTTGGAGGTTCCGCTGAACTGGAAGTGACATCACCATCAATGGATATTTGCTTGTCAGATTTTGTCAAATGTTCATTAACACCATCCTTCAATTGATCTCTAGTAGGTTTTAACGAGGGTTTCGAATTATTCTTGTAATATACATAACCAAGTCCAAGGGCAACCGGTGCACCAACAACCAAGGCAAGTTGCCATTTCGGAATTGGGTTACTGATAATACTACTCGCCCAGCTGGAAGAAGTCATCTTCACAAAAGTTAGTTTGTCAAAATACTAATTTCAAATGAAACTTAACGATACTGGTTCAATTGACACTATTAATTTTTTTTAGACATACGTCTGTTAAAATTATAATCATGGCACTTGCTCCACTTTTTCAACTATATAATATTGTAGAACAGAATTTGTAAGAATGTAGAAAATACTACAATTTGTATAAATTTTCACGATTTTAAAAATTTTTCTCAATTTTTTTAATCTATCTTTAATAAAGAAATAAAAAAAAGTTTAACTAGAAAACAATGATCCATAAAATTTTTTGTTTAATAAAAAACTACAAACACATGTGACTAAACCATAGACATTTGGGAAGAATAGAAATAATAGACGTCTCACTGAATTTTATTCATGTAACACTTTAGAATCTAAAGACGATGTTGAATTTCTGAACACTGGCGGCGCTTCTATAGTTTCATAGAAGCAGCGAATTTATTCGAAATACAACGGTCTCGAGCTAGAGGTAAAAGGTTTTATTTTTCTAATTAATTCATAAGTAGGATAACACAACTTTTAATGAGTGAAAATGGTGAAAATTAAATTGTTTGGTATTTTCACTTCATAAGTTCATATCGGCCCTCTGACAGTCAGCGCTGCGGTGGCGGCAGTCAACATCCTGTCAACTTATTCATGGCAGTGTCATACTGATGTAAGTATACGTATGCATACCACGTTTCAATTTTCCGTCTGTCTGTGTATTAAAATGTTTTAAAAGTTATTTTGTATATTGCCTCGAAATATTATCAAACAGGAATTAAAGAAGAAAGGAAGAGCTGTCGTAAGTTACCCACTGAAGTATAAAGACTTTTAAATTGTATTTAGTCAATTTAGTATTACAGAAGTCATTTATGTTGTTTACGTGTGTAGAAATAATTGTGATAAAATGTGACACTTGCAGGCTTCGCACTCATCTACTAAAACCTATTATTTACTACTTATTTAACGTTATGCTACTATTTGGATACTTTTTTTAGATTTCAGCCACTAAAAGCTACTATTTCTGTTTTTATTTTTTTGAGAATTTCCACTGCTTTAAATTCGCTAATACTAAAAATCAAAGAACTTCCCAAAAATTATAATCAAATTTCTTTAAAACGATTCAATTATTTTCAAAAAAATATTCGAAATTCAATTATTTTCAATATCTAGTATTTTCATAAAATTTCGCAAAACAATTCAATTATTTTTAAAAAAATATTCGTAATTCAATTATTTTCAATATCTAGTATTTTCATAAAATTTCGCAAAACAATTCAATTATTTAAAAAAAATTGATAAAATTCACACAAAATTAAAATATTTTCATAAATAATAAAATTCCCACAAGAATTCAATTAATTTAGAATAGCACTTCAAAAAAAAAACTTTCGAAAAAATCAATTATTTAACAAAATTTTGTATAACAATTCTTTACAATAATTCAATTACTTTCACTAGTAATACCTAACATTTTTCAAGGAAATTAAATTTTTTTAAAAAAAATTTTGATAAAATTCTAAGCAAGAATTCAATTATTTTCATAAATAATAAAACTCATCGAAGAATTTCAATTATTTTTAATACTATTTTCAATTAATCAAAAAATGCAATTATTTTTTATTATTTTTATTCAATTATTATTTTTAAAAGTAATAAATTTCTTATTGTAAATTCAATTATTTTAAAAAATTCTAATAAAATCGTTCGCAAAAATTCAATTATTTTCATAAATAATAAATGCTTTTTAGGAATTCAATCATTTTCAAAAAAATTTAATAAAATGTCACACAGAAATTCAATTATTCTAAAAAGTTTTATTAGAATTCTTTATAAAATTTTGTAAATTTTGTAAAAATCTTTGTAAGAATTCAATTCTTTTCATGAATAATAAAAATTTTCCAGGAATTCAATTATTTAAATTGGATTTTGCATAAAATTAGTCGAAAGTAATTAATTATTTAAAATTTTTTATAAAATTCTTCGCAAGAATTAAATTATTTTTATAAATATTTAAATTTTTTGATGAATAATAAAATTCGTTGCGGGGATTGAATTTATTAGCAGGATAAGAAAGAAGTAAACATTTTTGATGAAAATTAGGAAAAAGTGAGGAAAATAGAATATAGAATGGAATTTTTGTTAGTTTTGTTGTGATAGCTACTTTTTATCTACTTTTTTCAGTTTGAAAGCTACATTTTGCTACTATTTTAAAATTAATTATCGAGTGCAAAGTCTGCACTTAAACAAATTTTTAAAACATGGATAAATAACCTTAAATCATTTATTTTCCTATAATTATTTCTAGCCTTGAACAAGGAGATAATATACAGATAAGATAAATGGTTTAAATTGGTTTATATCATTAAATGATTTAAAGCTACCCTCTTAGAATGAAAAGCAATCATGACAGTAATGTAACTGTGTTTCTTTCAGTTTATTATATTACACCCAATGTCATTTTTATCTATTATCTATATTAATAATCGTTGTATTCCGGTACTTTGTTCGCAGTTTAAAGTTAGTTGTTTACTTTTTTGTTTTCTAACTTTTTTAATAATTTTTCTTTTTAAATATTTAAAATTTTTAAATTAATGTATTGATAACCATTAAATTCTTGTAAAGTGTTTATAAAAAAAATTTGAAAATAATTGAATATTATGACGAATTTAATTATTGTCAACAATTGTAATAAAATTCTTTAGTCAATTTTTAAATAATAAAAATCTTCGTAAAAATTCAATTATTTTTATACAAAGAATAAAATTCTTATCAGGATTTTACTTATTTTTTTCAATACAATTTTAATGAATTTCTTCGAAAATTTCAATTATTTTTAAAAATCTTGTAAAAATTCTCCAAGAATTATTTAAAAAACTTTTAATAAAATCCAATTCAAGAATTCAATTCAATTTAATTATTTTAAATACAATTTTTATTGAATTCTGGGAAAAATTAAATTATTTTTAAACATTTTTTTAAAATTCTTTGAAAGAAATCAATAATATCAATAAATAGTACATTTTTCACAGGAATTCAATTATTTTAAATACAATTTTAATAAAATTCTTCTCAAAAATTCACATATTTTTTAAAATTTTGCAAAAATTTAATTATTTGCAGAAATAATAATTTTTTTTTTGCTGGGAATCAATTCTTTAAAACAGTTTTAATAAAATTCTATTTAAGAATTCAATTATTTTCAGAAATAATTAAATTTTTGATGTACTGAAAATCATTGAATTCTTGTAAAGTATTTATTAAAAAATTTAAATATTAAATTTATTTCAAGAATTTTATCAACATTTTTTTAAATAATTGAATTGTTTCGAGAAAATGTAATTAAAATTGTATTGAAAATAATTTAATTGTTGGCAAGATTTTTATTAAAATTCTTTAAAATAATTGAATTTTGTTGAAGAATTTATTTCAATTTTATTGAAAATAATGAAGTTTTTTAAAATGATTTTTACTGAAAATTTTGAAAATAATTGAATTTTAAGGAGAATAATTTCTTTCAAGTTTTTAAAATAATCGTGTTTATCATAAATTATTATAAAATTCTTCAGTTATTTAAATTTCAATTATTATCATAAATGATAAAATTCTTCTGAAAAATTCAATTATTTACAAAAATTTTAATAAAATTCGCCGCAAGAATTGAATTATTTTCATAAATAATAAAATTCTTCACAATAATTCAAATTATTTTCTTAAATAAAAAAATTCTTTGTAAAAATTCAATTATTTTCAAAGAATTAAATAAAACTCTTGTCTTGTTAAGAGTTCAGTTATGAATAAAAAGATTAATTGAAATAAAATAATTGAATTCTAGCAGGGAATTTTACTAAAAAATTTTTATATATAAAAATAATTGTATTCTTTCGAGAAATTTTATTAAATTTGTATTGAAAATAATTGAATTCATACGAAAAATGTTATTATTATTTATGAAAAAAATTGAGTTCCTTTGTAGAATTTTATTATTTATGAAAATATTTTAATTCTTGCGAAGAATTTTCTTATTTGTAAAAATAATTAAATTCTTGTGGAGGATTTTCTTTTGAATTTTTTGAAGGAATTTTATTAAAAATTTTGAAAGTAATGTTTTTAAAAGAATTCCATCAAAATTGTTGAAAATAATTGAATTTATATTAAAATTCTTGAAAATAATCGAAAATTAATATTTTGAAAAATAATTGCATTCTTTTGAGAAATTTTATTAAAATTGTAGGGGAAATAATTGAATTGCTTTAAAGAATTTTATTATTCATGAAAATAATGAAATTCTTGCGACAAATTTTATTCAAATTTTTGAGTAATAATAAACAAGAATATTTAATATAAGAAATGGACTACCGCGTTCCGCGCGTATCATTTGCTAGTTAAGGAAATAAAATAATTGAGACTAGTTTTCCCTACCTATTCATTTCCCTATACTTTTTTCATGTTTTAAATGTTGAATGTCGATTTGAACTTAAAATATCTTATGTATTTTAATGAAAATGATAAAATATTTTGATTCTATTTTTTCAGAAAAATGAATAACACGACAACTAAGAAAATTTGTGGTATTGGAGCTGGATATGTAGGTGGACCAACGTGCAGTGTTATTGCTTTAAAGTGTCCAGAAATTCAAGTTACTGTCGTTGACAAAAGCAAAGACAGAATAGCTCAATGGAATTCGGATAAATTGCCAATTTACGAACCCGGTTTAGATGAAGTGGTGAAAAATTGTCGAGGACGCAATTTGTTTTTCTCAACAGACATTGAAACAGCAATTAAAGAAGCAGACATTATTTTCATTTCCGTGAATACACCAACAAAAACATTTGGCATTGGTAAAGGAAGAGCAGCCGACTTGAAGTACGTTGAAAACGCTGCAAGAATGATTGCGGAAATTGCAACGGAGAATAAAATTGTTGTAGAAAAAAGTACAGTGCCTGTTCGTGCTGCTGAAAGTATTATGAAAATATTGCGAGCCAATCACAAGCCAGGTGTATCATATCAGGTAGAAAATACTTAAACATAATCTGATTGTCCAATATTTCAGGAAGCATTTTTATTCAATTTTCCTTTCAATTTATAGATTCTTTCAAATCCAGAGTTTTTGGCTGAAGGAACTGCTATAAATGACTTAATTAATGCCGATCGAGTATTGATTGGAGGTGAAGATTCTACTGAGGGTCAAGCTGCAATAGAAAAATTAAGCAAAGTTTACGAGCATTGGTTACCACGAAAAAATATTATAACGATGAACACTTGGAGTTCCGAACTTTCAAAGTTGGTTAGTTGTAAAATGAAATAATCTTATGTAATCTAATTAACCGAGCTCGAACTGGATTCTATACCGGCAAACAACCAAACATGTAGAAATCTGGGTTTTAAAATCATCTGATAGAGCCAATTGACCATAACCTTCCATACTGATATTTAGGGATTGTAACTTTATGCAAATCGCATAGTTGCATAATTTCTTTAAATTGTATGAAATGGAAAACTATTATGTTCACAGATCTTTTAACACCTAAACCCTATATTTCAAATGAATTGACATTCATTTACACCATAATGCCCATATTCCATAATAACTGCATAATGAAGTCAAAACGATGCTAAATATAGTTTTTAACTATTTTTTTAGATTTCCTGCGTTTAAATTTCGCATTAGTAGAGTTGGAAATAAGTTAATTGTAACTTATATCTTCCCCAATCCAGTCCGCACACTTATACTTTTTGCAGTATTGTTAATTTTATGAAAAAGCACATTATAGTCAATCACTATAATATGCTAGAAAAAGAAATTTCTTTTCCATAAAATATCGGTTTCTTTAAACTAGGAACTTACATTTCTTTGTGAAAATTACTATCGTTATGTGCCTTTCTGTGATCCGGCAGCTCAATTATAAGAAAATAATCTTTATGCATAATACCCCTGGCTATTGAGATTTCTAAACAACACATTTACCATTCAGGGCTCGAACTAGATTCTTATATCCCGTAAAGGTCCATAAATTTGCTTGAGGTCAGTTTCTTTTTAAAAAAAGATCCGTAAAATCCGTAATTTGATTATAATTTGGAGAATTTTCGAGAAATTACAAATGATTGCAAAAATTCAATTATTTTCAAAAGTAATAAACTTCTTTGCAGCAATTCAATTATGTTAAATTTTTTTTTTAAATTCTCGTCAAAATTTCAATTATCTTTATAAATAATTAAATTCTTCTTCGAAATTCAATTATTTTCAAAAATTTTAATAAAATTCTTTGCAAATTCAATTAGTTTCTAAAATTTTCCTCAATTCAATGATTTTCAATATCTACTATTTTAATATTTGTCAAAAGAAATCAATTATTTAAAAAAAATTTAATAAAATTCTACGCAAACATTTAATTATTTTCATAGAAATTTAATTATTTATACATTTTTTTATAAATTTCTTCGCAATAATTCTATTATTCTCATAAACAATAACATTTTTTACAGGGATAAAATTATTTTCGTAAATAATAAAATTCTTTTTAGGAATTCAATTATTTTAAAAAATTTTAATAAAATTGTTGACAAACTTACAATTATTTTCAAAAAGTTTCCAAAAGAATTCAATTATTTAAAACAAATTGTAATAAATTCAATTATTTTCATAAATAAAAACATTTTTTACAGGGATTCAATTATTTTCGCATAAATAATAAAATTTTTTTTTAGAAATTCAATTATTTACATAAATAATAAAACTCATCGCAGTATTTCAATTTTTTAAAATCTCTTTAAATATCAGTTAAATTTATAAATTGCAAAATTCTTTACCGAAATTTTATTATTTTCAAAAATTTTAATAAAATCTTTGTCAAAGATTCAATTATTTTTAAAAACATTCCTCAATTCAATGATTTTCAATATCTACTATTTTTATAAAATTTTCCAAAAGAATTCAATTATTTAAAAAAAATATTAATAAAATTCTACGCAAATATTTAATTCCTATTTTCATAAAATAATAAAAATTCCATAGCAATATTCAAATATAAATTATTTATTTTTGTATTTAAATAATTGAATTCTAGTATAGAATTTTCTAATAAAAATTGATTTAAAAATGGATTACAGTAAAAATTTTAGATTATAATTGAATATTAAAAGCATTAGAACGTGGCTTTTTAAAAATAATTGAATTTTAAAAAGGTTTCAAATTAAAATGTTTGAAAATCTGAATTTTTAATATTTTTAACTAACAATTCTGTGGAATTGATTTTTTTGAGAAAGTTTAATTGCGGATTTTTTTTTAAATTATTTAAAGCTTTTATATTCTAATATATATTTAATTGAAAAATTTACGAATAATTGAAATTTTGTAAAATTGAATTTGAAACAAATGAATTTCTCAAAAAACTTTTTCAAAAACTATTAAAAATAATGCATTTATAGAAGAATTTTAGTTAAAAATACAAAACAAAAATTTCATTTTTTAAAAATTACAAATTATTGGAGAAATTCAATTATTTTCAAAAGGAATAATATTCTTCGAAAAAATTAAATATTGTTCAAAAATAATAAAATTCTTCTTAGGGATTCAATTATTTTCACAAATAATAAAACTCATCGCAGAATTTCAATTATTTTTAATACAATTTTGATCAAATTTCTGGAAAAATGTAATTATTTAAAAATTTATTGATAAAATTCTTTATCAGAATTCAATTTAAAGAAATATGCAAATATTCAATAAATTTTTTTTGTATTTAAATAATTGGATTCTAGCAGCATTTTCTAATAAAAATTGATTTAAAAATGAATTTCTATTCAAATTTTAGATAATAATTGAATATTAAAAGCAATATAGCGTGAATTTTTAGAAATAATCGAATTTGAAATTAATTTTTTTTTAAAGTTTAATTGAATTTTTTTATATTATTTAAAATTTTTATTTTCTAATATTTACTTAATTGAAGAATTTACGAATAATTGAAATTTCGTAAAATTGAATATTGTAAACAAATAGATTTGAAAATTGCCAAAGAACTGTTTCGAAAATTATTAAAACTAATCAATTTAAAGAAGAATTTTAGTAAAAAATTCTTGAAAATAATAATTGAATTGATAATGATTTTATCACTCGGTCATCTTTAATTATTATAAAACACGAAGAAATCGATTTCTCGATTAGTCGAAGACTTGGAGTTATGGATATCTTCATGTTTTATAGTTATGAAAAATTTAATTTATAGTTTTAAGTAAAATGTTTTCTTATTTGACTCATACTGGTTTTATTTTTCTCAGTAATTGGTCCGTAAAGTCCATATTTTTAAATACTTGAACTGGTTCGAGCCCTGGCCATTAAGCACCACAACAAAGAAGAAAGAATTCCTCCCTGTGGACACCATACTCTTCTTCTAGGGCGCTTTCGCGAAGCATGCTATTGATCCACTTAATTAGCTTCTCGGGAAAAATGAAATAAAAACGAAGTTATAAAATTTGCCATGTAAAATATTTTCATTCCGAATATATTTACTTTTAGGCTGCAAATGCATTTTTAGCTCAACGAATTTCCAGTATTAATTCATTATCCGCAGTTTGTGAAGCTACAGGGGCTGATGTTTCTGAAGTAGCTCGTGCTGTTGGTCTCGATTCTCGAATTGGATCTAAATTTCTACAAGCTTCAGTTGGATTTGGAGGTTCATGTTTTCAAAAAGATATTCTCAACTTGGTTTATATTTGTGAATGTTTAAATCTACCGGAAGTAGCAGCCTATTGGCAACAAGTTATTGACATGAATGAATATCAAAAAATGAGATTTTCCTCTAAAATCATTGAATCACTATTCAATACTGTTACGGATAAAGAAATTGCTCTCTTAGGTTTTGCATTTAAGAAAAACACGGGTGATACACGAGAATCTGCTGCTATTTATGTTGCAAAGACGTTATTAGACGAAGGTGCAAAATTGCACATTTATGATCCAAAGGTATTTTTTAAATATTTTTTTAACTACGAAATAAGAATTATTCTTTAAATTATTTTAATATAAATTGACATTATTTGTTGAGTCTGTAAAATTTATTGTATTTCAGGTTGAAGAGGAGCAAATTATAGAAGATCTAACACATCCCTATGTCACAATTGAACCAGAATTGGTGAAACATAGAATCAGTATTTACAATAATGCTTATGAAGCAACAAAAAATGTGCACGCAATAGTTGTATGCACTGAATGGGATGAGTTTCTGGTAACTTTTTTCTTTTATTAAACCTAGGTTGAATTTTTTTTTTTTTTAATAATTGGGTTTCTTAAAAAATTTAATTAAAAATCTTAAAAATAATTGAATTTTAAAAACAATTTCTTTCAAGTTTTTAAAATAATCGTGTTTGTTAATAATTGAAATTAAACATTTAGTTATTAAATTTTATTAAAATTCTTTTAAAAAATTTTATAACGAATTAAGAAAAAAATTGAATTCTTTTGTGAATTTTTTTTGAAAATAATTGAATTTTTGCAAAGAATTTTATTATTTATAAATATAATTGAATTGTTTCGAAGGATTTATTAAAAGTTTAAAAAATAATTGGATTTTTGCAGAGAATTTTACTATTTACAAATACAATTTAATTTTTTCGAAGAATTTATTAAAATTTTAGAAAATAATTGAATCCTTTGACATTTTTTATAAGGAATTAAGAAAAAATTGAATTTTACGTGAAATTTTTTTGAATATAATTTAATTTTTGCAAAGAATTGTACTATTTATGAATATTATAATTTAATTATATCGAAGAAATTATTAAAGTTTTAGAAAATAATTGATTTTTTTTCGAAAAAAATTATTAAAATTTTTAAAAAATGGAATTCTTTCATGAAATGTTTTTACAATAATTGTATTAAAAACAATTGAATTTTTGCAAAGAATTTTACTATTTATAAATAAAATTGAATTGTTTCGAACGATTTATAAAAATTTCAGAAAATAATTGAATTCTTTTGAAATATTTGATATTGAATAAAGACAAGAATTAAATTCTTTAGTGAAATTTTTTTGAAAATAATTGGATTTTTGCCAAGATTTTACTATTTAAAAAAATAATTGAATTGTTTCCAAGAATTTAGTAGAAGTTCATAAAGTAATTGAATTCTTTCAAAAAATTTTATTAAAATTATATTGAAAATAATTTAATTCCTATAAAGAATTTTACTACTTATAAAAATAATTTAATTCTTCTGAATAATGTTATTATTTATGAAAATAATTGAAATTTTGCAAAGAATTTAATCAAATTTTTTGAATATATAGTTGAATTCTTTAAAGAAATTGTATTTAAAATTCTGAAAAATAAGTTTTTAAATTCTATAAAAAGAAATTTAATTTTTCAAGAATTTTATTAAAAAATTGTCATAAAATTAAAGTTTTTATTAACAAATTGTATCATTTTCTAAATAATTGAATTTTTGAGATTAAATCACTTTTAGAATGATTTTAATTAATTTTTAAATAATTAAATTTCTTAAGTTTTAAAGAAGATATTTGAATATTTTTCAAGAAATTTATTAAACGTTTTGAAAATTAAGAAATGTTACAGAAAAAAAGATTTTAAATAATCAGAAAGAAACGAGAAGGAAAAAATTGAAGTAATTAAAAATAATTGAATGTTTGCGAAGAATTTTAATATTTATAAAAATAATTGGATTCTTGCGAAGAATTATATTAAAGTTTTTGAAAATATAAACAATAATAATTAATTATGTACTTATTAAGTGAACTTTAAAAATTTTGATTATGAAAGTATTCAAAAATTTAAATTTGAAAATAAAAAAGTTTGTAATTTGCATAATAATAATAATTTCTGATTTATTTATAGGAATTAGATTATAAACGAATATACTCAAATATGATGAAACCTGCGCATATTTTTGATGGGAGAAAAATTTTGGATCATGACGAACTTCAGAAGATTGGATTTATTGTACAAACTATTGGTAAAAAGGTAATGAGAACGGGAATATCGAGGATCTGGGGCAGTCAAACTCAAATATGATTTTAAAATTAAAATATAGAATTATATTCAATTATTGCTCAGATTCCAATCTGTATAAATTAGTCTCTAAGTTAAAAAAAAAGACTTTTCAAGTATTTTTAGTTTTATAATCAATGAGATTAAGTTTTCTTTAAGAAGCTAAAAACTTAAAAAAAATTATCTATATTACTTCTGATATGAATATAGTTTATGTAAAACGTTAGAAATATTAATTTGTTTTTTATAAAGACAAACAAACACATGACATATGAAGCAAATGTAGAATGAAATTAGTACACAAATGACAGATTTTTTATCTAATAAAAAATTCCTGAATTTTACAAACATAAATGTATTTATTTACACAGCGCAATTAAATCTAATTAACAATTTGTTGGAAATATTTGCAACTTTATAATTTATAAGAGTGTTGAATCCCTAAAATATTAACCCGCTTAAGTAAAATCCCAGAACCGATTTTGTTCAATATCAAGTTAACAATAGTTATTTCAAAATTGTTTTTCTTCATATTCTAATTTTATTTTCTATTTTTAAGGTAGTTAAAGCATCGATATTTAGTTACTATAAAAAAAAGTGGTCTATTAGAATTATTTTCAAATAAAATTCTATTTTTTTAAATAAATAAAATTTATTTTACAGTAAAAATTATATTTTTTAAAATAAATAATAGTACATTATGCAACAAGGGAGGTACGTCCGAGTTTTTCAATATTGTGCGAGGTCATAAACGAGGTTACCTCCCTTGTTCCTTACTTTGCTTTATACAACAAAGGCGTATTATAGTTACTCTATGCTACCTGTACCGGTGCATGCTAAGTTCTCCCATATAACCCAGCTGGTCAATAAAGTAACCATTATAGCCCTAGGGAGATAAAGGGTATATTATTGACCGCTCCCAGGTCAATAAAGGGGCTATAATGGTTACTTTATTGACTGCTGTGTTATAAGGGGGAACTTAGTACGCGCCTGTACAGGTAGATAAAGTGACCATAATACGCCTGAGTTCAGGGTGTCTAGCGAACCGGGAATCCGGGAAAAACCGGGAAAACCCCGGGAATTTTTTTTTCCCGGGAAAAACCGGGAAACCCCCGGGAATTTTCTTTTAAATCCGGGAATTTTTTTATGAAGTACTTTATTATGTTGTTGGAAAAAATAGTTACATTTTTTCAACGCTTAACTTAATTTTTTTTCAATTTCGAATTGTATATTGATTCTCTTCGTATATTAGACAATGTTTTATTATTGTCCAATTAAGACCTAACTTATATGGGAAATGATTTTCGATGTGACAATCCAGTGGGCAAAAAACCATCATTGTTTTAAAAACGTTCCAAAAATGTTTTTAGAACGTTTCATGTCTGCCAAATAATGTTCCAAAAACGTTCCATTGCTTTTAAAACGTTTTAGAAACATATAACGTTATTGGGACGTTATTTGGCAGACATGAAACGTTCTAAAAACATTTTTGGAACGTTTTTAAAACAATGATGGTTTTTTGCCCACTGGGAAGCTTGTGCCAAATTTTTACAGTGATGCGACACCTGTTTTTGATTTTAAACATGAAATTACCGTCAAGTAAATCACAATACAATTCTTATTATAAGTTTTACAAATATTACGATTAAATTTACTGTAAAATTTTAGTTTTCAATTATCCGGGAAAATTATTTACATACCGGGAAAAAACCGGGAAAACCCCGGGAATTTTATATTTCTAAATTACTAGACACCCTGGAGTTGTATAAAATTTATTTTAGAGTAATAAAAGTTGCATTTTTGGCAGAAGTGACTCCAGTCAGTGTACATTCCTCTATTATTTCAAAAATAAAATCCTAATCGGAAATATGCTTTTCTTTTTAAATGAGAAGTAATTTACAAAACCTAAAAACTAATAACATTTTTTTTCTCTAAGATGCCCTTAATGTCAAGAATAATTATTCAATATTCGACAACATTTTTTAGATATAAAGATAAAATAGTGTAAAAATGTAATTGAACAATTTTATTGGTGTAAAATGACAAATACAAGAAATAATAATTATCAAAAACTAATAACAATAATAAATAAGAAAGGTGAGATATAAAATGACGAATAAATATATATATATGTACATGTATTTTAACAAAAAATCTTTCATTTCGATAAGAAAATTATAATATATTTCACACAAAAGACATTTCGAGCCACCTTAAATTAAGGCTTTATTAAACTAATTTAAAAAAGCCAATAGAACAAATTACAATTTGCAAAAAGTAATTTCTTATCCTTTCACAATTTATATTTGTCTCGCAAAATTCAAATCTGATAAATTCTAATTTATTAAAACATGTTTCTGATTCTTGAAAAGGCTCTGTAAAAATCTTTTATATCAACAAATGATTAATTAATTTGTGCAAATAAATAAATAAAGTCATAAATCTATTTTGTACAATTCGGTTTGACTGGAATCTAAGCTTGCTCCTTAATACACAAAGTACTCGATTTAATGACCCTGGCGAGAAATTTTCAGTAGCGTACACAAAAATTCAGCCCCTTTGTCAGGTGATGCATTTGCTGCTGTAAGTTTCTAAATTAAAACTTGAGGGCTCCGCGCCCGGAGGTGTACAGTATTCTGCTACAATCAGAATACGACTTTGAAATTGTGACGTCAGTCTCGATTTAGCGAACGAGAACCGAACCGACCGCTAAATCGAGTTTCTTGTGTATTGTGGAGTTCAAGCAAATAGTCGTTATAACAGGGATCACAGTGTCATTTCCACTTGAAAATAGGTAAAAAAGGGGAATTTTCAAAAGAAAAAAGGGGATTTTCCTTTTAAAAAGGGGATTTTGAAAAACACGATAAAAATTATTTTGTTACAACATACAGGGTTTATTTTTTTAAACTTTTATTTTTCCTTCTATTTACAGCTTTTTGGATTAAATCTGACTTCTTTTGCTCCTTTTTTCTTAAATAATTTAAGAAAAAATAGCCTTTACGGTATAATATGGAGTTTTCTAAGGTTTGTTTTATGTTGCGCGCTATTTAAACATTTTACAAAAATAAAATCAGGGTGTCCAACAAGGATTGAGAAAAAGATTCCCTAACTTTTTACTTTCCTTATTTCTTCTTCGACTATAATATAGTTAATAAAATATAAGAAAAAAGTAATCTCATACTTAGAGGAAAAATCCTCTTCTAATATCCTCTTAATGTTTTCCTCTCAAAACAAAACTATTTGACTTGAATGTATATTATTTTTATTATTAATTAATTCATTGTTTTATTATTGACATTTGTCAAAAACATTGAATATTTAAAGGAAATAAATGAAGGAATAAATATATTAAATAATGTAAGTAATTAACTTTTAGTTATTAAATATAATTATTTAATTAAAAACATTAAATTTAGTGCATAAAATTAACTTTTCTTCATCAGTTAATAACCACAATTTGCAAATAATATCCGAGAGAAAAATCCTCTAAAGTGAAGAGTATTAATTTTGATACCATATATAAGAGGAAAATATGCATTCAGTTTAGAGGATTTCGCATTAAATCAAGATTACTTCTTTTAGGGTGAGCGATAAATTAATATCGAATTAGAGTAACAAATAGTAATAAAAACCAATTTAGTCTTGTTAGATTACAAAATTTTTAAATTCACAAAAAATTTTAACTTTCTTATTAAATTTATAAAAATGTCTCTGACTTTCCTGAACGCTGAACACCCTGTAAAATCTTTTAAAAAATTATTAAATCATAATTTTTACTTTTCAAAAAAAAATTTACTGAAAAAAGGGGAATAGGGGAGAAAATATTTGAATTAAGGGGATTTAGGGGATTTATTTTTTTTAAGGGGAAAAAATAGGGGAAAAGGGGAAAAAAAGGGGAATAGGGGAAAAAGGGGACGAACTGTGATCCCTGTTATAACATTTGCAGTCTATGTCCTGAACCAGTCAATTCAATGTTGGATCCCGCATGAGAATTAGCATGAACTGCAATCACTTTTTTCACCTAAACAAAATAAAATCATTATTTATAATTTTTGTTTCTAATTTTGTTTCTACAGTAAAAATAAATTCAGTTTTCTACTTCTGTTCTTTAGGAACAAACAATATTCTCAAAACAATTACGAAGTTTTAAAAAATATTTTTTTTTCATTTTTATTTTATTATGTTTGGTTAAATAGTAGTATAACTTTTGTAATTTCAAAACATTTTCAATCTTGACAAGACCTCAAAGTAAAATAGTTCGAAATTTTTTACAACACTAAAACAACTACTAAACTTTCAGCAATACTGACAATATATTACTGTAAGTTTAAGTGTAGTATGGGAACTGTTAAATGAAGAATTCTAGAAGCTAAAATAAAAAATGGGAATGTAAATAGTTGTTTAAAAGCTTTATTTCATTGTTTCTCATCAAACAGTAACAAAAATGCGTAAAGTAATCATTTTACGCATTGAAAACAATCTTAATTTATAAAACAGACGATTAATTTTTTACTAAAAATGTTTGATGAATATAATTGTTTATTCAATTTCTTTATAAAAGTTATTTAAAAAATAATTTATTTTTGATGATAATCTGTGGGCAGCTTACAAGAAATCTTAATTGTAAAAATTCGATTTATTTCTGTCCAAAAATGTCCCTAAAATGCAATAATTGTTTATTAAAATTGTTTAAATAATTAAGAAAAATTATCGCAAGACATCAGTTTCATTAAAAAAAAAGTGAAATTGCAATAAGCTGCAGTAAATTTATAAGAAAAACAATTTCTTTTAGGCATAACTGCGCCTAAAGTGTAATTGTTTATAAAAATGATTAAGTTGTTTACAAAATAACATTTTCAATGAGGATAAACTCTAGACTATTTAGAAGAAACATTAATCGTAATAAATTTGATTCATTTATGCGCAAAAATGACAAACACATTATTTTTAGTCCTATCTGCGCCTAGAGTGTAATTGTTTATATAATTTGTTTATAACAATTTGTAATCTTAGAAACAATTTTTTGACTGTTTACACACCCTGAGACATAAAATGTATGCAATATTGAGTATGTAAACAAATTTTTGTTTAAAATAAATTGAAAAGTTTAAAAAATCATTTTTTTAGACATTATATTAGCATTAAAAATTTATAAAACAAAATTTAAAAAATCGTCTTTCACAGATCTTTTTAGAATTTAGTTCTGAGTTAGAGGAAAACAAAATTTTGAACAAATTATGAACAAAATCTAACAAATATTTTTTGTTCTAAAGTATGATTATTGAATATTACTCATAAAAAATTTTTATTAAAATCCATCAAATAGAACGGTAGGGAAATTTTTTTCAATAATGTGATGCGTACGTAAAAATTGTTTAAAGAATAACTCTTAAAAAAATTAAAATTTTGCAAAACCAACTTTGGGGTCATATTTTGGCTTCAGAAATTTTGTGCCCTAACTAGAGTTGTGAGAAAAGCTCGATCGAGTATTTTCGAGCCAAATCTAGCTGTATAATAATCAAATCTAGCTCGAATAATTTTGAGTACACGAATTTTTTTGAGCTCTTGAGTAAATTCAAGTTGTAAAGAAAATTCAAATACTCCTCACATATGTTTAATTATTAGTGAATTGAAATACAATTTGAAATTTACTTTATTGATTCAGTAATTCATATAAATTTTCTACTTCTTAATAGTTTTTTTAATAATTTAAAAGCTGGAAATCAATTGAGATTCATTTTCAATAATTAGAAAAGGCTTCTATTTCAATCTATATTTAAAAATTTAGATAATAAAACAGGGTGTCTACTGAAAATATTACTTAAAATTCCAGGACATTTTCAGGACAGATTTCTTATTTTTCCAGGACATTTATATGTGTAACAGGGTTGCCACAAGTCAGAAAAGTCAAGGAATTCAGGGAAAAGTCAGGGATTTTTACTAAAAGTACTGGAAAAAAATTAATTTTTAGAATTTATATAGGAAAATTCTGAATTTTGGTTTCTTTTTTATTTGCCTTATAAACTTTGAAATGACCAATAGAATTCTAATACAAACCCTTCAATCTTTTCTATTTTTGACAATAATTTCTTTTTTAAATAACTTCACATAAATTCAATTATGTTCAAACATTTTTTAAAATTCTCGTCAAAATTTCAATTATCAAAATTTTAATTATCTTTATAAATAATAAAATTCTTCTCCAAAATTAAATTATTTTCAAAAAATTTAATAAAATTCTTTTAATAATTCTATTATTTAAAAAAATGTTGACAAAATTCTTTGCAAGATTTAGTTCATTAAATTGCAATTTTAATAAAATTTTCCTATATAATTCAATTGTTTTCAATACATTTCTTCTTAAGGATTCAATTATTTTCACAAGTAATACATTTTTTATGGGAATTCAATTATTTAAGAAATTTTAATAAAATTCTTCTCAAGAATTAAATTTTTTTCAAAAATAAACATTTTTACAGGAATTTAATTATTTAAAAAAAAATTTGTCTAATTCTTTGTCAGATTTCAATTATTTTCAATTTTTTATTGAAATTTCTAGATGGAATTTAATTATTTTTAAGAAGTTTTTAAAAATTCTGAAAAATTCAATTATTTAAAAAAATTTGAATAAAATTCTTCACAAGAAATTAATTATTTTCATAAATAATAATCTTTTTCTCTGGAATTCAATTATTTTTACAAATGAAATTATTCACAGGAATTCAATTCTTTAAAAAATTTTTTAATAAAATTCGTTGCAAAAATTCAAATTATTTTCATAAAGAACAAAACTTATCGCAGAATTTCAATTATTTTTATAAAATTTTAAATAAAATGATAGAAAATTGCATTTATTCTTACTATTTTTTTTAAATTCGCCGAAAGAATTCAATTGTTATTAAAAATTTTTTTTAAATTCTTCATAAAAATTCAATTTTAAAAAACATGCAATTCCGCAATAAATTGTTTATTTTTGTATTTAAATAATTGAACTCTCGGGAAATTTTCTACTAAAAATTAATTAAAAAATGAATTTCACTTAAAATTTAAAATTATAATTGAATATTAAAAACATTATAGCCTGAATTTTTAGAAATAATTGAATTTTGAAAAGGGTTAAAATTAAAATCTTTGATAATTTGAATTTTTAGTTACAATATTCTTTTATGAAATAAAATAATGATTTTATTACTTTGTCATCTTAAATTTATTATAATATTATCATAAGTTATTGAATTTGAAAATCTTAATTCCTATAGAAAAATAATAATGATTAAATATTCATTTAAAAAAGAAATTAGGGTCAGGAAAAAAGTGAAAATTTTGTCTGGAAATCAGGGAAAAGTCAGGGAAAAACAAAAATAAAATTTGATGGCAACCCTGTGTAATATTATTTCATATTACGATTTTCATAATTTAAATTAACCTACTTGAAGAAAAATATTTATTTTATTATAAAATGAGTTAAAAATCAATATTGTAGATACCAGTTTCTTTAATCAAATGACAAATTGAAATTATTTTTTGATGGATCAAAAAATTATTTTTTTAAATTTGAGTAAAATTTTTAATTTATTGAATATTGAAAAGCAAAGTATGGAAAATTCAAGGACAAAAGTTCAAAATCCAGAACATTTCAGGACATTTCCCGGAATTCCAGGACTTCAAGGACCAGTAGACACCCTGTAAAAACATATTATAAATAGACATTGATATTACTCACCTCCAATTTCAACATATTTATTTGTTCCTCTTTGGCGTTGCATTTATGTACAAAGGCTTTTAATTCTCTTTCATGCTCCTCTTGCAGTAGATTCAAATCGTGCAACCTTTTATTTTTCAATGCCATAAAATCTTTCTTCATTTTAAAAAGTTCCTCTCTAAGAATATTATTCTCAGTCGTTAAATTTTTCACAGTACTATTATTCCCAGAATTCTCATGATATTGAAGTGGATTATATTTTTTTGAATTATGCGATGTCGGTCGATTTTGAACATTATCCTTACAATCACATTGCACTGCACAGGCATTTGAATTATTATAATTAATATCAGAAGATTTGGATTTTAAAATTCCCGTATTACCATTATTCTTCTTTAGACTAACATTCTTGGGTGCTAGACGCGCTTCATTTAATTGTTTCTCACGTTCTGTTTGTAGTCTTCGGTTTGTCTTCTGAAGTTCAATGAATTCCTTCGATAATTTTGAGAGTGATTTATTTTTATTCGAAAGTTCAAATTTCAGTTTGCAAATAGTCGCAATTAGATGTACGTCATTTCTTTTGTTTTGCGATTTCAGACTGTTGTTTTTCAAGAGTCTCAAGTGTTCTCGTTGCTCGTCGGTTGGAATCAAATTTTCACTTTCATCCGGAGGATTGAAGGATTCGGTTTGTGTACTGTTGTCAATGTAATTTTCACTTTCCCTGATTGATTGACTTGATAGTTTATCCTCGAGATCGAGAATTTGAGTGGCGTATTTCTTGATCATTTCATCGAAATCCTTTCGAAAAATTGAGAGTCTTTGTTGTGCGCTTTCCTCCTTGATTTTAATTTCATTTTCTAGCGATGCATTCCTAACTTCTAGTAATTTAATTTTTTCCAAATTGATGTTAGCCTGTTCCGTATTTGATGAAGACAGTAATGCGGATATGGAATCAGGATTTTTTTTCATCATTATTCTTTCCATTTCGCGTATTTGACGCAATAAATCCATTATTTTTTTACTGTCTAAAATAACTTGATTCTTTAATTTAAGTGAAAGTTGCTTTTCCCTTTCAATATGACATTTTGCAACTTTTAATTGTTCCTGAAAATTGCCCTCCTTAATTCTCAATTCGAGGAGTTCTTTTTCAATAGGTAAAATAGTTTGTTCTAATTTTTCGTAATTCAATTTTGTTATTTTTAATGATTCATTTTTTATATTCAATTCTTTTTGTAAGTTTTCCATTTCTTTTCTTAGATTCAATTCACTTGTTGTTAGTAATTGCAGTCGTTCGGATATAAAGTTATTTTTCTCGTTCAATTGTTCCTTGAACATTTTTAGTTCGTCGCTTAACAAACAATTTTGTTGCTTCGTATCGTCGTAGTTTAATAAATAATCCAAATTTTGTTGTTTTAATTCTGAAAGTTCAATATTAAGATTATTAATCTCTTTATGTAATTCTTTTATTTCATTAGCTTGTCGATGTAATTCTTGTAATTTTTTTGGTATCACTTCTTGCTGCAAATTGTTTATTTCTTTATGTAAAGTTTCGTTGTTTTTTAGAAATTCAATTTTTTCCTTTTCATGAGAATCAGTTAATTTTCTAATCTCCTCGGATGTTTGAACTGATGATTTACCTTCATTTTTTATTAACTCGGGCTTTTTCTTAATTAAAAGTTCATTTTTCTCCTTTAAAACTATATTTTGTTTCTTTAAAGTAAATAATTCCTTTCTTGGTTTTAAAGGTATTTTTACTTTATTAATAAAATTGCCTTTAGACACAACTTTTGCTTTTGTAAAAGGTTTTTTGTGCTGAATTTCTCTTGGTGATTTCTGATAAGTAAAATTTGTTTTACATTTTTCTTGAGTATCTGGAATCCAATTGAAACTTTGGAAGATTTCATTTGTGCTTTTATTTGGACTGGAGCAGTTATCATTGTTCACAGAATTTGTTGGTAAAATTACATTTTCATTAACTACAGCTGTTAAAAAAAGTGAATCATCCTCTTTATTATTTGTATCTTGTTTTTTCAAATTATCAAATTCACTGGACGTTGCCTTCATTGGCTCGGAAGCGTTTTGGGAAAATATCGCGGACTTTGGCGTTAGAGATAAAACCTCTAAATTGACGGATTTTGTATTTACATTTGGCGCATTCTGCAAAAAGTTTTCACTGCCTCTATCAAACATTTTGGGACTGTCGTTTAAAGTAGAATTATTTTCATTATTTTCTAATGATAATTGTTTGGAAGACATAAAAATTTCATCTTCTTCGACATGCAAAGCGTCTAATTTAACATGATTTCCATTATCAGTTGCACAGCTATTTAGAACATGAACAAAAAAGTTTTCGTCTACATCTGTGAGTTCCTTTTGTAAATTGTTGTTTGGAATGTCTAAATTTTCTGCACTTTCAAATAACTGAGGTGTAACGTTTCTTTCCGACGAGTTTCTAATATAAGAAGTACTGGGTTGTTTTTTGCTTTCTTCAAAAACACTATATTGATGATTGTGCAAACCTCTGTGAATTTCCTCTTCAATTTTTTCAAAAATATTTGTTTCATATTTGCTTGCGCTAAAATTTTCCGTGGCTTCAGACTCTGAATCTGACTTGAATGCTCCTTCCGATAGACAGTAGGCGTTTATTCTTACCAATTCTGTAGCTTCCAATAACAATTCTTCTAATGATTTTTCCTTCTGAACAGAAGATTTTTGAGAACATTCTATGCTCTCTGATAAGGAACTAGCACTCAGAGAATCGGCTAATTTACTCATTGCTTCCAGAATACCCTCAATATCTTGGTCACTAGCACCTGAATAAAAACAAAAATCTGTTTTAATTTCATTTTAAGTAAAACCTTTATTTCAACCGGGGCTAATTTGAGCACGCAAGGTTTTTTTAATGAATAAAATATTTTAAATAAATTGTTTGGATTTGCTATTTTTTTAAACATTGTTCAACAAATATGTTGAATTTAAGAAAAAAAATTATTTAAACTCTAAGTGGTTTAAAACTCTCTTTGTACCAAAGCTGAGTAAAATGGTTTTTAAAACCTATATTTAGAATGGCATTTTAAATAGTTTTATTCCATTTGAAATGCCACTTTAAAAACTTTAAATTTTACCCAGTTCTGCTTTGTATAATGTAAAGAATGTTGCCATTCATTGAAAAATATTATATTAAAATTTACCTTCAAAATCTTCTAAGTACTTGGTAGTGTCATAAGGAAAAATATTGTTGTGCGAGTCATTTTCAAATTCAGTCCCACTTTCAGTGTTCTGAAAAATTTATATTTCCATAATATAATACAATGATTAATAACAATATTTTTTATTTATAGAGAAAAATGACAAAAATGTATGCCTTGTATAAAACCTATATTAATAATAATCGTTATATTCTGGTAATGTGTTCACAGTTTGCAATTAGTTGCTGTTTGCTTTTTTTATTCCTAACTTTTTTAATAATTTTTTTTTAAATGTTTAAAATTTTTAAATTAATTTACTGATAATCATTAAATTTTTGTAATGTAATTATCAAAAAATTTGAAAATAATTGAATTTTATGAAGAATTCAATTATTTTCAATAATTGTAATAAAATTCTTTGCAAAAAGTCAATTTATAAGTAATAAAAATCTTCGTAAAAAATTAAATTAGTTTTATATAAATAATAAAATTCTTATCAGAATTTCACTTACTTTCAATTCCATTTTTAACTGATTTCTTCGAAAAATTCAATTATTTTGAAAAATCTTGTAAAAATTCTCCGAAAAAATTCAATTATTTTAAAAAATAATTGAATTTTTCGCAGGAGTTGAATTATTTAAAAAAGTTTTAATAAAATTCAATTCAATGAATTCAATTATTTTCATAAATAAGAAAATTTTAGATGAAATTCAATTATTTTAAATACAATTTTACTTGAACTCCAGGGAAAATTAAATGATTTTTAAATTCTTCTTAAGAATTCAATTACAGTCGAACCTGGATAAGTGGTCCCTTGATAAGTGGGAATCCTCTTTAAGTGGAACTTTCTTTGCAGTCCCTGCACAAGTAATTTGACCTTAAATGACCTGGATAAGTGGAATACCTCTATAAGTGGAACAAGAACTTTGGTCCCTTGAGGTTCCACTTATCCAGGTTCGACTGTATATCAATAAATAGTAAATTTTCCCTATGAATTCAATTATTTTTAATACAATTATTTAAAAAAATTTTTTAATAAAATTCTATTCAAGAATTCAATTATTTTCAGAAATAATTAAATTGTCGATGTACAGAAAATAGTTGAATTCTTGTAAAGCATTTATAAAAAAATTTGAAAATAATTAAATTCATTTCAAGAATTTTATCAACATTATTTTTAATAATTGAATTCTATCCAGAAAATGTAATTAAAATTGTATTGAAAATAATTTAATTGTTGGCAAGATTTTTATTAAAATTCTATAAAATAATTGAATTGCTTTGAAGAATTCATTTAAATTTTCTTGAAAATAATGAAGTTTCTTTAAATTAATGTTTATTGAAAATTTTGAAAATAATTGAATATTAAAAAGAATAATTTCTTTCAAGTTTTTAAAATATAAGTGATTTTATTATAAATTATAAAATTCTCCAGTAAAATTCCAATTATTATCATAAATGATAAAATTCTTCAGAAAAATTCAATTATTTACAAAAATTTTAATAAAATTCCCCGCAAGAATTGAATTATTTTCATAAATAATAACATTCTTTATAAGAATTTAATTATTTTTATAAATAATAAAATTCTTCGCTAAATTCAATTATTTTTAAACAATTAAATAAAACTCTTGTTAAGAGGTCGGTTTTGAATAAAAAGCTGAATTGAAATAAAATAATTGAATTCCAGCAGAGAATTTTATTAAAATTTCTTTATTTATAAAAATAGTTCAATTGCTGAAAATAATTGAATTTTTATTACAATTCTTGAAAATAATTGAATTTAAATAATATTTTTAAAAATAATTGTATTCTTTCGAGAAACTTTATCAAAATTGTATTGAAAATAATTGAATTTCTTTAAATAATTTTATTCTGATAAAATTGCGGAGGATTTTACAATTCATAAAAATAATTGAATAATTGTTTCGAAGAATTTTATCAGAATTATTGAGAATAATTGAATTCTTATAATTCTTTAAATAATTGAATTTAAACAATATTTTTAAAAATAATTGTATTCTTTCGAAAAATTTTATTAAAATTGTATTTAAAATAATTGAATTTCTCCGAAATATTTTATTATTTATGAAAATAATTTAATCTTGTGAAGAATTTTCTTATTTATGAAAATAATTGAATTCTTGCGGAGGATTTTACAATTTATAAAAATAATTGAATTGTTTCGAAGAATTTTATCCGAATTGTTAAAAATAATTGAATTTTTATGAAAACTCTTGAAATAAATTGAATTTAAATGATATTTTTTAAAATAATTGTATTCTTTCAAGAAATTTTATTAAAATTGTATTGAAAATAATTGAATTGCTCTTAAAATTTTGTATTATTTATGCGAATAATGAAATTCTTGCGAAAAATTTTATTAAAATTTTCGAATAAATAAACAAGAATATTTAATACTATGTACTTAATAAGTGAATTCTTTAAATTCTTAAGTCTACAATTATTCAAAAATTGATGTTTTTTCTTGAAAATATAAAATTTTTTATTTAGAAAATAATAATAATCTTTTATAATTTACAATGCACAGTATATATGCGTATTGCTGTAGCTATATTCAGTATTATAAATTTACACGATTGTGCATTTCTAACCTCATAACGATAAACGATTGTTATTACCTTTATCTGTATCGTTACACAATTTTTTAATTGAATTCTTTACCGCATTATAAAATTTTACTATTTAAACTGTGAAATTAAATATAACCATTTTTTACAGTATGGTACATTTTAGTATAAATTCTTGTTAAACACAAATTTTTCAGAAAAAAATATTCTTCTTGTTGTATTTAATAATTTTTTAATATTTATAACTAATCTTATCTAACAACCGAGATCGAGCTGGATTTTCTGAACTTACTTATAACTATAAACTGTAAATATTATTGACAAAGAATATACATAATTATCATAAAAGAGTTAATAATAACAAAAGTGTAATGCACTTTTTAGCCAAAATAAGTATACATATATCTAGAAAGTAAGAGCTATTTAATAAGTTGAAGATTAAATGCTACAATTGTTATTTGTTATGTATCGACTCATTGTGTATTAAAAATAGCCATACATAATAAATAAAATTAAGAAATAAATAAATTATAATACATTTAAATAAAAATAAAGTTAAATAGAAAAACCAAAATTTGTTTTCATTAAATTAAGGTGAATTTTGAACGTTTTGCTGAAAGCATTTTTGAAAGTTATTCTTTAAGCTGAAAATATAAATGAGTACTTACTTTAAGAGTAGGCAAGTGTTTCTCGTTATGGGGCATATCCTGGCAACTTAAATAATGATTAATTTAAAAAAAATAAAATCAACTAAATCAATATCATTAAGGAAGTTACAATGAATGCCGTTGTTTTGTTTACAAACAGTTTCAGTTCACTTCCATTCCAATTTCCAATAAAGATTTATAAAGGTATGATCACAGCTCTGCTGCCTTTCGCAGAATCACGCGCAGAATATAGAAACGTAATTACGTAAGAATAAGTTAGAAAAGGATGGATATATTGTTTATCCTTCTCCAAGTCTTTCTTCCGTTTAGGGTGCATTCACACCTCTGTCGGCAGAAAAAAAATTTACCGTAAAATGTCGAAATTGCGTTGTTCCTTCCCCACAGAAAGGTGTTTCTACAATATCTGGCAAATGCACTTGATTAATTCTTCAACGAACAAGATGCATGAGACAGAAAAGGACACAAATATATATCTGTCCCTTTTTAACTCATGCTTTGCTGAACACGTTTGCAAACACAAAGCATGAGTTAGAAAAGGACAGAGATATTTTTGTGTCCTTCTACCAATCTCATATTGTACAAGTTCCTTTATGAAAATTATCGCCTATTGTGGAAGCTCCTTCATTATTCATTATCAACAATTAGCGCCATCTTTTATGCACTACTACATGCCACACTATTTGCGTCGCCGAAAAACTTTTGCCGCGTTCATTTAGTTGTTCATGTTTACTCTTCGTTTTCATGGATATGCTCCATTCTTGCTTCTGATCTGGAGGTCAAACAATTTAACTACTTTACACGAAAGTATGTACTATGCCAGAAAATTGACCGTCACCGCCTGATAACCAATTTCAACTCTTCTTTCTTTTTGGCGAGATATAGAATAAAACGTTTAAAAGTGCTTCTTGGTTAGTTGATATATATATATATACATTTATAAAAATAATATGTCCGATTCTCGTCGTCGTAGGAAAGTTCATAATTCAGGGGATTCAGATGACCTTTCGGATTCCTATGATGAACTTAATACAACAAAAGAAACTCAAGTAAGTTTTTCATTCTTTGTGAATTTATAGTAAAACTAATTTATATCCCACCTTCATTGTGAATGATGAGATTGCTTGCTTCTGATCATATTTTTATTTATGTTCCAAATGAAATTGACATGTTCAGCTTTGAAATTTGGTTTATTTTAATGTTTTTGTTTTTTTTACATAATTCAGCTAAAGTGAGGTTAGAAAATGTTTAAGCAATTGTTTTTATTTTAAGTTTATTCTGAATCAAATGATAAATCTTAATAATAGCCAAGTCTGTAAACACTGGAAAATTAGTATTTACTGGTAAAAATTATTAAGTACATAATAAGTTGAACGTTTTTTTTTGAAGAAAGTATAAAACCCTGAAACGTGTCACCTTAACTTATTTTACATTCAATTAATCAAATTTTTTTTATTTTTAATTTAATTTATCCAAACTTTTAACGATTTTAACCTCAAATTATTATATTTTTAATAAAATTGAAATTTCGTAGAACTGTATTTTGATTTATCTGAAATTTAATTATTTCTAAAATTACTTCATGAAAAATTTTAAACAATATGAATATTCAATTATTGCAATGATAAATTAACTTTAGATTCAATTGCACACGGAGAAAATGTAGAAGCACTGAGTACTTTTTCTCACAGCACTGATTACTGTGTGCAGGGCTCGATTCAGTAAAAGTATTTAAAAATACTTACTTTAAGGACCAAAAATGACGGACCAATTACTGTCAAAAATATAACCAGTCAGAGTCATTAAGAGAACATTTTACTTAAAATTATAAATTAAATTTTTTATAATTATAAAACATGAAGATATCGATAACTCCGAGTCTTCGACTCGGTGTGATCGATTTATTCATGTTTTATAATTATGAAAAATGACCGAGTGATAAAATCATTTACAATTTAATTATTATCTACAAGAATTTTTCACTAAAATTCTTCTTTAAATCGATTATTTTTAATCATTTTCAAAACAGTTCTTTGGCAATTTTCAAATCCATTTGTTTACAATATTAAATTTTACGAAATTTCAATTATTCGTAAATTCTTCAATTAAATAAATATTAGAAAATAAAAATTTTTAATAAAATATAAAAAAAAAATTTATTAAAACTTTTTCAAAAAAAATTAATTGCAAAATTCAATTCAACAAATAATAATTGAATTGAATTCTTTCAACGAATTTTAATAAATTATAGAAAGTGAATAGAATTTTAATAAAATTATGAAGAATAAATACATTTGTCGAGAAATTTGATTAAGATTGTATTAAAAATAATTGAAATTCTGCGTTGAAATTTTATTATATATGTGAAAATAATTGAATCCCAAAGAAGAATTTTATTATTTTTCAACAATATTTAATTTTTGCGAAGAATATTATTACATACTCTTGAAAAATATTATTATTTATGAAAATAATTTATTTATTATGAAGAATTGTATTAAAATTGTTTTAAATAATTGAATTTCTGAGAATTTTTTAAAACTTTTTGAAAATAATTAAATTCTTTCGAGAAATTTCATTAAAAAATTGAAAATAATTGAGATCTGTCGAAGAATTTTATTAAATTCTTTTTAAATATAATTGTATTCCTTTGAAAAATTTTATTTTTAAATTTTAATAATTTTTGAAAAAGTTCTTTGAGAATTTTCAAATTCATTTGTTTACAATTCAATTTTACAAAATTCCAATTATTCTTACATTTTCAGTTTAATATATATTAGAAAATAAAAACTACAAATAATTTTTTTTAAAAATGGGTAATTAAACTTTCTCAAAAAAAATTAATTTCACAGAATTGTTAATTAAAATTATGAAAAATTCATATTTTCAAAAATTTTAATTTGAAACCTTTACAAAATTCAATTAATTTTAACAATTCAAGTTACCATTTAACTAAAATCCATTTTAAAATCAATTCTTATTAGAAAATTCTATACTAGAATTCAATTATTTAAAAACAAAAAAAACAAACAATTTATTGAATAAAATTTGCCTCTTAAATTTGTAAATAATTGAATTCCTATGAAATTATCATTATTTTATGAAAATAGAAATTAAATATTTGCGTAGAATTTTATTAATATTTTTTTTAAATAATTGAATTCTTTTGGAAAATTTTATAAAAATAGTAGATATTAAAAATCGTTGAATTGAGAAATATTTTTGAAAATAATTGAAATTTTGCCAAGAATTTTATTAAAATTTTTGAAAATAATAGAATTTCGGTATAGAATTTTGCTATTTATAAATTTAACTGAAATTTTAAAGAGATTTTAAAAAATTTTTGGAAATAATTGAAATACTGCGATGAGTTTTATTATTTATGTAAATAATTGAATTTCTAAAAAAAAAATTTATTATTTATGCGAAAATAATTGAATCCCTGTAAAAATTTGTTTATTTATGAAAATAATTAAATGTTTGCGTAGAATTTTATTAACATTTTTTTAAATAATTGAATTCTTTCGGAAAATTTTATTATTATAATAGATATTGAAAATCATTGAATTAAGGAAAATTTTCGAAAATAATTGAAATTTTGCCTAGAATTTTATTAAATTTTTTGAAAATAATTGAATTTCTGCAATCATTTGTAATTTCTCTAAAATTCTCCAAATTATATCGTACAATTTACGAACTTTTCGTTTTTTTCTCAATCAAATTACGGACTTTACTTACATTTTTGCAAAAAAAAACTATCTTTTACAGACTTCAAGAAAATTGATGAACTTTTACGGAATTTACAGACCTAGTTTGAGCCCTGCAATTGTTTTTAAACTTGATATATATTTAATATTACCATTCGATTTATATTTTAATGAATTACAAAATTTCGATTAGTTGGAAATTTTACACATTCCTTATTTTTATACAATTCGTGAACAAAAAGTTTTGAAGGGTCAAATGAACAAAATATTTTTTGTTAAAAATATTTTCATAGTTTATTGATTACAATTCAAATTAAAAATTCAAATTTTACATTTAAAAAACATTATAATTAATTTGCTTAAATAGTAACGCATAATTGTAGTAATGCAAATTTAATTTGAAGAAGAAATAAATAAATTTCGTTCATTTGATCATTCAAAACTTTAACCTCCATAAAATTCATTGTAAGGATTTCTGTAATACTTGAAATAATCATGTCATTTTAGTTTAATTTATGAAATTAATAGAAATCTCGTAGAATTTATCCTAAAACCAAATCTTGGTTCAACGGAATTTTCAGTATTTCATGTATCAGAATTTTTAATTTTTTATTAATTATTATATTTTAATTTAATAGTTTATTCTTTTAAAACCAATTTAACTAAATTATTGTTTTCCTTAAAATTTCTATTTAACCTATTGAGTATTAATTATTTTGCTCCACAGAGCAGTGGACCAATTGAGGATTGTCACGATTCAGAGTATGACACAGCTGGAAGTGAATCTGAAGCAGAATCACAAGAAGGTGTATTAAGAGAAAGTGGCGATGGCCAAGAGGAAGAAAAATCCCAAAGAAAGTTAGATGATGATGAAGATCGACGAAATCCTCAATACATTCCAAAACGTGGTACATTTTATGAACATGACGACAGAACTGCCGAGGAAGCGACAGAAAGTGCCGTTGAACCTCAAGTGGAACGGGATTCTAAAGAGAAGAAAGTGTGGAAAGATAAGGATGATAAATGGAATCACGATAGGTACAATGATGCTGAGCAAGCACCGAAAAGTCACGAGGAATTAATTGCCGTCTATGGTTACGATATTAGAAACGAAGAAGGACCGCCGAGAGCACGAAGAAGAAGGCGTTATGGGTAAAACATTCAATTTTATCAATTAGGGAATTATTTTTTAAACTCACAGGCATCACAGCTGGTCCCCTTTTTCCCTTTTGTACCCCTTATTTCAATTTTATCACCTTTTTCACCTTTTTTTATGATTTCTCTCCTTTTTCACCTTTTTTCAATAAAAAATAAGCAAGTAATCATAAAATTTAGAATCAATGTTATAGAATTCAGTGCGTTTTATTTCTGATTTAGATTATTAACAACAAAATTTCAATTTTGAATGAATTTTGTTTTAGAAATTCTAAAGAACTTTAATTTTTGCAAAAAATTTCAAAATTTAAATTATTCTGAAATTAGTTAAACTTTTTAATAAATATATTTAATTAATTACTAAAAATAATTCATTTATCGAGGAATTTTAGTTAAAACCACTAAAAAATTCAAAGTTTCAAATGATTATAAAAATTCAATTATTTTCAAAAGTAAAAAAAAATCTTGGCAGACATTCAATTATATTCAAAAATTTAAAGAAATTCTGGTTAAAATTTAAATTCTTTTTATAAATAATAAAATTTCAACGCAGAATTTCAATTATTTTTAATACAATCTTAATCAAAGTTCTCGAAAAATGTAATTATTCTTCAAAATTCTATTAAAATTGGTTGAAAAAAATCAATTATTTAAATATTTGTTGATAAAATTCTTAATGGGAATTGAATTTTATGAAACATTCAATTATTCAATAAATTATTTATCTTTGTATTTAAATAATTGAATTCTAGTAAAATGTTCTAATGAAAAGTTATTTAAAAATTAATTTTAGTTAAAATTTGAGATAATAATTGAATATTAAAAGTGATATTTAGAATTCAGGGTGACCGCAAAATTTTATTTTCAAAATTCCCTGACTTTTCCCTGATTTCCAGTTTTTCCCTGACTTGCGGCCACCCTGAGAATATTGTTAATAATAATTAAATAGTAAATGATTTTATCACTCGGTCATCTTTAATTATTACAAAACATGACATGAAGTAATCGATCACTTCGAGTCGAAGACTCGGAGTTATCGATATCTTCATGTTTTATAATTATGAAAAATTTAATTTATAATTTTAAGTAAAATGTTCTCTTATTTGACTCGGAATGGTTATATTTTTGTCAGTAATTGGTCCGTAATTTTTCATTCTTGGTCCGTAAAGTACGTATTTTTAAATACTTTTACTGAATCGAGCCCTCCAATTGAATCTAAAGTTAATTTATAATTACAATAATTGAATATTCATATTGTTTAAAATTTATGATGAATTAATTTTAGAAATAACTAAATTTCAGATAAATCAAAATACAGTTCTACGAAATTTCAGTTTTATTAAAAATATAATAATTTGAGGTTAAAATCGTTAAAAGTTTTGGATAAATGAAATTAAAAATAAAAAATATTCGATTCATTGAATGTAAAATAAGTTAAGGTGACGCGTTTCAGGGTTTTATACTTTCTTCAAAAAAAACGTTCAACTTATTACATATGTACTAAATAATTTTTACCAGTAAATACTAATTTTGCAGTGTTTACAGACTTGGCTATTATTAAGATTTATCATTTGACTCAGAATAACTTAAAATAAAAACAATTGCTTAAACATTTTCTAAAATGGCAAAATTTCAATTATTTGCAAAAATTTTTCTAAATTCAATGATTTTCAATATCTACTATTTTAATAAAATTTTCCAAAAGAATTCAATTATTTAAAAAAAAATTTATTAAAATTCTACGTAAACGTTTAATTATTTTCATAAGTAATAAAATAATTTCACAGGAATTATATTATTTACAAATTTTTTATAAATTTCTTGGTAATAAGTATTTCAATTATTTTCATAAATAAAAAAACGCATCGCAGAATTTCAATTATTTTCAAAAGTAATAAAATGCAATTATTTTCAAAATTTTTCATAAAACTCATTGCAAAATTTCAATTATTTTCTTAAATAATGAAAATTTCACTATAGTATTCAATTATTAGAAATAGAATTTGCATAAATTTTTGTCGAAAAGAAATCAATTGTTGGAAACTTTTTTATAAAAATCTTCGCAAATAATTCAATTATTTTCAAAAATAATAAAACTTATAGCAGAAGTTCAATCATTTTTAATACAGTTTCAATTAAATTTCTTGAAAAATGTAATTATTCTTAAAATTTTTTATAAAAATTAATCGAAAGAATTCAACAATTTAAAAATTTGTTGATAAAATTCTTTATGAGAATTTGAAGAAGTTAACAATTTTCCCGAATCAATCTACACAAATAAATTAAATATCTTAAATAAATCTCGATAAGCTCATGGGCTTCAATAAAATAATTGTAAAATTGAATTGTAAACAAATAGATTTTTGAAAATTATTATAAATAATAATTGATGTAAAGAAGAATTTTAGTTAAAAATTGTAGAAAATAATAATTGAATTGAAATGATGAAAATAATTTTGAAGAAGTTATAGTATAAATATTTCTTATAATATAAATTAATGATCTTATCACTCGGTCATCTTTAATTATTATAAATTGCTGAATTTCAAAAAGTTTTGAATTTGAATGTTTTGAAAATCTTAATTCCTATGGAAAAATAATAATGATTAGGTAAATATTTTTTTAAAAAACAAGTTATTGCTGTTTTCGAATAATTTTACAATTAAAAAAATTCGTAAATAAATGTAATAGAATATTTTTTTGAGTATCTAATTATGTTTAGAGTGAATCAGAATATTCTTTAAGGGCAGGGAAAAAGACAAAATTTTGTCTGGAAATCAGGGAAAAACAAAATTAAATTTTTGTGGCATCTCTTATTAAAATCGAATCATTTTAAAAAAATCTTATAGAAGCTATAAGAAAATTTTGAATTATATATATGCAAGTTGTATAAACATATAAATTTTTGTCCTCTTTTTGTACCCTTTTTGAGGAAAAAAATGATTTATTTTTAACGGAATTTAAGGGAACAATATACAAAACCATTTTTTCTTTATTATTAAAATAGACGTGGTCCTAACAAGTACACGAGAAATTGGGAAGATGAAGATGCTTATGGGAAAATCTCTGCAAATGCATCTAATAAGAATGTCGGGCGAAAAGTAAATAAAACTGGAGAAGAATTTCCATCTCTTGGTCCTGGTAATAAGGTAAGAATTGGTTTTGCTGATAAAACAAACTTTTATAGAATGTTAATTAATTGCTAAATATTAATCTATAATAATTGTAGTAACAGGGTGACCGTTGAACCAAAAAACCAGAAAAATAACGTAAATTTAAAGTTTTTATTTAAAAAGAAAACAGTATTATTTTTCAAAAACTGATTATAATTATTGGTTTAATTATTTAAAATTTAATGATCTGAAAAACAAAATGTTTTTGTAAAAAAACCTTCTGTTTTATGAAAAATGAATGTGTATATCAATTGTATTGACTATAATTATATAGAATATATAGAATTATATAGAATATAGAATTATATAGAAAGTGGTCATCCTGAATTACAATACTGAATTATTATCCTCAAAAAATTGAATTATTAATTATAGAGTCCAGTAAAGGTGGAAGAACCTGTAATATCATCCGCTTGGTATAGTAATAAGGCTAAACCACAAGCTAAGGCAAACTTTCCGCCACTCCAACCGCAATCAGATAATCTTAAATCTAAACAAAGTAGCCCACCTATTAGTCAATCGTAAGTAAAATTTCCTTCTTATAGCTAAACAAAATAATAAATCTAATAATCTAAATATTCTTTAATTGCATTTATTGTTTTAGAAGAGAAAGTAAAATTTCCAACGAGACAACAAATCAAGTATGGAAAAAGGATGTCAAAAGTGCTTCTTATATTCATACTTCTAACGGTAATTCTGGTGGCGATGATGCTGATAAAGGATATGTAAAAGCTTTGCCTCGAGACAATAACAAACGAAATGTCCAAGAGTCTGTAAGTCTTGTTGCTAGTAGAGCACGTGGACGTGGTTTTAAAGCAAATACTAATAACAATATAGTCAGTAATCGAATATTAGAAATGAAACCAAAAGGAAGAGGTCCGGGTGCGATCAATCCAGACAATAGACGTTCCAACCCAATTCAAATGGACGAGGAACATCAACTTGCTAATGACGTTAAACACATGAACATTGTTGAATCAACTTCTTATCACCCTGGTGGACGACAGAATAGTATGTTTTATTTTATAATCATTCTCTTCGTTTAGCAAGCCTATTTTTATTCATTTTTAAGATATTTTCAACTTCTAAAATAAAGTTTCATCAGAAACTTGTCATCACTTTTAATAATTTATTCAAAAAGTTTTTTAAAAAATTCGACAATTGAATACTTTTTTATGAAAAATTTTTATTAATTCCAATATTTGTAAACATTTAATTAACAGGGTTGCCACGCAACCTGAAAACCTGGAAGTGTCAGGGAATTTTATAAACCTTGAAAAAACCTGGAAAAGTCAGGGAATTTTGATCGAAATCCTTGAAAATTGTTGTTTTCTAAAGTTATTGTACTTATTTTTG
The DNA here is from genome assembly GCA_032872505.1 of Leptopilina syphax. Classification (NCBI taxonomy): domain Eukaryota; kingdom Metazoa; phylum Arthropoda; class Insecta; order Hymenoptera; family Figitidae; genus Leptopilina; species Leptopilina syphax. The sequence continues at coordinate 5,955,460 of CM065471.1, read as the reverse complement.
AAATCTAATTTTTCTTAAATATTTAATAATTAATTCAATTTTAAAAGAGTTGCGTTTACAATTTTCATAAGTAGGTAAAATTCAACAGGTTATAATTTTAAAAATTTGTAAAATTACAATTTTCAATGAATTTAATTAGAAATCTTAAAGAACGTAGATTTTTGAAAAGATTTATAATTCAAATTCTTCTGAAATTAGTTAAAATTTTTAATATATATATATATATATATATATATATATATATATATATATATATATATATATATATATAACTAGTTTTATTAAAAATAATGGATTTACAGAAGCATTTTAGTTAAAAACACTAAAAGAAATTGTATTCTATAGCAATTACAAATAATTGCAGGAATTCAATTATTTTCAAAAGCAGTAAAATTTTTCACAGAAATTCAATCATTTTCAAAAATTTTAATAAAATTCTTGTCAAAATTTCAATTATTTTCAAAAAATTTCCTCCATTCAATGACTTTTAATATCTACTACTTTAACAAATTTTCACAAAAGAATTCAATTAGTAAAGAAAAATTTTAATAAAATTCTACGCAAACATTTAATTATTTTCATAAATAATAAAAATTTCATAAGAATTCAATTATTTACAAATTATTTTCATTAATTATTATTCAATTATTTATAAATTATTTTCATAAATTATTATTCAATTATTTTCATAAATAATAAAATTCTTTTTTGGAATTCAATTATTTTTATAAATAATGAAACTCATCACAGACTTTCAATTACTTTTAATATAATTCCACGAAAAATGTAATTATTCTTAAAAATATTATTAAAATTCATCAAAGAAATTCAAGTATTTTAAAAACATTTGCTACAATTTATTTATTAGAATTTATGTATTATTTTCAATACGTTTTTAATTTAATTTCTTCAAAGAATTACATAAATTATTTACAAAAATTTTAATTAAATTCTTTGTAACAATTCAATTTTTTTAAAAATAATTTTAATAAAATTTTTCGTAGAAATTTAATTAATTTCAAAAATTTGGCAAATTCAATTATTTTCAATAGTTACCATTTGAATAAAATTTCACAAAGAATTCAATCACATATTTAAAAAGAAACATTAAAATTTGTCTAAATAACAATTCAATTATTTTCAAAAGTAATATAATTTTTCACAGAAATTGAATTATGTTCGAAAATTTACAAAAATTCTCTTCAGAATTTCAATTATCTTTATAAAAAATAAAATTCTTTTCCGAAATTCAATTATTTTCTGAAATTTTATTAAAATTCTACGCAAACATTTAATTATTTTTATAAATAATAAAAATTTTATTAAAATTCATCAAAGAAATTCAAGTATTTTAAAAACTTTTACTATAATTTATTTATTAGAATTTAAGTATTATTTTCATTTATTTTTTATTAAATTTCTTCAAAAAATTAAATTATTTTCAAAGTAATTTTAATAAAATTATTTGTCGAAATTTAATTAATTTCAAAAAATTGTCAAATTCAATTATTTTTAATATCTACTCTTTCAATAAAATTTCACAAAAGAATTCAATTACATATTTAAAAAAAAACATTAAAATTCGTCTGAATAACAATTCAATTATTTTTTAAAAGTAATAAAATTCTTTGCTGAAATTCAATTATGGCCAAAAGTTTAAAAAACTTCTCTTGAAAATTTCAATTATCTTTATAAATAATAAAATTTTTCTTTGAAATTCAATTATCTTCAAAAGCTCTTATAAAATTCTTTGGCTAAATTCAATTATTTTTAATACAATTTTAATCAAATTTCTCGAAAAATGTAATTATTCTGAAAAATTTTATTAAAATTCGTCGAAAGAATTCAATTATTTAAAATTTTGTGTATAAAATTCTTTCTCATAATTCAATTTTAAGAAGCATTCAATTATTCAATAAATTATTTATTTTTGTATATATAAATAATTGAATTCTCGTAGAATTTTTTAATAAAAATTGATTTAAAAATGAATTTCACTTAAAATTTTAGATTATAATTGAATTATGAAAGCATTATAGCGTGAATTTTTAAAAATAATTGAATTTTAAAAAGGTTTCAAATCAAAAACTTTGAAATTCTGAACTTTTTACACTTTTAATTAATATTTGTGTTGAATTAATTTTTCTCAAAAAGTTTAATGGAATTTTTTTTAATTATTTCAAGTTTTTAATTTCTAATATATTTAATTGAAGAATTTCAGAATAATCGAAATTTCGTAAAATTTAATTGTAAAAAAAAGGATTTGAAAATTTTCAAACAACTTTTTCAAAAATTATTTTTAAAAAATTGATTTAAAGAAGAATTGTAGTTAAAAATTTTAGAAATGAATAATTGAATCGAAATGATGAAAATAATTTTTGAAGAAATTACAGTAACAATATTCTTAATATAAAATAATGATTTTGTCAAGTTTTAATTATTATATGTTGTTGAATTAAAAATTTTTGAAAATCTTAATTTCTATGAAAAAATTATGATTAAATATTTATTTAAAAATGAAGTTTATTGACGTTTTCGAATAATTTAACGATTAAATAAATTCGTCAAAGGTTTGTCTGGAAATCAGAGAGTTATTTAATTTTGTAAAATGTAATTTTAAAAACCTGGAAAAGTTTCGTTTTTTAACCTGGAAAAGTCAGGGAATTTGAAATGAGAAAAGCGTGGCAAGCATTAAATTAATATTAAGTTTTTTCTTTGAATTGATATTAATACTGTAATTTTTTTTCTCACAGAACATTTTAATGTCCAATTGACGACTCAACAAAGGGCGAATACAGTTCCACCGCGTTTGCAACACACTCAACAGCAGCAACAACAACAACAACTTCAACAACAACCGCAGAAACAACAGCAGCAACAGGTTCAGCAGCCTACACCATCATTGCAGGATGCTTCGGCAAACCGTCCGAAACGTTATTCAAGTCTTCGTCAACGACCAACACTTACAGAAGGACCCGGACAACAAAATTTCCCTTCACCACACGGCCAACATACATTTTATCCACCTCAAGGTAATGTTTTGCTTCATGGATAATATCTTTTTCCAAAAGTAAAAAATTCTTTAGTGCAGCGTTGTTTCAAAACAAAAAAATATTAGGCGTGTGATTGACGATCTGACTTGAATTTTTCACTTAAATGTAATTAATGAAATTCGGAGTTTAATTTCAGATCATTTAACTATTAATTAAGAGAAAAATTTTTATTTTTTCATGGTTAAATGCTTAAATTCTTCAATATATATTTTAACAAATAAGAGATTATATTTATAATAATTCTTTTGAGCACTAATTTAAAAGTCGAAATCTAAATTTATGAAAAAATTTGTATAAGGTGCAGGGAGTTTCCTTTCCCCCTTAAATTAACAAAATCCTCTAAAACACTTGAAATAAATTTTCTCCCCTTTTTCTAAAAGTAACTAACCAAAATTAATCATTTTTTTAATTTTGAAAAATTCTTAGTTATACGGACGAAAAAAAGTTTTTCATTTTTTCGAATTTTATAAAAAATTTTCTGAGGATTAAATAAAAATATTATTATTTTATTATTTAAAAAAAGAGTAATATGGTTAATGTTTTTAAGAGTGAAATTTTACTTTAGTTAGATCATCATATGACACGATTTTTGAAGCGTTGACTTGACACACAGACACGACATGAATGTTTCGTGAAAGTCTCTGAAATTCGATGATTTGAAAATTTTACAAATTTTATTAAAAACTATTAAAAATACATTATTTGTCCATTATATGTAGCTGGAAGTTCAAGAGCTGTTTTAGAACCACAAGGTAAGCTGCATAACCGTGTTATAAAAATGTGTTTTGCTTTGTTTTTGTGGATTTTAACGTTTCTGTGTTAGTAGGATTTTCTCTTATATGTTTCAGTCAGGTTAATCTTGTTTTTCTTTTCTTTTTTTAACTTTTATATCAATTATAATGAAGGAAAAAATTTTACTATAAAAATTGACAATAACTATTAGTGAATATGTTTTATAAAATTGATTGGGACATCCAAAAGACCACTTTCAGGAGAATCAGCCATGTACATAATAATAAAAGTTTTTGTGTTTGATCATTTGTGTCCGATTGGCTTTTGATTCGTTGCATGTGTTTTTAAAAAATAATATATAAAACTTGGATTTGTTTTGAATGGTGTTATTCATAGATTCTGTTTATTACTTTTCTCATTAAAGTTTATGTTTATTGTTTTATCTAGGTTACCCTCAAGGGCACTTTGAGCAGCCGACAGCAGTGGCACCACCGAATGCGCCAATGACGGGACAACCGGTCATCCCGCTACCACCAGCTCCACAACCATCAAGTTACGCGGCCCCACCACCTTTCTTAGTTCCACCGCCGCAATTTTTGCCTCCACAAACAGCACCACCGAATATACTAAACTATGTCCCAGGTCCCACTGGGCCCCAATTTCAACCTAATTATCAAGGATATCAAGGCTATAATCCTGCACCTGTTCAGGTACGATATTTATTTTCACTTTTAAGTCGACAAGTTTATCAATTTTTATTCACTTGAAAAATAACTTTTTCTTAAGAAAGCAATTTATTAAATCGAAGAACAAGGCCTCGGATTGACTTTGGCGAAAAAAAGTCGATTTACTTTATTTAGAATTGTCACAAACATTCAATTTTCTATTTTCCAGACTTTTCCTTGATTTCCAGAAAAAAAGTTGCATTTGAATAAAAATTACAATTTTTTGACAATAAGAAATACTTTTTATTTTAGTTTATGTTACCCAGGGTTGCCACGCAACCTGGAAACCTGGAAAATCTGGAAATGTCAGGGAATTTTATAAACCTTGAAAAAACCTGGAAAAGTCAGGGAATTTTGATTGAAATCCTGGAAAATTGTTGATTTCTAAAGTTATTGTGTTTATTCTTGAAATCTATTTTTACTTAAATATTTCAAAATTAATTCAATTTTAAAAGAATTGCGTTTACAATTTTCATATTATGTAGATGAACTTCAAAAGATTTTGATTTGAAATTTTGTAAAATTTCAATTTTAAATGAATTTAATTAGAAATATAACAAACTTAGATTTAAAAAAAAAATTTTTAAACTAAAATTCTTTTGAAATTAGTTAAATTTTTAAATATTTTATTATTAAAAATAACGGATTTATAGAAGAATTTTAGTTAAAAACACTAAACAAATTGAATTTTGAAGCAATTACAAATGATTGCAGAAATTCAATTATTTTCAAAAATTTTAATAAAATTCTTGGCAAAATTTAAATTATTTTCAAAAACTTTTCTCAATTCAATGGTTTTTAATATCTACTACTTTAATAAAATTTCACAAAAGAATTCAATTATTTAAAAAAAAAATTAATAAAATTCTGCGCAAACATTTCATTATTTTCCTAAATTATTATTCAAATTATTTTCATAAATAATAACTTTTTTTACAGGGATTCAATTATTTTCATAAATAATAAAACTCAGTACTGAATTTCAAATATTTTTAATACAATTTTAATAGAATTCCTCGAAAAATGTAATTATTTTAAAAAAATTTATTAAAATCTAAGAAATTCAATCATTTTAAAAACCTTTGCTACAATTTATTTATTAGAATTTAAGTATTATTTTTAATAGTACCTTTTTAATTAAATTTCTTCAAAGAATTAAATTATTTTCAAAAAATTTAATGAAATTCTTTGCGTAACAATTCAATTTCTTTCAAAATAATTTTAATAAAATTCTCGTCAAAATTTCAATTATCTTTATAAATAATAAAATTTTTCTCCGAAATTCAATATTATTTTCAAAAATTGAAATAAAATTTTTGGCAGAATTTCAATTATTATTTTTAATACAATTTTTATCAAATTTCACGAAAAGTGAAATTATGTCTTTTTTGTTTGCCTCTCATAAACTATGAAACTACCACTAATTCCAATACAAAATCTTCAAAAAATTTCCTATTACTAACAAGAATTAATTTTTTAATATTATTTAATTATTACAAAAGTTTTAAAGCAAAAGTTCAATTACTTTCAAAAGTTTTTCGCAATTCAATAATTTTTAATATTTACTAATTTCATAAAATTTATCAACAGATTTAATTATTGAAAAAACTTTTTGATGCAATTCTACGAAAACATTCAATTATTTTCATAAATAATAAAATTTCATTTACAAATTCAATTATTTTCATTGCAGAATTTCAAATATTTTTAATACAATTTTCAATAAATTCCCTGAAAATCAATTATTCTAAGTTATTTTAATAAAATTCTTTTCCAAAATTCAATTATCTTGATATCAAGAGTAATAATTATAATAATAATTATTATTATTATTATTATCACAAGAGTAATTTTTCTTTTAAAAAGTAATAAAATACTTTGCAGAAATTAAATTTTTTTTCAAAATTTTTTAAAAATTCTCGTCAAGAATTAAATTTTCTTTATAAATAGATGGCGATATTCTTTTCATGAATTAAATTATTGTCAAAGATTTTAATAAAATTCTTGGTAAAATTTCAATTATTTAAACAAAATTTAATAAAATTCTTCGCATGAATTCAATTGTTTTCAAAAATTATTATTTAAATTCTTCTCAGGTATTCAATTATTTTAAAAAAATTTAATTAAGTTCTTCAAAAATTTTTCAATTATTTTCAAAAATTGTTATAAAATTCTTTAATATAATAAATTTTATTAAAATTTTAATTAAATTCCTTAAAAGAAGTTAAATATTTTCAAAAGTTTTTATTACAATTCTTCGTAAAAATTAAATTTTAAGAAACATTCAATTATTGAATAAATGATTTATTTTTGTATTTAAATAATTGAATTCTCGTAGAATTAAATTATTATTTTTTGTACTTTTAACTAACAATTCTGTAGAATTAATTTTTTTTTTTAAAAAGTTTAATTGAATAATAATTAATGTAATTGATTTAAAGTAGAATTTTAATTAAAAATTCTAGAAAATGTTAATTGAAATGAAATTATACAAATAATTTTGAAGAAATTACAGTAACAATATTCTTATAATAATAAAATAATGATTTTGTCAGTTGGTCATCTTTATGTTTTATAATAATATTTTTATGAGTTGTTCAATTTGAAAAGGTTTGAATTTGAAATTTTTGAACATCTTAATTCCAATGAAAAAAAATAATGATTTAATATTTATTTGAAATAAAACTATTGATGTTTTCGAATAATTCTACAGTTAAATAAATGCGTGAGTAAGTGTCATAGAACTTTTTATTTGAGTAATAAAGAGTGAATCAGAATATTCTTTAGGGTCAGGGAAAAAGTCAAAGTTCTGTCTGGAAATGAAGGAAAAGTCAGGGAAAAATAAAGTTAAATTTTTGTGGCGACCCTGATTTAGCAAAATTATACAAGTTTTGATTAATTGAATTTAGAAATCAGTGAAGAATCAGGGAAATATGTACAAAAAAATTTTGTGACTACACAAAATTAAATAAACGACTCTTTTCTATTTTTAATCGACTAAAGCGACTTTTTTTGTTCGTTAAAATCGATCCGAGGCCTGAAATAGTAAAAAAGGGTTGTAAAAGAAATTCTATTCGAGATTTGATGAAGAAATCAATGAATGAACTAATTTTGTTTTTTTCTTTAAAATAAAGGCTCCAGGTCCTCCACCACCGCAAGAATTGTTCCAACCACAAGGTTGTACTTACTACAGTCCTGCTCAACAACATCAACAACAGCAGCAACAACAACCAGTGAGGCGTCCAACTGCTGCGATTCCCATTCTTCCACCTCCCGATAATCAACAGCAGTATCAAGCAGCTCGAAATCGTGGTAAAATTACTCTACAACATCCGCAACAAGAAACACATCAGCAAGTCTTGCAAAAGCATCACGACTTGCACCAACAACAACAACAACAACTACAACAGCAGCAACAGGAACACTTGCAGCAATTAGAGTTTCAAAAAATTCAATTTCAACAGGCTGCTGAACAGAGTGAACAGGAACAGCATAATATCGTGGCACAGCATGAACAACCAATTCAATATGAATTGCAGGAGAAGTTGTTTGAAATCGAGCAAGCAGCAATCGAGCAAGCAGTAGCAAAAGATGAAAATCTAGTTCCACAGGAACACGAACAGGAGTTACGAATTACGCAAGAAAAAGAATTACGCGAGTACGAAGAGGTAATACAAGAATCTCAAGAGATTGTCGTACAAGAAAACCTAGAAGAAATTTCATCATCAACTGAAAATGAAATAATCGATGATAAATTATTATCAGACGAAAAATCTTTGACCCTTCCGCTAAAGGAGTGTGAAGATACTGAAACATTTGAAAATGTTAATGTACAAACAAAAGAAATAGAGACAGTGGCAGAAGTACATGAATGTTCGGTAGAAATTACCGAAAAGCATCCAACTGTATCATCGACAGTTGATTTAATAAGTGAAGCACCTGTTAAACTAAATAATGCACCAGTTGTTGATACAATCGTTTCTTCTAGTACAGATAATACAGTTGTAGAAAATGGTGAGACTGATGGCGCTGTTTTAGAAAAGCCCGTTGTTGAAGAAACCGCTGCCTAACTTTTTAAGAAAAAATGAGTATATATACAAATATATACTTTTGTAACATTGAAATTATTTTAGATGATTACGTTTCAATATCAGAATATATTTTGGTTGTATAGTAATTCAAAGTGTTTACATGTTAACCAATTTAGTGATAAATTAATGCTTTCAGAAATTTTCAACTATATTTCGAAATTCGAAACAAACAACGTTACTGCATAGTAAACCTATATTACATAATTTTTGTCATTAAAACATTTTTTTACTATACATTTTATCTTAAACAAATTTTATAACTATTAAAAATTCTTCTATTAGAAATTTTCAAAGAAAAAATTGTAATTGAATTTTTAATGTATAAGCAAACAAAATATTTATGAATTAAAAAATTTCGATTTCTTTAATAGTTTGAAGTTAAAGAAAAAAGATGGTAAAAAATTTTTCTTAATGATAAAATTAATTAGTATTTTTGTAATTTATATATTTTTGTTTCTTCACTTTTTATTCAAAGAGACTCCCATTATATTCGTGTTTACAAATGTAATTTCTTTAAATAGCTCACGTTCTAAACGACAAGAGACATTTCTAAAATTAATATAAATTATAGAAAATATACTAAATATTAAATTTATAATTTATTTGAGAAATCGTTGGTAAACAATTTTTTCAGTAGAAAATTTAATACATTTTTATGCATTAATTTTATTAAATCTTTGATAAAATTTTAAATTAATAAACTAATTCGAAAAATGCCTTTAATAATTAATTAAATGATTTTCAAATTTTCATTTATAAATAAAAAATAATCTTTATTAACTGTTTTAAGATTTAAAAAGTATCTTTCAAATTAAAAATTAATTGGTATTCAAAATTGTATTTTTTTGTCTGGATTATCGTTTCAATAGAAAATGGTTTGTCAATAAGTTTCAAAATTTAATAAAATATTGTAGTAGCGTTGATTGTTTTTCCCAGTCGTTTAAAAGGAAATGTAAATAAAATAATAATTATTCAATAAAATTTCATTAAATTGGTCATGTAAATATTTTCTCCGGATTAATTATATTTATTTACACAATACTCGCAGCATCTACATAAAAAAAGAAAATAATTAAAAATGAGTATATCTTCAAGTATGACAGTAAAATCGCAATCGCTTTTCGATGTATCTTTTTATTTTATTTTTTTTCTAACTGTCGTCAGTTTTATATGGGTATAAAGTAAAGATATTTTCTAGAAATAAATATCTCGCATAAGTAAGGATAAAAACAATTATTTTTTTTTCGCATTACAAAGTAAAAATTGATTTATTTACGTTTTTTTTTTTAAATTATACTTTGAAAATGAATTTGAAACTGTAAATTCAAATATAATAATATATTTAAATATTAAAAATTGGAAAAAATAATGCGTAATAACAATAATGCGTATTTTTGTGCATATAATATTTATGTATGTACACATGTTATACACTGTTTATAGAAACAGTATTTTGAGTTTGTTATTTAATTATGCATATTTTTATGGTAAAAAAATGTAGATACAATATTTCAAGAATTGATAATGTAAAAACCAATTGGTATCAAATTGGTTGCTCAGTTACATTTCTTTTTACAAGTTAATAATTACTTTTTGTGACCTAAAAATAAATATTTTTTTATGTATTTAAGTTATACTAAAAAAATAAGAAAAATCGTGGAAAGAAGAGTTTTGCAAAATTAATGGCTAATAAAAAAAAAGTAAACTGCACGTTGGAGAATATTTTTTTTTATCTTTACCAGTATAGTTTTTTATGCATTATAAAAAATTATGTATAAATATTTAATAAATGTATAAAAAAAAATTCACTATTTCGAACAATTTCAAATATTAGATATTTAATAATGAAATAACATTAAATGTGTTTTACAGGGCTTGAACTAGGTCCGTAAATTTGCTTGAAGTCCGTAAAAGTCAGTTTTTTTCAAAAAAGGTCCGTAAAGTCTGTTGTTTTATTGAAAAAGGATGAAAAGTCAAATTTGTCAAAATTAATTACTTTCAATATCTACTATTTCAATAAAATTTCACAAAAGAATTCAATTATTTTAAAAGAAATTTTAATAAAATTCGTGTCAAGAATTCAATTATTTTCAAAAGTAATATAATTACTTCAAAAATTGAAATTCAATTATGTTCAAAAATTTACAAAAATTCTCGTCTGAATTTTAATATCTTTATAAGTAATAAAATTCTTGTCAAAATTTCAATTATTTTCAAAAATTTTAATAAAATTCTTGGCAAAATTTCAATTATTTTCAAAATTTTTCCTAAATTCAATGATTTTTAATAAAATTTTCCAAAAGAATTTAAATTATTTTAAAAAAATTTTAATAAAAATTTCACAGGAATTCAATTACTTACAAATTTCTTATAACATTCTCCGCATCAATTCAATTATTTTTAATTGTTTAATGAAGTTTCTCGAAAAAATTCAATTATATTCAAAGAATTTAAGAAAATAACTCTGAGGAATTCAATTGTTTTGAAAAATTTAAATAAAATTCTTTAAAAAATTATATTATTTAAAAAAATTGCAATTTTAATAAAATTTTTTGATATAATTCAATAATTATTTTCAATACAATTCTTCTTAAGAACTCAATTATTTTCAAAAATAGCAAATTTTCTGTGGGAATTTAATTTTTTTTAAATATTTGAATAAAATTCTTCGCAAGAAGTCAATTATTTTCATAAATAATAAAATTTTTCCCGGGAATTCAATTATTTTTAAAAATTTTGATAAAATGCTTTTTAAATTTGAAAAATTATAATAAAATTAATCATAGAATACAATTATTTTCGTAAAATATAACATTCTTCCTAGGAATACAATTATTGTCAAAAATGTATGTAAAAATCTTCGAAACAATTCAATTATTTTGGTAAAAAATAAAATTCTTCGAAGCAATTCAATTATTTAAGAAATTTTAATAAAATTCTTCCCAAGAATTCAATTATTTTCACAAATAAAATTCTTCACAGGAATTAAATTCTTTAAAACTATTTTTAATAAAATTCGTTGCAAGAATTCAACTATTTTCATAAATAACAAAACTTATCGCAGAATTTAAATTATTTTTTATACAATTTAAAATAAAATGATAGAAAATTCTAATTGAATATTAAAGGCATTAGAGCGTGAATTTTTCGAAATAATTGAATTTTGAAAAGGTTTCAAATTAAAATCTTTGAAAATTTGAATTTTTTCATATTTTTAACTAACAATTCTGGGGAATTAATTTTTTTAAAAAAGTTTAATTGCGGATTTTTTTCTTTTGAAAGAACTTTTTAAGAAATCATTAAAAATTAATGCATTAATAGAAGAATTTTAGTTAAAAACACGAAAAAAATCACCGAATTTCAATTATTTGTAATACAATTTTAATCAAATTCTTATAGAAAAATGTAATTATTCTTAAAAATTTTATTAAAATTCGTCGAAAGAATTCAATTATTTAAAAATTCGTTGATAAAATTCTTTACGGGAATTGAATTTTAAAAAACATTCAATTATTCAATAAATTATTTATTTTTGTATTCAAATAATTGAATTCTAGTAGAATTTTCGAATAAAAATTGATTTGAAAATGAATTTCTTTTCAAATTTTAGATAATAATTGAATATTGTAAACAAATGGATTTAAAAATAATCGATTTAAAGAAGAATTTTAGTTAAAAATTCTAGAAAATAATAATTGAATTGATAATGATTTTATCACTCGGTCATCTTTAATAAATAATAAATCTTTATGGAAACTTTAATTTATAGTTTTAAGTAAAATGTTCCGTATTTTTAAATACTTGAACTGGTTCGAGCCCTGGTTTTATTTTCTGATTGCAAAAGAAAGTATACTGTTTGAATTTTCATAAAATAAATGCGATTGGTCTGTTGGCCAAAAGACGAACACTTAAATTTATATAAATTTATTTTACATTAAACTTAAATTAATTTAAAAAATTAATTTTAAAGTGTATTTATTAGAATTTTCTTCATGTTAGTTCCTGAGTCTGTGACTTTTTGTAATACGTATGGAAGGCTTCTATGTATTTACTATAATTAATTATTTATTACACTATTCATTTCAACTATTCATCTGTAACATTAAATTTGGGATAATATAGAAAGTCAAAGGGTTAAAATTGAAAACAATGTAACGAGATGTTAGAACAAATTCAATATATTTTTTATATTTTCAAATTTCACTTTTCTCATTATGTAGCTTTAAAAAATTAAATATTCTGTTAGCAATTAATTTTTAAAGTGATATAAGTGTTTCGATTTGTATAATATTTTATAAAAAAAATGCTATTAAGTAAAAATTATTTATAGAATTCGTAAAATAAATTAGAAGATGCTAGGCTAGAACTGACCTTTACTATATCGCTTTTCTATCGTCAAGTATAAATCATTTGAAACAGAAATTTGATTATTGTAAATTGGTTTTTATTTTTAATTAACGATGAAATAGATTATTTTTTTACAAAAGATTCTAATTTAATCAGTTTTATTGAAATTTTTTTTAAAAACGTTACAATGTTTATATAAATCAATTTAAGAAATAATAATAAACAATTATTGTTAAAAGAGGATTTTGGAGCCCATGATTATTAAGCAGTTTTTTTTATTAAAATGTGAAATAAGTTTTCTTTCAAAATAAAATTAAACATATTATAAATACATACAAAACAATATAAACATATAATCGACTATGATTCTATAGGAACTTGATTTTAATCTTATTTAATTACAAATTAATTAATATAGTTAATTAGTTAATAGTAATATTTAATTGAAAAAATAATTTTTAAAATTTGTACCTATAATAAAACTGATTAAATTTAGAATTTTAATCTAAATAAAAAAAATTTGTTAATAAAAATTAAAAATATTTACAAAGGACAAAATGGTCAGAAAATATAAGTTATTTTTATAACTTTTTTATTTGAGCACTTTCATATCTTAAAGTACATTATTAATCGAGTAACTTGTAAAATTTTTGTTAAAAAATATTGAAAATCAGGCCCGTAGTAACATCAGGGTTTCTACTATTTTCGTTCAACAAAATTCCCGGCTATATTGTAATTTTTCTCGGTTTTTTTTTCTCATCAAATTTAATTTGATTTCGAACATAAATAAATCTACAAAAGGCTTCAAAAATTTTTATTAGAGTTTTTATGAATAATTAAATTCTTTTGACGAGTTTCTTTAAATTTTTTTAAAATAATGTTTTTTTAATAATTTTAATTAAAAATTTGGAAAATAATTAAATTGAACAGAGAATTTTAAAAATTTTTTTTAAATAATCTTGTCTGTTTATAATTATAATTGAAAATTTGATTAATTTAATTTTGTTAAAATTGGATTGAAAATAATTGAATTTCTGCAAAGAATTTAATTGTTTATAAAAATAATTGAATCCTGCCAAAGAATGTTATTATTTATGAAAATAATTAAATTTTTGCGTAGAATTTTATTAAAATTTTTGAAAATAATTGAGTTGTGGAGAACAATTTAATTATTTATAAAGATAATTGAAATTTTGAGAATTAAAAAAAATTTTTAAACATATAATTGAATTTCTGTGAAGAATTTTATTACTTTTAAAAATTATTGAATTGTTTATTTGAATTTTATGGAAATTTATTAAAATAATTGAATTGTTGTGAAGGATTTTTTAAAGAAATAATACTATTAAAAAAAAAATTAAGTAAATCTGAAGAATTTTGCTATTTTTATGGAAATAATTGAATTCTTTCGACGAATTTTAATAAAATTTTTAAGAATAATTACATTTTTCGAGGAATTTGATTAAAATTGTTTTAAAAATAATTGAAATTCTGCAATGAGTTTTAACATTTAATAATTGAATATATTGCGAAGAAATTTTTAAAAATAAAATTATAATTACAGTGACAAACTTCCCTTGATTATTTTCGAAAAATTAAAATAAAATTCTTTAAAAGAATTCAATTATTTTTAATTGATTGTAAAGAAATTTCAATTAGGTATTTCAAAAATTTTCAATTATTTGTTTATAAAAATTCAATTATTATCTTTAACGAAAAATTTAATGTGTTACTTATTTTATAGTGTATTTCGGGATATAAAAGTTTTGAAATAAAAAAATTTATTTATTTTCTGAAAAAAATATATAAAAAAAAGATACGTTTTCTGGCCGTTTTAACTCATGCGCATCCACTTAATGAAAATTTTTTTAAATTGTTGTTTTAGTTGGACACTTTAGAAACACATCGCTTAAAAATAAAATTGAATGATAATAATTTAACAGCAGACATTTACAATTTTTAACCAACTATTATCATCTTACTCTAGGCTTGGAGCACAAACTTCGTCTTTTTAAATTTATACTAATGTAAAATTAAATTTTGGACGAAAAAAAGTAATAAATATATAGATATATCCATTTACAATAAGTATACGGTAATGTAATGTTAAAAACCTATTTTTCTGCTTTTTTTCTGGCAAGCAAAAGTTGTTGAGCTTCGAAAGAGTGCAAAAATTTAAGCGAGAAGACAAACTTCTAAATTTAATTATTTTTCAATTTTAAATTGTTTAAATTTAATTTCAAGTTGATATAGTTATATAAATGATTGCAGAAAATTATTAATTTTTTTTGCAAACAACAAAATGGATCTTCTCCCTTAATTCAGCATTTCTTTTTCTTATTTTAATTTTATCCATATTTTTGATAATTTCGAAAAATCTTTCTTGTTTATTGTTTAATAAATAATAACGTTTATGGATAAACACAATAGTAAATCGCTGAATCGTACTTGAACACGTCGTACAAACGGAACTGACAGAAAATAACGTTTATAAAAATATGTTTATAAAATATTCACCGTTCTGTAAAATACAAATTATATGGGCTTATTTTACAAATCATTAATGTATGTTATTTTTTAACATTCAATCAACATTGTATTATAATAATTTATCTTCCTCTTGCCTTGACTTTTTGACAAAACATAGAAACATTATTATGCCATTATAATAAAACAATAAAGTTTTGCAATCATTCGGTATATTAATCTTTCTTTTCTCTTCCCTCTTCTTCTTTCTATAAAATTTTTTCTCATAAGTACAAATTTATTAAAAGCAATAATAATAAACAAGAAAATAAATAAAAAGTAATGAATGTAATTTTTAATTTTAAAATTAATGTATTGAAAATCGTCGAATTGTTGCAAAGAATTTAATCAAAAAATTTGATAATAATAGAATTTCTTCAAAGAATTTTATTATTTAGAAAAATAACTGAATTCTCGCGAAGAATTTTATTAAAATTTTTAAAAATCCTAATTAAATTCTTTTGAAGAATTTCTTTGAATTTTATGAAGAAGAATTTTATTAAAATTGTATTAAAAATAATTAAATTTCTGCAAAGGATTTAAAGAATTTTATTAAAATTAAGTATATTCAAAATAATTGAATTCATCACAAGAATTTTATTATTTTTTGAAAATAATTGAATTTTTTCAATTTTTTTGACGAATATATTTAAAAATTGCATTGAAAGTAATTTAATTCTTATATAGAATTTTTTAAAACTATTTTGAAAATAATTGAATATTATTTTTAGAGAATTTTAAATTCTTATTTTAAATTGAATTTTATGGAAATTTTTGAAAATAATTAAATTCTTTCGTGTAATTTTATTTAAATTGGATTAAAAATTATTTAATTCCTGCAAAGAAATTTAGTATTTATAAAAATAGTTGAATTGTTTCGAAGAATTTATTAAAATTTTAGGAAATAATTGAAATTTATGGAAATATTTAAAAGTATTTAAATTCATCCGAGGAATTCAATTAAAATTGTTTTGTAAATAATTGAATTCCTGCAAAGAATTTTACTATTTATAAAATTAATAGAATTCTTGCTAAGAATTTTACTATTTTATAAAAATAATTGAATTTCTTCGAAGGATTTATTAAAATTTTAGAAAAAAATTGAATTTTTTCGAAATGTGTTAAAAATATTTTTAAAAATTGAATTCGTCAGAGGAGAAATTAATACCTATATTAAAAATCATTGAATTGTTGCAAAGAATTTTATAAAAAAATTTGAGAATAATTGAATTCCTTCGCAGAATTTTATTATTTATGAAAATAATCAAATTCTCGCGAAAAATTTTATTAAAATTTTAAAAACTCCTAATTAAATTATTTGCATAATTCCTTTGAATTTTCTTTAAATAATGGAGTTTCTTTAATAATTTTAATTAAGAAATTTTTTGAAGTAATTAAATTTTATGAACAATTTCTTTTATAAGTTTTTAAAATAATCGTGTTTCTTAATAATTGAAATTAAACATTTAATTATTGATTTTTATTAAAATGTTCCAAAAATAATTAAATTCTTCTCAGAACTTTATTATAATTTTCTAAAATAATTTAATTCATATTCAAGGAATTTTATTAAAAAATAGAAAATAATTAAATTCTTTCGAAGATTAGATACTATTAGGGGTTTTGACAATAATTGAATTCTTTCAAAAAATTTCTTTAATTTATTGAATATAATCGATTTTCTTAATAATTGTTATTAATAATTTTACTTTTAAAATTTTATTAAAATTATTTATAGAAAATTTAACTCTATTCAACACTTTTATTAGAGTTTTTGTAAATAATTAAATCTTTTTGATGAATTTTTTTGTGTTTTTTTAAATAATGTGGTTTTTTGAATAATTTTAATTGAATATTCTTGAAAATAGTTGAATTAAACAAAGAATTTTTTAACTTTTTCAAATAATCGTGTCTGTTAATAATTATAATGAAATATTTTATTTTTGATGTTTATTAAAATTGTTTTGAAAATATTAGACAACCTCCGATGAATTTTAAAATTTTATTTTTAATGAAAATAATTTAAATTTTCCAAAGAATTTGTTTTTATGAAGATAATTGAATTCTTGCGAAGAATTGTATTAAAATTTTTAAAAATAATTGAAATCCAAAGAGGAATTTTATTTTTTATGAAGATAATTGAATTTTTAGAAAGAATTTTATTAAAATTTTTAAAAGTAATTGTAATCCTCCGAAGAATTTTATTATTTATAAAAAAAAATTTAATTTTTGCTATGAATTATATTCAAAAGGATTTCTTGACAAGAATTTGATTCAAATTTTTTAAAATAATTGAAATTCTGTAAAGAATTCAAATATTTATGAAAACAAATTGAATTCTTGATAATAATTTGTTTCAAATTTTTGAAAATAATTAAAATCCTCCGATGAATTTTACATTATTAATGAAAATAATTAAAATCTTCCAAAGAATTTTATTTTTTCTGAAGATAATTGAATTCTTGCAAAGAATTTTATTAACATTTTAGAAAATAATTGAAATTTTCAAAAAACTTTTACTTTTTATGAAGATAATAAAATTTTCAGGAAGAATTTTATTAAAATTTTTTTAAATAATTTAAATTCTTTGAAAAATTTTATGGATAATATTATTTATTTTTTTGTTAAAACCTTTTACTGTATTAATTATTATTTATCAATTGTTTTTACTGTAAAACTAAATATGAATATTAAAAATATTCATAAAATTAATTATTTATTTATTTAAATTTTCAAAGTTCCTCTAGGGCTAGTTAGCCATCCAGGAACAGTACATAATCTACAGATTTAATTGAGGATCAATAATAATTCTAAGCAATTTAAAAAATTCATTTAAAAAAATATTAATGAATTGTAGATAAATAAAATAAATAACATCATTACAAAAAATTATTTTTTAATTTCTCTGAATATATAATAGATACATAAAACTATAGCTTATTATTAATACTATTATTAAAACGTAATTACATATATATATATATATTTATATACATACAAAATCGAGAAAATATTTCCAAAAATGTTTGTACCATGTACTTCGTCACATATATATTTTTATTTGCATTGAAACGTTGCGTTTATTGTTTTTAAGAAGCACATGATTATGAACTTCATAAACTTAAATTATTAATGAAAATTTTTTATAAAAAATAAGTAACTTCTTTCTTTTTATTATAAATGGAATGCATTAAACGCTTGATAATTTCTGATCATTCTGTTGAAAAAGAAATTTATTTATAATTTATAACTATAAATAAAATATTAGAGGAATTTTTAAAATTTAAATGAATAAAAAATTACAAGAATTAAATACATTAAAGATTTTTATCAGTTTCGATGATGAAACATTTTTTTCGATCATGCCATATACCGACGACTAGGAAATAATATTAGAAAATAATTCTGCGTTTCATATAAATTTCAATGAACATAAAATATTATACGCAGCAATTTTAACGTTTCTTTTAACAAAGTTACTAAATTTTGTTCGATAGTTCAGCTTCCTTGTGATTCCTTCTATTTCTTAATAAAAATAATTTAATATCGTGACAGTCACAGATTTTTACGATATTTAAGCTAAATGGTAAATAATTTTTTTTTTATAATTTTTACTTAATGAAATTTGAATTTTAACAAAAAGCTATAACGACGATAATATTCTTTAAAAATTTGAGTAACATTTAAAAAATTTATTTAATAAATATATGTATAGAAAGATAATTTTTAAAAATAATTGATAAAGCGATATAAAATTTATATTAAATCAATATACAGTAATTATATTTTAATTTGAACTTCATTTAAGTATATATTCCAAAAAGTTACGTATCTATTAAATTAACAAAATTGTTTTTTAAATTCTTGGCTATTCTTTAACTTATAAAATAGAATTAGACATTTGCAGAGTGTACGATTTACTTTTACAAAATGTAATTTCTTTTTATTAAAACTTTGAGACAATTTTATATAATAAAAAAAATCTTCAAAAACGATAAAATGCAATATTGTAAATAAATGTGAAAAAAATATCATTTCAATCCATAACATTTTTTTAAAATTTCTGATATTCAGTTTTTAATTATGTACTTTTGCAAAATTATCTTTTTTAAATGAAAAATTTTAGGAAATATATTTTTATTACTTGTGGCATAATTTTTAGTTAAAATCGCTTTTCTATTTCGTTGAAATTAAATTTAAAAATTAAAAATTAATTTTTTCGAAAAGATTTTTGTTTTTGAAAAATGTACTTAACTTGAAATTTTTTACTTGGAATTAAATTAGAATATTAAATTTCAAAATTTTATATAATTTTAAAAAATAATGTAATTTCGAAATTTTTTCTAAAAATAACATTTTTAATATCCTGAAAAAATTTATTTTATTTAAATTTTCTTAAAAATTTAGAAAAAGAGATTTTGAAATTATTAACATCATCCCATGTAACAGTTAAAATTTGAACTCATTTTAACTCAATTTGTATCATTTAGAGGGATAATCAATTTTTAATAATTAAATTCTTATGTTTCAAAGAAAATTTAAAAATAAAAGTTTTCAACTATTAAGGGGAGGGTAAACCTATATTTTCAACTCTATGAAGAAAATATTTTAAATATTTAATAAAATTATTTTTATTTTTATTTTTTAAGAGGAATTCAATGGTCAGAAAGTATTTTGACCCTTTCTGAATTTTTATTTTTTCCAAAAATTGATAGATTTTGAAATTTATACTTAATTTTGTAGAAAATATGTTTTTGTATCCATAAAAAAAATTTTGAATGAAAAAATTAATGTTAACAAAAACTTGAGCATTTTTTCAAAAAAAAAAAAAAATAGTTTTCAGATTAAGAATTTAAAACAGTATCAAAATTTTATTATACGAAAACTCATTTGTTTTTTTTTTCTAACTAATTTCAGAACAAACTTTTAAAAAAAAAATGTTTTACCGAATAAAGTTTTAATAATTTTTTGAAAAAAAGTTTATTAAAAAAAAATTATTAAAAATTGTTAAAAATTTATTCGATAAAACATTTTTTTTGAAAAAAAGTTTATGTTCTGAAATTAGTTAGAAAAGAAAAACAAATGAGGTATAATAAAATTTAATAATAATCATATTTTTTTAAATTTTTAACCTGAAAACTATTTTTTTTTTTGAAAAAATGCTACAAAAACATATTTTTGTATGTAACATACTTTTTTTATTTTCGTAATTTTGTATTTAATAAAATTACGTATGAATTTCAAAGTCTATCAATTTTTAGAAAAAATAAAAATTCGAAGAGTCAAAATATTTTCTGAACAATTTTTTTTTGACCATTTTATGACTAAAAAATAATTACTAAAAATAATTTTATTAAATATTTAAAATATTTTCTTCATATAGTTTAAAATATAGGTTTACCCTCCCCTTAAAGATGATAATTTCCTTCAAAAAACGTGTTTTAGAGAAAAAAGAAAAAATTTCTTCGTTAAGAATTAAATTTTTGAAAAAGTCAAAAGTTTCAATGTTGAAAATAGTATCTATTTTTTATAACCATCGATGTAAATTTAAATTTTATGCAAATTCGATTTTTTAACAAGAGGCAAAAATGAAAAAACTTCAAAATTGTTAACTGAATATTTTGATCCGACAATTTCGGAATACACTCTGATAATGTCTAATTATTTTTCTTTTTCATTGAATTTGAAATTCCTTATCAATATCAGTTTCTACATCAGTCAAGACTTTGTCATTGTGTAAATTATTGATATTACTAAAAATAATTGGATAATCTAGAATACAATTTGAGATAGGGTGAAAAACGGAATTATTTACTGAGTCACTTTTCTCGTTTACATTACTTATATCACTCAAGTTTTCCACAATTATCGCACTACGAGAACCATTGTCACTCGGCATGACAAGAGTTCCATTCTCACTGACTTCACATTCCATACAAAATTCCGGCAGTTGTAAGACATTTATCTCAGGCAGTCCGTTTGTTTCAGTTATTTGGTTTTCTGGTAAAATTAAAGTGACTATTGACTCTGGTTGTTGAGGTAAATTATTCGGTATTTCATTTATTTGGTTTTCGTTTGCATTCGGGCCTTTTTTCTCAATTTCAATTGATTCGGTTCCTTTCAGTTGATGCAATTTTCTCCCGATGATATCCTCAAAGCTCTCGGATAAATTTTTCTTTGTTTTCTCAGTTAGGAGAGTTGCCGCGATGAACGTGTCGGTGAACCATAAATAATGCTTGGCGGAATAATGTTTTTTGGTCAAATGTCGTAGGAAATTTTTATTGTCACTGAAGAGCATATCGCAGAGGGTACAAAATTTGTCATGTTCCTGAAGATAATGATTTCGATAGTCGCCAATTGTTGTGAAGAACTGAGAACAGTATTTACATTTGAATGATGTGAAATCGTGCAATACTTGATAGTTACTATAGCCGTAGAGGGCGTTTAATCTTCTTTCTTTTAGTACTTTTATTGCTTCGTTCACATCATCTTTTGTGTCGCCATCTTCGAAGAGTTCGAAGTTCCTTTCTAGTTTGCAACCTGGAACAATGTGAAAATTAAGAATATGTCGCACTCCACGTCCAAAGGGGAATAGTTTCTTGCAAAGGGGGCAAATGTCGGTGACGCGACTATGATTTTCCATTAGGTGGGCCTGTAAACTTTGCGTTGTGCGGAAAATAAATTTACAAATCGGACAAGTCAGATGTGTTTTGTCAGTTATTGGAGCATTAACAATTGATTTCCAGACTCTTTTTCCTTTCTGTCCTCTCTCTTTACTTGGATGATTCAAACGTCTGTGCTTCTCCAACATTGTGTTGTTAGAAAATACTTTTTTACAATCCGAACAAGCGAACAGCATTCTAGCATCGATTTTTTTTGTAATTACATTCTCGACCGAAATTTGATTCGAGGTTTTTAGTTCTTTTCCTAAAATAGTCATTTCCTTCTTTTTCAATACCACTTTCGTCGTTTTTACATTAACCTTCGAAGTCTGAATTGGAGTTTTTGATTGTTTCAAGTTTTGCGTTTTTACGGGACCTGTAATCGTTTTTTTTAAAATCGATCTTTTTCCCAAATCATCCGAAACTGATCCAAGTTTTGTAGATTTCGCTTTTAAATTATCGTTATTAAGACTAGGGATTATTTCTATTTTTGGTTTTTTCGAATTGGATGCAATGATCGGTGCTTGTTCTGGAGATGATTTCAGAATGTCGAGAACGACAGAATCTTGCAATTCAGCATCGTGAACAAAGAACATATGCTCGCTGTAAATTCTCTGTGAACTGAATGTTTTGCCACAAATTGTACATTCAAAATTTGTCGAAGATTCCACAGTTGATTCGCTTTTTCTTATTTCACACGCGTCGGAGATTTTACGTTTTCGTGGACTAGCATCACTAGTGAAACTTGTCTCGAGTCTCAATTCGGAACTATTAATTTCTGTCGGATCATTAGCTTTACGAATGTGTGCATACAAATTGTGAATGTCCAGAGGGTATTCCACTTTTTCGACTATACAGGAAATTTTTACTTTAGAATGCTTCGAAGAATTTCCCTCCTCTTGATTTGGTTCTTGTTTATTTGAGAATTGATTTTGATCGCAGTTTTCGGTTTTCTCTTCTTGATTAGTCGATATCGATGCACTAATTTCCATAAATTCCTCCTCATCATTTGTCGAGTTTTCCTCTCGATAAATCGCTTCTACAGTGGGATTTTCAGTTATTGTCGATTCGTTTTTCGTTATGTGGAGATAGCGATGAATGTCCAATTCTCTAATTTCTTTGAAGCACGCGAAACAAATGTCACAAGTGTAAGGAAAAGTGTAACGATGATTAATGAAGAGATGTTGGAGCAATTTTTGTTCCTGTGGAAAATTTATCCTACAAATGCTACAACGGAAAGGAAACTTCACAAGTGAAATTTGTTGCGAGTCGTCAGATTTTGCAGAAGAATCCATTAACACAGAACTAAAAGTTTGACATTTAGACTCGTTCATTTTTCCAACATTTCCATCAACCTCAATGTTGGTTGCAAGCATTTCAAGACCATTACAGTTATTTTCTTGTTCCTTTTCATTTTCTTGTTCTTTTTCATTTTCTTGCTCCTCTTTATTTTCTTCTTCGGCTTCACGTTCCTCTTCTTTTTCTTCTTTATTCGTAATTTGAAAATCAATCGCACTTTCGCTATTGTCCTGACAATTTATTATTTGACTTAAGTCCACGTCGTCAACAGTGACACTAATATTCGGTTCATTTAAATCAATGAAGTAATAATGATCGCAATCCACGTGTATGCATTCGAACTCATTTTCCATAGTCAAAACTTGTCGCAATCTGTAACCGGTATTTATAAATTTAGAATCGCATTCGTCTTGTTTGCAAGATAGGTGATTAGTGGCAACGTGATATAAAAAATAAATGGCGGATATTCGCATTTCACAATATAAACACGAAAGACAAACATCATTTACAAGAGAATCTAAAAACGGTCGAACCTCGACAATTATTTTCAGGCACGCGCAACACAATACATCACAGGAAAATTCACTCGACGATTTCCTCTTAAGCAGTGAAAGTGGATTTCTATTACAATTCTTGTCGAATTTCCCAGTCTCATCAAGTTCCCCTAACGAATGCCCCGTCTTCATGTGATGCTTCAGACCACTCAATGTCGAAAACTTCCTGTCACAATGTGCACAAGTTGTGTAGTTCTCTTGAATACTTTTCTTCTTAAAAGACATTTTGTCGAAGATTTCATCGTCAACATTGAATGTCGATCGTTCATTGAATGTTGACCCAGTGTAACTTATACCGCGGAAATTTAATTTCCCCAAGGAAAGTATTTTTCTCTTCACAATACTGTACATAATTTCAACATCCTTCTTCGCTATTTGTTTTACTTCACTAGGAGTCAAAAATTGAATTGTCGACTTATTTCTCCGTTTATATAAACATCCATTTACTGCATATTTATCGAATTTATGTAACTGAATAAATAATACTTTCGGTGAGACTTTGAGTGAATCGAAAAATTTTTTCATAGCGGGATTCAAAATTTCTAGTCCTTTTTTGTAATACTCTTCGGATGAACCAGAATATTTTGAACCTTTACATTTCGGTTTGAAGTGAGTGTTAACATTTGTTGAATTCATTTTTAAAGAACACAATGAATAAGTTTCTTATATTGGTAACGATTACAGTAATAATGATTCAAGTTTTTGAGTCTTGTTTTTTCTTGCGAAAACATAAAATTATACCTTTTATGTACAACTTCCTTTTGAAAATTCATAAATATCTGAATCTGATATCAGTCAATATGTGAACTGGTTCGATGTAAAGGCGCAGACTTCATGAAGCTGAAATAACAAGAACCAAATTAATACATCATAAATAAAATAAATATTATGAAGCTCAAGTCTGCAACGTTTTTAATAACGAAAAAGAATTCTTTTTCAAGATTCATCGCCAATTTTCATGTGCTTCAATTTTTTCAGAAATTGTTTCTTCAAAGACAATTGTTCGAAAATAACATGAATTTGAAGTAAAAATAAAATAAATTGTCAATTATCATTTCGTTTTTAAAAACATAGACTTTTGCTTTATTAATAATATTATAAAATAAACTAAATTGAATGTTTCTATAAAATTTGTAACTCAATCGAATAATTTTGAAAGTTCTTCCAATTTGTATTTTTAAATAATAAAATCAATAAAATGAAAATAAAACAAATTTGGAAAATAAATTTTATTATAATGTAGAAACTGACATATTTGACAATAAATAAATGTCTAATGATAGAAACAAACGGTAATAAAAATCTTTTAAATTTTGTTAGATTAAAAAAAGTTTTAATTCACAAAAAATTTTAATGTTTGTATAAATTTATAGAAATTTCCCTGACAGGGTTGTCACAAAAATTTAATTTTGTTTTTCTCTGATTTCCAAAAAAAATTTTGACTGTTTCCCTGACCCTGAAGAATATTCTAATTCACTCCAAAAATTACTAAATTTTCAAAAAAATGTTTTACATTTATTTACGAATTTCTTTAATTGTAAAATTATTCAAAAACATCAATAACTTCTTTTTTAAATACATATTTAATCATTACCTATTATTTTTCTATAGGAATTAAGATTTCCAAAATTCAATAACTTTTGAGAATAATATTATAAAACATGATTTTATGTTTTAACATGATTCATGTTTAATAATAATTAAAGATGACCGAGTGATAAAATCATTATCAATTCAATTATTATTTTCTAGAATTTTCAATTAAAATTCTTTTTTGAATCGATTATTTTCAATAATTTTCGAAAAAGTCCTTTGACAATCTCAAACTTCAATTCTCAAACTTCAATTCCCATAAAGAATTTTATCAACAAATTTTTAAATACTTGAATACTTTCGACGCATTTCAATAAAATTTTTAAGAATAATTATATTTTTCCCAAAATTTGATAAAAATTGTATTAAAAATAATTGAAATTCGGCGATGTGAGTTTTATTATTTGTGAAAATAATTGAATCTCTAAGTAGAATTTTATTATTTTCGAACAATATTTTAATTTTTAAATATTTTTAAATATTTTTTTTTTTTTAATTTTCAAAAGAATATTATTACTCTTGAAAATAATTGAATTTCTGCAATAATTTGTAACTTTTCAAAAATTAAATTTTTTTTCGTGTTTTTAAACTAAAATTCTTCTATAAATGCATTATTTTTTTAATAATTTTTGAAAAAGTTCGTTGGGAATTTTCAAATTCGTTTACAATTCAATTTTACAAAATTTAAATTATTCGTAAATTCTTGAATTAAATATATATTAGAAAAAAAAACTTGAAATAATTTCATAAGAAAAAAATCCGCAATTAAACTTTCTGAAAAAATTAATTACCCAGAATTGTTAGTTAAAAATATGAAAAAATTCAGATTTTCAAAGATTTTAATTTGAAACCTTTTCAAAATTCAATTATTTCTACTTCACGCTACAATGCTTTTAATATTCAATTATAATTTTCTATCATTTTATTTTAAATTGTATCAAAAATAATTTAAATTCTGCGATAAGTTTTGTTATTTATGAAAATAATTATTGAATTCTTGCAACGAATTTTATTAAAAATATTTTTAAAGAATTTAATTCCTGTGAAGAATTTAATTTGTGAAAATAATTGAACTCCGGAGAAAAATATTATTATTTATGAAAATAATTTATTTATTATCAAGAACCTATTATAATTGTTTTAAATAATTGAATTTCTCAACATTTTTTAAAATTTTATGAAAATAATTGAATTCTTTCGAGAAATTTGATTGAAAAATTGAAAATAATTCAAATCTGACGAAGAATTTTATTAAATTTTTTTTAAATAATTGAATTCCTGTGAAAAATTTTATTTTTAAAAATAATTGAATTTTTGGGAAGAATTTTAGTTTTTACCAAAATAATTTAATTGTTTTGAAGATTTTTACATACATTTTTGACAATAATAATAATTGTATTCTATGATCAATTTTATTATATATTTTTAAATTTATATAGCATTTTATCAAATTTTTTTAAAATAATTGAATTCCCGAGAAAATTTTATTATTTATGGAAATAATTGATTTCTTGCGAAGAATTTTATTCAAATATTTTTAAATAATTGAATTCCTATAGAAAATTTGCTATTTGTAAAAATAATTGAGTTCTTAAGAAGAATTGTATTGAAAATAATTATTGAATTATACCGGAAAATTTTATTAAAATTGCAATTTTATTAACTCAATCTTGTAGAGAATGTTGTCAAAATTTTTTTAAATAGAATTTTTTAAAAAATTGTATTTAAATTTTTTAAAATATTTGAATTTCTTAGAGCTATTTTCTTAAATTCTCT
The DNA here is from genome assembly GCA_032872505.1 of Leptopilina syphax. Taxonomy (NCBI): domain Eukaryota; kingdom Metazoa; phylum Arthropoda; class Insecta; order Hymenoptera; family Figitidae; genus Leptopilina; species Leptopilina syphax. The sequence goes on along the minus strand of CM065471.1, from coordinate 5,928,102 downwards.
GAATATAATTGAATTCTTTCGAGAAACTTCATTAAAAAATTAAAAATAATTGAATTGGTTCAAAGAAATTTATAGAAAGTTGAATTCCTGTGAAGTTTTTATTAATATTTTGTTTAAAAATAATTAAATTCTTTTGAAAAGTTCTAATAAAGTAGCAGACATTGCAAATAATTAAAATGAGGAAAATTTTTGAAAATAATCGAATTTCGGAGAAGAATTTTATTACTTATAAAGATAATTAAAATTTTAACGAGAATTTTTTTTAATTTTTGAACATAATTGAATTTATGCGAAGAAGTTTATCATTTTTGAAAATAATTGAATTTCTGTAATCAGTTGTTCTTAAAATTTCTATTTATATTCTTTAAAAATTGAAATTTTCTAAAATTTCAAATTAAAACCTTTGAAGTTCATCTATTTATGAAGATTGTAAACGTAACTCTTTTGAAATCAAATTAATTTTGAAATTTTTAAGTAAAATTATTCATTAAATAATTTCTAAGTAATAATGTTATGATAGTTCTTGAAGAATTAAGTTATTTAAAAAGAAATTATTGTCAGAAATAAAAAAAATTGAAGGTTTTGTATTAGAATTCGTAGTACATAATTTCATAGTTTATGAGGCAAACAACTTTTCTCTGATTTCCCTGACTTCCCTGACCTTTGGCAACCCTGTATTATTTGAAAGAATTACTTTGCATATGAATTCTTTTGATGACAATGCTTTAGAAGTAATTTGTTTGTTTAAAACAAAAGAATGTCAAACAATAATTTTGCTTTACAAATTTCAAGAAAAATAAATGACAAATATAATGTTTTTGAGGTTAACTGTCTGTCGGCACAGATATAATCAACAAGTCATGTTGTTAACTTAAAAAAATACAATGTTTAAGAAAATAAAAGTACATTTATTTGAAGAAATAGAAAATAATTATGATAAACCTGGTATTTTAACTTTAAAATAAAGTTTTGTAAGTAGTCATAGCTAATACGTATTTCTCTTACCTTTAAATTGTACATTTAATGTTTGTTGTTATTCAAGTTGTTTATAATTTCATGAATGACCGAGAAGTCCTGAATTCTGTGAAGTGAATAAATTGACATATTATTGTGCACTTTTTTCAAAATAAATTTTTAAAGTACCAGTCATAATAACAAATTCTAACCTTTTATAAAAGTAAAAAGGGAAGTGGATTTTCTGCTTGAAAAATATTCGTGAAAAATATAAATTTGGTATTTCTACATTATTTACATCGCACAGCAGAAATGTTCTCTATTTACATTTGCCTGTGGAACAGAATGTTTCAATTTTCGCTATAACAAAAATAAGCAGAAATTGCAAAAATTGTTAACACCGACTACACCGACATAGAGTTGGCAGCAAGTATTTGAAAACATTTAGACAAAGGAGCATGAGCATGCACGTTACAACAGGTATCTGTAGAATAACTCTTATCTTGAGAGAAATATGTCGTTTAGATGATGTAACCACAAATTTCGTTTTATTGCCATGGCGCTACTAGTTTCTTTCTGAAGGGTGCATTTACACTTCTAGACCAACGCAAAATAAACTTTAACCGGAACCGCAATCGTTATCGTATTGCGGTTAAAGGCCTAAGAGTCATTCCATTATATTTCGACTAAAGTCGTTGCTGACTAATTTTAAAAAATTGTAATATTTGGCAGGAATGATGTTAAAGATATTAGGATCACCGAACAAAAAGAATTTTTTAAATATTTTTTATATTTATTGTAAAATAAGCATCTAAAGTATATGAAGTCGTAAAAACTGTCACTTTTTCATCTATTAGAAAATATTAAAGAAAACACATAATTTACTATAAAAACGTAAAAAAATTATAAGCATTTATTAAGAATGAATTGTTTTATTATTATAAATTGATAAAAACAATTATCAATAAGAAATATTAAATAAAAAATGATTTTAAAGTTCACCTGCCAAATAACCTAAATTTGCAAATTTCATTCACTAAATGTGAGAAAGAGAAATCATTAAATTGAATAAAACCTTATGAAATATAAAGTACCTGTGATTAACTTTTAGTTTTCCTTATCACTTTCTTCCTTTTTTCTTCACAAATGTGAAAAAATAAGCAATTAAAATTGGCACTTTGCTTATTTTCATGATTTTAAAATGTAAATAACTTCTGCCCAGAAAAATGAAAAATTACGAAAATTGGGCAATAACTAATTGATCACTAGATACACTCACTAGAAAAAGATTTTCTTTGGTCCCGAAGCTATTTTCCGAATTAATTAACTTTAAACTTTTTACTATTTTTATCAGGTTAATACATGTGTTTTTTAAAGGACGAAGTTAGCTCTTCTTGTCTAATTGTTTTGAACCAACTTCAGTTTTAAAAAAATCACATGTATTAACCTGATAAAAATAGTAAAAAGTTTAAAGTTAATTAATTCGGAAAATAGCTTCGGGACCAAAGAAAATCTTTTTCTAGTGAGTGTGTCTAGTGATGAATTAATTATTGCCCAATTTTCGTAATTTTTCATTTTTCTGGGCAGAAGTTATTTACATTTTAAAATCATGAAAATAAGCAAAGTGCCAATTTTAATTGCTTATTTTTTCACATTTGTGAAAAAAAAGGAAGAAAGTGATAAGGAAAACTAAAAGTTAATCACAGGTACTTTATATTTCATAAGGTTTTATTCAATTTAATGATTTCTCTTTCTCACATTTAGTGAATGAAATTTGCAAATTTAGGTTATTTGGCAGGTGAACTTTAAAATCATTTTTTATTTAATATTTCTTATTGATAATTGTTTTTATCAATTTATAATAATAAAACAATTCATTCTTAATAAATGCTTATAATTTTTTTACGTTTTTATAGTAAATTATGTGTTTTCTTTAATATTTTCTAATAGATGAAAAAGTGACAGTTTTTACGACTTCATATACTTTAGATGCTTATTTTACAATAAATATAAAAAATATTTAAAAAATTCTTTTTGTTCGGTGATCCTAATATCTTTAACATCATTCCTGCCAAATATTACAATTTTTTAAAATTAGTCAGCAACGACTTTAGTCGAAATATAATGGAATGACTCCTAAGCACAACTGTTTCTCGAACGTTATTCGCGAATACAAAACATGAGTTAGAAAAGGACAGAAATATATTTGTATCTTTTTCTATCTCATTCGTCACGTTCGCGAATTGTATTAGAAATAATTGAAATTCTACGATGAGTTTTATTATTTATGAAAATAATTGTAAATCTGTAAAGTTTTTTATTTATTTACGAAAATAATTGAATTATTGCGAAGAAAAATTGTAAACGCAACTCTTTTAAAATTGAATTAATTTTGAAATATTTAAGAAAAAATTAGATTTCCCATGTCGGCGTTAAAGCATGTGAGTGAACGAGATAGTGAAATGAGGTTGTTTCTTTCACTCTCATGCATTTCCGCTTTGACTCAGCTGTTGCCTGCGCAGGTATGAACGCACCTTTATACGTGTTTCCATGACAACAGGAACGTGAAATAAAGCCGACTATTTATATTTATAAATTACATAATTCAAATTTTCCCGCCATGATATTTGACAGTTACGTGTATATTTCATAAATTTCATGAAACTTACTTCGTGTTTACATTCATTGCCCTGACAAGTGAAACGGCGGAAATCCAATCCAACCAACAAATTCACTAAAAGAAAAACCGCCATGGTGTAGTAAATGTTTATGTTTTTGATTACTTTTAACGTGTACCTATACTTTTGTTTTATGTAATATTGGAAAATACAATGGTCGACGGTAATATTTCTATGGAGGAGGACACTGAATTGCGAGATTTGGTTGTTCAGACTCTTGAGAACAATGGAGTACTTGCAAAAGTTCGAGTAAGTAGAATATCATTTATATGCATACAGTCTTTCTTTCAACTATAATATTCATATACTTTAAATATTAGATTTACTTATAACTTTCACATTTGGGAGTTTGATTTTTCATTATAATAATTTATCAGTATTTATATACAAGTACATAACATTAAATTACGATTTGTGTACAAATTTTAAAATAACATTTTTTTATTTATAACAAAGTACTGAACAAAATTTTTTGAACTTAATTTTGTCAGTAATTCCAAAAAGAGTAAACAACTTCTTAAGAAAAGTGATTAGAAGTTGAAGAATAACTTATTTCAGGCTGAGCTACGAGCAAGTGTGTTTTTGGCTCTTGAAGAACAGGAGTCTGTTATGGTAAGTTCAAAGTTGAATTAGTACAAATTTTTTTTAACTATTTATATAAATAACGTATTCGATTCATGTATTGATATGATTTTTAATATTAGAAATAATGATCAATATTTGAAAAGAAAAATAAATTTTAGATGACTTACATGGACTTAAATGGTCTTTATTACTATTTGTTACTTTCATTTGATATTAATTTTTTGCTAAATATGTTAGTTACCATATTATTGTCCCAAGAAAGCAGAAATAAAGTTAGTAAAAAGTCAGGGAATTTTTTCTCAATGCTTGCTTGTCACCCTGATCAAAGTTGGTCCCCTTTTCCCCTTTTGTCCCCTTATTTCAATTTTATCACCTTTTTTTGACTATTTGTCACCTTTTTCCCTTTTTTTTTTTGCTGATTTGTCCCCTTTTTCACCTTTTTCTAATCAAAAATAAACAAGTTTTTCTTTTTTTGAAATATTTTTCAAAGTGTAATCATAAAATTTAGACTCAATGTTACAGAATTCACGGTGTTTTATTTTTGATTATATTTTTTTAATTTTTAAATTAACACCAACATAATATAAATATTTTTTTTTATATTTGGTAATGATTTAAATAATATAACGTAAAGAACTTTATAAAATATAAGGTGGTTCATTCAACAGAATGCAGACCTCTAGAAAAATAATTAATTCACATTCAAATAATTAAAATATTGTTATTAATAGTTTTTTCTAGAAAAACAAAAATTCTAATACAAAACCTTCAGTTTTTTCCATAATTCTGACAATATATTCTTTTTAAATGACTTAATTCTTGAACAACTATCATAAAATTATTACTTAGAAATTATTTAATGAATAACTTTACTTAAAAATTTCAAAATTAATTGGATTCAAAAGAGTTGCGTTTCAAATCTGCATAAATAGATGAACTTTAAAGGTTTCAATTTAAAATTTTGTAAAATTACAATTTTGAATGAATTTCATTTAAGAAATTCTAAAGAACTTAAATTTTTTAAAAAATTTTCAAAATTTAAATTATTCTGAAATCAGTTAAATTTTTTAATATAAATATGTATTTAATTAATTATTAAAAATAAAGAAATTAACGAGGAATTTTAGTTAAAAACACTAAAAAAATTTGAATTTTGGAGAAGTTTCAAATGATTGCAAAAATTCAATTATTTTCAAAAGTAATAAAATTCTTCGCAGAAATTCAATTATATTCAAAAATTTTAAGAAATTCTCGTCAAAATTTCAATTCTCTTTATAAATAATAAAATTCTTTTTCGAAATTCAATTATTTTCAAAAATTGTAATAAAATTCTTGGCAAAATTTCAATTACTTGCAAAAATATTCCTAAATTCAATGATATTCAATATCTACTATTTTAATAAACAAAATTAAATTTTTGTGGCAACTCTAATTTAAATCGAATCATTTTTAAAAAAATTTATAGAAGCTATATGATAAAAAATTTGAATTATAAATGCAAGTTGCGTAAACAAATAAATTGTTGGCCCCTATTTGTCCCCTTTTTGAGGAAGAAAATTCCCCTTTTCACCTTTTTTTGAGAAAAAAAGGTACTGTGATGCCTGTTATAATATAATTAATATATAATATATTAATTAATATACCCCCCAAGTTAACGTAAATCTATCCAGAAATTAAATTGGATAGAAGTGAACAACTTAACAATAGTATCAGTTAAAGATGAATAACCATGGTTTACAATATTTTGGGCATCTTTCACTGGGAAATCGTGGAGCGTCACATGTCTATATAAAAAAACCTTTTTATAAAAAATTATTTACTACAAAAAAAGAAATACAAAAATAATAGAAAAAGATCTTGATATAAATGCTATTTTTTTCTAGATTCCTGAACCTCTACTTAACAAAACTGTAAAACAGTACCTGCAAAGTTCCGAAGGAAAATTATTATTTTCTTTGGTCAGAGAATTTCTTGAGTATTTTGGATTAGATTACACTATATCTGTATACGATCCAGAAACTTATTTTGGAAAAGAGTATAATTATGTAGGAAGAAAAAAATTATGCGAAGAGTTGGGCATAAGCTCCACTGAACCATTGCTTGGAGAAATATTAAAAAATAATATCAATGGTGCCTTTATAACTTCACAAAAGGTAGGACAATTCAAAAAATATTATTAGATTTAAATTCTTAAAAATTCAAAATATTTTAAACAATTGTCGGTTTAAGAGCATTCGGAAAAAGACCCCCCAAAGTGTTTTCCTGCATCTCATTCCTAAATGAGTACCCAGATAGCACAACATTGTAATGTAAACTTTCGGTTTCATTATCATACAATATTGCAGTAAGGCTACTTAGTAAGGTGGTCCAAAAAAAGTAAAATCGGAATTTTAATGCTCTCACCCCCTAGGATTGTTCTATATGGAGAAAAAATACCTCTTTTTTTTTTAAAATAAAAAAATATTTAGAAGTCGCTCAAAGCGCTCAAAGTTTTCCATGTAAAATGCATGGGGAAAAACACTTTTTCTTAGAATTGGTATAGAATCCTTGAAAATCAATATTTTTCATTCAGAAGACTTCATAGAATAGTGCTAAATTGTTTATTTAATCAATTTTTAATATTAACTATTTTTTATAGTGCCCCAAAAAAACACCGTAAATTTCAAAATTACAAAAAAATCGTTAAAAAATATTTTTTACTATTTTTATCAAAGTTTTTTCCTAGTTTATGAATAAATAACACGAATATTGATTTTTAAACATTATTCCATGTAATTGCTAATTTGTTTAAACAAATTATTATTGTTTATTTACATTTTTTTATCTAATTGAGCTGAAGAGTTGCGATTTTTTCTCAATTTTGCAACTTTTCAGGACGAATGTAACCAGTTACTGAGAACAAACTAAGAATAATAATTTTATTAATTGTTTAAATAAATTACTATTGTTTAACTTTAATTTTTATCAAAATGAGCTACAGAGTTGCAACTGTTTCTCATTTGTACATTTTATTTTTTTTTGTGAGGTAAGATTTAATGTAAGACTTAATTATCGAATAAAAATTGTGAACAATATATTTATTATTATAAAAATGTTAAGTACAAAAATTTTTATTTACATCATTGAAATTACTACTCCGATAGCTTCAAATTTAAAATAACAATTTGTTTAAACAATTGGTAAAATTGTAATTATTAGATTGTTGTTAGTAACTTTAGTTACATTTGGCTTGGAAAAATACAAAATTGAGAAAAAAATTGCGACTCTGCAGCTCAATTTGATAAAAAGATAAAATTAAACAATAGTAATTTGTTTAAACAATTGGTAAAATTAATATTCTTAGTTAGTTGATAGTGACTGGTTACATTCGGCCTAAAAGTTGCAAAATTGAGAAAAAATCGCAACTCTTTAGCTCAATGAGATAAGAAGTTGTAAATAAACAATAATTTTTCAAGATATCCTTGCATGCAAGCTTTAAAATATTCAATTGTTTAAATAATTTTTTTCAACCAAAATGTTTTAAAACTCATTTAACACATCAGGCCCATTTCGGGACTTTTTGAAAAATCTTCTCTATATTATAAGGTAAAAATAAATTAAAAAAGAATAAAAAAAAATCCGGCCCAAAGTTCAAAAAAATTAATTTGTTTATAAAAAAAAATTTTTTACATTTCTTAAAAGTCGAAAGAAAACTAAAACTTTCATTCTTTGACAACTTTTTGCTAAACTCAATATTTTTGGGCTAAGCTACTGAATATAGATCTACAATTACAAGTCCAAAATTTCGAAAATTTTTACAATTAAACAAAAATAAAAAAATACGTATCTGTTTTTTTTCGATACAGAATATAAAAAAAATATTTTTGACCGATTTTAAGAGGTCGACTGAAATCTCACGCGGAATTGCCCATATGTAGAATTAGAAAAAAAATGTTAAAAGCTTTTTTTAAACAAATTTTTTTCTAACATGTTTATACGTCGTCAGTCCTCGGATATTATGATTTTTTCGACTTTTTTCGACTTATATTAAAAAATTGCGACTTTTTCGATTTTTCTTCCAAATTTTGCGACAAAATACCATATTTTTAGTATAAAATGCTGTAACTTTTTTTGATTTTTACGCGCAGTATAAAAAATAGCTGTAGATAAATCTTTCAAAAATTATTTTTGGAAATTTTTTCTAATTAAATTTTTGAAATATACAATTAAAAAGATTTTGAATAATTGAAATTTAGTAAAATTAATTGAAAATAAATCCTTTTTTCAAGTATTTTATTATAATTTTTAAAAATTAACTATTATAGAATTTTATTGAGAATTTTGGAAATAATTGAATTTTTAAAAATTTTAATGAATAATCTTCAAGTGTAAATTCGATAAAAAATGAAAATATTAAAATAGTTTTGAAAAAAGTAATTCTCTGACAATGTAATTTAAAATTTTTTTAAATTTACTATTTTAGAATTTTTGAGAAATTATTTATAATTAAAATTCATCAAAAAGTTTATTATTTTTAAAATATTTTTTAAAAACTCAATTACTTATTCGCTTAATAAATTTCTTTGCAAAATTTAATTATTTTAGGGAATTTTATCAAAATTCGTTGCAAAATTCAATTATTTTCATGAATTTTAATAAAATTTATGTCTAAATCCAATTTTCAGGAATTTTGAAAAAATTTATTGAAAAATTCAATTATTTTCATTAATTTTAATAAAACTCTTTGCAAGATTCAATTTTTTTTCTGGAATTTTATTAATATTCTAATTCATCTATAATTTTAATAAAACTCTTTGCAAAATTCAATTATTTTCAGAAATTTTATTAATACTTTTGCCACATTTAATTATATTAAGGAATTTAATTAAAATTCATTGCAAATTTTAATTATTTTTCAAAGATTTTACTAAATTTAAATTATTTTTTAAACAGATTTTACCAAATTTCAATTTTTAAACAAAATTTTTAATTGTTATGTAATTGTAAAACTATTGCGTCTTTCAAAAATTATTTAGAAATATTTTTAAAAAAGTTAATTTTACGAATTTATTTATTAAAATTTTTGAATATATTCTACATTAATGTCTTTAAACAGAAAAATGAACGATTTCAATTATAAAAAATTGAATTTTTGTATTTAAATAATTGGATTTTTGAAGAACTTTCGGAAAAATATTAAAAAGTAATACGGTTTCAGTATTTTTTAAATAACTTTTGTTTTCCTCATTGCAAAATAAAATCAGTTTCTATACCTTTCGACAATTTACTCTTCAACACATTTCTAAAAAAACATTTAGTTTAAACATAATTAATATTTAATTATGAAGCTTTAAAGCCAGAAAAAACTCGAAAAAGTGAGGTTATATGTTAAATAAAAAAATCAAGTTTTCAAAACATCTTTTGTTCCACTGTTGGCTAATGACAAAATTATATTATAAATATAATTAAAATGATTTGTTTAATGATTTTTTTGCTTATTTGTTAATGTTACATTATTTTTACATGTCAAGTGGAATTCCTTCGAAGATGTGCATTCGTGTAATTAATTTTTATTTTTGAGACCGAAAATTATTTTTATTAATTTTATAATTTAGAATAATTTACTACATATTTGTAAGTTTGTTTAAAAACTAAATTTTTGTTGATTCCTTTGTTTATGTTGTAATTTTGCTTATTTTACAATGTGGTGAGGGATTCCTTCTAAACGTGTGTAAAGTCGTAATTTTTTTCCATGTGTGTGACGGAGGGTTAAAATTTACCAAAAAAAAAATAGAAAAAATTTTTTTATTGGCTCCGTCAGAATAATCTTTTCTATCATTTCAAAGAATTTAACCCCCAAATATTTTATTAAAAAAAAGAAATGTATTCTATGAAAGACATTTTCGGTATAAACCGAATATTTAAACAATTATTTATAAAAATCATGCAAAATACCAAGAAGAGACTCAGTCAGGTCACTTTCCTTTATTATTTCCAAAATATTATTTTCTTTTTAAATGAGAGATATATTCTTCAAAACCACCATTTTCTCCCCGAAGTCCTTAATCTTAAAAAAATAGTACATTGTGCACCAAGTACGGAAAGAAGCTGTTTTCCGATGAGTTTGAAGTTTACTGCTCGAGCAAAGCGAGAAAAGTAATCAAACTCGTCGGAGTTTGTTTTGTATATCTAATTACAGAAAAGTGAAATAAAATTTTGCAAAAATAAACATAATATAATGAAATGAATTTTGTTATAGAATGACAGTAATGGATTAGACGAATTAGATGTAACTCCAACTCGTTTAAATAATGCGACATTTGAAGTTAGTATTCCAAAATTATTAAAAAATAGTTCCTCGCTCGAATGCAACGATACGAACATATCGGAAAAAGTTGAAAATAATTTATCACAATTTCCATTAAATGTGACAATAACAGATAAGAAAAAGAGTGAAAAAAATTCCAATACCATACGAGGTAGTAGCCTAAGCAGTAACATTTCCAATACCGAAAGCATAAATGCACTTGAAACATCAGCATACAACGAAATTGACAGTGAGGAGAATTGTAAATTATTAACTAAAACCTCAGTGAGTGAGAAAAAGAAAGCGGACGCCTCGGAAAAATTATTACACGAGGATAGACAAAAGTTAGATGAAATTAATTTCACGGAAGAAATGAAAATTAGTAAGGAACCTTCATTAAAAGAGGTGCAAACAATTCAAACTGATAATACCTCTAAACAAGAAACTTTAAGTGTAATAGAAAATAATGTACAAAATAAAAAGAAAATCCTAATAGAGAAACCTTTTGAGAAAAGTGTATATTTTGACGAAATAATTATTGATGGCAGAGTTGAAAAGGTTGATGTGTTATTAAATAAATCCGACTCTTTATTAGGGGAATTACCGCCACTAATTTCTCAATCGAATTCTATATTTAGCGATCTACCGCCATTAAATTGTAAAAAGACTAATATCAGTGATTTGAAGCAGTTAATGCAAATTGGTGAGTCTGCGGTCAGTTATCTAACTAAAATTATTGTAATCTTTCTTTATAAACCACTGATTTATTGATATTTTTATCAAATATTTGTAGCAACTGATGTGGCTGATAATTATGATGAAGATTTTATATCATCTGCTTCTGGAAGTGCTAATGAACAGAGCCCTTCTAAAGAGCCAAGTAAATCTAACTTGTCTTTAAAATCACCAAGTAAAGGAGAAGACACTCTTTATAATGAAGAAGTCCTGAAGAGCGATGATTTAAGTGAAGAGATTGAAGAAATAATTAGTGGGAAGTCATTTGTAAGTATTGAATTATAAAAATAATTTTTTTATGAAAAATTAAACTTTGGACTCCTTGAAAAACATTTTTTAAATTACAGTGGAACTTTGATTATATGAATTTATTTTAGAGGTGTGCATTTAATCGAGTCGAATCGAAAATTATTCGACTCGACAACAGAAAATTCGAATCGAAAGTAAATTCGAATCGAAATACCAATTCGAAGTTTCGAATTTCGAATTAGCCGATTCGAATCGAAAGAAAATTCGAATCGAAATACCAATTCGAAGTTTCGAATTTCGTATTAGCCGATTTGAATCGAAAGAAAATTCGAATCGAAATACCAATTCGAATCAAAAGTAAATTCGAATCGAACTACCAATTCGAAATTCGAAGTTTCGAATTTCGAATTGTACAACTCAACTCGGTTATTTTATTTGCACAATTATTTTGACAGAAATCCTAACCTAAAATTAGTAGGCTGGTATTCATAATACAGCGAAAATAATTCTTTTTTAAAAATATGAGTCGCTTATGCCATAAAATACAAAAAAAAAAATTAAAATTTATGTTTCAAAAATGAAAAAATTCCTTTTTTAAAAAAAAATATTTCAAATTTTTTTCCAACTTCTGCATTTTTTTATTTTAACACAAAATCCAGGAAAACAATTGAAGATTAAAGTATTTTTTTATCCAATAAACTTAATTCCCTCGTAATGAAAAATCGTGTAATGTTTCTTTGATAACTTTAAATCGATTATTCTTAATAATTTTCAAAAAAGTTTTTTGAGAATTTTCAAATCCATTACTCTCTAAATCTGAATCAGCGATAAGTATGCCACAATTTCAATTAGCGTATATGGTCAAAATCGCGGAGCATGTAACGTAACAGTCTTTTTGTTTTGTCCATAACTTTTAAATAACAAGGAATTAATAAATTTTTATGTTTGCATCTTAAAATATATTTTTTTTAACAATATTGCATAGGAATATAAATTTTTTTGTATTTATCAATTAAAAGTTATAAACGTTTTAAAAAGACTGTTACGTTACAAAAATTTCGTTTTTCGCGATTTTGACCATATGCGCTGTGAATTAGTGAAATTTCACTAAATAATCAGTGAAACTTCACTGATTAATTAGCGCATATACGCTGTTTTAGAATAGTGGCATACTTATCGCTGAGAATCAGTGAAATTTCGCTGATTCAGATTTAGAGAGTAGTTTACAATATTCAATTTTACGAAATTTCAAATATTCCTAAATTCTTCAATTAAATAAATATTAAAAAATAAAAACTTAAAATAATATTTACAAAATTCAATTAAACTTTTCCAAAATTGAATTATTTTTAAAAATTCACGCTATATTGCTTTTAATATTTAATTGTGGTATAAAATTTTAACTAAAATTAATTTTTAAATCAATTTTTGTTAGAAAATTCTACGAGAATTCAATTATTTAAATACAAAAATAAATAATTTCTTAAATAATTGAATGTTTCTTAAAATTCAATTCCAATAAAAAATCGTTGTCAACAAATTGTAATAAAATTATTAAGAATAATGATATTTTTCGAGAAATTTGATTAAAATTGCATTAAAAATAATTGAAATTCTGCATTGAGTTTTATTATTTGCGAAAATAATTGAATCCCTAAGAAGAATTTTATTATTTATAAGAATAATTGGATTTCTGTAAATTTATTATTTATACGAAAATATTTTATTTTCTGCAAAGATGAATTTTATTATTTTAAGTAACAACACAAATGTTGAATTTCTGTAAAGTATTTTATCATTCATGAATATAATTAAATTTTCGAAAAGAATTTCATTCAAATTTAAGACAATAATTTAATTAAATTCCTTAGAGAAATTTTGTAAAATATTTTAAAAATAATTGAATTACTGCGAAGTCTTTTATTAAAATTTGTGACTATAATTAAATTCTTTTCAAAATTTCAATTAAAATAGTATTAAAAAGTTGCAAAGAATTTTATTAAAATTTAAAAAAAAAGAATTCCTGAAAAGAATTTTATTATTTATGAAAATAATTGAATTCTTGCAAAGAATTGAATTATTTTCAATATTTTCAATATTTCCGAAAATTCAAATACATACACAAACTAATTAAAAAATTTAAACTAAAACAATTAAAATTTTTAAGAATTATAATCATACCTATTTATAAATTAAAATTCAACAAAAAATAAATTTTTCAAATTATACAAAAATTCTTCAATTTTTCTTGAACAAACTACAAACAATAAGCAAAATATTTTCTTCACTTTCAACACATTATTGATATTTGTATGTTATTTATATATTAAAATTATAGAATAATTAATTGTGCGAATAAAGTAACCGAGTTGAGCTGTACAATTCGAAACTCCAATTTTCGAATTTGTTAGTTCGATTCGAATTTACTTTCGATTCGAATCGGCCGATTACATGTAGTTCGCCCGAAAGTAACAGCCCGAATAAACATTTGCCCGAATATAGAACGCCCGAAAAATATTTACCCGAATACTTTTGCCCGAATATAAATTCCCGAATCCTATTAATTTTCCCGAAAAATACCCGAAAAAATAAAATTTTATGCAACATATAACTTTTACTCTCGTCTCGTCTCCAGTATTATATTGCCTCTCCTGAAAAAATGGAAGTTATTTGTAAGAGAATGCACGTTTTAAATTAAACTTAACTTCCTCCGCTTTGACAAGATCTTGATTAGGAGAGTGTGTATGCGCGGATACTTTCGATTCGAATTTTGCATATTCGAAATTCGAAACTTCGAATTTCGAATTGGTAGTTCGATTCGAGTTTTCTTTCGATTCGAATTTTGCACACCTCTAATTTATTTGTGTCGGAACTTTGGAAATCGATTATTATTAAGGGTTTACATATGGGGCATTCCAGGCCAAATCGGAAATTATTTTGCTTTTGCATCTCAAATTTTTTTTAAACATTTTTTTTCTTTTAGTACTCTTTGAAATGAGCTACCTTGATTTTTTTCAAATTTTGTCATAAAGCGGTTCAGGAGATACAGATTTTTGAAAAATGACGTTTTTTACGTAAATTTTTTTTAAATGCTTATAACTCGGTCAAAAATTGATCAAATTGGACGTTTTTATAATGAAAAGTTTTGTTTTCACGCGTAGTTTTTAATAAAAATATTTTAAAAACATTTTTAAATAATTTACGATAAGATTTAAAAATTTTTTAAATAAAATTTTATTTTTAACAATGTATGTATCAATCAATATTTTTCAAAATTTTTTGTAAGAAACTAGCACTAAATTAACCATTTTTAAGTCTTGTCAGATCGTGGGCAAATGATGGGATCTATTTATTTTGAAATTTTTAATTTTTATATACGCAATGGTGGCCAATGACTAACTTGCCATTTGACAAAATCACACAAATTTTTCACAGCAAATGTGTTTTCAGACTGAGTCTCTCCAAACTTAACCTTCTTTCTGTGTAAAATTGTGATTTGGTCAAATGACAAATTGGGCCTACCGTTTTGACTATGTGTATAAAAATTAAAAATTTTTAAATAAATAGATCTCATCGTTTGCCCACGATCGGACAAGGCTTAAAAATTTTTAATTTAGTGCTACTTTCTTACAAAAAATTTTGAAAAAAATTGATCGATACATACATTGTTAAAAATGAAATTTTATTTTAAAAATTTTAAAATCTTATCGTAAATTATTTTTAAATTTTTTAAAAATATTTTAAAAAACGTCATTTTTTAAAAATCTGTATCTCCTGAACCGCTTTATGAAAAAATTTGAAAAATCAAGGTAGCTCATTTCAAAGAGTACTAAAAGAAAAAAAAATGTTTTAAAAAAATTTGAGATGCAAAAGAAAAATAATTTCCGATTTGGCCTGGAATGCCCCATATACAATAAGGGAATTCGCGCTAAGGAAATGGCACGTCTCCCCTTATTTCTTGTAAGCCCTCAATTTCAATTCGACTTTCACTTTCATTTTCAAGTTTGTTATTTTTTAGGGTGTCTACTAACCGGGAAAACCGGGAAATAGCCGCGAATTTAATATGACCGGGAATAGGCCAGGAATTTTATGCTAAACCGGGAATTTTTTCACCAAATTAAAAAAAGTTTTATTATTTTAATTTGTTTTTAAAAAATCGCTTTTTATTTCAATTTTTATAGATATTTATACTGTTCTCTAAATTTCAATTAGTTAAAAATAATTTATTTGATATTAAAAAATTAGTCACTGATTCAAATATTGGTAAAAATCAACTGAAAATAATTAAATTTGTTAAAGAATTTCATTAAAAACTTTTTAACAAATCAAATTTATAAAGTACCTATTTTAATTTGATAATTGATAAATAATTGAATTTTCTAAAGTGTCACATTCTAATGTATTCATGTTTCTTAGTGCGAAGATTAATAATTAAAATTTTTATTAGTTAATTTAAAAAAAGATACACACTTACAATTTATTAATAAAATTAAATTATCGCAAAGTTTTTTTGAAAAATCTGAAAAATAAGATTTTTAAAATGTTTCTATTCTATTGTTTTAAGATAATTGAATTTTTATAGATAAATAATTGAAAATTTTTTAAATAATTCAAATTTCTTTACATTCTATTAAAAATACTTAAATTGAAATGAAAATAATTTTTATGAAGTTACAATAACAAGATTCTTATAATATAAAATAATGATTTGATCAGTAGGTCATGTTTTATAATATTTTTTTTAAATTCTTTAATTTGAAAAAAGTTTTGAATTCGAATGTTTTGTAAAATTTTAATTTCTATAGAAAAATAATAATGATTAAATATTTATTTAAAAAAATTGCAATAGAACCTTTTTCTGAGTAATAATTTTTAAACTGAATGAGAATATTCTTTAGACTCAAGGAGAAGTAAGAATTTTGTCTGGAATTCAAGAGAAAGACAGGGAAAAACAAAATAAAATTTTTGTTTGGCAACAAATGTAGTTTTAAAAACCTGGAAAAATTACGTTTTTTAACCAGGAGAACCTGTAAAAGTCAGGGAATTTGAAATGATCACAAGCGTGGCAACCTATATTTATTAAAATCAATTTGTTTCAGCTTGACGATGTGCTTGATAAAAAGGTGACAAAATTCTCAATGAACGTTGCTGCTGATTACATTGAAGAGATATAATCTTCGTTTCAACTTGAAAGACGATTTTTCAATTGTGTTTAAAATAAATGATGTTTCATACCCCAAAGATATATAATTTTTGTATAGTATATTTTTCTCGCGATTTAATATTTTTCAAATTGTCCAATCTTTAGAATCATTAAAATATTATAATAAACAATGCTTCACAAATCAATGCAGAGATAATTTTTTAGAATTTGAAGTAATTTTTTAAAAGTATTTCGTTAACGGGACATAGTCCCATTTAAAAATATTCTACATAAATATACAAAATCTTTTATCATTTATGAAACGTTTGTTTTGAAAGAAAGTTTGTGTAAATACAGTAAAAGCAATTTCATTTTTTTTGTAAATGTTGTTGACAATTTTCACTTTATTTTTCTATTATAATTTCAAGCTCATTGTACATTAAAGTAATTTCAATTATTTTTTAAATAATAATACATTTTGTGGTGAAATTGTTCGTCTTTTTTTTGAGATACACATTTTTAGTGTAATGTTATTTATTGTAGATAGAACGTTTCTCAATTATGTATTTTTTCTGAATTTTATAAATTTACACTGTAAAAAATCCGTCTAAAATTTGCATGTAAATGTGTAAAATGTTACTAGGAGAGAAGTATGAGTTTAAAAATTTATCAGTTCATATTTCATTAATTTAGAATGAAATATATAATTTTTGCAGGAGCTGCGCTATATTTAGCTCTTATAAAGTTAATATTTGCTATTGACACTTGAAAAAGAATTTTTTACAGTGTATAACTTAAAATGATTGTAAATTGTTTATAAATCATGGAAGAAAATGTAATAACGATATCGATAATTTTTTTGTCTTCTTTTATATTAATGTCAATTAGTTGAGGTTGAATGTTTGTTTAATTGTAATATATGAGTTGAAAGTTTTCTTAAGTCTCAAGACATTTACCATTAAGCAAACTTAATCAAACGTAAGGCCTTGATTCAGAAAAATGTTACTACAAAACTACAGCTCAAGAATGTCGCATTGCAGGAAAACGTAGAAGGAAGAAAATAACAGTGGATTGAAATATGTGTATTTTGCTAGTGATTAGCAATTTTCTATTTTCTATAAATGCCAAATGGAAAATATTTTTCTACTTTCTGTAGCATAAGCGTAAATGATATGTAAATAATCAATATTATGTAAAAAACACAAAGAAACAGTAACGGGTAAAATATAACTTTCCCCTGTCTCTTTAAAGATTATAATCAGATTTTAAAATTTGTTTATTCTGGTGTTGTATGTAAATTCATACAAAAAGGTTGTAAACTAAATTTCCTTTTACGCTCTTCTGCATAAGCGTCTGGTACAATTATTCCTATAGTAATATAATTCTTATATTATTGTAATTTTAACTTACATACAATATAAGTGTATTTCTTTTATCTGCAGTTAAGGTATATTTTAAGATATATTCTGAAACGTAGCTTTAAGTATAACGAGTTGATGAAAGAAAAAACTTACGTATTATAAGTTTTTAAATATTTTATGCTTTTTTTTAAAGAATCATTCTGATTTCAATGAGTGTGTTTACACCACATGACGTAGAGTTCTTAAAGTAAAAGTCTATCTTCTCATGAGTTAAGGCTGACTTTAAGAAATTTTGCAAATATTAAAAAAATGAAGATTAGTACAACTCTGAATTGTAAAGTTCAATTAAATGTAAAGCCCATTTTTAGAAAAGTTTAAAGAATCATGAAACAAAAAAATTTAAAAGATTCAAACTGAATTTTAAATAATTTTTCTTGTGAACCAAGTGTAATTAAATAATTAAAATGAAAAAATTGTGTCGTAATAACATTATTACAATGAATACTATTGTGTTAATTCTTTGTAATAAAATCTTTGTTAATCAAATTTTTTAAATAATGTAAGATTAATATTTTATAATTTATTTTTTAAAATCTAATTATCAAATATCAAGACTAGTATAGATATATTTCCTAGGTGAAAATAATTTTTACGATTTGATTTTCTTTCGGAATTTTGTTTAGAATTTTTGCGAATCGCACGAAATATTCATCAAATTTTTTGTGACTTTTTGAAACGTTTTTTCGTACGAATTATAAATGAAATTTTTTTTCCAGATTTTACGCAATTTGATAGACGTAACGTGCGAAATGCTTACGAATTCTGAATAAAATTCCGAAGCCGAACGAAAGTCGTACGAATTTTTTTCAACTGGGTTGGCTTCGTATTTTTAACAGTTGTAGGAAAAAAATGTAAAACAAAGATTGTATTTGATGCTAAACAGTGGTAAAATTTTTAATTAAATAAATTCTTTTTCCGTCCAAAAAACTTTATCAATTATTTTTTCCTTATACACGTTTAATTTTATTTAACCTTTTAACGCCCCAGAACGTTAATTAATATTTTTTATTCAAATTAGATGCGTTTTTTCTAAAAAAATAATATATTACCAGTCAAAATTGAAAAACATTTTAAAACATAAAACTTACATATGGAATCAAAAATTTTATTCTTCTTATTTTTTGAAAGATGATAAAATTTTGAAAAGAACAAGATTTTTCAGAAGTCATTTGGCCAATATTTTATTTAGATAGGTTTTAAAAAATCGTCATTTTCAATGTTTTACAAAAATTTGAATAACCATATGTTTTATATATTTTCTAGAATATAGTATTTAGTACAAAAAAATTATTTCAAAATTCTTGAATTTGTTTTGTCTAACTTTGACGACCTGCATTTTCTAAGAAAAAATGTCTATAAATAATTCTCATTCTGTAGATAATGACCTTTAAAATAAGTCTAAGATCATTGAAAAGAGTTCATTAGTTTAGAAGTTATTCACATTTTTGTAAAACATTCAAAATCTTCTGAAGATCTTGCTCTTTTTAAAATTCAATCATCTTTTAAAAAATAAACAGAAAAATATTTTAGTTTCCATAAATTTCATGTTTTAAAATGTTTTTCATTCACCTGAAAATGGGTGGTCTCTCAATTTTGACCGGTAATATAATAATGAAAAAGAAGTTTATTAACGCAGAAATAGAGACCAATTTTGATGATTTGTTTTGGGAAAATGAAAAAAGGAATAGGATTTATGTTTAAAGGGTTGGTAAATACATTTTGAAGTGTTGGAAAAAAATTTTATTTAAAATTTTATAACAAAATGGCGGCGTTAAATTTCTTAGTAAAAATCGACTATTTTTTTTAACCAAAACGACCGGAAAGGTTTCTTGAAAAGTTTAAGTCTTGGAACAGAAAACAAAGAAATTTCTTGATCTATCTATTTATTTACATTTTTACCCGCAGTCCATGGGGACCATGAATGGGTTTCTATGTACATAGTTATAGAGTATAATAATTTTACATATGGGCAATTCCACGTGAGATTTCAGTCAACCTCTTAAAATCGGCCAAAAATATTTTTTTTCTATTCTGTATTGAAAAAAAAGATACGTATTTTTTTATTATTTTTTTGGAGGCCAAATTTTTGAGTTACAAATTTTCAAAATTTTCGCTTTTTAAATGTAGGTATATTTTTAATGTCAGATAACTCAAAAAATATTCCTTCTTTTCATTTTTTGACAAGAGAAAAAAGTTTTGTTTTTCTCTCTACTTTTGAATAATCATAACAAAAAAATTTTTTTTTCATTTTTTATTATAAAAATAAAAAAATTTTATTAACAAATTAATTTTTTTTAACTTTGGGTATGATAAATTTTTAATTTTCTTTTTTTAAAACATACCTGGAAATGATAAGAAGGTTTTGCAAACAGTTTCAGAGTGGGCCTGACAAGTTTGATGGGTCCAAAAAAATAATTAAGCTGTCCGTGCAGGTCGCACGCACGTGGCACAATGGGATTTTTTTACAATTTATTATTAAAAACTAGCCAAACTATCCGCGCGCAAGCGCGCGGGAATGTTGTATGGGGCTGCTTATTTTAAACAATTTAAAAAATTTTAAAGAAATAATTATTATAACCTAACAAAGAGATTTAACTAACTAAAATTCAAATAATTTTACTCAATGGTCTCAATTTAAATAGAATTTACATTACTAGACTTAAACTATGACTAGAACAATTACAATTAGTATCTGGGTCATCTTTTGCATTGCTTATTTTATAAAGCCATTTTAAATTAAATACTTTTTAAAGAAATAATAATTATTACACACTGAAAAAAGTTTTACTTGAAATAGCGATAAGTTTCTCTAGAATAAAGAAAGTATTAATTGAAGCACTGAATAATTTCGCTACTAAAGTGAAATCTGTAGTTCATCCAGCTAAATATTTTTTGCCGTGCATAACGAAAAAAGAATTAAATTAACATCAGATTTTCTACATTCAAAACAACCGAATTCAAATAGAAATTAATCATTTTACAACTTAACCAAATTCACCCCAGAAATCACTGAATTCGATAATTTAGAAGAAAGTCAGACAAAAGCAGGGTTCCTACAGAATCTGGAAATCATGGAAATCATGGAAATGGTATGCAATTTTTAAAAGGCTTCTGAAAATCAGGGAAATCATGGAAAAGGCTTGTAATTTTTAAAAAATTCTAAATTTTTTCACTTTTCCATTTTTTTAATTGAATAAAAATTCAAATAATAATAAAGCTAAATGGTATAAAACAGAAAAAAAAATTTTGAATTTTAACAAATTCAATTTTTCGGATTTTTGATAATTTTTAATAATTTTTTATTTTTTTCCAAAGA
This sequence comes from Leptopilina syphax, assembly GCA_032872505.1. Classification (NCBI taxonomy): domain Eukaryota; kingdom Metazoa; phylum Arthropoda; class Insecta; order Hymenoptera; family Figitidae; genus Leptopilina; species Leptopilina syphax. The sequence continues at coordinate 5,906,735 of CM065471.1, read as the reverse complement.
GTCGAGACCATTTAATAAGTAAAGTATTTTCCAAAAGCACAAAAATAATTAAGCTAAATCCTATAAAAGAGAGGAAAAAATGTTGAATTTTAAGAAATTCGAATTTTTGATTTTTTTCGAATTTTTGATAATTTTAGATTTTTTACCAAAGAGTCGAGACAATTTAATAAGTAAAGTATTTTCCAAAAGCACAAAAATAATGAAGCTAAATTCCATAAAGAAAAGACAAAATGTTAAATTTTAAGAAAATCGGATTTTTGAATTTTTGATAATTTTCGATAATTTTAGATTTTTTACCAAAGAGTCGAGACAATTTAATAAGTAAAGTATTTTCCAAAAGCACGAAAATAATGAAGCTAAATCCCATAAAAGAGAAGACAAAATGTTGAACTTTAAGAAAATCCGTTTTTTAATTTTTGATAATTTTAGATTTTTTACCAAAGAGTCGAGACAATTTAATAAATAAAGTATTTTCCAAAAGCACGAAAATAATGAAGCTAAATCCCATAAAAGAGAAGACAAAATGTGGAATTTTAAGAAAATCGGATTTTTGAGTTTTTTCGAATTTTTGATAATTTTAGATTTTTTACCAAAGAGTCGAGACAATTTAATAAGTAAAGTATTTTCCAAAAGCACAAAAATAATGAAGCTAAATCCTATTAAGGAGAGGAAAAAATGTTGAATTTTAAGAAAATCGGATTTTTGAATTTTTTCGAATTTTTGATAATTTTAGATTATTTACCAAAGAGTCGAGAGTATTAAATAAGTAAAGTATTTTCCAAAAGCACAAAAATAATAAAGCAAAATTCTATAAAAAAGAGGAAAAAATGTTGAATTTTAAGAAAATCGGATTTTTGAATTTTTTCGAATTTTTGATAATTTTAGATTTTTTACCAAAGAGTCAAGACAATTGAATAAGTAAAGTATTTTCCAAAAGCACAAAAATAATAAAGCTAAATCCTATAAAAGAGAGGAAAAAATGTGGAATTTTAAGAAAATCGGATTTTTGAATTTTTTCGAATTTTTGTTAATTTTAGATTTTTTACCAAAGAGTCGAGACAATTTAATAAGTAAAGTATTTTCCAAAAGCACAAAAATAATGAAGCTAAATCTTATTAAGGAGAGAAAAACATGTTAAATTTTAAGAAATTCGGATTTTTGAGTTTTTTCGAATTTCTAATAATTTTAGATTTTTTACCAAAGAGTCGAGACAATTTAATAAGTAAAATATTTTCTAAAAGCACAAAAATAATAAAGCTAAATCCCATTAAGGAGAGGAAAAAATGTTAAATTTTAAGAAATTCGGATTTTTGAATTTTTTCGAATTTTTGATAATTTTAGATTTTTTACCAAAGAGTCGAGAGTATTAAATAAGTAAAGTATTTTCCAAAAGCACAAAAATAATGAAGCTAAATCCTATAAAAGAGAGGAAAAAATGTTGAATTTTAAGAAATTCGAATTTTTGATTTTTTTCGAATTTTTGATAATTTTAGATTTTTTACCAAAGAGTCGAGACAATTTAATAAGTAAAGTATTTTTCAAAAGCACAAAAATAATGAAGCTAAATTCCATAAAGAAAAGACAAAATGTTAAATTTTAAGAAAATCGGATTTTTGAATTTTTTCGAATTTTTGATAATTTTAGATTTCTTACCAAAGAGTCGAGACAATTTAATAAGTAAAGTATTTTCCAAAAGCACAAAAATAATGAAGCTAAATCCTATAAAAGATAGGAAAAATGTTGAATTTTAAGAAAATCGGATTTTTGAATTTTTTCGAATTTATGATAATTTTAGATTTTTTACCAAAGAGTCGAGACAATTTAATAAGTAAAGTATTTTCCAAAAGCACAAAAATAATGAAGCTAAATCCCATAAAAGAGAAGACAAAATGTTAAATTTTAAGAAAATCGGATTTTTGAATTTTTTCGAATTTTTGTTAATTTTAGATTTTTTACCAAAGAGTCGAGAGTATTAAATAAGTAAAGTATTTTCCAAAAGCACAAAAATATTGAAGCTAAATCCCATAAAAGAGAAGACAAAATGTTGAATTTTAAAAAAATCGGATTTTTGAATTTTTGATAATTTTATATTTTTTACCAAAGAGTCGAGACAATTTAATAAGTAAAGTATTTTCCAAAAGCACAAAAATAATGAAGCTAAATCCTATAAAAGAGAGGAAAAAATGTTGAATTTTAAGAAATTCGAATTTTTGATTTTTTTCGAATTTTTGATAATTTTAGATTTTTTACTAAAGATACGAGACAATTTAATAAGTAAAGTATTTTCCAAAAACACTAAAATAATGAAGCTAAATCCTATAAAAGAGAGGAAAAAAATGTTGAATTTTAAGAAATTCGAATTTTTGATTTTTTTCGAATTTTTGATAATTTTAGATTTTTTACTAAAGATACGAGACAATTTTATAAGTAAAGTATTTTCCAAAAACACTAAAATAATGAAGCTAAATCCCTTAAAAGAGAAGAAAAAATGTGGAATTTTAAGAAAATCGGATTTTTGAATTTTTTCGAATTTTTGATAATTTTAGATTTCTTACCAAAGAGTCGAGACAATTTAATAAGTAAAGTATTTTTCAAAAGCACAAAAATAATGAAGCTAAATCCTATAAAAGAGAGGAAAAATGTTGAATTTTAAGAAAATCGGATTTTTGAATTTTTTCGAATTTTTGATAATTTTAGATTTTTTACCAAAGAGTCGAGACAATTTAATAAGTAAAGTATTTTCCAAAAGCACAAAAATAATGAAGCTAAATCCTATAAAAGAGAGGAAAAAATGTTGAATTTTAAGAAATTCGAATTTTTGATTTTTTTCGAATTTTTGATAATTTTAGATTTTTTACCAAAGAGTCGAGAGTATTAAATAAGTAAAGTATTTTCCAAAAGCACAAAAATATTGAAGCTAAATCCCATAAAAGAGAAGACAAAATGTTGAATTTTAAAAAAATCGGATTTTTGAATTTTTGATAATTTTAGATTTTTTACCAAAGAGTCGAGACAATTTAATAAGTAAAGTATTTTTCAAAAGCACAAAAATAATGAAGCTAAATCCTATAAAAGAGAGGAAAAAATGTTGAATTTTAAGAAAATCGGATTTTTGAATTTTTTCGAATTTTTGATAATTTTAGATTTTTTACCAAAGAGTCGAGACAATTTAATAAGTAAAGTATTTTTCAAAAGCACAAAAATAATGAAGCTAAATCCTATAAAAGAGAGGAAAAATGTTGAATTTTAAGAAAATCGGATTTTTGAATTTTTTCGAATTTATGATAATTTTAGATTTTTTACCAAAGAGTCGAGACAATTTAATAAGTAAAGTATTTTCCAAAAGCACAAAAATAATGAAGCTAAATCCCATAAAAGAGAAGACAAAATGTTGAATTTTAAGAAATTCGGATTTTTGACTTTTTGATAATTTTCGATAATTTTAGATTTTTTACCAAAGAGTCGAGACAATTTAATAAGTAAAATATTTTCTAAAAGCACAAAAATAATAAAGCTAAATCCCATTAAGGAGAGGAAAAAATGTTAAATTTTAAGAAATTCGGATTTTTGAATTTTTTCGAATTTTTGATAATTTTAGATTTTTTACCAAAGAGTCGAGAGTATTAAATAAGTAAAGTATTTTCCAAAAGCACAAAAATAATGAAGCTAAATCCTATAAAAGAGAGGAAAAAATGTTGAATTTTAAGAAATTCGAATTTTTGATTTTTTTCGAATTTTTGATAATTTTAGATTTTTTACCAAAGAGTCGAGACAATTTAATAAGTAAAGTATTTTTCAAAAGCACAAAAATAATGAAGCTAAATTCCATAAAGAAAAGACAAAATGTTAAATTTTAAGAAAATCGGATTTTTGAATTTTTTCGAATTTTTGATAATTTTAGATTTCTTACCAAAGAGTCGAGACAATTTAATAAGTAAAGTATTTTCCAAAAGCACAAAAATAATGAAGCTAAATCCTATAAAAGATAGGAAAAATGTTGAATTTTAAGAAAATCGGATTTTTGAATTTTTTCGAATTTATGATAATTTTAGATTTTTTACCAAAGAGTCGAGACAATTTAATAAGTAAAGTATTTTCCAAAAGCACAAAAATAATGAAGCTAAATCCCATAAAAGAGAAGACAAAATGTTAAATTTTAAGAAAATCGGATTTTTGAATTTTTTCGAATTTTTGTTAATTTTAGATTTTTTACCAAAGAGTCGAGAGTATTAAATAAGTAAAGTATTTTCCAAAAGCACAAAAATAATGAAGCTAAATCCCATAAAAGAGAAGACAAAATGTTGAATTTTAAAAAAATCGGATTTTTGAATTTTTGATAATTTTATATTTTTTACCAAAGAGTCGAGACAATTTAATAAGTAAAGTATTTTCCAAAAGCACAAAAATAATGAAGCTAAATCCTATAAAAGAGAGGAAAAAATGTTGAATTTTAAGAAATTCGAATTTTTGATTTTTTTCGAATTTTTGATAATTTTAGATTTTTTACTAAAGATACGAGACAATTTAATAAGTAAAGTATTTTCCAAAAACACTAAAATAATGAAGCTAAATCCTATAAAAGAGAGGAAAAAAATGTTGAATTTTATGAAATTCGAATTTTTGATTTTTTTCGAATTTTTGATAATTTTAGATTTTTTACCAAAGAGTCGAGACAATTTAATAAGTAAAGTATTTTCCAAAAACACTAAAATAATGAAGCTAAATCCTATAAAAGAGAGGAAAAAATGTTGAATTTTAAGAAATTCGAATTTTTGATTTTTTTCGAATTTTTGATAATTTTAGATTTTTTACTAAAGATACGAGACAATTTTATAAGTAAAGTATTTTCCAAAAACACTAAAATAATGAAGCTAAATCCCTTAAAAGAGAAGAAAAAATGTGGAATTTTAAGAAAATCGGATTTTTGAATTTTTTCGAATTTTTGATAATTTTAGATTTCTTACCAAAGAGTCGAGACAATTTAATAAGTAAAGTATTTTTCAAAAGCACAAAAATAATGAAGCTAAATCCTATAAAAGAGAGGAAAAATGTTGAATTTTAAGAAAATCGGATTTTTGAATTTTTTCGAATTTTTGATAATTTTAGATTTTTTACCAAAGAGTCGAGACAATTTAATAAGTAAAGTATTTTCCAAAAGCACAAAAATAATGAAGCTAAATCCTATAAAAGAGAGGAAAAAATGTTGAATTTTAAGAAATTCGAATTTTTGATTTTTTTCGAATTTTTGATAATTTTAGATTTTTTACCAAAGAGTCGAGACAATTTAATAAGTAAAGTATTTTTTAAAAGCACAAAAATAATGAAGCTAAATTCCATAAAGAAAAGACAAAATGTTAAATTTTAAGAAAATCGGATTTTTGAATTTTTTCGAATTTTTGATAATTTTAGATTTCTTACCAAAGAGTCGAGACAATTTAATAAGTAAAGTATTTTTCAAAAGCACAAAAATAATGAAGCTAAATCCTATAAAAGAGAGGAAAAATGTTGAATTTTAAGAAAATCGGATTTTTGAATTTTTTCGAATTTATGATAATTTTAGATTTTTTACCAAAGAGTCGAGACAATTTAATAAGTAAAGTATTTTCCAAAAGCACAAAAATAATGAAGCTAAATCCCATAAAAGAGAAGACAAAATGTTGAATTTTAAGAAATTCGGATTTTTGACTTTTTGATAATTTTCGATAATTTTAGATTTTTTACCAAAGAGTCGAGACAATTTAATAAGTAAAATATTTTCCAAAAGCACAAAAATAATAAAGCTAAATCCTATTAAGGAGAGGAAAAAATGTTAAATTTTAAGAAATTCGGATTTTTGAATTTTTTCGAATTTTTGATAATTTTAGATTTTTTACCAAAGAGTCGAGACAATTGAATAAGTAAAGTATTTTCCAAAAGCACAAAAATAATAAAGCTAAATCCTATAAAAGTGAGGAAAAAATGTGGAAATTTAAGAAAATCGGATTTTTGAATTTTTTCGAATTTTTGATAATTTTAGATTTTTTACCAAAGAGTCGAGACAATTTAATAAGTAAAGTATTTTCCAAAAGCACAAAAATAATAAAGCGAAATCCCATAAAAGAGAAGACAAAATGTTGAATTTTAAGAAAATCGGATTTTTGAATTTTTTCGAATTTATGATAATTTTAGATTTTTTACCAAAGAGTCGAGACAATTGAATAAGTAAAGTATTTTCCAAAAGCACAAAAATAATAAAGCTAAATCCTATAAAAGTGAGGAAAAAATGTGGAAATTTAAGAAAATCGGATTTTTGAATTTTTTCGAATTTTTGATAATTTTAGATTTTTTACCAAAGAGTCGAGACAATTTAATAAGTAAAGTATTTTCCAAAAGCACAAAAATAATGAAGCTAAATCCTATAAAAGATAGGAAAAATGTTGAATTTTAAGAAAATCGGATTTTTGAATTTTTTCGAATTTATGATAATTTTAGATTTTTTACCAAAGAGTCGAGACAATTTAATAAGTAAAGTATTTTCCAAAAGCACAAAAATAATGAAGCTAAATCCCATAAAAGAGAAGACAAAATGTTAAATTTTAAGAAAATCGGATTTTTGAATTTTTTCGAATTTTTGTTAATTTTAGATTTTTTACCAAAGAGTCGAGAGTATTAAATAAGTAAAGTATTTTCCAAAAGCACAAAAATAATGAAGCTAAATCCCATAAAAGAGAAGACAAAATGTTGAATTTTAAAAAAATCGGATTTTTGAATTTTTGATAATTTTATATTTTCTACCAAAGAGTCGAGACAATTTAATAAGTAAAGTATTTTCCAAAAGCACAAAAATAATGAAGCTAAATCCTATAAAAGAGAGGAAAAAATGTTGAATTTTAAGAAATTCGAATTTTTGATTTTTTTCGAATTTTTGATAATTTTAGATTTTTTACTAAAGATACGAGACAATTTAATAAGTAAAGTATTTTCCAAAAACACTAAAATAATGAAGCTAAATCCTATAAAAGAGAGGAAAAAATGTTGAATTTTAAGAAATTCGAATTTTTGATTTTTTTCGAATTTTTGATAATTTTAGATTTTTTACTAAAGATACGAGACAATTTTATAAGTAAAGTATTTTCCAAAAACACTAAAATAATGAAGCTAAATCCCTTAAAAGAGAAGAAAAAATGTGGAATTTTAAGAAAATCGGATTTTTGAATTTTTTCGAATTTTTGATAATTTTAGATTTCTTACCAAAGAGTCGAGACAATTTAATAAGTAAAGTATTTTTCAAAAGCACAAAAATAATGAAGCTAAATCCTATAAAAGAGAGGAAAAATGTTGAATTTTAAGAAAATCGGATTTTTGAATTTTTTCGAATTTTTGATAATTTTAGATTTTTTACCAAAGAGTCGAGACAATTTAATAAGTAAAGTATTTTCCAAAAGCACAAAAATAATGAAGCTAAATCCTATAAAAGAGAGGAAAAAATGTTGAATTTTAAGAAATTCGAATTTTTGATTTTTTTCGAATTTTTGATAATTTTAGATTTTTTACTAAAGATACGAGACAATTTTATAAGTAAAGTATTTTCCAAAAACACTAAAATAATGAAGCTAAATCCCTTAAAAGAGAAGAAAAAATGTGGAATTTTAAGAAAATCGGATTTTTGAATTTTTTCGAATTTTTGATAATTTTAGATTTCTTACCAAAGAGTCGAGACAATTTAATAAGTAAAGTATTTTTCAAAAGCACAAAAATAATGAAGCTAAATCCTATAAAAGAGAGGAAAAATGTTGAATTTTAAGAAAATCGGATTTTTGAATTTTTTCGAATTTTTGATAATTTTAGATTTTTTACCAAAGAGTCGAGACAATTTAATAAGTAAAGTATTTTCCAAAAGCACAAAAATAATGAAGCTAAATCCTATAAAAGAGAGGAAAAAAATGTTGAATTTTAAGAAATTCGAATTTTTGATTTTTTTCGAATTTTTGATAATTTTAGATTTTTTACCAAAGAGTCGAGACAATTTAATAAGTAAAGTATTTTTTAAAAGCACAAAAATAATGAAGCTAAATTCCATAAAGAAAAGACAAAATGTTAAATTTTAAGAAAATCGGATTTTTGAATTTTTTCGAATTTTTGATAATTTTAGATTTCTTACCAAAGAGTCGAGACAATTTAATAAGTAAAGTATTTTTCAAAAGCACAAAAATAATGAAGCTAAATCCTATAAAAGAGAGGAAAAATGTTGAATTTTAAGAAAATCGGATTTTTGAATTTTTTCGAATTTATGATAATTTTAGATTTTTTACCAAAGAGTCGAGACAATTTAATAAGTAAAGTATTTTCCACATTAAAAAGTTTGACATTAAAAAATATATAAAAAATGCCAATACTTAACCCACAAAATTAAATTTTCAAAACAAACAAATGAATGCAGATAATTTGCTAACGGAAAGGAAACTTACGATTATTATAATGTATTGTTTAGAGCCTAAAAATTTAATAATAATCAAAATCCGATAAAATTTGTAGGCTCTAGACTATTTTTAATAATAAATTGTAAAAAAATCCCATTGTGCCACGTGCGTGCGACCTGCACGGAGAGCTTAATTATTTTTTTGGACCCATCAAACTTGTCAGGCCCACTCTGAAACTTTTTTCAAAACCTTCTTATCATTTCCAGGTATGTTTTAAAAAAAGAAAATTTAAAATTTATCATACCCAAAGTTAAAAAAAATTAATTTTTTTAAAAAATTTTCTAATTTTTTTAATAAAAAATAAAAAAAAAATTTTTTTGTTGTGATTATTCAAAAGTAGAGAGAAAAACAAAACTTTTTTCTCTTGTCAAAAAATGAAAAGAAGCAATATTTTTTGAGTTATCTGACATTAAAAATATACCTAGATTTAAAAAGCGAAAATTTTGAAAATTCATAACTCAAAAATTTGGCCTCCAAAAAAATAATAAAAAAATACGTATCTGTTTTTTTCAATACAAAATAGAAAAAAAATATTTTTGGCCGATTTTAAGAGGTCGACTGAAATTTCACGTGGAATTGCCCATATTCATTGTTGTGTTCGAAGTTTCATAACATAATCTTTCATCGTTGTCACAAATTCATTTTGGGTGCTATTAAATAGGTGCAGATTTGGATTCATAGTAGTGAATACATTGTATTATTGAGTCAGAGAATGATGTTATGTTTTTGAGTTATAAAGGAGCAGTGTGTCGTAATTCAGGTCTGGGTACTCTAAAATTTACCAAATTTAGGAGCGATGGAGCATCTATTTGGGAATTAGGGACTTTGAAAATAAACATAGTTGCAGTTATGATTCTTCGTTTCTCAAGGGTAACAAAACCAAACCTTTCACACAACGCTAAATAGTCAGATCCTTGCAGGGGTTATCCTCCATCGACCCTGAAGGACAGGTACTTCAAAAAGCGTTTTTGTATATGTTCAATATCATCTGCATATTTTTTATAAATTGGGTTCCATACTAGGTTGGCATGTTCCATTTTTGATAGGACTAGAGATTTGAACAATAAGATCATCGTATTTATGTTAGAAAATTTTTTTGAGGATATGATCGGCAAAAGTAAGCGTAGAATTAAAGGTGACTCCAAGATCACAGATTGAATGCACTCTTTCCAATTTTTCATTGTTTATTTTACAGTTAAAATTTAAATGGATTGACGTTATGGTACTGAAGGATAGAACTTTGCATTTATTTATATTGAGTGGTAATTTATTTTCACAACACCATGTAAAAAACATTGTCAAGATCAGACTGAAGCTCATTTGAATCTTGTTTAGTTTTTATTTCACGATAGATTTTTAAGTCATCGGCGAAGATTAATGTATCAGAATTAATGACCTTGACGATATCATTGATATATATTGTGAACAAAGGTGAACCAAAAGCTGATCCTTGTGGGACTGCACGAACAGGAGTAGATTCTTTAGAAAGATAGCATCCAACTGCGACCGCGTGTGATCTTTCGTATAGATAGTTTAGGAGGAATCGCTAAGTTTGAAGAGATGTTAATGGTATCAAGATTTTTTGGCAAGAATTTTATGATCAATATAGTGTCAAAAGCCTTAGCAAAATCAAGGTATATCACGTCGACCTGGATACGTTTTTGTAGAGATTCTATGATAGACTGTTTAACCCTTAAACCGCACCCTGGGTGTGCGACACCCATATTCTAGCTTTTTACTCTAATATTTCGGTTAAATTCGTAAAAATTGAATATGTGTTGATATTGGACGGTACATTTTGTAGGGGAGACTGGGGTAAACCCGCTCACTTTTTTTCAGATTGGTAAAAATCTAGGAAATTATTCTCTAAATCCAAGTTAATTTATATCATTTGAAAGCTTATGATTTCTACTAAAAATATAAAAAAGAGTTTTTGATTTATCTTTTTTAGTTTTATTTAAATAAACTTTTTAATAAACATATACCAAATTTCAAAATCACAATTTTCGAGGGTAAACCCGCTCATTTTATCTTTTCAAGACGGAACAGTTTTATTTTTTAAATATTAAAATTCATTTTATTCCTGTCTTAAGTATGATTTATTATTGATAAACTATGAGTTCTATAAACAATTCTATAAACAACAAATTGGTTTAATAAATAATGAATATAAGTTTCATGAATTACAATTATGGATTTAAATAATGTTATATTTTATTAAGAGAAAATGAAATGTAGTTACAATTTTGGTTTTAACAAGTCATAAATTGTCAATAATTGTCATTATTGCTAAAATATAATACATGACATTATTTTATTCTAAATTTTAAATTTTAAACTAAGTGAGTGGCTTTAACCCCGACTTCACGTGAGCGACTTTACCCCGAGTGTATTCCTCACATTTCAGAATAAATTTAATTGAATCTTTTTGAAATAAGACAAAACTATACACGTACTTCGAAGAAGTACATCCAATAGCAACAAACAAAATTTGCCAAATAAATTGAGTCTTAATTTAATTAATTAATTAATTCTTAATGATCGAAAAACTTAAAAATCTATAAAACGTTTTTTTTCTGACACCTCTAAAAACATTTGATCGCCTCTGCTGCCGTGATCAGGCCATTGAATTTTACCCAGTCAACCTTTTTGAGAACTAGTCTAGTTGAGCTCTGGCAGTTCGTCGCCAGTTTAATGGGAATAGTCATGACGACAGGACAGTGATCACTGCCAAATCTTTCGGTCATTGTTTTCGATTCGCATAAGAAAGAAAGTTCAGAGGATACAAGCTGCAGATCCAATGCGATACCCGGAGTTTCTCTTGAGAATCCAAATGTCGGAGCTCCATCGTTAATTATGTTGATATCCAGTATTTCCTGGAGCTGTGGTATCAGTTTGCCTATTCTGTTTGAGCGGAAAGGAGGATACTCAGGAAGATGAGCATTAAAATCGCCCATAAGGATTATTTTTCCATCTCTTGGCATTGCTTCGGTCATCTCAGACAGAAGATTAGCTGTAACCTTCGCGTTAGGGGGAATGTAAATTGAATAGATATAAATCCGACCGAGGATTGTATTTACTCTGACACCAACAATTTGAAATACCTCCGTCCACGGGCCTACTAGATCGATTACCTCGAATGTATATATATTTTTAAATATCGCCATATATATTATGTATATATATTTTTTTTAAATATCGCCGTTCCACCCCCCATTGTAGGGAGATTTCGATCACACCTAAAGCATGTATAACCTCTAATATTGTAACAATTTGTCATACCGGAAAACCAAGTCTCAGTTACTGAGAGCAGATCAAGATTATGTTGAAACAAAAGCGTTTCACAATTTTTTTTTTAATAAACTTCGTGCATTCCAAGTTGCACATTTAAATTTAGTTTCCTTTAATGGGGGATTCATACTTATTCTATAATTTATTATCTAATTAAATAATTAATTAATTGTCTAACTGATCTCAATACTTATTCTATGGGTTATTATCTAATATATTAACTAACTAATCTCTACACTAAGCAAAGAATGGACAAATTAGCAAGGCATGCGTGACTATTTTACTTCAATATGTTAAGATAAATCAACCGTGTAGTTAGCTATTTTCTGAGTAGAACTTTTACTAGATGGTTCATGTTGTTCGTTTTCTATTTGGGGATGTTCTGTGTTTTGACTGGATGTACTTGATTCGGTAGTAGTACATATGTTGCTGGGGGGGGGGGTTTCTTGTGAAATATGTTGTATTGAGGTGATGTTTGATTGGCGTTGATTCGAATTTTTCTCTGATGAGTTTATATTAAGCGATTGTTGTTCTTTATTGTCTATTTGATGTCTATCATCTTGGTTTTTTTCTCTATTGCACTGAAAGAATTTTAGGCAGGCTGCTGGCTTTTCATGTCCGAAATTGGTGCCCCTTGCGCAGGGCTCGCAGCTCACCTCAAAAAAGCGAGCATCTACTCCCGAAAGGTGAGCTGCTGCCCCTGAGGAGTTGCTGCTTACCTTTCGGGAGTAGATTCTCGCCTTTTTGAGGTTAACTGCGAGCTTTAGGCAGCGAGTTCTAGCGGCACTCCTTCCAAATCTCGGAGGAGAACCTGTTGTTTCCATCATGACCTCGTCGGAACCAAGTCTATACAGTAAGAAAAGCTATCCGTCAGTCATAGGAAAGTATGGGAATCGCATAAGTCTGTCTCACTTCCACTCATGGGGTATGACTGACGTGCTAGGTTTTCGTACTGTATATCCCTCTTTGTTGTAGTCTAAGGACAGCTTCATCTTTTGTGAGTTTAAATAAATGACGTTCTTTCATCACCAGATATTCATATCTGTATACCGGGCAAGTGCTGGAGGACGACTTGTGCTCCCCCGCGCAATTGAAGCAGTAATCTGTGTGTAATTGGTTATCACATTTTTCTGAGTCATGAATACCTCCGCAATGTTCGCAAACAGGTCTGGATGATCTGCACTGTGTGGATATGTGTCCAAAGAGCTGACATCTGTGGCATCTTTTGGGTTTCGGTATCACCGGATAAACGTGGTGTGCTACGCTATGGATAAAAACCGTTTTAGGAATATTCTGTGATTTAAATCTAAACTCAATTGAGTCAAGGGGAGTGTTAGTACCCCTCTGAGTCCTCCTAATCGCTGAAGCCAGGATTGATCTTGAATCCTCATCTAAGTTATTGACAATATCTGTTACTGAATAAATAGATTGAACATTTATATTACCTTTTCTATATATCATTAAATCTGGAATAAATGATTTTAATTCCAGGTCCTGTAATTTGGGTGAACACAATAGAGAGTTGGCATCATCTAACATCTCACAAAAAATTTTTATTTGATTTCTACCGCTAACAAATACCCCAGATAACAAAAGTGAGCGCATATGACAGCAAATCGCCACTCACGGCATGCACTTGGTGAGGGCAAATGACCACCCATAAGTGTCATCCATGTGGTCGCATATTTTTGGCACAATGTGCGAGTCGCACGAATGAAGGCAAAATGCAACCATTATGCGAGCATTTAGTGATATTAATTGCTTGCATGCCACACACGTGATTGCACAATGACTGCAAAACTCCCTCATTTTGTGACTTGCATGGCGTGATTGCTAAATGAGTGCAAGCTGCAATGCTTGGTGTGACTCGCATAGGAGTGAGGATAATCTGCGACGCACGTTTGTTATCTGGGACCCTTCTATCCCCTTGGATTAATCCAGCTACCATTTTTCCTATCACTATAGGGTCATATCTACCGAGATTTTTTTGAGGGTTGGTGGACTCCATCATTATAAGGTAGGGGGGATCAAATGAATCATCATAGGTATATTCGTAGTCCCTAGTGGCGGTTGGTGTTGAGAACCACTGAGATTCTGGATTGTTCTGAATGGGAGGAAGTGGAGTGGTTATATTAGATTCACCACGAGCCATCTTCCTTCCTTTTTATTCCTAAACCATGGTCTTTTAGAAGACCATGGAAACTTTTAGAAGCCGGAAACTCAAGTAATTTTTGCAAGTTTATCAGCCTTTTCGTTCTCTGGGATACCCATATGAACTGGTATCCAAAGAAACTCAACTTCTCCTAAGCCTTTTCTTCTGTACTTGTTCATCGATTCACATATCAACTTGATGTAATGTATAAGGAAATTTTAGGATTGTGTATAATAGGTTTGGAAATCAGGTTTATTGCGGATTTAGAGTCTATATATTACATACTAAAAGTGACGTTGCATCCATAGTTGACCTGCTCCTGTATGAACTAAACTAGAAATCCGCAATTATTAATCCACTTCAGAAAAATACTCCAGCTTCCTCTGTCTGATCTTCTCAAAGAGTTTGGCCATACAGGAAGTTAGGGATATCGGCCTAAATCTTCCCCTGATTTGGGAATAAATCTTAGGAGGGTGTTTCTCCAAGATTTCGGATAATCTCCAAGTATATAATCCAAGATAATCTCTTAAGGAGGATTAGGTAATTTACAAAGAAATTAAAAATTTAATTTTAATTAATTTAATTTTTTAAATAAAAATTTTTAATTAGGTAATTTACAAAGAATTTCGTAACTAATTACATCCAATTCTGGTGAGAATCGGATGTTGAATGGTGATAGAGGTGCTTCAAATTCGTTTTTATTAAATATACAATTCATATGATTCACCTCCGCAGTTGCAGCAGTGACTCCTTTCTAATTTCCTTTCACAATCGTCAGTGAATTGTGGTCCTCCACAGAATTCGCATCTGAAACCTTTATATCTACATTGAGCTTTTACGTGACTAAATCGTTGGCATTTATCGCATCTAATAGGTCTTGTGCTGCTGAAATTGAACATTCTATGACTCCAACAATGCCTTTGGAAACTTTCAGAGAGTAGTGACACTTGTACCCTTCGAGGCACTCAAATATAATAACTAATTTGAACTTTCAAAACAATTTTGGGACGTAGATCATATTCAAAAAGGCTATAAAATATTTTCAAAAGTTATTTTATTATTTAAAATTAAACATTTACAAAACAAAGAATCACATTTAAAAATCGTTCGAAAAACAATTTTCGGTTTATTATAAATAATCTATTATTATAATTATAAACTTTGGAAAATGACTAGATCAGTAAAATTAGTCGATTAAATTATTATTAGAGGAATAATCTCTTCTATTGCTAGGCATAGTTGGCAGTTTTGTACATAAAACATATGTCGAAAACTTAAATATAATATAAATACCATTTAACATTACAATATGAAGCACTTATTCATCTTCAATAAACGGGAATTTACAATCTCAAGTAAAAAAATTGATTAAATATTTATTAATATCTGTAGTCGGATTACTGGTATTTAAAGTAAAAGAACCAGCAGGTACTGAGCGTGTGTCAGTTTTTTTAGTGAGTAATGTAGGTAATACCTAATTATTTAGTAATTTAGTAGAATTTAAATTTATTATTTGTAATATGTAAGAAATATAAAAATTTAATAGATAAATATATGAAAAAGTCTGTTATTTAAATAATCTGTATACGGGAACTGGTTCCTTTACTTCACATTTTTTCTAATTATTAAAAAATAAGTCAAATCATTAAAATTTATAGTTCATATTCAATGATTATTGAATCTATTTAAATGAAACAATAGGATTTACTAATACTTATATTAATGTCTTCTTTGGTGCGTTATCATTAGCACTATTGTGCCTCACATTTTTCTAAAGACCGTTTTTATTTGGTCATTTCAAATAATAATAATTGTCTTCAAAAGGATAACTATTTCCATATATAACTCTTCATACTTTTTAGGTTGGTAAATAACATTATTAATAATGTTCTCTACATACTCTGTTCAGCTCTGAAAAATCAAAATTTATTAAATCATTAATTATTGATTAAAAAAGATTTATTCTTTACTAAAATAAAGAAAGAAATTAAAATAAATATTTTGCACTGTTTACCTTATGATAATTTTAATATTACTTAAAGTATTGATATAGCTTACTTTAAAGTTTTGTAACGTTCTTTTTCATGATTAGTATCAGGTGGTTCACATTCAAACGACGCTAAGGACAATGCTGGAAAATAAAATGATTTTCTATTGAGTTTTGATCTTCAAATTTTTTCCACATTTATTGAACATTTTTTGAAGTACACATAAGTATAAATATTTATATGTACTTCAAAAAATGTTTTCCCCATCAATCAAACAATATTTTTATATTAATAGATGAAAAATGATGCTTCTTACCATTCTCGGTCAAAATGGGACTGGCTTGTAAAAAAGCTATGACACGAGAATCTTTTTCAAAAGGACACACCACCTGTTTCCATGTTAAAAATTCCGTAACTTGTTTAGCTAATTGCCAAAATTTTTCAAAATTGATGTGCCCATTAGGAAGTCTAGAACAAAAATAGAAAATTGCATAATAATCAAGAATCGCCGTCAGGTGAAATAAATACTATTGTAAAATGCTTTTTGAAATCTATCTTATATCTTATATTTCTCTGAATTTTCAATTACAAATATTACTCACTTGTTGCTGCAGCCTTCGTTTAAAAAGTATAAATCTTTAACCAATAGACTGAAAAATGGTATAATTATCCTTTGCTGTTCATCTGTAGCGCCTGCGCTACGCCACATTGCTGCTTTTAGAGTACTGCGATAACTACTAAAATTGCTACTAGGGTCCATTTGGTGTTCCAAGATTGCAAATTTAGACGTTTGCACTTTCGCCCACTAAAAGCATATAAAAAAAGCATTTGTCACATAAATGTATAAAATTTCACGCATCACGCACAATCCAGATGACCTATGTTATGAGATATTTTTTTACTGAACTAATTGAAAAATGAAATTTATTTGAATTTAAATTCCTCACCGTTTTCTTAAGTCGCGTAACTGGTGACATATTCAACCCAGCTATTATCGCCATCAACGAATTAAAGTTACCAAAATTAAAACACTCTCTAGCAGTCTCAATCCAATATTCAACCACGCGAACACGTTGTTTCTTTTTAATGTGCTGGAAAATACAATTATTATTTAATAGTCATTTAAAGAAAACTAAGCCATAAATTTTATTATGTTACAAAACTTTAGACTCTACAAAATTGATGAGAAGAGAAAAGTATGAATGTCTGACAATATATTACCTTTGATACTTCTGTGGCTACAAAGTAGCTCAACCTATTGAACCATTGTGCATAAGATTCCAAGTTTCGAGTTTTTTTCATTTCCTTAAAAGATGTTTCTAGATGGGGTAATTCCTGCAAATAAAGTCATGAATAATATTTGGACGAAATATTATTGTTTAAATTTTATTTATTTAAATTAAAGATTTATTTGATAATGGTAAATGAACAGACAATTAACTTAATTTTTCTGTACGTTTTGATGGATTGTCCTAAAATTTCGTAGGTTTATTACGGTCGATTGTTCACATGATTCTTTAGACTGCGACCGGTTAATTTAATTAAAATGATAATTTAATATAAGCATCGAAACCGTTCGTTGATTCGCTTTCCTTCTATGCACCGACAACTCGAAGTCTCGAACATAACAAATAACACAAACAACAACACCGAGACAATACTTCCTCAAAGTGTGGAACTTCCCGCCAAGACAACCGACGATGAGACAGAGAAATTATGATTCGCATCACCCACGAGCCGCCAGAACAGAACTGCAGTTAAGGAACCACGAATTACTCCCCAATGAAACACATATGGTGAATATCACGTCAAAACTCCACCCAAAAAAAAAATGTTGTCCAATTATTCCCAAATTTTTTTTATGATATGCCCTATAGGTTAGTAATTTATCATATAAATTTTTTTGAATTTTATAAAAAATTGTCCAAGGGGGAGGGGGTAGAAGTTCTGAACTTTTGCGTGACGCGCTCCACTTTGATTATTTCTTATAATTAGAGGAAAAAATTTTAAAAAAAATTAGAATATGGGTTTTTTAGATTTTTTCATGGGCTTTCGAATGGCAAAGTCTATTTTCAAAAATTTTTTTATTTTGACATAAATTTTGAAAAAATAAAAATAAATTTTCACTTTTCGCATCTTTGGGTTCATTTTTTCTTTTTCCTTTTATTTTTAAATGAAAGCTGAGCTTTTTTCTAATGAAATACTTGTTTTCCAAAAAACCGTTTTTTTTTGTTTTCGAGGAATGAATTTTTGAATATAGCGCATCACGTCGTCGCGCCGCAATTTAATTTATAAAACGTTACAATGAACTATTTTCTGCATTTTACAGGGTTGAGACTGACATTAGAACAATATAATGACTGCATTATAGTTTTTTTTTATTTTTTTAAATTAAAAAAAATATTTATTTTTTTAAATTTTTAACAAAATTTAAAAAAAATTTTTTTTAGACTTTTATTTTTAATTTAATGCCTACAATTTATTTATTTTCATTTCTAAAGTAAAAAAAAGCAAACAGAAAAATAAAATACAGGCATTAAATTAAAAATAAAATTGCAAAAAAATTTTGTTAAAAATTTAAAAAAATAAATATTTTTTTTAATTTAAAAAAATAAAAAAAACTATAATGCAGGCATTATATTGTTCTAATGTCAGTCTCAACCCTGTAAAATGCAGAAAATAGTTCATTGTAACGTTTTATAAATTAAATTGCGGCGCGACGACGTGATGCGCTATATTCAAAAATTCATTTCTCGAAAACAAAAAAAAACGGTTTTTTGGAAAACAAGTATTTCATTAGAAAAAAGCTCAGCTTTCATTTAAAAATAAAAGGAAAAAGAAAAAATGAACCCAAAGATGCGAAAAGTGAAAATTTATTTTTATTTTTTCAAAATTTATGTCAAACTAAAAAAATTTTTGAAAATAGACTTTGCCATTCGAAAGCCCATGAAAAAATCTAAAAAACCCATATTCTAATTTTTTTTAAAATTTTTTCCTCTAATTATAAGAAATAATCAAAGTGGAGCGCGTCACGCAAAAGTTCAGAACTTCTACCCCCTCCCCCTTGGACAATTTTTTATAAAATTCAAAAAAATTTATATGATAAATTACTAACCTATAGGGCATATCATAAAAAAAATTTGGGAATAATTGGACAACATTTTTTTTTGGGTGGAGTTTTGACGTGATATCCACCATATTAATTACACTAGATTTCGCATTTAAATAACTCTTTTATTTAAACCACAATCTACACGTAATCAAAGAATACCAAAACCGAAGAATGCTCATAACATGACCGCCGGTAAACGAATGAATATTATCACATGGCTACTGATAATGAACTCATCAGCTGAGACGCCGGTTTTCCTGTCCTTGTCCTAAGGTCACTCAAATCTGATAAATCCTTCCTGGTCCCTCTAACGATGGAAAATCACCTGAAAATAAATTCGTCTCTGGCCGCTAACAATCGTGGAAATTTGTCACCACGCCTTATTCTCATCACATACAGTGAGCCGCAACCAGAATCAAATCAACTTTGGAAATTTAAGAAAGAGATACCAACTAACACGCTGACTTTTCCGACAAAGACAAGCCGCTATTATCTCAGTAACAAATGCCTTGTTACAAGATTTGTTGTTATTGTAGAATATGTCACGTCATCACGACGTATTTGATATTTATTAAATAATATTTTGTGAAGTTAGAATCTGAATTCTCCCTTTTTCTTGTACCCCAAACACATCAATACAAATGTGTATCATCTTGGACAGATTTTTCTATATATGGTCATCCACGATTGTCACCCTTCTATAAGGTTACTGAACTGTCTAAAACAGTGCCGAATTCATCAGTCCAGAAGTCACCCTCGAAGCAGAAACCCGCGTTCTTCGTTACTCAAGAAACCGCGACCAAGTTAACAAGTCGTGTACTACCCCTAAGCGTATTCTTCGTGTTAGTCCAAAATGTCTTCAAGTACCAAGACTGCATTATTTCGACTTCAACATCAAATCAATAATTCGACACCTGGACTCCGGACCTTCCACTTTGGTTGGCCCGAAAACAATCCGAAGGAATCTACTTCATATTCTGTTTCATTGCTTCGACCTCACACTAAAGGAGGTATCGCCTGTTGGGTCTACGACTCTAATAATAATATTAAAAAGTAAGTAGCTATTCCTTTAAAATTAGTTCCCATCTAAATTCTCGATTGATTCTACAAAGTTCGTATTTGTTTCAGTATCCCTGAACACATGACATTTGGATCTACTCTTTCTCTCTCATACTAATTGTAAATGATTCAAATAAAAACTTTTATAATGTAACTTTAATTAAACAGTTACTCTTTCTAAAAACCTGTCCCTTGAAATCACTCTGATTTCAAGGGACTCTGTGAATAAATCAGGTATGAATCACCGATGCCGGACAAATTAAATATATAAATTAATATTATGTTTAGTTTCATTCCTGAGACATAACAAATACATAAATTCAATATTATAGATAAAAAAACTAACTGGACGGTTTACCCCACAGGATGGAGCAAAGCGGACAGTTTGCAAAATTTTTAAAGTTAACACGGTAATTAAACAATAAAAGATAAAGTATAGGTGTCTCTGGGAAAATTTTGCGCCATTAAATGATCTTTTAAACAACCGACTGAAAAATGAAATTGATTGGTTCATTTAGTCACAAGAGTAAAAGAAAAGTTAGTATGACCGGTTTCCCTACTCTCCTCTAATTATTTGTTATTAAAAATGTTATTAATTTTTTTAATTAATTGTTTTAACGAAATGGTTATCTTTTATCACATCGTACTTTTAAGGTTAATATGAAGTCGACGATTAATAAAAAAACATTTACGTACCTTGGCAAAGGCTTGAACAAATTCTTCAGGACCAATGTAAGAAAGCCTTTCCAGTTCTACATGAGTCAATTGTTGTGCCAAAATTGTAGCAGATGGACACAACTCAAGTAAATCAATCTGAAATCATAAGTAAATCACATTATAAAGTTTTAATTATTATCAATAAATTAATTAATAATATTGTAGTCCAAACTGTGACATCACGTTAGGTTATTGAATAAATAAAATATATTTATATATATAAAGTACCTGTGTGAGTTGTTCGGTACTAGTTTCCTTAGCTAATCTCGCAAGCCCTTCTTCATATCTTTCAAGAGCTGTGAGTCTTAATAGTAAATTTTGCAGAAAATTTGAAACCTCTTGTCTAACACCAGCGTCAACAGCAGCTATTTTTTGTGTAATAGATTTAACATGACTCATCATTCTTTCATCTCGAAAATCATACGGAAATATTCCAGTCCACTCAGAAAGTAATTGTACCATATGATGTACGAAACGTAATAATTTTTCCTGCAATACATATCAAAGTTGATAAATCAAATATGAAAAGGTTTTTAAGAAACCTTTGTAAGTTTATTATTTAAAAAAAATATCCTATCTTACCTTTCCATTTTCTCCACTTAAATTTTGTTGACTCTCACAGAGAGCACAAACTTCTCCTAATAATTCATGTGGTTTAATGAAGAGTCTAGCACTTAACAGAAAAGAGAACAGATATGCTTGATCAGGATAATATTCTGCTGTTGGTACCATATGTTGTATAAGGGCTTCCAAAGATCCTGATACGAGATTACCATCACGGTACACTAACGCCTATTAAAAGAAGAATTTATATTATTTTATTAAAATCTTTCTTATGTTTCTCAGAGAAAGTAATTTTCATTGCCATTTTCAGTGACAGTTCTAGCAATAAGAATTCAACTGTGATGGAGAATGATCAATGAAATATAGTATTAATTACAACAATTCATATAGACAATGATCTTACATGTTCCTTGTCTATGTCATCAGTCTCTCGAACAACATGGAGATTAGAATTACCACCAGTGATAATTCCTGGATTTGGATTTAAATACATTTCTGCTCCATTACCAGTTGCCTCCTTCGCGTCTGTATTTTCGGTAGGATTTTGTGACGACTGTAACATTTAAAGGAATGCATACTTTATCATCAACATTCACAATTATAAATGAAGAATTTTGAGAGGCAGATATTATATATAAAATGAAAAGTGTAGCAACCTTTATGGTTGTAATAATTATTTACTGCATTACCAAGTTCGATATTAAAATCTCACCTTGTGTCGAGCTTGATGCCAGTGATATTGATTTGTATTTTCATTACAAGCTGCAAATATGATTTCAGAGGTAATAGTATCAGAAGTGGGAGTATTAATGTTAGGAGAACTTGAAAATTGTTGTGGACAGCTAGGATGAAAATAGGACGGTTTCTGTAGATGCTGAGATGACTGCGGCCCAAAGAGATTTTGAATTTCGTGACAGCGGCATAATGTATCTCCACCTATACTTTCTTCGCTATTTACACCTCCGATTGATGAACCGTTTAGTGAGGCCGCAGTCAACTTACTGGCATAATAGTACATCGCGCACATTTATCCAACAAGAATTTATAATCGCGGTACAAATCTCTCTTTCCTTCGGTCATCACTTACGACAAGAGTATACTCACTATCTAGCCTTTATCTAATCACCACAAAATAAAATTACATGATTTTTTAGTTTATGCAAATATTTTAATGGTTGTTTTAAACTATAGTCATTACGTTATATTGACTTGTTAAGATGTTATGAGAACGTATAATTACATATTGTTGTTTCTGATATATTTTATTCTTAAATGTCTTTTAATCCTGCATTATATAACAAAGGCTTGAACAATAATAATAACACAGGACCACAAAATTTTTTTAAAGAAAGTATTGACCGGACCATGTTTTATATGTTTTTTCGGTCGCTTAATTCGAATCCGAACTCAGTTTTCCGCCATCACGTCAAGTTTCTTCACAAATTAATAAAATTCGAAAAAAACTGACTGTAAATAAGATTTAAATAAAAATAAGCAGCAGATTCTATTAAAAAACAACTTTAAAACACTGAAAAAATATTATATAATGTTAATAAATCAAAGAAACTCGTAAATATTCAAAATTTAAGATGGCCGATCCAATGTGGCGTCGATTTTTTAAAATTCATCCAATTTGCCTGAAACTTGTTACTCGGGGATTTTTGGGGTTGCTAAATACGAATTTCAACTCAGTTTTCAAAAATTCAAAATGGCGGATCCAATATGGCTGACCAATTTTTAAAAAAATTATTGGATTTACCTGAAACGTTATACTCAGGGGTTTTCGGGGTCGCTGAATACGAATTTTACCTTAGTTTTCAAAAATTTAAAATCTGAGAAATTTTTGAATAATTCGTTAGCCATATTAGATCCGCCATTTTGGATTTTTTAAAACTAAGGTGAAATTCGTATTCAGCGACCCCAAAACCCCCGTAAGTAACAAGTTTCGAATAAATCTGATAATTTTTTTTAAAAATACGTCAGCCATATTGGATCCGCCATTTTGAAGAAACTAGACGTGATGGCGGAAAACTGAGTTCGGATTCGAATTAAGCGACCGAAAAAACATATAAAAAACATGGTCCGGTCAATACTTTCTTTAAAAAAAATTTTGTGGTCCTGTGTAATTAACCAGTACTGGTATTTAATCAGAGTTGTCACAAAAATTTAATTTTCTTTTTCCCTGATTTTTGACTTTTTCCCTGACCCAGAAGAATATTCTGATTCACTCTTAAAATAATTAGATACTCAAAAAATGGGATATCCAAAAAATGTTCTATTACATTTATTTATTACGAATTTCTTTAACTATAAAATTATTCGAAAACAGCAATAACTTGTTTTTTAAAAAAATATTTAATCATTATTATTTTTCCATAGGAATTAAGATTTTCAAAACATTAAAATTCAAATCTTTTTGAAATTCAACAATTTATAATAATTAAAGATGACCGAGTGATAAGATTATTATTTTGTACTATAAGAAATATTTTTACTCTAACTTCTTCAAAATTATTTTCATCATTTCATTTCAATTTTATTATTTTCTAGAATTTCTAACTAAAATTCTTCTTTAAATCAATTATTTACAATAATTTTTAAAAAATTACTGAGAATTTTCAAATGTATTTGTTTACAATTCAATTTTACGAAATTTCATGGATTATTCGGAAATTCTTCAATTAATTTTTTATTTGAAAATAAAAACTTGGAATAATTTCAATTAAACTTTTTAAAAAAAATTAATTCTACAGAATTTTTAGTTAAAAATATGAAAAATTCAGATTTTCAAAGATTTTAATTTAAAACTTTTTCAAAATACAATTATTTCTAAAAATTCACGAATTTACGAGAATTCAATTACTTAAATACAAAAATTAATAATTAATTGAAGTTAATTCTTCATGTTTTTTAATATTGAATTCTCATAAAGAATTTTATCAAAAAATTTTTAAATAATTAAATTCTTTCGATGAATTTAAATAAAATTTATAAAAATAATTACATTTTTGGAGGTATTAGATTAACATTGGAAAAATCAAATTCAAATTCTGCGAGGAGTTTTATTATTATGTATGAAAATAATTGTATTATTGTCAAGATAATTATAAAAAATTGGTAAATAATAGAATTCCAGTGAAATTTTTATTAGTTATGAAAATAATTAAACGTTTGCGTAGAATTTTAATAATATTTTCTTTAAATAATTGAATTCTTTTGGAAAATTTTATTATTTATAAGGAAAATTGGAAGTTTGACGAGAATTTCTTTGAATTTTTTAATATAATTGATTGAATTTTTGCCATCATTAGAAACTTTTCAAAAATTCAAATTTTTTTAGTGTTTTTAACTAAAATTCCTCGATAAATTCATTATTTTTTATTAATTAATTGAATATATACATATTAAAAAATTTAACTAATTTCAGAAGAATTTGAATTTTGAAAATTTTTGCAAAAATTTAAGTTCTTTAGAATTTCTAAAATGAAATTCATTAATAATTGAAATTTTGTAAAATTTAAAATTAAAATCTTTTGAAGTTTATCTATTTATGAAAATTGTAAACGCAACTCTTATAAAATTGAATTAATTTTGAAATATTTAAGTAAAGTTATTCATTAAATAATTTCTAAGTAATAATTTTATGGTAGTTCTTCAAGAATTAAGTTATTTAAAAAGAAATTATTGTCAGAATTATGGAAAAAACTGAAGGTTTTGTATTAGAATTTTTGTTTTTCTAGGAAAAACTATTAATTATATTATTATTATATTATATTATATTATTATATTATATTATATTTGAATTATTTGAATGTTAATTAATTATTTTTCTAGAGGTCTGCATTCTGTTGAATAAACCGCACCTTATAATTTCGCCAAAATTTAATTATTTTTAGGAATTTTAATAAAATTCATTGCAAAATTTAATTAATTTCAAAAACTTTTCTTAATTCAATGATTCTCAATATTCCACTATTTTAACCTTCGGAGAACACATGGGGTCTTTTTGACCCCACGCTTTTTTACGAAAAGCTTTTTATCTTTTTTTAATATTTTTAATAAGGACTTTCAAGTATACAGACTTATTCTACAGAGTTTAAACTATAATTTAAAAAATTCTTTAGCTTGATTAGATGAGCAGTTTAAAATTGGTTGAGCTTTGAAAATTAGTCTAAAAAAGAGGTGCGTTCTCCGAAGGTTAAAAAAATTTTAAAATTTTTTACAGGGATTTATTTATTGTAAATAACAATATTCATCATAAAAATTCAATTCTTTTCAAAAGTAATAAAATTCAATTATTTTCAAAAATCTTAATAAAATTCTCGTAGAATTTTCTAATAAAAATTGATTTAAAAATTAATTTCAGTAAAAGTTTTAGATAGGTAATAACTGAATTTTGAAGAAGTTACTAATAATTGCAATTTTTAGAAATAAATTGAATTTTGTAAAAGTTTAAAATTAACATTTTTGAAAATTTGAATTTTTCGTATATTTAATTAAAAATTCTATGGAACTAATTTTTTTCAAAAAGATGAATTGAAGAATTTTATTTAAAAATTGTAGAAAATAATAATTGAATTGAAATGACGAAAATAATTTTGAAGGAGTTACAGTAACAATATTCTTATGTATTATAATATAAAATAATGATTTTATCACTCGGTCGTCTTTAATTATTATAAAATATAAAGAAATCGATTACTCCGAGTCGAAGACTCGGAGTGATCCATTTCTTCATGTTTTACAATAATATTTTTATCTGTTATTGAATTTCAAAATGATTTAAATTTGAATGTTTTGAAAATCTTAATTCCTATGGAAAAATAATAATGATTAAATATTTATTTAAAAAAGAAGTTATTGGTGTTTTTGAATAATTTTACAATTAAGGAAATTCGTAAATAAATGTAATAGAACATTTTTTTGTATTTCTAATCATTTTTAGAGTGAATCGGAAGATTCTTTAGGGTCAGGGAAAAAGTCAAAATTTTGGCTGGAAATCAGAGAAAAACAGAATTAAATTTTTGTGGCAACCCTGATTATTTCAATCATTAATATAAAACAAAATATTTATATTATGTTGGTGTTAATAATCTAAATTAATTGAGTCTAAATTTTATGAATACACTTTGAAAAAGATTTAAAAAGGAAAAACTTGCTTATTTTTGATTAGAAAAAGGTGAAAAAGGCGCCAAATCAGCAAAAAAAGGGGAAAAAGGTGACAAATCGTCAAAAAAAGGTGAAAAATGTGATAAAATTGAAATAAGGGGACAAAAAGAGAAAAGGGGACCAACTGTGTTGCCTGTAATTTTATTTCACTGATGGGAAAGGAAAGGGTTAAAAATCAGATCAATTCTGATTTTTCAACACTGAAAGAATGATACTTGCTGTAATACTGATGTAATAATGTAAATACCAGTAGTGGTTCACTATTAGCGCAAGCAAATCGTTTACAATAATGCAGGCGAGTTACTGTGCCAGTAGTGGTCTTCGCGATGTAATATTGTAATAATTAGTGAATTAAAATTTATTTTTTTCAGACTTTTTAAATTTTGTAATTCCAACTATTATAATATAAAATAAATATTTCTTATATTTATGTGATATAAACAAAAAATCGTATTCGGAAAAAAAGTTTAAAAAACACAAGACTTGAAAAAACTTTTATTTAGTATCGTTAAGTGTCCTTCCAAATTCAGATTTCATTCAAGAGATATTATTGTTCGTAATTTTTTATTTAAAAACAATAATAATGCACGTAAAGTTTTATCTTTTAAATAAATACTTGAATATTAAAATTTATAAGTAATTTCTTTATATGTAAATAAATAATGAATGGAAAGTTAATAGTTTATTAAAACTTTATTTAAAAAAAGTAAGATTCATTTTATGTAATTATACAATATTCTCATTTTATAATAATTAATTTATTAACTGCTTTCGATAATTTTTCAAATTTAATATAATAATAAAATTTATACTTGAATTTCATAGAGTTTACTTTCCCTTTTTTCTAAATTAAAGAAAATTTTTCACCTGGTTGATGTAATTGACTATCCTGTTTTTGATATTTCCAATTTAATTCACTTTTTAAAATCACTTTTGCTCTCACATTACAACAAAAAATTTCATTTATTTCATTCTGTTATTAATAAACAAAAAATTCATTTGCGTCTTGTTTTAAGTCACTGTATTTCCAAATTCATTGAACAGCTTGAAAGTACTGTAAATTACTCTTGTCTTTGAAATCTTATCACTTTTCACTTTTGCTTTTTGATCTCAAATTAGTAATTTAAATTAATGCTTACTTTAATTTAAAGAAACTGGATGTGACTAAATTAAATATACAAAATCTTTTAACTTGAATGAATGAACAAAAATAAAAGGACGGTTTATACATGATACACTAAATAATAAAATAAATTTCTATTTTAAAAAGGAATCATTATAAGAAGAATGTAATTTAAACGAATTCCGGTGTATTAAATATTCACGTAATTGACTTAATTAAAAATAATATAATATGAAGATATTTCCAGTCAGAATAAAAAAGAATCTTAATTGTTTTCACAGTCTTCTAATTTACGATAAAATGGTAGTGAGACTCTTGAGTGCAGTACAACGCAAAGGGGTGTCACCCTCCTTTCAGCTAGCACCAGAAGGCAACGATAACGCGAACCCGTAAGCTAAATGCGCTTGCGTTTTGGACCTGCGCTTATGGACAGCTCTGAATATATATACATGTATATAACAATAAATAATACTTTCGAACAGGTTTATAGGGTATTTATTTCTTTATGGAATTATGAATTTGGATTTGTAATTTTTTAATTTCTCTCATATTTCCCAGTAAAAAATAGTATTTCTTGTATGCTATTATTTTCACAAACTTTCTATATTTGATTTTCATGGGTTTTCTACATTATGGGATAAATAAAATCGATATTTCTTCTTTTGGCAATATTTAATTATTACTTTTTTTAAAAGTAAGTTATAATTCAATTTTTATTAAAAATTTTAATTTATTTATCCTAGAAAGTATATTTAAAAATACGGACTTTACGGACAAAAAATGAAAAATTACGAACCATTTACGGAACAATTAGTGACAAAAATATAACCAGTTAAAGTCAAATAAGAAAACATTTTACTTAAAACTATAAATTAAATTTTCCATAACTATAAAACATGAAGATATCGATAACTCCGAGTCTTCGAATAATCGAGTAATCGATTTCTTCGTGTTTTATAATAATTAAAGATGACCGAGTAATAAAATCATTATCAATATTCAATTATTATTTTCAAGAATTTTTATCTAAAATTCTTCTTTAAATCAATTATTTTTAATAATTTTCGGAAAAGTTCTTTGAGAATTTTCAAATCCATTTACCTTACAGTATTAAATTTTACGAAATTTCAATTATTCGTAAATTCTTCAATATATTAGAAAATCAAAACTTCAAAACATATTTAAAAAATCCATTTAAACTTTTTCAAAATAATTAATTTCAAAATTCAATTACTTCTAAAAATTCACGCTATAATGCTTTTAATATTTAATTATAATTTAAAATTTTATGTGTAGGGGAGAGTAGTCAAGGTTGGATCAGGTTCTGACTGTTTTCTATAACTTCTCCTGTCTACCGAATTTGACGATTTCCTCTTATATTATTGGAAAGTTCTACTAAAATGCAATGTTTTTGCTAAACATTGTAAAAAAAGTTGGTGTCGCCATGTGATAAAACGAAATAAGCGCCCTTATCCAACCTTGACCACCTATCCAACCTTGACCACTCTTCCCTAATTAATTCTTTAATCAATTTTTATTAGAAAGTTTTTCAAAAATTCAATTATTTAAATACAAAAATAAATAATTTATTCAATAATTGAATATTTCTTTACAATGCATTTTTATGAAGAATTTTATCAAAATTTTTTTAAATAATTGAATTATTTCGGCGAATTTTGAAAAAAATTTTAAGAATAAATGGAATTTTCTATCATTTTATTTAAAATTGTATAAAAAATAATTGAAATCCTTGTGATAAGTTTTGTTATTTATATGAAAATAATTGAATTCTTGCTTAGAATTTTATCAAAAATTTTTTTAAAGAATTGAATTCTTGGGAAGAATTTTATCAAAATTTTTTTAAATAATTGAATTCTCAAGAAAAATTTTAATATTTACGAAAATAATTGATTTCTTGCGAAGAATTTTATTCAAATTTTTTTAAATAATTGAATTCCCATAAACAATTTGCTATTTGTGAAAATAATTGAGTTCTTAAGAAGAATTATATTAAAAATAATCATTGAATTATATAGGAAAATTTGATTAAAATTTCAATTTTATTAACTAAATCTTGTGAAGAATCAAGTCAATTTTTATTCGAAAATTCTACCAGAATTCAATTATTTAAATAGAAAAATAATTCATTTATTGAACAATTGAATGTTTCTTAAAATTCAATTCTTATACATAATTTCATCAATAAATTTTTAAATAATTGAATTCTTTCGACGAATTTTAATAAAATTTTTAAGAATAATTACATTTTTCGAGAAATTCGATTAAGATTGTGTTAAAAATAGTTGAAATTCTGCGATGAGTTTTATTATTTCTGAAAATAATTGAATCCCTAAGAAGAATTTTATTATTTTTGAACAATGATTTATTTTTTTGAAGAATATTATTACTCCTGAAAATAATTGATTTTTTGCAATAATTTGTAACTTTTTCAAAATTAAATTTTTTTTTCGTGTTTTAAACTGAAATTCTTTTATAAATGCATTATTTTAAATAATTTTTAAAAAAGTTCTTTGAGAATTTTTAAATTCATTTGTTTACAAATTAATTTTACGAAATTTTGATTACTTGGAAGATCTTCAATTAAATATATATTAGAAAATAAAAACTTAAAATAATTTGAAAAAAAATCTACAATTAAACTTTCTCAAAAAATTAATTCCACAGAATTCTTAGTTAAAAATATAAAAAATTCAGATTTTTAAAGATTTTAATTTGAAACCTTTTCAAAATTCAATTATTTCTAAAAATTCACGCTTTAATTTTAATATTCAATTATTATCTAAAATTTTAACTGAAATTCATTTTTAAATCAATTTTTATTAGAAAATTCTACTATAGAATTCAGTTATTTAAATACAAAAGAAAATAATTTATTGAATAATTGTATGTTTCTTAAAATTAAATTCTCATAAATTTTATTAAAAATAATTGAAATTCTACAATGAGATTGATTATTTATGAAAATAATTGAATTCCTGTGAAATTTTTATTATTTTTTGAAAATAATTAAAGGTTTGCGTAGAATTTTAATAAATTTTTTTTAAAATAATTGAATTCTTTTGGAAAATCTTATTAAAATAGTAGATAATGAAAGTCATTGAATTGAGGAATATTTTTGAAAATAATTGAAATTTTGCCAAGAATTTAATTATTTCTAACACTAATTGGAATTTAAAAAAAATTTTAAACTACATAATTGAATTTCCGCGAAGAACTTTATTACATTTGAAAATAATTGAATTTCTGCAATCATTTGTAATTTCTCTAAAATTCTCTAAATAAGATTAGAACAAATTTTTTAACTATTTTCAATTAATTTTTAATCTTTGCAATTTAACCTCAAAAAGGGTCAACTTTGAGAGACTGTATCTCTAAAACTATTAAAGCTATTTTATGGTTCTTTGTCGCAAATTGTCAGGAATTTAGTGAGCTTTAAGTCCTCTGTTGGTCATATTTTTTAAAAATCATTATTTTAAAAGTAGTACTGGAAAAACTGAAAAATAGCGAATTTCGGCTAAAATAACGAAAAAAGCGGGTTTTTTTGCAGAGGGCATATCTCGGTCAATTTTTGAGCTACAGGGTTCACTTTTTTTTAAATTACTCAGAATTTTATACACTTTATTTTTTATAATAACTATTATACGCTAAAATATATAACGAAAAGCGTCAATTTTCAAAAAACTGATTTTTTGCACCTATTTTGTAAAAAATTTTTGCTTTAACGATAGAGTTCGAAGTACCAAATTTAGGCACTTTATTTTGATTCTAAAGTGAAGGGCTTAAGCAAAGAAAAATTGCGGTCCTGAGATAAAAAGTCTTAAAATGCTAATTTGACTGGACTATAGATTTTTGTGTTCATTTCATGATATAGGGATAAATGTATCACAAGGATGTAAAGTACATAAGTACATAAATAATAAAAAATATATAATACAACTCTAAAATACACTCACATAAAAAATATGAATTATTTTAAAGATTTAAAACATAAACACTATAAAAAATGACATTTTATTGTTTTAAACAAATTGCACAAACATTTTTCAACCTTTCGTGCCCCCGAGAAACCCAGCGATTGGATTTTGTTGAAACTTGTTACTCAGGAATTTTTGGGGTCGCTGATTACGAATCTGAAGTCAGATTGTCAAAATTTTGAAAATTCAAAATGGCGGATTTAATATGGCGGACATTTTTTTCAAAATTGATTAAATTTACATAAAACTTGTTACTCGGGGGTTTTCGGGATCGCTGACTACTAATCTGAAGTTAGATTTACAAAAATTCAAAATTTCGACACCTGAAAACTCCCGAATAACAAGTTTCAAGCAAATTTGAGCAGATTTGAAAAAGTGTCCACCATTTTGAATTTTGAAAATCTAACTTTAGATTCGTAATCAGTCACCCCGAAAACCCCTGAGCAAGAAGTTTTAAGTGAATTTGAGGAAATTTTGAAAAATTAGATTTCGCTATTTTCTTATAAATATTTAACTTATTGTTTATAGTAATTATGATCGTACTGCATAATTTATTATTTTTTTAATTGTAGCAGTGTCTATTCGGAATAGAAAGAAATTTATTGCAAATTAATTGTTTGAATTTTATAAGAATAACATAAATTTTTCTAAGTGGGACATATATTGTCCCGGAGACACGAAAGTGTTAAATAAAAATTTGAAAAAAGTTCTCTAAAAAATATGCTAAAATTTGACAAATAAGCCAAGAAGCTAATTTTGTCTCATCTTTTTCAATTGTTATCAAACTTTTATTAGTTTTTTTTGAATAACCGAGCTGCTCATATTTATTGTAAATATTTACCTCTATTTCTGAACTCTGCATAATGAGAGATGTCCTGGGTGGTTTCTCAGGTGGTATTTTCTTTAACGTTCCAGTAATATGAATATTGCTTGGTGGCATCATCACTGACGAATATTGAAAATTTGTAGGCTTATTAGAAGGATCCTGCAGTCGATTAAGTTGATTGAACGAGCGGCGTGATGAATAATTGACATCAATTTGCGATTGACTTGGATAAAGAATATTAGGAATGTCAGATGCGAAGGTGTCATCAGTTTCCCTCTGTTGTAATCTTGGCGATAATCTATCGTAAGGATTTGATGGTTGTGAAGAAGATGTCAATGAATATGATGATGTTAGAAGATTTTGATTCATTAAACTTTTTTGCTGTTGATATAAAAATGTAGACGATTCTTCATCCATTTCATTTGATGTTCCTTCAATTTTCGTAGCAATCAAGTGCGTTGGATAATTCTCTGGAATTTTGTTCTTTATCAAATAATACTGACTGTGCAATTGTACGTCGCCTTGACGATTTTGAAATTGTGCAACCTTATCTAAAAATTGATTCTGATTTTGTAAACACTGAAGTTTTGCGTGAAGATCGCTTTGCTGAATTTCGCATTGTTTTAATTTATTAGAAAGATAGTCTAAACTTTGATGTTGATTTTGAAATTGCTTCTGTTCTATTTGATGCAAACAATCCGTCTCTGTCTCTAAACCTTGTTTGTCTGTCTGATTTTTGCCATATACTGATAAATTTGAGGAAAGCACGTGACTCTTTCGATGACTGTGAATAATGTGATCTACTTGATGAAAAGGTTTTTCTGTCGCATCACCAAAATCAGTGAGAACAGTTAATGCAGACTTGGTATCGATTTTTGTCTCACTATGAGCAGGATATTGATTATATAATGTAGGGTTTACTTTTTGAACCCAAACAACATTAGTAGTAGGCACTAAATTTGAAACTGATCCACTAATTGAATGATCGTTAAATTCCTTATTAGTAAATTCAATGTGCTTGGTGAGATCGGCACTGACGTGTCGTAAATGTCGACGTTGCTCGAGTAGAACATTTTGACTAATATCAGGTACTGGGTGTATGTTTGGTGGTAATATTCTCATATCTTTACGATTATTAAATTGATTCGCTAATTTTTCATCAATCCTTTCCTCCACCTGATTTCTCGATCGTGAACTCGTGATAAAAAATTGATTCTGCTGTATTCCTCTCTCTATTTCCTGACGTTGACGTTGCTCGGCCCAGGCGCTTAACTCCTGTCTTGTTTTTTCAAATTGTTGATCCTGAAAAGAGGGACTTTTTTGATTTCCTCGTTCCAATAATGTGTCACGAATGGGTACAAAAAGCATTGGCGATTTTCTTATGTCTTCTAATCTGTTTCCATCAAGTGTCATTGATATTTTATATTCATCCAAATAGTCACTTCTTATGTTTTCCTTGCGATCAAGAGGAGGAAAATTTATATTTTCATTGTTTTTCACTTCTGATGAAAATATCGGATTCAGATCATTTTTCATGTCAATAACGGATGATGTCTTTCGATCAAATTTGATAAGTTCTGAATTTGTGTCAGTGGTAAAGTTATTTTTTTGAATACTTGTAGGAACGTCGATAGATTTTCGATTTTCTAGTTTAGATACATAAATTGGATTTGAAATAATTGGTTCTGTATTTTCTCTTGGAAGATTAATTCTTATGTCATCTGGCAATCCATCCTGTCTCGTTCTTGGTTTTTGTGTTAATGACGTGACGAATTTATTGTCCCCATCGATTGTTGATTGAGATGCAGAAGACGTTAATGCATTAGTCTTTTCTGGAAAAGTGCTTGGTCCTTGGTAGGCTGTTTGGACAGCTGTATGTTGTGGTGTGTTATTAGTAATTTGTGATTTAGTTCCAGCATCGTAAGTTATTTTCGAGTTTCCTCTAGGCGGTACCAAAGG
Organism: Leptopilina syphax; assembly: GCA_032872505.1. Lineage (NCBI taxonomy): Eukaryota > Metazoa > Arthropoda > Insecta > Hymenoptera > Figitidae > Leptopilina > Leptopilina syphax. The sequence continues at coordinate 5,872,321 of CM065471.1, read as the reverse complement.
TTTTGGTCCTCTACGAGAAGTTTTGTCTGTTGTTTTCGTGACCGCTACGGACTGGTGAATATTTTGAGAACTTGCTTGAGCGGCATGTTGCATTTGGTATTGAGTTAAATCTTGAATGAAACGTTGATGCTTTGCTGGATTTTGAGTTGAGTAAATTTCTACATGTGGGTTGTAAGGACTAATTATTGTCTGTTCTTTAATATAAGCACTGACTACAGTGTCGGGACAGGAATTATATGGATATTGTGGCTGCCTTCCAGTGGTCACAAATCTTTGATCTAACGGAGGAGCAAATACACCAGAATAATAACGTGGTTTTGGACTTGTTGATTGTGGGGATAATTTTGATGATGGCTGATTTGTCACATAATGACTTGCAGCAACAGTAGAAGCAGGATTATCATTCCGATAAATATTGTTCATACTGACCTTCTCAGCTGTTACGTAACAAGCCTTTTCGAAATTTTGTTTTTGCTGAGGTGGATACATTTGTGATCTAATTTCAAATTGACTACGAATATTTGAAAAATTACTAAATTCTTCTTTACTTTCGGGAATGAAATGTAGTTGCTGTGGTTGTGATTGTGTTTGCAATAGTGGTACATTTTGAGTACTTTCTTGTAGGGAACATTGTAAATGATCAACAAATTGTTTAGATAATTTTTCAACCGAAGAATGTGCCTCTTCCGTTTGATTAACTACCGACAGTTTTGGACTATTTTTATGAATCACACTTTTCAATGAATCAGTCAACATTGCATATTTGTTATCCTGCGATGGAATAAAGTGTGAACAGACATTTATATTTCTTTCTTGGGAACGGTAATCGAAATCTACAATTCGATTTTCAAATCCATTTGAAAAATCCGGTTGCTCTATATCAGATGTACTTTCATTATTACGTAATAATCCTTTGCCAGAATTTGACTTTTCTTGTGTGTTGGCCATTATTTTTATTTGATTATCAATTTGATTTAACGATATTTTTATATATATATTATTTTTTAAAACAATAAATAAAAAGCCTTTAAGCCCAGTCTTGTTTGTATATTTACAATTTATATTGTAAATATAAAATTAGGTTAAAACTTTGTTGTATAATAATTATTATGATATTTAAATCTTAATTTGATTTACAATACTTTTGAAGCTCATCACTACTTCCTCAGTCATGCTTCTTCAATATAATATAGAACGTTAAGAAATCCTTAACTTTTTATGTTTATTTTTTTTAATTGACGTTTACAAAAACTTTCATACTAAATAATAATTTGAAATATTTATATACTTTCTTAATATATTAAACGCAGAGGTCAAGGTCAAAATTTAAAACCAGTGACTTTAATGAATTATTTAGGATACATCCAAGACGAATAATCTGAAACAGAGAAAAGCAGAAAATATTAAAAATCCATTTAATACCTTTTGTAAAATTTTCTTATGCGATGAGAACGCAATTCGTATAGTTTTTGTATTAAAAATTCCTTCTCTAATTCTATTTTGAATTTAAATAAATATATTTATAAATATGCAAATTTAAAAATTAATTAATTAAAATTTTAAATAAAAGTTTTAAAAATTAAATTTGTTTTCAATTTTAAGTTGCTGTCAATTTTGTTTAAAGTTTATACGGTTTTTTTTCTTTGTTTATTTGTTTGGTGATACGTATGTATACCAATTCTAGCCAGGAAAACTGTTTCGAAACTTCAGACATGTATCTCTATTATTTATAAGCCACGTTTCAAGTCCAATTGGAACCTCTCGATTTTTCAAATTGATTAGTCTTGAAACGTTGCGTTACTCATAAGAAAAATATAAAGATAAATATGACAAGTTTTAAAAGAATCTTTTTGGTTAAATTGTTAGGTATGTATGCAAGGGTGGAAAACTGTATATATATTATTTTAATACTTTCTGCTTAAAATTGACATATTAGTATGCAAAGATGTAGATCATTCAGGAGGAAATAGTATTCCTTTTTAATTAAAAAGAAAAGAATATTTTGGGTAAATTTTCTTCTCTTCTTGGAATTTTGCATAATTTTTATAAATAATTATTGAAAAAATCGTTTAAACATTCAGAAAAAGGGGTTTTGAAGATTTCTTTTCATCTTCAGAGGAGAAAATATTTCGGGTTCATATTTGGAGGAATAATAGAGGAAGGCCTACTGAGTGGGACCCTTCTTCATTTTTGCAATAATATTGTGAGGAAATTATTTTATTAAATATTGAAAAGAAGTAATTTAAGGTTGATAGTTCATCAGCGGCTACTAGATCGAATCTCTTTAATCACGTAGAATTAAAAGATTTTAATGAAATTTTTTTCTGGTGTCGATTCTACGCAAATAAACCATACAAAAAATATTCTACACAATTATTAACTCTATGCAAGTTAACTCTACATAATATGCATTTAATAAACTCTATTAGTTCTACTCAAATAAATTCCACAGAAAAAATTCTACATATTAGAATTTTAATTAAATCAAACAAAATATTTGAATTATGATTAAATCCTATCAGAAAATTCTGAACAACGGAATAAATATTTTAAATAATTTTTAAAATTCCAAACAAATTTATTCAACAAGAAAAAATATTTAATTCTACATAGCTTAAATTCTACACCAGAAAATTGTATTACGTATTATATTATTGCGCAAGAAAGTGTTTTATTTTTTATTTTATTTAATTTTTAATTCTATACCTTCAAATATATTGAATATATATTTATATAAAAAAAAAAAATTCCATGGAAGTATTCCCTGGAAATTCCATGAAATCTCCATGGAGATTCAATGGAATTTCTGCAAATTTTTAATTTTAATATTATTTTTTATTCTTTGCTGCCCTGTAAAAAAAAAGTATTGGGAGGTACGGGATTCCGTATTGCAAGTGCCAACCTGCCAATGCGGTATTCGCGAATTACCGCATTGGGTGTCGTGGTGAATACGGAAATCAAGGGGTCCCAATGCGGTGCCAGTTTTAAGCTTAAAAAAAACGAAAATACGTGACAGGAGGAAATAATTAGTGTCAGTGGAGAAATATGCGAGTTAAAGGAATGAGAAAATAATAATAGTGAGTGTAAAAATGAAATTTTAAGAAAAAAAGGTAAGTTGAACTGTCAAATATGGGCCCAATGCGGCATAGGCTGATTTCAATGCGCCACAGCAAAAGCAACTTTGACTGGTTTGAATGGTGTGAAATAGGTAAACAAACATTTTCTAACACATTTGTCTCCGTACACAGACACTTTTCACTAAATCTGCCAACGTACAATTGGTAAGCATCTTCTAAATTACAATAATTGAAAATATTGTTTAGATTCATGCAGAAACATGGTTATAAAATAAAAAATTGGAAAGTAATGTAATGCAAATCATATGTCAGCTGGGCCACTGTGTTCGCTCGATTCGCTCTGCTTGCTTCTGCCCTCTACTGGCGACTTGCACTATGTACCGATTGTGTACCGCATTGAAAGCAGCCTATGCCGCATTGGACTCATATTTGACAGTTCAACTTACCTTTTTTTCTTAAAGTTTCATTTTTACACTCACTATTATTATTTTCTCATTCCTTTAACTCGCATATTTCTGCACTGACACTAATTATTTCCACCTGTCACGTATTTTCGTTTTTTTTAAAGCTTAAAACTGGCACCGCATTGGGACCCCTTGATTTCCGTATTCACCACGACACCCAATGCGGTATTTCGCGAATACCGTATTGGCAGGTTGGCACTTGCAATACGGAATCCCGTACCTCCCAATACTTTTTTTTTTACAGGGTGATTAATAATAAAACAAAAAATATTTTTGTGGTTTGGATGTCAAAAATAATTAAATCAAAATTCAAGTTAATTATTATTAATCATTAATTATATTTATTTAATTAAAACCCAAGTGCGAAAACCAACGCGGCCCAACACTGGCCCAGTATTGGCAAAGCTGGCATCGAGACTTGGCAGACAATATTGGCCCGACTTTGCGCCGACTCTTGTGGTGTTAACAGCGGTTGGACGTCGGCAGCCAGATCTCGGCAGACATTAATGGCCCAATATTGGCAGCCAGATCTCAGCAAACATTAATGGCCCATTATTGGCTGCCAGATCTCAACATACATTAATGGCCCAATATTGGCTGCCATTACTCCCCCAGAGTTGACAAAATTAGAAAAAAATAAAAATAAATTTTTTTTTATTCAATTAACTAATTAATTTATAATATTTATACAGCTTATTTCTCTAAATTAATCGCAAACTTACAAATATTTGAAAAATTCTTACCGCTCGCGGGGATCGATACCTGAACCTGACGCACCACAGCCTAACACTCTGACCACTCTGCTACTCTGACTTGAAGTCGAGGAAGCAAAAGGGTTCTTATAAGCTACACTACACTGGCCGATACTGTGCCATTATTGGGTCGAGCTACGTCCCAATATTGGCAATTATAATTTGCCATCATAAATACAAAATTTTTGCCATTAAAGTGCCACTAATGAGCCATTAATGGACCGATCTTCGTCACATAACTGGCAATTGAATTTTGCCATTAAAGATTGATCAACTTTGCCAATTTTGTGCCGTTATTGAGCCAAGCTACTCCCCAATACTGGTAATTGTAATTTGCCATGAACGATACAAATTTTTTGCCATTAAAGTGCCAATAATGAGCCATTACTGGGCCGATGGTCGGCACATCACTGGCAATTGTCTTTTGCCATTAAAGATTGATCAACTTTGCCATGAATGTGCCATTATTGGCCCGAGAGCTGGCCCAGTCTTAAAAAATTTGAAATTCTGACCATCGGCGCCATCATTGGCCCAGTTATGGGACGTTTTGAACACCAATAATGGCCCAGTAACTACTGACAATTCTCGGCAGACATTACTGCACCAATGATGGGCCGTATTTGCAGTCTTGGCATTTCGCACTTGGGAAGCATTTATTTAGTGCGTCAGAATTGTTTTCTTTATCAGTTCACAACCATTATGATAATACAATTATCATAACCATTACGGTTATAAACTGACAAAAAATAAATATTATTTATATATTTATGATTAAATAGGATATTAATTTTAATTATATATTATTTGTACAATACTATAATAAATATATATAATACCATAATAATTGTGGCTGTATGAATTGGTAATGTGATGCACTAAATTAATGTTTTTATTTAAATAAATATAATTAATGATTAATAATTAACAACTTATATCAACCTCCTATAATGCGAGTTTACTTTAAAATACGAGTTTTGCAAATATATTGCAACAAAGCTTATTATTAGACTTTAATCGTCATAGAATTTTTTGACGTGGAATAATTGAATCAAATAAATGCATTTAGTTGTCATAATTTACTTGAATCAATCCTATGTTTATTTGATGAGAGAAAAAATTAATTTTCTTGTGCCAAGTAATAATTAGCATTGAACAAGGGTGGCCCAAAAATGCATTGTATAAACATTTTTCGTAGAAAAAAGCAAGAAACCCTCGTATTTTGTTCCAATGCCAAAAAAAATAAATAAATACGTATTCTTTTTATTTTAAAAAGTATTGATATTAACAGGTGCCACCTAGCACTTTAATTTTCCTAGGTAAAATACATGAGAAAAATTTCAATTTTTGAAAATCAAGATCATTTGCGAGGGTTTCAAAAAAGTTAACAATAAGCTACTAGAATTTATGGAGGGATCTCTGAAAATAATTTGACCTATATAACTTTAAATTTTGACCACCCCAACCCTTTATAGCACTACCCAAAAATTAACCCTTTTTTTGGATATTTATTATTTAACGTGTTTTTGCGGTATAATATCGAGTTTTTAACGTTTTTTTGACAGATCTTATGTTTACTTAGTATTCAAAGTATTATAAATTATTTTATAATTAAATGACAATTGCTTAAATAATTCAAATTTGTTCAAACAATTAATTTAAAAAAATATTTTTTTTAATTTTGCCTTGCAGTTATATTTTTTATTAAATCAAATTTCCATGCAATAAAAAAATTGTCTTATATTTTTTTTGATAGTCGAAAATAAAATAATTTTTTTAAATTAATTGTTTAAACAACGGAAATTATTTATATAAATTCTTAAATAATTGAAAAACATTTTTAAGTGCTTTATGCAGTTAAACGTATTAAGAAAAATTATTTGGGGAAATTTTACGAGAATTGGAAATTAAATGACAATTAATTATTTATAAAACATTAAAAAACATTTTAGACAAAATTTAATTTAGCTTGGACTTTATAATAATTATTGCTCAAAGTGCAAAAAAATAGTTATTTGTTTAAACAAATTTGAATTATTTAAACAGTTTTCATTTAAAATCGTTAAAAACTCGATATTATACCGCAAAAACACGTTAAATAATATACATATCCAAAAAAGGGGTAACTTTAGTGTAGTGCTGTAGAGGGTTGGGGTGGTCAAAATTTAAAGTTATACATAGATCAAATTACTTGGCAGAGAGCCCTCTATAAATACTAGTAGCTTATTGTTAACTTTTTTGAAACCCTCGTGAATTTTATTTTTCGAAAATTGAAATTTTTCCCATGCATAGTGGTAGAGTGACAGCCTCTGGTGCGTGCAACCCGGGTTCAATTCCTCCGACTGTGGAAAATTTTCTTTCTAGGTATGTTTGTTGTATTTGTGTTAGGTATTAATGAAATGTAAATATATATGTAAAATAATAATTATTTAAATAAATAATAAAAATTATAAATGTTAATTAGTTAAATAATAAAAACGGATTAGAAGTGATGAGATGGGGGGTAAGGGGGGACTAATTTAAGTAAATATTTACTTTTATTGAGAAATAAATAATATTTTTTACATTTCTTACATGTTGATTAATTTCTTCATCGAATTCCATGTTTTTGGATCAAGAACATATGATCTTGTGTACAATTTTCTGGTTTATATTTTAAGCATGTAGAATTAAACAAATTAGATTGTAAATTTGTTTTTATTTTATTCTAACCTGTAAACTTTTTTGTAAAATATAGTTGTTTTCTATGGCGTCCAATTTAACTATGCGTGGAATTAAAAATTGAATTAAAGAATAATGTTTGTTATTTTTAAAATTTTAAAATATATTACGTAGAATTTCTTAAAATAGTATTTAACCGTGCAAAATTAAATAGATTTTATTTTTTTAGTTCTAATGTGTAGAGTATTTTTTTGTAGAATTTATTAAAGAATTTAAAAAAATTTATTTAAATAATGTTTACTTAAATATGGAGTTTTTTGAAATGCAATTTTTAAATTATAATTATTATTAATTAATTTAAATTATTAAGGGCATTTGAACCATTATGACGTCACAGTTTTAAATCACATACTTTGTACAAACTGTGACGTCATAATAGTTCAAATGCCCTTAATATAAATTAATAATTTATATAAATAATTAGTAATTTAATATAAATTAATTTATAAATTTAATAAAATTAAATAACGTTTGCTTAAAATATTGAAAGTCTTGATTCAATGACAATTTACTTTATTTAAATAAAAATTATTTGTTTCAAATAAATATTTATTAATAGACAACTAATCGGTTATTTATTTTTCTTAGTGTAGGTAATTGCACTGCATCCGTTCTGCTATTAATTTGTACGTGCTGAAGTTGTGGTTTTAGAGTCTAGGATAGTATACGTATGTATATCATAATTTTAAAGTCAAATTATTATTAAACGTTTTGATTTCTATTACTTTTTAATGTTAATTATTTATTTTAAAAAATACTAAAAAATAATTATATTTATAGTAGAAAACTACTAATTTCATAGTAAAATATTTATTACTTGAAATAGTAAAACATTACTATGTCATTTTCAATTTATAAACTGTAATATTCTAAATGAAAACAATTGTTGAATGCATTTTTGAAAAAAATGAAATTAAAACTAAAGAAAAACTAAAATTAATATACGGCATATAACGTGAAAGAATAATTTGATATTTAATTATTATCAGTTCTAGATTTTAAATATTGTATGTTTTGATGCTATTATAAGTAATAATGATGATAATAAAGAACAATTAAAATTTAATTTAAAAAAGAAAGATAATTAAAGAAAAGTATGTTTTTTAATTTCAAACATAAGCTGAACTTATTTTTGGAAGATAAATTACACGAAACAAATAAGATACTGTCATCTTTAAATGGTGTTTGCTGTCAAATTTCACGAAATTAGCTATCACAGATGTTTGCAAAGACAGCGAACTATTTGGCTGTGACAACCAAAATCAGTAAAAATGTGAATTTGAATTCACTGCCATAACAAACATTTTTGCATATCACAGCTAATTTGTTAGCTAATTTGTTTCTATTTCAACTAACCAAATTCGCTGTAGTAGTTAAAAGTTCTCATCTACAGCAAATATTTTTTTCTCCCTAATATCAATAAGGTTTATACAAGAGTATTTTAACTATGAACGTACTTGTTATGTCTGTTTTGCTTTTCAGTAATTTCTTGATCTCCAACTGAATACATATATTTCTTGAACAATCTTCTGTCAATTATTCGAATCATACCCGCACATATGTTAATTCATTGACAACTGTTAATTAACACACCGATAATGACACGTTACGCTAATAAATGACTTCAATTTATTTTATTACTAATCAACATTAATTTAAAACAATTTTACACAAAATCGTGATTGTTTATGTATAAATGAAAAGAAATCTCGATATGCAATATTTCTTGGGCGAAGTAACAGGCTGAAAACACTTTCGGTATTAATTAAATAAATATTTCACTTTTTTTTTGGGTTTAAATGTGAATTAATGTGACAAGCATTTTTTGGGGTGAAAAACTTTTTACTGTCACTAAATATTTATCAGGAATTTAAAAAAAATATATTTCTTAAAGTTATTGTATTGCGAAAATTAAGACTTTTCCCCACAATTATGATAAACGTCAGTAATAAAAAAGCGAAAAGGTTATTTAAAAAGACATGTTTTGTATAAATTTGGAAAGTTAGAAAAAACAGTTTCTCTTTGGTACACTGAAAATGACAATGTAAATTTTACAATGAGGAACTGGAGAGTCTTGATGAATTTCGAGTATTTAGAAATCAAGACCGATTTCTTATTTGATTTTTAGTTTGTGTACGAACGACGCCCTGTCGTCGCGACGCGGGGTGAACGCACGACTCTTGAATAGTATACCATTCGTTCTCTATTTTCCACCACTACCGCCACTACCACCCTTGTTCCACACTGAACTTCACAAACATTCGGTCAGTGGTTCTGGCGCAGGCTTAGCAAAGATTGACATAACTCCTGCGAATAATACAACCTATAGTCAAAGATATGTTTCTTAATTCTCTGGTGCATAATTATTGTGAGTTGTCATTATTTTCCATTATTTCGAAATTTATAAAGGTCTTTTTTTGAAGCATAATCTTTTTGTTTCAGGAAGACCCACCCCTGTTAAAATTGTTTTGTGAATGATTTGAGCGCCACTAGGGTGAATCGGTGGGTTTTAATACTTTTGCCACTGATCGAATTCTTGAATTGCATTGGAGGGAGATATGCACTTTTTGAACAAATTCAACAATACGCAGAATCATGAACTGAAATTTTAAAAGTTCTCTTTAAAATACTTTTTTCAAGATTAGATCATTATTATATCATAAAGCAGAAGTGGAAAAAGAAATTAAAAAATTTAATTGGGGAAATTATCTCTACTGTTTTCTCACAGTCAGATGCGAAGTTAGGTCGGCCGCTAGAGGAAGAAGGTTAATCTAACTTTGGCATGCAAAATTTTGGTTGCCAAAGTTTGACCAGGCAGTTACATGTTGTTTAAACTTAACATTTTTTGTTGGTTAAACTCTAGGCCATAATTGGCTTGACGATTGTCGAAACTTTGGGGAAAATAATTTAAAATAATTAAAATTTTCGGTTGGAAAAGTTATGGCCCATAGTTGGTCCGATGGTCCACGTAGTGGTTGGAGATACTCTATTTTGTAATTTTCAAATTGCGATAAATTAATCGGGATAAAGCGATTCTTACTCACAAATGTCCAATAAAATCAGAACTGATCAGTATTTGAAGCGTTGAATAAAAAAAGTTTTTTTAATTGGCATTTACAGTTTTTGAATAATTAACTATATTTCATCATATATTTCAACAAAATTAAAAATTTTATAAAAACTGTTTATTCAAGTTTTGTTTGCTCATAAAGTTTTGTAAAAGAAATTTTTTTTAAATAATTGACACAGAATAACAAATTTTTGTAAATTTAGCAATGAATTATACTAATAAATTTTCAAATATAAACACAATAATTATACAACTTTTTTAAAAACAGTAATGATTTATTAATATAATATTTTAATAACAAATATAATTGAACAATACAATTATAATTATAACTATTCTTCGTATTTCATTTCATTCTTTCATTCTGTCTGTCCACACTTTGAAGTTAGTTTTTGTGTATGCTTTTGTTTTTTTCCTTTAAAAAATATGTTTTGTCAAATCGAAAATATGCAGGTATTTTTTCAAGATTTATAATAAAATAATAAATAGGTATTTGAAATTAAAAAATTTAAAAAAAATTATGATTAACAAATAAATTTTGTTTATTATATCCTTTTTTTCTATAACAAATTTCGTTTGACTGATCTAAATTATGCAAATTTTTCTCCTTTCTATTTATAAAAAATAGAAAATTGTTAATTGTTAAAAAATTATGATTAAGAAATAGGAAATATACTCATTTTATGCATAATTTTTATTTCTCAATAACAAATTCATTCTTTTCTTTTGGGGAAAAAAAACGTTACATATTCCCGTTTCTTAATATTTTTGTACAAAATTCTCAATTTTCATAAGGAAATTATTTGCATAATTTCTATTTCTCAATTACTAAGTATTTTTTTAAAATAATATTCAAAGTTCTTTTTTTAAATAAAGGAAAAACATGTTTATAACTTCCATTTGTCAATTATAAATTTTAATTGGAAATTATTCGAAAATATCAATTACTTCATTTTTAAATATTTATTTGTTAAAAATATTTATATTTATTTGTTAAAAACTATTTTCATTATTTCAATTCAATTATTATTTTCTAAAATTTTTAATTATTTGTTATGAAAATAATTAAATGTTTGCGTACAATTTTGTTAAAATTTGTTTGTAATAATTGAATTGTTTTGGGAATTTTTATTAAAGTAGTAGATATTAAAAGCCATTGAACTGAGGAAAGTTTTTGAAAATAATTGAATAATATTGTCATTTATAAAGATAATTGGGATTTTGACGAGAATTTTTACAAAAATTTTAACACAATTAAATTTTATGAGAAGAATTTTATTAATTTTAAAAATAACTGAATTTCTGCAATTATTTGTAATTTCTTCAAAATTCAATTTTTTTAGTGTTTTCCACAAAAATTTGAATTAAAAATTTTTAAATTCTATTATTTTTAAAGTTGCTAATTTTATTTTAAAAAGTAGGTAAGAAGTTAGCCGCGCGAATTGTTGCTAGTTACAATTAATTACGATAGATGATCTAGAAAAATTATTCGTGATTCCATTTCTTCCTTAAATTTAATTTATATTTTATGTTATTTAAAAGCTGTTTTCTACAATAATATTATTTTGTTCTTGAATTGATTAAATGAAATGTAAGTACTAAATTTACTTCAAGAAATATATTCACGCATGTACTTATTCCTTCAAATTTTACATTTTATTTCAAATTTGATCAGTTCAAAAAAATTAAAATTAATTAAAGATCAATTACAATCTTATGTAGATATGTACATTTTTTCTTTTTCTCGATCACTCATAAGTTTTAAGGAATATTGTTACTTAACCTTATAAATAAATAATTAATTTTTTCAATTACCTATGTAATTATTGTAATTGTGAACTTTAGAACTTGTGTAAGTATTTATTAATTAGTAGTATAAATGCATTTGATAATTATTTATCGTTTTAAATTTTAAATTCAATAATATAATTTCTGTGATGTAAAGTGAAAAACTATACAAAAATAGTTATTCAAAGGCCAAGAAAGTAATAAATTTTCGATTATGAAATTTTAATTCTATTTTTGCGACTTTATTATTATTTAGTTGTAATTATTTTCACACTTAATTTCTGTTTTTTTTTCAAATGATAATATAGTATTTTTTCTTTATATTTTTTAATTTTATTATTTACATTTTTTAATAGGTTATAAATAACCTGAAATGATCATTAAAAAAAAAGGATGGAAAATTAAATTTGTTGAAAGGTCCTTGTGAGGTTCTCGTAGGGTCCTCGCGACATTTCCTTGTAAGACATTTCTGACAAGATCCGAGCGTCACAGAAAATCACGGGGCCCAACTAGTTTCCTACATTTTTCCTTACAAGAATCTTTGCTAGAATTCAATTTTTGATAAGGAAACTTAGGAAAATTTCTACATGGGTTCTTGAATTTAAAACTTTTTTTAATTTCTAAACTTTGAAATAAAATTTCCCTGATGAATGACTGCAAAGAAATTCTCATATTAAAAATCTTTTATCTTGAGTGGTTTTAGTGAAATGCATCTCATAATTCTTAGACGATTTTAGCTATCAATAAGTAAACATGAACTAAATTTTATAGCACATGAATTCTTAAGACAAAATACACATATAAACAACAATTTTTTCCTCATTTCAAAATTTTAAAAATAAAATTTAACGAATTTTTTGATTTAATAAGGACCATAATAATAAAAATGCTAAATATAATTTATTATTAAAAAATAAACACTCAAGAGAAAGAATATCTGTGATGAATTATAAAAAGCAGGCTTATCACATTTTTTTAGTCTAATGATGAGGTCGATTCTTTAACCTGTTATTATCATATTCTTGACTGTATATATAAAGCAAGATGAAAATTCTCTTGACTTGTATTTTTAGTTTAATCTTTCCGTTAATAGTATCATACAAGTAAGTATATTTACCATTGTATAAATAAATGTTTTGCAATAACTAATATTAATTTTATTCATGTGGCACATCCCTTTTATTTTAGTCTTCTATAAACATCTTTTTTATGTTATTGGAAAACAATTAAAACGTTCTCAATTTTTAAACCTTAAGGGATATTCAAAAATTTATATCAATTTTAAATTACTGTTTTCTCTATCATAGTTTCAAAAATTTACACGAAATAACGAAATAAAACATAAATATTGCTTTATTTTTAATATTTGGAATTTGAAAAAATGGTTTTTTGAATGAATTATTCTTAATGTATTGTGAGTAATCTATTTAATAGAACATTTTTGAGGTAGGAAGTTTTTAAATTCAGTATTTATAGTACAGTTTATATAGCTGTGCGGAAAAGCTGTTCACCTCCAATTTTCAATTCATTTTAATTCCTCGCTTCTTACTGGGAGGGGAGACGGGAGACTAGTAGCGGTTGACACAGTTTTGAGAAAATTATTAATTATAGAGTTCAACTTTAATTTGTTTTTAAATAAAATTACTTTACAGGTATATTATCTGATTTTATACATTTGTTGTTCCCAAAATATATAGGTATTATTTAACAAACCATAATCCGTAAAAAAAGTTTTCAAATTAGAACAAGGCGAGTTTCAAAAACAACCGTTTTTATAGGTATTAACATAAAAAAATTATTATTAACTGAAATTGGTTCAAAATTAGTACTAATTGTTGTAATTTGACAATTTTTTTACATGAGGCAATTGAGAGATAAAGAGACAACTTTGACTTGAAAGATGCATTATTATCTTACTTTTAAAACAAATTAAAAAAACTTTTATAATTAAAAAGTTGAAATTACCATGCGGAAGAATTGTCGGAATATTGATGGAAATAATTTTTTGATGGAAATTCTTCTGAAATGGGTCTAAAATATTCCTGATAGTAGTACTTGAAAAATGCTTGATTCTTAGCATTTATTTAGATTAAATCTATTAAATTCTTTACGAAATTTGACGAAATAGGGTAAAAGTCCGGGGGAGATGTGTAGTTTTTTAAAAGATTGTAAAAATGATAAAAAAGCGGAGTAAAATATATTGAAATACATTCATAGAGTCGAAGCGAAAAAATATTTCAAATACTAGAATTTCTTGAGGGTATCTAAAATCAACAGAGACCAGTTCTTTTAATCAGTAAAGCGTGTTTGAATAAATAAAAGCAAATTTTTTAGAATGTCTGTAAAAATTAAACGGGTAGTAGAAGGCACAGGATTAGCAGAAGGACCTCATTGGGATGAACGAAGTCAAACACTGTTTTACGTTGAAATTTATGCAAACAAAATATGCAGATACAATCCAGAAGATTCAGTAGTCACCTGGGCATATACTGGTACCAAATTTTATTAAATCAATTTGCTAGATTACTGTTAATATCATTTTGTTAACTGAAGGCTTAATTTTAGTGCTTAAGATTAAACTTATCGCTACTTTTGTGTGCTTAGACTACCAGGGGGTTACAGGCTTAGCCAAGATGTTTTTTTTATCTTGTGGCTAAATTTGATTAACAGCAAGCTTACCACAAATATTAAAACTTAATTATTTACTAGTTATATTAAAGGGTTATATTCAGTTCGAATTTTCAAAAATTTAAACTCATATTTAAAAAAAAATGGTGAGAAAGATTTCTGGGAAACGGGAGAACCGATCATTATGCAATTTTAACACAAGCTTCTTATTAACATTTTCTAAAAATTAATCGAACGTTTCTTCTCACAGAAATATATTTTCCATTTTATAAAAAATATAAGGCCTAAATTAAGATGTGACGTAGAGATTACTGATGAAACAAATTGATATATTTAAATATACAATCCGAATCATTTGCATGAAATCCCGTCCTATAGTTAGTAACCTCAGTCGAATCTTCTCTCATTATCCTCATAATGATATTTGAGTGAGTCCCCACAACCAGAAGTTTTCTCAAAAATTCACCTCACAACATAATTCGGTCATCACCCACACTGAGTTCTCCTTGTGGTAATTAGAACACTCCATAAAAGCCAAACTACGAAAATATTTCCCTCCCTCCTACTTCAAACAGCTAATAGTTAACACTCGTTAACCAATTTCACTCAATCACTAGTGGACACCCACTTTTAAAACAACACAACTTCTTAAACGTTGAAATTTTGGGGAGGGGAGGAGTATTAATTTTCCTATTCTTTATAAGTTCTCTCAGAACCCCTGATCGAAAATTTCACTTTCTACTAAGCAAAATAAGTGGAAATTGATATTAACACACACTCTCTTATTAAACTCCAAATATTGACTTGCGATGTTTAGTCAATATTCAGACAATTTATACGTGAATAATTATCAAACTAAATTCTTATAACTATGCGAAAATCGCATTCAATATTGATACAATATTGACTGAACATTGCAAGTCAATATTTAGAGCTTAATTTTTGATGAAGGTTGGTATTTAATATTCTGTTTATGTGGACATTTGAACATCCAAACAATCTCCTGTGAACATCGCCACTTGATGTTTGTAACCTCGCTAAACGAGGTCCTGTCGAGTTTCAGGAAATTTTCAGTGCTGTGTGGGTTGTGAACCACATTCGAGTCAGTTTTACTCAAACACTCTTTACTACCCCTTTACTACGTAATGTGTTTTATCAAGAGCTTAACGAACTTATCTCAGTTGAAGAAGGTTACAAAGAATAGGAATTCTTTTCATATCCTTGTCACACATTTGCAGTAGAACGGTTAGTGAAACTTGTTACTGAAGCTGCGAAGCAAGTTTGTGTCAGTGAAGCCAGAGACGGGTTCATTCGATGCACTTTGCTTTCCAGACAGAATATTTCTACTTTTGATCACAAGAGTCAGTTTCCCCTCTAACAGAAAGGCCACCCTTAGTGTACAACACATAGTCAAAATGCAAACAAAAAATTTTAAAAACAATAAAATAAAAATACAAAGAAAATTTGGAAAATAGGAACTTGAAAAGCAGCTACCTCTACGTAGTGAGTTCTGGGACACTTTAATACAATGAAAAGTGGGCGAAAAAAGCTGTGGGCAGTTTCGAAAGCAAACGCAAAATGTTTGTACAATGGTGCCTACTATCAAACACAAATTCGTAAAGTAACTGTTCAGCCCGAATATGTTCAACGATAAAAATTTCTGATTGCAAAAATATATGAATAGCTGCAACAAGCTTCAGCTACTGCTCTAGTAATTGTTCATTAAGAAATTTGAACATAAGTGATGCACTATAATAGTCCATTTTCGCGAGCTTTCAACTCAGCTCTGTCTGATAATGACCTTGTTAGTCTTCTTGTTTGATTCGGAACTTTGATATTATTAAAAATCTTATTAATGTCATCTATTTCCGATTTAGTAAGAAGACCTGATGTACAGTAGTGTTCAATGAAACCTTCCTCGGATGATTGTGTTGCACTTATATACTCCCATGAGTGCAACACGATCATACGAGGAAGGCTTCATTGAACACTACTGTACTATCTTTAACACCAAACAAAATGGTTGCATATTGCTTTGCCACACTACTTACTAAATGCATGCTGTCAGAACCAAAAGTTCCATGAATATTTAGTATAACCTAAGATTGCTTTTTCATGAATTGTCAATTATTATCAATCTAGCTATTGCTTACTTTAATTTAATAAGGTAGTATAAATATTAAATTTAAATAAAGAAATAATACACATTCTACCAATTTTAGCACATGGTCCAGTGGGATCCATAGTGCCAGTTGAGGATGAACCAAATACATTTGTAGCTGGTTGTAGTAAGGATATTGTTCTGGTCACATGGGATGGTGAAAGTAATCGTACAGATCTTCCAGTTAAACGATTGACGACTGCATTAAAACACAGTCAGGGCACACGATTTAATGATGGGAAAGCTGATCCAATGGGTAGATTTTGGACTGGTAAAGTTTCATGTGTTTGATTATTTCTTACTTTTCAAAAATAGTAAAGAACATTTAAGAGTTTACGACTGTTTAGAATAATTTGAATACAATTAAATTTTCAAAAAGAATTTGACATTAATTAATTTACGAATTTTTAACATGGGAGAATTAATATCTAAATATTTAATCTCCCTCTGATACTCAAAGTACAATTTAAAATAACATAAAAAAAGTTGATTTACTAAATTTAATAATAATTAATCCGATTGTGTTTTCAATTGTAGGAACGTACACTGAAAGAGGACAAGAATTATTTTTACCTAATCAAGGAGAACTGTACAGTCTAGACTCTAATAAAGTGTTGACAACCAGAGTTACGTCAGTTTCTATCAGTAATGGTCTTGCTTGGAGTTTAAATAATAAACTTTTATATTACATTGATTCTCCGACGCGAAAGGTTGCAGAGTATGACTACGATTTACTGACGGGATCTATTGGTAAATATACAAAGAATGATAAATAGTAACACAAAGACAAAGTAAGAAAATTCTCATAAATGTTTTCTTTCAGCTAACAAGAGAATAGCTTTCGATCTAGAAGAAAATAATCTTCCTGGAATTCCTGATGGAATGACGGTAGATTCTAATGGCAATTTGTGGGTAGCGCTATTTGAAGGAGCTCAAGTAAGAAAATATATGTAATGTGTAAAGTGCCTGTAACATTGAATCAAAAGGCAATTTTTAAATGTATGCAATATTAAATGTTTTAGGTAATTCAAA
Organism: Leptopilina syphax; assembly: GCA_032872505.1. Classification (NCBI taxonomy): domain Eukaryota; kingdom Metazoa; phylum Arthropoda; class Insecta; order Hymenoptera; family Figitidae; genus Leptopilina; species Leptopilina syphax. The sequence goes on along the minus strand of CM065471.1, from coordinate 5,854,631 downwards.
TTGATCCAAGGACTAAAAAGTTACTTAGATCTATTCCAATGCCAGCAAAGAGAGTAACTAGTGTTGTTTTCGGTGGCCCCTTATTAGATACTTTATATGTTACTACTGCCGGATACGGTTTTTCGATTCAGAACGAGCAAACTCCTGCAGATGATTTGCAAGGTGGATCAATTTATGAAGTTAAAGGTACTGGTGCTCGAGGAGTTCCAGCTAATCATTATAAGATTAACTTATAATTCAATTAACAAATTTTAATGAACTAATTATTATGATAACCTGATGTTAAATAATAAACTTTCTTAAAATAACATCGTTACATTTAATAGTTGTTAATTCTTTTGCACTCGCTTACAAGCTAAACAAGCGAAAAAATTAGTTAAAGATCAAGGAATTTTACCCATTGTTTATCTACAGAAACAAGAGATCTCGTAATAAACTTTTTTGAATCTGACGAAAATAGTCGAATGCTTCCTGGAATGGAGGATTGTTTTTCAATAAAGCAAGATGATGGTTCACGAATTATACAACAGAAACGATTGCTGCTAGCTAATTTAGCTGAATTATTCGAAATATTTAAAGAGCAGAATGAGGTTGTAAAAATTGGATTTTCAAAATTTTGCGAGTTGAGACCTAAGAATTGTGTGAGTGCAGGAACGAGAATTTAAAATTAATGTTAAATGGATCTAATTTAAAAAAATTAACTAACGAAAGTGAAAAGGATTTTATAGATTACAAAGATTGTATAAATTTTATTGTCTGTAATATTCCTACGTCCGAGTGCTACCTGAATGAATGTCCTAAATGTCCTGGCAAAAATAAAATTGAGAAAGAATTAGGCGTTAATTTTTAAAACAAATAAAATAAAAGAAATCGAATTTCAAATGTGGCAAAATACCGACAGGACAACACTTAAAACCGAAGTAATGAAAACCAATCAGTTTATTAAAGATTTCGCTGAAAGATTAATGAGGCTAAAAGTTCATGATTTTATAGGACAAAAGCAGAATTCTTTTCTACGTGATTTAAAAAATAACTTATTGCCTGGTCATATCCTTATTCAAATTGATTACGCTGAAAACTATGCATTTGTTGCACAAAATGCAGCCCAGGCATTCTATTGGAACAACAATCAGGCTTCATTATTGACAGTGTTAATTTATTTTAAACGAGAGGATACACTACAGAGTAAGTGTATGGTTATTATTTCGGATAATTTGAACCACGATTCCATATAAGTCTACCAGTATCAACAAGAAATCATTTAATTTTTAAAACAAAATTTTGAGGTAAATAAAGTAATTTACTTTTCTGATGGAGCTCCTCGACAATTTAAAAACAAGAACAGTTTTTTTAATTTAAAATTCCACGAAGTCGATTTCGGTCTACCAGCCGAGTGGCACTTTCATGTAACTGGACATGGGAAAGGCGCTTGCGATGGTTTAGGTGGAAACCTAAAGCGACAAGCTTTTCACTTACAAGCCCACTTTTCACGTGGGCTAAAAATCATTTTTCTAAAATTGAAATTAGATTTGCTTCTATGAAAAATTATTTAATTCTAAAAGAGAAGCATCAAAAGAGATTTAAGGATGCTGTTACAATACCGGGAACGCCTAACTCAATAAATGGTTTTCAATTTATATGTACATAATATAACCATCGAAATGTCTGTAGAAATTAATTAATTTCTTAAAATCCACTGAAATGTCCATTATTATCGTTTGATAAATAAAATGTAGAATATTTAAGCTTTCGTTTGATATAAATTTTATTAAAATCGGAGATAACGTGTTTTGAGATATTTCAAAGTTTAACTTTTAAACTTAATTTTCTATTTAAATTAAATATCTAAAAAAATATATTTTTTTATCAGAAAGATCAGAAATTCTACTTTCAAAATCGATATTGTAAAACGTAATTTGGTTCCACTGAATGGAAGAAATATTCATTTAAAAATTGACTTACTTTGGCAATTGTTTACGAGGGGGGTCGGTTTGAAATGGAATGCATCATATGCTTCCTGCAAGTACAATCTTAGCATAAAATTATCATTTCTGGAAGTTAGGCATACCCAGAATGAGGGTGATTCTGTGCATGCTACGATTAAAGGACGAAAGATTTATACTTTGGATTAGTGGTGTGAAATCATTGAAAGCGTAAAACTAACAGAACCAAGAAAAATAAGAGCCAATTAGTCTCCTTACTAATTTCAAAATTGAAACAAGTGCTAGTTTCAAAAAAAGCTCAAAATCAACTGCAATTTAAAACTACTTTTGATTTAGACTTTGAAACATTAATAACAAGAAAAGAGAAAATCAATCAAAGGCACAGTGTTCTTTTATCTAAACTAAAAAGTCTTGGAATTAATAATAAATTATTAAATATTTTATATTCATATTTACAAAACAGAACAAATTTTGTGGAATACTGTGTTATACGTTGAGTCATTTCCATCAACATCGGGTGTACCTAAAGGTTCTAATCTTGGGCCTCTTTTATTTATAATTTTTCTAAATGATATTGGTAATGGCTTGAATTGTCTTTATCAATTATTATTTGCTGATGACACTAAATTGTATCTATCTGTAGTCTTCTTCTAACTTTTCTTTTTCTAAGCACTTGGAATTTTTATAACTTTCCCATTTGTCACTGTTATTGTTTATTTGTTGTTTAGACAAGGATTAATGTAAATCAAAATGAGAATCCTTGCACGTGTGTTAACTTAATAAGACACGTTAAAAAATAAATAGACACGAATTGCAACTTTAAACATTTTATTAAATTCTGAGAAGTGTTCTCAGATTCGAATCAGTAGTTGTCCTGCTGGTTTTTTCTTTCTTGCAAAAAATACATTTTTGAAATTACAAAAATCAAAGTAGTGGGGTTTTACAAATGTCGATGTTATTGGTTGATTGCTTTGTTGAGGGCGTTTCTATATTAACAAAAAAAGAAGTGGGAAGTAGTCTCACGTTTGGCCTGGACACAATGGTACCAACGGCGACTCTTATAAACAACGACACAAACAACTAACATAAACAAATAAAAGAATAAAACACAAGAGAGTTCACTAAACAATTGGGAATATATTAAACTCAAAAACTCAAATATAATACTAAACAAAACTCAAGACACGAAAACCCCGAAGTTTCCAAAGGTGGAAACCCCGGGTTAATCACGGCCTATTAATTAGATGATGGCCCACGAGCTAATGAAGAATGAATTTCACATTGACCGGCTTCTTCCTTCTTTTGCATCCTTTTCTAATTTTGATAAAGGCCCACATATGACCCTCTCACTCACTCGAATGGACAGCGACAACCTACTGTAAAGAAAACTCGAGAGGGACCGCAGAGATTCGGGACTTTTCGCAACCTCGCATGCGCAATTCATTTTCACAGAGATTTTCACAGAGAATAAATCCCTTGACCAAATGAAATTTAGATAGTCCCAATGATAGGAACCACAAGATTTATGTAACGAAATGCTTCGTTACAACCGTAATAAACATCTACATCTGTTGGGTTATAACACTTACTTTTTGAATACAATAAGAGAAAATGTCTTGTTATTTTAACAATCTTAAGTTTCCTTTTTTTATAACTTTTACACTTTATTCTAATCTTCTTATTTACCTCACGTTTCAGTTATAAACTAACAAAATTTGTGAATTGTAAAATAAGATAATAAATTTGCCAAACACCTTCCAACAGTCACATAAATCTTTTTCTGGCTTTTTTATATAATGAAACTCTACTCTCACGAACATATTTATATGTTCAATACCGATTGTGGTTTTCTCTACTTTAATAGCTCTAGTTTTCACTTTCGATTGTCCCCTTATCAAAAGTCGAATTTCCAGATTTAAATTTTTGTATTGCAGTCTCTATCATTTTATCTACTTACAAGTATATTTACAAAATTAATTTTACTCACTACAATATTTTCGTTTCTCTCATTAATATAATAGGTTCTAGTGAAATTTCTTTTCGATTTCTCATCTTTACTATGCTTATTAAATTTATCAGACACATATCGCAAGATACAATCGTATTTTCTATTGTGTTCTGGAATACTCCTAAATTCGTTGAAAAAACTCAATCTTGTCGTTTCAGACACTCTCTCTTCGAATTTAAAATTTTCACCACAGGCCACAAGTTCTCTGCATCGCACGAGTTGGAACACCTTTTTTTGTTGAAGATGAAGCATATTCCTTTCCGAGATTAGCTACTTTTTTAGAAATATTCTTTTTCCAATTCTCAGGTTTACATAGTCCTTTTCTTGTTAGTTTTTGTATTTCTTAATTTTTTCTTTTTTCACTCACACCATCAGAAATTAATTGAGTTAAAGTATCTTTATTAAGGCAATCGTTTTCTTTCGATTGAAATTCATTAACTTCTTCATCTGAAGACGACAAATAGACACCATCCTCTACAGCAGAGGAGGTAGAAAAATCATCCGAATATTCAATACTGTTTTCTTCTAATAATTTTAAGTCGAAATCTTTGACTTCATTTAAGTTGTAATAATTTGTATCATCTAAAAATTATTATTTTGTCATTCATCATAATTTTTATTAATTTTGAATATAGTATCAAAAATGAAAAGTAACATTTCTTAGGAATATTGAATATCAACACCTTCAACGAAAATTATACTATTTCAAAACGTCATCAACCACTTACAACGCCTGAAGAGTTGGCAATGTTCAATAGAAAACTAAAACAGTCTTAGAAGCTTAAACTTTATGTTTCAAGATTTTTTTGGCATTTGATCTAAAACTTGAAAATGATAAACTGACAACTAACATTATTCATGGAAAATATTGGAAATCACAAAAGAAATTATTTGAAAATCGTTTACATTTACCTCTGATACTTCATCAAGATGATTACGAAACCAATAGACCTTTAGGATCTCACAAAGGAATTGGGAAAGTTTGTGTAGTGTATGTAGTTATACCATGTTTACTACCACAATTGGTATCCAAAACTGAAAATATTTTTTTCCTAACATTGTTTAAATCTTCCGATCATAAATTGGTTCCTTTGATAAAAATTTTCCAAAAAGCTGTACAAGTGCTATTGCTATTAGAACGAGGAGAAATTTCTGTTCGTACATGCTCCTCCTAAATTTCACAGTCATCATTGTGAATATCCTAAAGCTCCTTGGGAACGAATTCACATCGATTATGCAGGTCCAATCTGTGGATCTATGCTGTTGATTGTAGTCGACGCATTAAGTAAGTGGCTGGAGGTTATAGTCATCAATTCTACCACATCTTCAACAACTATTGTAATTCTCGATAAACTGTTTGCAACATATGGAGTTCCTATCACAGTAGTTTCCGACAACGGACCTCAGTTTACATCAGATGATATTAAAATCTACATAGAGTCAGTGGGAGTGAAATATCATAAATTGACAGCTCCATATCATTCGTCTACAAATGGACAAGCAGAACGCTACGTAGAAACGGTTAAAGATGCTTTACAATCTTTGTCTTCTACACCAGCAACGCTCAAATCGAATCTCAACACATTTTGCAACATTATCGCGAAGCTCCTCACTCGACTACGAATCAATCTGCTGTTCAACTATTCCTGGGTCGAAACATCAGGACTAAGCTAGATCTCGTCAGACCGGAGGTTGTCAGCGCTAAAATTGTTGAAAAACAGCAAGCTTTATTCATTTTATCGTTCAGAGAATTCAACCCATCTCAACCAGTCAATTTCTCATCTGGAAACCCAAAAATGGAAAAATGGTTATACGGTACAATCATCACCAGACTAGGAGATTTACTTTATGAAATGGAATTTGAAAATAAATGCTTCAAACGTCACGTTGATCAAATTAGAGAACCTTCTTCAAATTTTAAACCCAACCTTCAAGTAGATGACAACAAGAATTCTCAACGCCATCAATACTGAATCAGGTATCTCCCTCAATACATCGTGTACATTAGTCTACAGTTGATTCAAGATCTAGAGATCAACAGAACAGTGGCTTGCAGACGCCAGTGCGCAGATCGATGAGAATGCGAAATAAACCAGACCGTTTTTATTTTTAAAGACCTTTTATTTTCTTTTAGAGGAAGAATGTTGTGAATTCAAATTTTTCAAATTTAAATCAATCTTCGTGACATCTGTATTGTCGCGTTATCTAGCGATAGGTAGATAGGTTATATAAGGTATAACTACTTATAGGTAGTTAATTTCTTTTTATGTATAATATTGTAATATAATTAATAATCAGTAAAAATTAATTTTTAATTATTTAATAAAAAATAATTTGTTTGAATTTATTATTTTAATTAAATAATTAGTTTTTCTATACATCTGATAAATTAAGTAATAAAAAATGAATAAAGTCATCAAAATAGTCCTTAAGGAAAATTACCATAAATTCATGAATACGTATCTGGAGATGAAACATATGGAAACTTCCGGGAGTGGACCAAATGAAGAGTATTATCTGACACACCGTGCGGTAATAAAAGAATCAAGTAAGACAACGACGTTTCGCGTGGCTTTTAATGGTTCTTCAAAGACTTCTTATGGATTGTCGCTTAATGACTTTCTATTGATTGGACCCACTATTTAAAATGGGATTTGTATATTTTGTTTTGGATGCTACAATATTTATTTATTATTTATTTATACACTTGTATTTTTTACCTTAATACTAGCGTTTACAAGTGTCCCTGGGGAAATTTTTCTTACATACTACATTTTCTTACATACTTATTCTAAATTTTTGCGCCTACAGAACGACTTGAAAATTAGGAGTACTCGCATTTGCCTGGACCACCCGTCTAATGGGTTTTCTCGCCAGTGAAGAGGGAAACTGTAGAAAACCTCTCCTGAGTACAACCGGTTTATTGACAGTGACGACAGTCGAGTTCTAATGGTGTGTACCGGACAATAATCGACGGTGCACATCATTATACCTCGACGTCAAACCTCCCGCTCAGATTGTCTCACGTGCCGGAAAAATACCAAGCCAAATGGGCGCGAACCAAGGATACTTATACCCTTGGTCCTTAAACGACCGCCAATGCAAGGCATCTATCCGACTGAGCTAAAGATGCTACAATGCATTCTCATGATAGGATGTTCCAAAATATATTATGGAGAAGTAATCCTTCGGAGCTGTTGAAAACTTATCAATTAAATACGATCACTTATGGCACAACAGCTGTACGATTTCTAGCAACAAGATGTCTCTAAACAATCGCAGAGGATGAACAAAAGAAATTTCCCAGGATCCTGAAAAAATTAACTAGAACATTAAGAATATGTTGGAAAGCTAAAGATGTTCTGACATTTGAAGTAAATAGTAAAATTATGGATGATCAATAGATCAGCCAGAATAGATAGATGGATCACTAGATCATCTCTATTAACCAAATGAAAGATCTTGTCCAGGATTGCACAATTGTTTGATCCTCTGGGATTAGTATCATAGGTCGTGGTTGTAACCGAGATCACCTTGCAGGATCTTTGGAAATAAAGTTTAGACTGGGATGATGAAGTACCTGAGAGACACTTGTTGACACTTGGAAGTACAAATATCCAACTGCATGGATTCTCGGACGCAAGCAAGAGGGATAGGCATATGGAGCAAGCATCTAATTACGTTCAGTAATAGGTGATCAGGTTAATCAATATTAGTCTGCGCTAAGTCATGTATATCTCCAATCAAAACCGTAACATTGCCTAGATTAGAACTGTGTGGAGCGGTCTTGCTTGCGAGACTTTATAAGATGGTAAAGGATACTTTGAAGATCAAGGTTGATTCATCACATTTTTGGAATGACTCTACCATAATCTTAGCATGGATCCGATCACCTCTACTGCACAATACTGACCAAAGGTGAGGATTGGTCTTACGTACCACTGAATTGTGTTCGCAACATGGGCGCAACAGTGATTACGACTCAGGCGACATTTCTGATCCCTCGGCTTAGCCTCGGGTGCGAAATTATGTCCCCTTAATCCCTTAACCCCACCATCGTCGCAATCACCTATTTGCGCCTTTAATACGAAAATAACTATTTCCTGCAGGATTTGTCTCAAGCTCACAATAGGAATAATAAATAAAAACACTCTGACTATTTTGTAACTTTGTTTTATTAAAAGCAAGAATTCTTTGATTGAATTTAACTTTAAAAAGCTTAGGTGGTGCTATAATAGTTTATCGTACATGTAATTCAATTTAATTTCACAAAAATCTAATGATTTACCAGTACTAATTGAAATTCTAGTTTTCTTCAATTTATCTATTTGCAAGTAATATAAAACATACAATTCATACAATTATTAAAGTCACATAATTAAAAAGACTAAAATTTATTTAACATTACCATTTATTAAACAATTTCTATTTACATTCGTTCTCGTTCTCTTTGTAACCGTCGTGAATACGTAGATCCCACAAGTGAGAGAGTGTCCATATATCTGTCCATACACATAGCAAGACATTTCTGAAATCAAAATATTTTATTAATTTTTTTCAATCATATTATATTCAATAGAATGCATATCAATTGTTTTTGTTGAAAATTTATATACATAGAACAAAATAATATTTTTATCTCATAGGCACGAAAATGGTGCTTTTTTATGCGTCGAAAGAAGGTGTAAAAGAACTTATTTTTCTCTGCCGGTAAAAATTGAATTCTTGTTCTCCCTAGAGGAAAAATACTGTGTAAAAAAGACAGGTCACATCAAAAATGGCTCTATTTTATTACTCTTGACAAACATTGTATTGAGTTTCGGTAGGGTCAAAGTAATATGAAACGGGTAATACATTCTGAACCATGAGATAGAAGAGGACAGATATATCACGTGATATAGTCACGTGATGCCGCGTACCTAACCTTCTCTCACACAATTGCAAATGGCTGCCTACCTGCTTTTTCGTGTTCGTCGTATTGTGTCTGTTTCGCCGGTTTTCTAAACTTTAATTCACTCCCATAATTAAATCCTCTTTAAAAAAATGAATCCTAATGTGCCACTTGAAATTGCCGAAATGGCAGAAGAAGCGCGAGGAGTTGTATTTTTGTGAATATTATAGGCTCACCACCTTTTCCAGACGTTTCAACCGGCCGTCTATGCATTACAGAAGGGAGGGGGGTGTCAATACATAGGAAAGAAGCTTTTTTTCAGCCGGCCAGGCAGGCGAAAACTGGCCAAGGTGGCAGCCCTACAATATTATTATTATTTTTATTAATACTACTAAGAAGTCTACTAAGAATTGTCACTTTTGCGAAATATCATTTCTACGAATTGTTATTTTTACGAAACGTTATTGTTCCGAAATGTTATTTTTTCGAATTGTCATTTTTACGAAATGTCACTTTTGAGAATCGCTATTTTTAAGAGTTGACACTTTTGCGAAGAGTCATTTTTGCGAAATATCATTTTTATGAATTGTCATTTATGCGAAGTGACTTTTTATCGAATTGTCATTTTTACGAAAAGTCATTTTTGCGAAACATCATTTTTACGAATTGTCATTTATGCGAACTGTCACTTTTTCGAATTGTCATTTTTACGAAATATCACTGTTGCGAATTGTCATTTTTGCAAAAATTGCTATAGTAAACTTGTATGCATATAGATTTACTATATCAATTTTCGCAAAAATGACAATTCACAAAATTGACATTTTGTGAAAATGACAATTCGAAAAAAATGTCAGTTCGCATAAATTACAATTCGCAAAAATGACTTCGCAAAAGTGACAATTCGTAAAAAATGTCGATTCGCAAAAATGACATTTCATAAAAATGACAATTCGAAAAAATGACAGTTCGGAACAGTAACTATTTGTAAAAATCACAATTCGTAAAAATGATATTTCGCAAAAATATAGTGTATTCGTAAAAATGTCGTTTTGCAAAAGTGACATTTCGTAAAAATGACAATTCGAATAAATGCAATTCGGTAAAATGACATTTGGGGAATAATCATGCGCTTCTAAAAAATCCTCATTTTCAATGTTTTACAAAAATTTGAATAACTTCTAAAACAATTAACGCTTTTTTAAGGTCTTAGGCTTATCTTAATGGTCATTTTCTGCAGTATGAAAATTATTTATAGGCATTAACGTGTAATTCTTTTCTTAGAAAATGCAGGTCGTCAAAGTTAGACAAAAAAATTCAAGAAATTTAAAATAATTTTTTCCTACTAAAAACTATCCTTGAAAATATAAGTATAAAACATTATATATAGTGTAGATTTTTCAGAAAATTTTAATAAACGGATCATATTTTATACCGCAACTATGTTACTTATAGGTTTTGAGTGTGCTCTTTTCGATTCCGGTGGTTTTAATTTAAAAAACACAAAAAAATTTAATTTTTTCAAGTTTAATACATTTTTTTACCGATAACGTGTGTGAATTCGCCTAAATTTTGTTACTCGGAGGTTTTGGGGTCGTTGATTACGAATTCAATGTTATTTTTAAAATATTCAAAATGGCGGATCTAATGAGGAGGACATAATTTTTTAAAATGTATGCAATTGACCTTAATTTTGTCACTCGGGAGTTTTCGGAGTCGCTCTGATTACGATTTCGATTCGATATTTTAGAAACAAAATTTCACCAGGTGGAAAACGAACCCTGAATTTCTTACCAGCAAGACAAACTTACTTATAGTGCATTACAATTTTTGATGAAATATAAAGAACTGTAAAAAAACTTACAAAGATGGTTAAAAAAATTAATTTTAATTTTTGAAGAGATTAGAATTTTTCTCTTTTCACATTTTGCCTATTATATTACAAATATACGCGAGAAATTGTTTAAAATTGTAAAATATGCATGTAAAAAATTGGCGTTAAAAATATTAAAAACGGTGACAGATTGATTTTTAATATTTAAATCTTTAAACTTTGCCGAAATTTCAATTTGCATATTTTAAAGATTTGAACATTAAAAATCGACTTTCTGTTACAGTTTTCAATATTTTTCAACGCCAATTTTTTTCCATGCATCTTTTATAGTTTTAAACAACTTCTCGCATGTGTTTGCAATAATATGCTATAGGTGAAAAGAAAAAAATTCTAACCTCTTCAAAAATTAAAATTAAATTTTTTTTGGCCATCTTATATGTTTTTAAGTTAAAAATAATGCAAGAAAAAAAATATTACCTAGATTAATAATTTAATTTTTAAGGGGGTCAAAGAAAGGTGATGGCTTCCCTTAATACAGTCGTGTCTCGTAATTGCAAGATTCTCGAAACTGCAAGCCCTTTTAGGGCGGTACCCTCTCGTAATTGCAAGATGACGTCAGCTTACGTCATCAACTTTCAGTGCCGACAGTTAGGAAGCAATGAAGGTTACAAATAAAAGAGGGCGCCCAAAGAGAATATACCTATGCTCATCCCTGGAAATCTAGAAAGTAGGCGTGGTTTAAGTGTCTTGCGTTTACGAGAGTTGAAGAGTGGGAAATTTTCACGAATCTTGCAATGACGAGACACGACTGTACATTACAAGTAAGTTTGGCTTTCTGATAAGACTCTTGATTACTGTACATAAGGTTCAGGGTGTGGATTTTTTACCTTGTGGATTTTTTACCTAAAATATATAATCATTTTAATTTTATCTGATTATTACCTTAACATTACGTTAATATCACAGTGAAATATTACCTTAATATTACGATGTAATATTACATCCCTAAATATTTTAAAATTTACAAAATTTTCGTAAATTATTATTTTAATAAAAATCATAAATCAATAATCTTAAGTGAATGAATAATTAACTATAATTCTGTCCAATAGTAATATAATTTATGTAACTTCTAATTTAAAGATAAAAGAGTGTTTTCATTCATCTTGTTTAAGACATAAAATTACAGGTAGTAAAAATAAAAGAGCGAACTTTTGAATGAATTATGATTAGAGAAAGGTAGATTATGCGATTGCATAATTGCATAATTTTTTAAAATCAAGTAGAAACATTATAATATTATGTTAATTCATGTTTTAAACCTTTTACAACATGTTTCTAAAGCGCATAATATTGCATAATTTTTTACTCACTGCATAATTGTACTCTTTTTGCATAATGATCGCATAATAGGCTCAAAATTTTCAAAATAGTGCTTTTTTTATTTAAAAACCATGAACATTTTTTTCAGTTTCTTTATTTTTAAAATATTTTTTTAAATTAAATAATAAATAAGTTTTTAAACTGTTAACTAACTTGTTAAATGTTATTGAAAAATTAAATAAATCTTAAATTTTAAAAAGCAGTAAGTGCTATATAATTATGATGAGTAAAATCGTTTCCGGTCATTTTCCCGAATGTCTAATTTATCAAATGTCTAAAATCTCGAATACTTTTATACAAAATTTTGTATGAAGATGTTTCCGTTGTTAAAATTTTTTTTGGAATCTTAAAGAAACCACAGCAAAGATTTGTTTAGTGTTTGCCTCATTCAATTTCGTTTGGTCGTTCAAAAGTTATTAAATTATTATTATTTAATATCTGTTGTGTTAATAAAAATTTGTATAAACATAATATAAACAATTGTTTCGTTTTTTTTTGCTGAATTAAGTGTGGTGGAAACATTTCTTTTTATGTGTAGATTAAAATTCCTGAATTTTATTGCAATTGTTTTACTTACTCCGAGAAAACTAAATTCTTACTTGGAGTCGCACATATATCCATTTCATAATAAAAAACAAAGAAATTTTTGGGTACATAAATCTTCGGGAAATTAGATTCGGGAAAAAGGTATTTGTAATTTTAGACATTCGGGATAGGACCTTTCAGGAAGTTGGTTTCGAAAAATAACCAGTAACCGTTTCAAATCAAAAAAAATTTTTCAAATGCAACATAATTTTGTAAAATGAACATTTTTTAGCGCATAATTGAAGCAGAATTCTTTTTAATTGCATAATTCTGCATAATCATGCTCATTTTAGCGTATAATTAACGCAGAATTAATTTTTTGGTCGCATAATTCCACATAATTGTACACAATTTAAGCGCATAATTCCGCATAATTGTGCACAATTTTAACGCATAATTAGAGGGACTCAAAATGCATAATCTACCTTTCTCTAATTATGATGAATCATATGTAACACGAGTGAGAGTGTAAGCATGATTAATAAATTAATAAAATTCGTACGTGCTCTTCCCGATTTCAGCATAAAACGTGCTTTTCTTAATTTTCCCCACTTAATGCATGGACTAAAAGTCCTATATAAATTTACAGTGTAGTTTAGTGCGGACAGTATCATTGTAGAGCGACCCTTCAATTTAATCGCGAATTATTGTATTTTTTCCCGTAAAAAGGTACAAGTTATATTGTTTTTCACTTAGAAAAGTTTTTTTCCCGTAAAAAGGTGTCAAAAGTGCTGTCAAACTTTTAAAAACGAATTTTTTTAATATAGTTTACTCAATTAAAGTGTTTTTAACATACGGAGTTTAAATCAAATAACATGTCATTTTGACAGTTGACAGCTGCCACAATGCTGCATATCTTAAAAATAAACGATAATTTTGAAGAATTTTACATCAATTTACTCAAACACGAATGGTTTTTAAAATACTGATATAAAATTTAAAAACAAAATGTAATATTGACTATTAATAACTGTCAATATAGCAGTCAACTTTTGAAAACAAGAGTTCTTAAAATACTGTACAATAATTTATACACATCTAACTGTCTTTTGGAGCACTTCGATAAAACCGAAGAACTAGATGTTATCTTGCTGTTTAGGTTGGTTGGGCTTTGCCTAATGGACTGTTGTCCCCTTAGGTCAAATAGCCATGACATAATTATATTTTGCCATTTATTTACTTAAGTAATCACAACTTTTAAAGCTGTCAACTGTCAAAATGACATGTTGCCATTTGATTTAATCTCAGTGTTTTAAAAACACTGGAAATTGAGTAAAGTATTGCATAATACTTCAAAAAATCTCGTTTTTAAAAGTTTGACAGCTGTCATCTGTTAAAAGGATATTCCGTTTGATCTTCTAATCTAAAGAATAGAAGTCTATTTGAGAAAATAAAGGTAATTTGATTAGTGTTTTAAATTTATAATTATTTAAAATTTTTAAAAATTTTTTAATATTATTTTAATTATTTACCCATATCGGTCAAACATTTTTTACTCAGATATCGAAAGATATTATTTTTACCTAATTTGGGACCAAGGAATCCAAATCTGGTGTCAAAAATTTTTTACTTATTTTATTTTTTTATAGCTCCACCTAGCGGTCGACCTATGCAACCTATGTCGCTACTACTGATTTTTTTGAAGATTGAATAGTAAACTAATGTTTACTATAAAAGGTATTTTTCTAATTTTCATTATTTTAGAAAAAAAAATTAAAAAGTTTAGTTTTCGACTAGTCGAACAGCTGTCCAATATGGGTTAATAAAATTTTCAGTTTCTTAGGAGGTCAGCGGTGCTACTAAGAATTGAATTTTTATATTTTTTACCTGACTTGGATTGATTCATAAATAATTGTTAATCACATTCATTTATACTTATTGTATTTTTAATATTTGTATAAACTTTAATTCTTTTTTATACTATTTAAACGTTATAGTATAGTTGATTGAAAAAAGTTAGTAAATTGAAAAATATGCATTTCCTTTATTTATTATTATTTGTTTGTTTGTTGCAACTATTTTTTTATCTGTAGCATATATTGAACAATACAGTAATACATTATTTTTAAACAAAATATGAACTATATGAACTTTTCTTGTATTAAAATAGAGGAAAATAGCAGTTGTAACACATTTTTTTTAAAAAGTCGAAAATTTTTGGGGCTTCAGGAAAATCTTACTATTTTTGCTTCCTCATTTTCTATGAATACATATGCATTTAGTTCTGAGCAAATGTTCAGATAAATGCATGTGCGTGTGAGTATATGTCAACAAATATTTTGTATAAATTATCTGAGACACGTTTTGACGGTTTATTATTATGAAAATTTATAAGCATATTGCATTCATTAATATGAGTCATTTTCACGACTGGGGCAAATGACACGTTCATTATATTTTTTTAAATAAATAAATGATAATTTTTTAACACTTTGAAGTCTTAATGATAGCATTCATCACGATTTAACCCATTAACGCCCAAGTGTCTAAAATTTTTTACTGAAGTTCAAGGTAAGAATTTTTATCCTAAATGATTGGACTTTTGAAAACCCTTCGGTACTAGGGGGTATTGAGGTCCGCTCTTTCCGAATCCGGGGTCAAAAAAGCATTTCGACCATCAGGGAAACCAATATGGCGCACAAAATAGAGAAAATACCAAAAAAATCGTGTTTTTTAAACACGCTTTTCACATCAATAAGATTTTTTGGGCGGGTCTCATGTATGCTATAGGTGGATAAAATAGTTGTACTTTCGAACTGTGTACTTGACAACTTGAAAATTCAAGATGGCGGATCCAAAATGGCAGAAAAATCAAAGCAAAATACTTGATAAATAGCAAATGCATCATCAATATTCAAAACTTGATTTAAATCATCTGAAAATTACTTCTCGGGGGTTTTCGGGGTCGCTGATTACGAATATAAAGTTCAATTTTTAAAATTCAAAATGGCGGATCCAATATGGAGGATGACCTTTTTAAAAATTGATCCAATTTACCTGAAATTTGTTACTCGGGGGTTTTCGGGGTCGCTGATTACGAATTTTAAAAGTGCAATTTTAAAAATTTAATACTACAAATTAATTCACAAATTTCTAGTTGTTTTGGAGATTTTATTTTGTTTGTTACCGTCACGTTTTTCTGGAGTTGCCCAACTCTCACTACGTGGAGTTCGACAAAGTTTCTTAACTTTGTCTTCTTTTTTAAAAAAATTTTTGAACAATTTTTTAATATTTTTTTGTATTTTTTAATTTTTCAATTTTGTTGTAGGGTGTTGTGGGGTGATGTGCAACGTTTTTTTTCGTTGGACGAAAAACATGTCAAATATTTAAATTTTTAAATATTTCAAAATTGAATGACTTAGAGGCATTATAATAGAATATTTCTGCATTATTAGATTTTCATAATTTTAAATTTTTCCTACAAATTTTTCGCTTTTTCAAAAACGTCTGTTTTTGCATTTTCCAAAAAAGTTGGGGTGATGTGCAACACCAGTAAAATTCAGGTATGTAATGCATAAATATCGATGAAAATCTCTTTAATTATTAATTTTAGGCTTTTTCAATGTAAACTAATCGAAATCTGACAAAAAAATTTACTAAGGTATAGTTGACCTCTAAAAAGTGGAGATTTCACAAAAGAAAAAAAAAATTTTTGTTTTATTTTTTATTTATTTATAACTGAATAAGGAATAAAATTAAAGGAAAATAACTAAGAATTTTTTATTCATAATGTGAATCGCAGTTATGGCACGTAAAAAGTAGTTACTTTCACCTCAAAAAAAGTGTTGCACATCACCCCAAATATGATATTTTGCGAAAAATTATTTGTACGCAATACAATGCAATGGAAACACAAAATATAAAAAGATATTTAAAAACACTTAAAAAAGCAACAATAAGCACATTCTTATCTATAAAATAAATTAAAACCCTTCACGAAACGACTAGAAATGTAAAGCGCGAGAAATATTTCCTTCTCAAGAAATTTAAGTCAACTTACGTACAGCAAACCTGGCTGCGAGCTGTCTCGTGAGTTTTATATTAAAAACAAGCTACTGAGGATACAAACAAATGGCAATACTTGGCTCTGTTCAATATCGAACTGTAGATCAGAAATCGGCGGTGTTGCACATCCCCCATGTTTCACATCACTCCACTTCACCCTACTTTTTCATTTTTAAATTTTTTTGTGTTTTTAACTGTTTTTATATTTTATTTAAAAAATTTTTATAACATTAAAATTAGTCGACCTCCACGTGGTAAGAGTAATCATTGACCCCGAAAACCCCCGAGTAAGTAATTCCATGCAATTTTATCTATTTTAAAAAAATTTTATCCGCCATATTAGATCCGCCATTTTGAATTTTTAAAATTGGACTTCATATTCGTAATCAGAGACCCCAAAAACCCCCGAGAAGTAATTTTCAGATGATTTAAATCAAGTTTTGAATATTGATGATGCATTTGCTATTTATCAAGTATTTTGCTCTGATTTTTCTGCCATTTTGGATCCGCCATCTTGAATTTTCAAGTTGTCAAGTACACAGTTCGAAAGTACAACTATTTTATTCACCTATAGCATACATGAGACCCGCCCCAAAAAATCATATTGATGTGAAAAGCGTGTTTCAAAAAAAACATACGATTTTTTCGATATTTTTTCCATTTTGGGCGCCATATTGGTTTCCCTGATGGTCGAAATGCTTTTTTGACCCCGAATTCAGAAAGAGCGGACCTCAATACCCCCTAGTATCGAAGGGTTTTTAAAAGTCTAATCATTTAGGATAAAAATTCTTACCTTGAACTTCAGTCAAAAATTTTGGACATTTGGGCGTTAATGGGTTAATTAGATCCTATGAAAATTAATCGAAAATTTCAAATAATTAAACGTATACACGTGTTTATATTGTATAAAAACTCCCCTCTGTTACCGTTCATGAAGTAAGTTTCATTTAAAGAAGAGTTATTATATTCATCCTGCAATATAAAAAAAATCGTTTGCCGGGTAATATCTTCTTATTATTTTATTTGTAATTGATTCATCAAGAATAAAGTACAAATTTTTTTTCTAAATATTTGATTTTATCACTCGGTGGTTTTAAATATTTAATAAAACATTGAATTTAACGATCATTCCAAGTCAGTAAATGTGTAAATAAAACAACAAAAAGGTTGTTTAATGTTTCGACAGCGCGGCTGCCCTCCTCAGAAACTACAATTTATTTAACAAAAAAAATAATAATTAAAACAAAATACATTCTTAAAAAACATGAAATTTAATAATGTAAACTTATTAATAAATTACACTGAAAAAAAGGTTTTATATGAGGCATTTCACGTCAGAAATATCACGATTTGCAAAGGGTATGCCGATTTTCGCAAAATTTCGTGGGATTATAGTTCTGTATAAGAGACTTCTTTCCCCCAAATTTTTTCAAAAAAAAATTCAAAATTGTTGAAGATACGCCATTTTGAATTTTAATATTAAATTTATAAAATTTTGAATATCTCGGAATATTGTTTATGGATTTTTATGAAATTTACACATTTTTCAGGTAAAAGTATGTACTTTAAAATGCAAATAAAGTTAATAAAAAAAATTAATTTTTAAATAAAAAAATTAATTTTTTAAACAATTTTTTGTTTATTTACTCCTCCCTGAGAAAAATGTTATTAACATATTTGGATTCCTTATGAATTCACCTTTAATTTCATAAAAAAAAATTTATGGAGACTCAACTGGTTCCGGAGATATTGAATTTTTTGTAAAAAAAAGCGTCGCCGTGCCATAGCACCATACTGCACAAGTCGCGTAGTACGTTACCGCAGTCGTGCATTGCTGCTGTAACTATGACTATTTTTTACAAAAAATTCAATATCTCCGGAACCAGTTGAGTCTCCATCAATTTTTTTTTTATGAAATTAAAGGTGAATTCATAAGGAATCCAAATATGATAATAACATTTTTCTCAGAGAGGAGTAAATAAACAAAAAATTGTTTAAAAAATTTATTTTTAATTTTTTTATTTAAAAATTAATTTTTTTTATTAACTTTATTTGCATTTTAAAGTACATACTTTTACCTGAAAAATGTGTAAATTTCATAAAAATCCATAAACAATATTCCGAGATATTCAAAATTTTATAAATTTAATATTAAAATTCAAAATGGCGTATCTTCAACAATTTTGAATTTTTTTTGAAAAAATTTGGGGGAAAGAAGTCTCTTATACAGAACTATAATCCCACGAAATTTTGCGAAAATCGGCATGCCCTTTGCAAATCGTGATATTTCTGACGTGAAATGCCTCATATTGGAGTTGATTTTGGTATTAAAATCAAAACAAATTAACCGGGTTTTTTTGTAAATTAATATGGATCATTTCTGATATCAAACGTTTTTTATAGTTAGTTTCTTTATCTAATATTTTAAAATTTTCCAAATCAAAATTGTGTCTAAAAAATCATTGTGAGTAGCAATTACATTGGAATTGTAATTTTTATGTTCTTTGGGTTAGAGGAGGGTCAATTTTACCAATTTTGCTAAAAACCGTCTACTTTTTCAATTTTTTCTATACATACATGTAATGGGAAACATTCTGTCAAATATGTTTCTGAAAAGTTTTTTCATGCTCTTTTCAATGGTGAATTTTATTTTTAAATATTTAAAAAATTGAATTTAAAAAAAAGCATTCCCTCAAATTTCTCTACCGATAGGAAAAAACCTCAGCTTTCGTTTGCAATAATTTATTTTCAAATAAAACGAACCTATTTTTGTGAAAATAGCAAATTAAATATTAATTATAAAAAATTAGGGTGAATTTTTAAAATATTTAAAAATAAAAATCACCATTAAAAAAAGCATGAAAAAACCTTCCAGAAACATATTGAACAGAATTTTTCCCATTACATGTATGTACAGAAAAAATTGAAAAAGTACACGGTGTTTAGCAAAATTGGTAAAATTGACTCCCCTCCAAAATTTTCGAAAAAGTCCAACATGTTTTTTGGGTTACATTTCTACTAGATAGAACAATAAATTGCCCGAATTTCAATTTTTTTCAAGAATTTGAAATTTCAACTTAGGACATTTCACGTAAAATGCTTGATATGCGAAAATTCCTGTGTCCGATTCTACGTTTGAAATTGATTAATAAAAACATTAGAAAAATAAAATTTTATTTTAATTTGTTAAAACTAATGTTATTGAATTATATTTCTAGAAGCCCTCTCAATTCACTGATGCAACTTTTTGTGTTCTCATCTAAATTAGGGATTTTCAAAGTTAAATTAATTATATTAAAAAGCACTTTTTCTGAATGTTTCATTAAAAATAACAATTAGTATAACTTAAAGTTTTATTATAGATATTTTATAACGCATTATCTTTCAAATTAAGTATTATTTTATATTTTAGATGAAATTCGTAGTAAATGGGGCACTTGTAGCAATACCCACATACACTCTAATAGCTATTTTTATATTAAACAAAAAATTAAAATTTCTTATTTTTTATAAACTTAACTTAACACTTTGAAATAATTATTCTACAAAAAAAATAAAGAAATTGGGATATAAAAAGTTTAAATACCACCAAAAATTAGTAAAATAATTATTTAAAAATTAAATTCATGATATGAGCAATTTTCGCTTCCTCAATCTAATGAGGAAACTAAAATAATAATCATGAAGTGAGAAACTTGTTATTGTATTCAGTATCATTAAATAAACAAGTAGCATAAGATACGCGCGCTAAAGCGCAGGTGCACATTCCTCTTCAATTATTAAAAGAATACAATTGATCATGAATTAAAACTATAATTTATATTCCCATTGATTTTCATTATTAAATTAAGGGCCAGTTTCACTATGATCACTTATGATCTTGAAAATTTTTGAGAATTGAACGACTCGCGAGAACTCACTGTACCTTTTTTGGGAAGTAACTTTTCTCGAAATCTACCAAACCGATTTAAAAAAAAAACCAAAAACCATTCAGGGTTTCTACAACTAATCTGAAAAAAATTTCCCTGCAATTCCTGGTTTTCTAGGCCTTCTAAAATTGTTTTCCAGGTTTTAAGAATCGACATAATAAACGGTTACAAAAAATGCATTGCTTAAATTTTATTTGATAACACTTGCAAATGACGTGGGAGAAGTTCAAAACGTTTATGTCATCAACGATTCGAGGAAAAAAAAACTGTTTTCACTCAGAAAACAATATTTTACGTACTTACAAAATTTTCCTTTTTTAACTTTTTGTTCAAGAAACATTGTAAAAGTTTTATTAAGACAAAAGTTTGTATAGAAAATTATTTTTTCTTCTAAATCATTGTAAACATCACCAACGTTATAAATTATGAATATAAGATGAACATTTAAAAAAAAAATTATCAGGGCTCGAACCAGTGACAGTATTTAAAAATACGTACTTTACGGACCAAAAATTAAAAATTAAGGAGCATTCATGAACAAAAATATAGCCAGTCCGAGTCAAATAAGAGAACATTTTACTTCAAACTGTAAATTAAATTTTTTCATGTTTTATAATAATTAAAGATGTCCGAAAGAAAAAATAATTATTTTATCTTGTAAGAATATTGTGTTTCTTCAAAATTCTTTTCATCATTTCAATTCAATTATTATTTTCAAGAATTTTTAACTAAAAGTTCTTTGACAATTTTCAAATCCATTTGTTACAGTATTCAATTTTACGAAATTTCAATTATTCGTAAATTCTTCAATTAAATATATATTAGAAAATAAAAACTTCAAATAATTTAAAAAAATTGAATTAACATTTTTCAAAAAAATTAATTCTAAAATTCAATTATTTATAAAAAGTCACGCTATATTGCTTTTCAAATATTCAATTATTATCCAAAATTGTAACTGAAATCCATTTTTAAATCAATTTTTATTAGAAAATTCTATTAGAATCCAATTATTTAAATACAAAAGTAAATAATTTATTGATTAATTGAATGTTCCTTAAAATTCAATTTTCATAAAGAATTTTACCAACAAATTTTTTAATTTGTGACGAATTTTAATAAAATTTTTAAGAATAATTACATTTTTCGAAGAATTCGATTAAAGTTGTATTAAAAATAATTGAAATTCTTTGATGAGTTTTATTATTTATGGAAATAATTTAATTCTCGCAAAGAATTATATTAAAATTTTTAAATATAATTGATTTTTTTTGAGGAATTTAATCAAAATTGTATTATTGAATATAATTGAATCGTTGCGAAGAAATTTATAAAAAATTTGTAAATAATTGAATTCCTGTGAAATGTTTATTATTTTATGAAAATAATTAAATTTGTTTTAAATAATTAAATTCCTTTCGAAAAATTTTAATAAAATTTTTGAAAATAATAGAATTTCGGAGAAGAATTTTATTTTTTGAGGCTCCGAATCTTAAAACGGCACTTTCAGCATTGATTTTAAATGGTAAAAATGCCCTTTTAAGATCCTGAGCCTCATTTATAAAAATAATTTAAATTTTGTCGAGAATTTTGAAAAAAAATTTAATATAATTGAATTTCTGAGAAGAATTTTATTACTTCTGAAAATAATTGAATTTCTGCAATCATTTGTAATTTCTCTAAAATTCCCTAAATTATATGGTACAATTTACAAACTTTTCATCCTCAGGGTGGCCACTTTTTGTAGAAAATTGAATTCCCGGTTTTTTCCCGGTTTTCCCGGTCAATTTTTTTTTATTTCCCGGTCATTGTATAATACATTAAAACAATATTTTAGTTTGAAATATTAAAAATATTAATAACAAACAAAAAAAATTATCTTAAATTATTGTGTATTATGCATACTACAAATTTAAACTAATCAATATATTGAGCTCATTTAGAGATAACATTTTTTTGACATTTTTCCGAACTGACAATAATATGAAAATTGTAAAAAAATAATAAATTTTTACTATTTTACAAATTTCTTATTTTTTAAATGAACTAAAAATTTTCATAATGAACTTTATGATTGATTCTTTAAAACTGAAATAAGCGTATGAAAAATAATAGAAATTATGAGAAAAATCCTGTGGAATAAATACTAAAAGAAAAATCCGCTTAAAATAAAAGGATTTCTTTAAATTTAAATAAGTATATTATTTTCTCATAAACCCCTCTTCATCCCTAACAAAAGTCTGTTAATTTATGTATTCTCTACTATACCTACTTATGTACAATATACTTCTCGAGTAAAAATTAAAAAAAAAAATTTTGTTTGGGTCAGTTTAAAAATAAAATTAAAAATAAAAAATAAATTCCCGGTTTAGTATCAAATTTCCCGGTCATTTCCCGGTTATCCCGGTCAATTTTTCAATTCCCGGTCATTTCCCGGTTTCCCGGTCAAGTGGCCACCCTGATCCTTTTTCAATCAAATTACGGACTTTATGGACCTTTTTTAAAAAAACTGACTTTTACGAACATGAAGTAAATTTACGGACCTAGTTCGAGCCCTGAATTATGTATTTTATAAACAAATTGGCTTATTTTACGAAACAAATTTTTTCAATGCCATTATTTCGGCTTTTCTTTTGATCTTTCAGAATTTTAAGTGGTCAATCTTCTTCTATTTGATTACTGTTGATTTTTTACTAAAGATTTGTAAAACTAATTGTGGGCATTAAAAATATTGCCATTCGATTCCTTATCTAAAAAATTGACCCAAAAACAGAGCGGTTTTGCGATTTTTTAAGTAAAATGTGTATAAAAAATAAAAAAATACATTTACAGGGTGGCCGCAAGATTGACTTTATCAATTTCCCTGACATTTTACTGACATAACAACGAATTTCCCTGACAAAAATTTTTTTATTTAGAGCAAAAAATGTATTGCATGACCGTCTTAATTTCTTTAATTGCCCTGACAAAAAAATTTTTCCTAACATTTCCCTGACTTTACTAACAAAAAATTATTTTTTCTGACATTTCCCTGACTTTACTGACAAAATATTTTTTTCTCTGACAAACTGTATAATATAATACTTTCATTACAATAAAAATTTTAAAAAGTGTGTTTTTTGTCAATTTTAAATCAGAAAGTCCCTTTAAGAAATTATTTAAATTTTTTAATCATTTTTTTTGAAAGCATTTAATATTTTGTTAAGTCATTTTCGAATTTTTTTTAGAAATAAATGAAAGAAAATTTAAAAAATCGATTTGTCAGACAGAATTTTTTTAAAAACAGGTGGGAGCTGAAATTAAAACATATCTAAACAATTATTTAAATTTTTAACTGTGCCAAATGAATATATTTTTTTCTCGGGTCTATGTTAACCGATTTTAAAGAATAAAAAAGCGTTTTTTCGTATTAAAAACTAGAATTTAAAAATATTTATTTTGAAAAAAATGTTCATATTTTTGAGCAAAACACTTTTGAGAAAAAAATAGCCCACTTTGAGGAATAACAATATTAAATATTTATTATGCACGGTTAGAATAAATATTAAATTTTGTTATTCCTCATAGCTGGCCTTTTTTTAATTTAACGGTTTTTTACTCAAAAATGTGTAGAGAAAACGACAGTATTTTTTGAGGTATTTTTTAATTTTGTATATAATGTGAAGAAAAGTTTATTTAATTTTTTGCATTTTAAAAAAATTTATATTCACTGTATTGTAATTTAATTTTTGAATTAAAAAAATTTTTTAATTTTCTTTTATATCCACATTTAATCAATAATAATAGTTATGTAATTATACAATAAAGTAGATAAAAATATCATTGCCGATTACTAATACTTTTACGTGACGATTACTAAAGCAGTTTTCATCCCTTCCGATAACTGACGCATTTTGGTATTACGAACTTTGTTTATAAATAAATATTAAAAATAATAAAATTCATAAAAGACAAGAAGTAATTATACTTCTTTAAAATCTTCTATATTCGTAAAAATTAATTGTTAATGTAGAAATACCGTATAACACTGTTTAATAAACATTTGAAACTGTCAAGTCGGCTTAAGTGACGATCACCGGTACATTTACATACATAGAAATAATAAACAACTTATCCTAATTTCCACTTAAAAATTACAGTAACTGATTTTCATTTGATTATCTAAATACATAAATTGGAAATATTTTTTTAATCAAATATCTTTAAGTCAATTCAAATTTACAAAAATCTTAAAAGCAATTTACTAAGTCAATAAACTTTATTTACGATTTTTACAGTGGAGAGAAATAAATATTAAAAAATATAGGTTATGTTTATAAATCATGTGTTTACCTGTTCAGAACTATCAAGTGAAGTACCAGGTTTTGCTATACACTTTTGGAAACATTTCTTTGTCACAATCTAAAAATTAAGTATGTTTTGATTTATTACAACAAAAAATTTATTTTCAATTAAATCACTTATCAATTTATAATTTTTTTACCGTAATAAATTCATGTACACTGGCAACAGCAATTTCTTGTTTTACTTGTTCAATAAGAGCATCTTTTTGAGCTGAGGTTAAACTTCCTGGTCTAAGGCTTTCCATTTTTTTCTAATTTATTTAAAGTTTAATCAATTTTTGTTAATTAAAATACCAATTAAATATTTGGATTCCGAAAAATTAAATACTTTATAAAGCCGAACAAATCCAGCGTGCAATAGCAGAAGAAAAATTTAAAACTTTATTACATGAAGTTTATAAGAACATAAGAAGGTCAACTCAACATGTAGAATGGAAAGAGGTGGGAAATAAAATATAAAGCCACTTTCACATCTTTAAAGGTGCTCGCACAGCTCTACTGCCTGCATGAGAGTAAGAGAGAAAAAACATGAAATATGAATTTTCTGACTTATTTATTCTCATGTGTTACCATGACAACTATGCATGCATGCATAGGCTGCAGTCCCATAAGTGGTTTTTATAATTTTTCAAAAATCTGAAATTCAATAACCATTATTATAAAACACGAAGAAATCTTCATGTTTTAAAATAATTAAAACTTGTTATACTTTGTTACCGTAAGAATGAGATAAAGAAGGATAGATTATTGTTTATCTTTCCCAACTCATTCTTGCGGTTGCAGTTACGATTTCGATTCCGATAACGCTTCTATTCTGCTTTGGCCTTAACGCTGCGTATTGCATTGAGCAATGAGTGCAACAAGGACAGAAGTATATGAAAAAGCAAATCCGTGCGTTAAAATGTAAACATGTGAACACAGCCTAATAGCCCGGGAGGCGGCCAGCAGGCCAGCAGCTGAGAAAGTATAATTTTCTAATTGTGCCAAGAGCCATATGTAAACGATAATTTTGTTGAATCTGGTCTAATAATAATCATATAAAATGTAGATATGTGATGATTATAATGCCATGATACATTTTACAAAATTTAAACAGTTAAAATGCACAAGTTATTAAATTACCAGTTTAAGTTATACATTCTTTAGAGTTTTTTTAAGCAAAATCGATTTAAATAAAACATAATTCAGAAGAGTTACATTATTGTAACAATTATCATTATCATGGTACGTACTCATATATATATATTACAATTAAAAAAAATTTTCATTGCAAAGTGTATCAATATTTGTTAAGCCACGTCGTATTCAAGTGTTTATAATAAACATAACTTGTAAGACATACTTTTTGTGTATCAAACAATTGCAATTAAAATTAATCACATGCTTCATAGTGGATATTGTTTTTTTTGTCATAAATGTAACCTTCAATTACATCTCTAAAGAAAAATTAGTCAATTTAATGTTGTAAATTCTCAAAAAATATAGGATAAATTAAATTGCGTAATAAATTTAAAAAAAATATGTCAATTTATACAAAATATTATTCACATTTTTTTTTATTAAATATTAATTTATATTACTGTAAAAATGTTTCCATTCAAACTTACATAATAAATAATTGTTTTCGTATTCCATTATTAGCAATTCCTTTATTTCATGTTTTTATATGCTTTCAATATGGAGCAAATGTGAAGCAATATAGTAAATAATTTTTTTTCTCTATTTAGTGAAAGAAAAAAAATTGAATATTATCCACTCAGAAAGAAAAATAAATTATTTATTAAATTGAGCTTTATGATTCTTACAAAATTAAAAAACACTGAGAAATATGTTTTGCTTTATATGAATCAATTTACAAGAGCCAGAGGTTGTCAGCAATTAAAATTCTTAATATTAAAAATGTCATCTATTCTCATAATTTGTTACTTTTTTATTTGCGATTAATTTCTTGATATAATATATAATATATTTCTTATATTTTTGTTTTTATAAATTATTTTATAGTTCTAAACTTTAATTTATCAAAGTTTTTCATTTATTTGAAACTTACTCCAAATTTCAATGAATTCTCCACAAATTGGTAACTTTTGACTACGGTAACTTTTTTAAAAAAATATTAATGTTTTTGAAAATTTTCTATGTAGGTAAATCTTTTTAATAAAACTTGAAAATAATTATTTTTTAGATATTTGAGTTTAAATTTATTTTTTAATCTTATATACACAATTTAAATAATTTTAATTGAAAGAAGAAGGAATTTATCATTCGGTATACGAATTTTTATCGAAGGTGGAAGAAGAAGTTAACAATCTCTCTGAATCAATTTTTCTCTTAAGCATAGGTATTAATTTTCATGTATCGACAGTGCAACTGTTCTTCTACAGAAACATGCTTTTTCTGAAAAATATTTTTGAAATTAATTGATAATTTAATTAGTTTACAGGTTAAATAATAAGTAGAGACAGGAGCATAAAAGCATAATTTTTTTAAATTTTGTCTAGTGTTAAAATTCGCATTAAAAGTATTATTTATCGTTAATATTTCAGGGTTGCTACAGGTCAGGGAAATTAGAATTGGTCAGGGAAATCAGGGAAAAGTCATGAATTTTTATTAAAAGTATTGGAAAAAATTAAATTTTTAGAATTTATAAGAAAATTCTGAATTGTTTCATCTTTTTTGTTTGGCTCATAAACTATGAAATTGACAAGAATTATAATACAAAACCTTCAATTTTTTCTATTTCTATGACAATAATTTCTTTTTAAATAACTTAATTTTTCAAGAACTATCATAAAATTATTATTTATAAATTATTTAATGAATAATTTTACTTAAAAATTTCAAAAGAGTTGTGTTTACAATTTTCATAAATAAATAAAATTCAATTATTTTCAAAAAATTTAATAAAATTCTTGTCAAAATTTCAATTATTTAAAAAAATTTACCTCATTTCAATTATTTTTAATATCTATTATTTTAATATAATTTTCAAAAGAATTCAATTATTTAAACAAAATTTTAATAACAGTTCTACAGGAATTCAATTACTTACCAATTTTTTATAAATTTCTACGAACCAATTCAATTATTTGTAATTATCTAATAAAGTTTCTCGAAAGAATTCAAATGTATTCAGAGAATTGAACAAAATGGTTCTGAGAAATTCAATTATTTCGAAAAATGTAAATAAAATTCTTTTAAAAATTCTAGTATTTAAAAAAATGTTGACAAAATTCTTTACAAGATTTGCTTGATAAAATTGCAAATTTAATAAAATTTTCCTGTATAATTCAATTACTTTTAATATAATTCTTCTTAAGAATTCAATTATTTAAAAAAATTGTAATAAATTTCTTCGTAAGAAATCAATTATTTTCATAAATAATAAAATTTTGATAAAATGCTTTATATAAATTTAAAAAATTATAATAAAATTAATCATAGAATACAATTATTATTTTCGTAAAATATCACATTTTTCCTAGGAATACAATTACATATTGTCAAAAATGTTTATGAAAATCTTCGAAACAATTCAATTATTTTCGTAAAAAATAAAATTCTTCGAAGCAAATCAATTATTATTTAAGAAATTTTAATCAAATTCTTCCCAAGATTTCAAGGGCTGGAAAATTCAGTCGAAAAGTAATGTAATATATGAAAATATAATGTGCAATAAAAAGACTAAATAAAAAATTAAACTAAATTGAAAACCTTTTATATTTTGAATAAAATTCTTCACAAGAAATTAATTATTTTCATAAATAATAATATTTTTCTCCAGAATTCAATTATTTTCTGTTGAGAAACTGTGATCCAACCTCTAGCCTTCGGCGCTAGGTGGTGTCCGCGAGTGACTAGTTTTCTACACACTCACACATACACACATTCTTTACGACCGTAGCGTCTTTTGATCATTCAAGTGTTTTTGGCATTCTCTGTATTATTTGTCTGTTTCCATTTCGTATCATTAAAGTTCTTTATATTGAATATACTCGGCTTTCTTTCTCACTTCGCCTGGATTTCGTCAACAGGTTATGGGCCCAGGCCGTAACGCGAATATCGAGTTGTATTGATTTATCTTCCGAAAAGTTCGTCGCATCGGACGCGACGCCTGACTCCTCGGTAGACATTTTTCTTTTTGCCGCGTAGTGTGTATCTTCTTCGTTTATTGTGAGCTTTGTCGCGGAACTTTCTTACTAGTCATCAAAATGAACGGAACGGGTGTGAGATTCGAAGTTCTCAATAAAGACAATTACGAGACGTGGAAGATACAAATGCGTGCGGTGCTTATAAAGAACGACATGTGGGGTTATGTTAATGGGACCATTCAAAAGCCCGCGGTAGTGGAAGGAGATCCGGCTTCGGTGGAAGCTTCAAACCGGTGGGTGGAAGTTGACCTGAAATCGCAGTCGGATATAGTGCTCGCCATAAATCCGTCGGAACTTAAACAGACAAAGGATTGCGAAACTGACCATGAAATTTGGACCAAATTAGAAAGGATCTATCAATCTAAGGGTCCGGCGCGGAAAGCTGCGTTGCTGAACACGCTCATGTCCTTGAGAATGCTCGACGGCGATGACTCTGGGGATCATATACGAACGTTCTTTGACTTAGTGGACAAGCTTGAAGAGATGGAAGTGGTCATAAATAAGGATTTATTGGTCGTGATGCTTCTGCGAAGCTTACCCGAAAGCTTCAAAAATTTCAGGTGCGCCATGTCCTCCCGCGACGAGCTGCCAACTCTCGAGGTGCTGCGAATCAAAATAACAGAAGAATTCGATGCTCGTAAGGAATCAGGTCGATGTGCTCCACAAAACGCGATGTTTGTTCAAAAAAGTGATTACAGAGGTAAACAAAACGATCGACAAGGAAATTCGACGAAATCAGAGCCAACGAAAAGGGACTCAAAGATAAAATGTTATAAGTGTGGACAGATCGGACATCGCGCGCGATTCTGTAGAAAAGACCAAAGTTCTAAAAACGAATCGGCGAGAGTAAGTGAAAAAGTGTGTCTGTTGACGACGACGACGAAAGCATCAACAGACAAGTCTTTTCAAATTGTTGACAGTTCGGTAAGCAACAATAGTTGGTGTCTCGATAGTGGTTGCACATCGCATATGTGCAACAATAAAAATTTGTTCGCGAAAATCGATGAAAATCACGATCACGGAAAAATTAACCTCGCAAGCAGTGCGCGCGCAGATATCCTCGGAAAAGGTACAGTGTCGACGGTAACTCGTGTAAACAATGTCGAGAAAATCTTGGAATTGAGTGAGACTTTGCTCGTACCCGATTTACGAACAAATCTAATATCAATCGACAAAGTTACGGACGCGGGATATAACGTAATTTTTCGTGACAGTGAAGCGGAAGTAGTCGACCGGAGTGGAAATATTTTGATTACCGCGAGACGCGAAAATGGTTTATATTATTTACACGGTTTAAATAATCCTCAGTGTAAAAATGTAATCGAATCAAACGTCACGACGATAACTCCCAAGGAAAATTCGTTACAGGACTAGCATTTCCGAATGGGACACTTGAATGTGAAAGCTTTGACAGAAGCAATCAAAACCGGTTCCATTGTGGGTGTCAAAGTGGAAGACTCGAGTGATGATTTCCAGTGCCGGGTGTGCTTGCAGGGGAAGATGTCCCGACCGCCATTTCCGCGAGAGTCTACAAGGTCAACAATTCCGGGCGAGTTAATTTATTCGGATCTCTGTGGCCCTATGCGGGTGGAGTCGCATGGAAAAAGTCTTTATTTTATAACATTTATCGACGACTGCAGCAGATGGACTGAAATTCGATTTATAAAAAGAAAAAGTGATGCACTCGAGGAATTCGAGAAATTTAGAGCTCTCGTGAGTACTCAACGCGGAATAAAAATTAAATCCCTTCAAACGGACAACGGAAAGGAGTATGACAATTTAAATTTCGACAAACTTTTGAAAAACCACGGAATTAAGCGACGTCTCACAGCACCTTACAATCCAGAGCAAAACGGCGTTGCCGAAAGGCTCAACAGGACTCTGATGGAGTCGGCAAGGTGTTTATTGATTCAAGCCGGGTTACCGCCAATCTTCTGGGCAGAAGCCGTGAATACGGCGAACTTCATCCATAATAGATCGCCAGTGAGCAAACTGGACGGGAAATCTCCATATCAAGCTTGGCATGGAAGCGCTCCGGATGTCGGCAATTTCAAACGCTTTGGAAACGAGGTCTACATCATGAACAGACTCTTCAAAAACGCCTTCTGATTCGACGAATTGTAAAAATGATTTCAACGAGGAACCATTTATCAATATCGACTTGTGTGACAATTCAAATGTGAGAGAACCAAAAACCGACTAAGACGAAGAAGAAGAGGATGATTTCTTGGGCTTTCCACGAGAGGAAGGTGAAGCCGTTGTACAAGAGGAAGGAGATGCCGGACTGCGAGAAGAAGATGAAGCCAGACCACGACGAGGAAGGAAGCGAGTAATACGCACCGGACTTCCGGGCAGACCGAGAAAAGCTTATTTAGCAACCGACGACGCAGCTTTTCTGACCGAAATACCAATGAAACGAGCGCTGGCCGGTGCTGAATCTCACCAGTGGATGTCAGCTATGGGAGAGGAAGTAAAATCGATCTTGTGCAAAAATACGTGGGACCTGGTGGAAAGGTCTGAAGCCAAGGAAATAGTCGGCAGTCGATTTATACTTCGCGAAAAATATGGCTCGAACGGTCAATTGGAAAGAAAGGCGAGAATCATCGCCAAGGGATACACTCAAGAATACGGAAGAGACTACCATGAAACCTACGCACCAGTGGCCCGCCTCAGTTCCATACGCACGATGATAGCGCTAGCAGCTCAGGAAGGGGTGCTCATTCGTCAATACGACGTGACGACAGCGTATCTCAACGGGGAGCTGGAGGAGGAAGTTTATATGGAGGTGCCGAATGGAATAAAGGAAGTGCTCTCTTTCATCATCAACGAAACTAATACCGATCACGAACTCATCGAAAAAGCGAAGGAGGATTTAAACAAATTGGAAACCGGAGACAAGGTTTGCTTTATGAGGAAAGCTCTGTATGGGCTAAAGCAAGCCGGAAGGGCGTGGTATACACTTCTCGACAAAAAATTACGAGACCTGGGGATGACCCCTACGAAAGCAGATGCTTGCGTGTACATCAATCACTCGAGCAACGAAGATCTGCTGATACTCATCGTATACGTCGATGACTTTTTGATTATGTGTCGAGATTCCAAGAAAATCGCGCGCCTTGAATCTGAATTGGGAAGCATCTTCGAGATCAACAGAATTCCAGGATTTAAACACTGTTTGGGAATGGATTTCAACAAAAGTGAACGAGGAATTCATGTCAGCCAGAAGACGTACATCACGGATGTTCTCAAGCGCTTCGGGATGGAAGGATGCAATCCTGTGTCCACTCCGCTGGGACCTGGAACGAAGCCCGAATCTGACAAAAATAAACCCCCATATCGAGAATTGGTCGGATGCTTATTATATTTATCGATTGCGACCAGGCCCGATGTATCTCACGCCGCCAGTAAATTAAGCCAATTTAACGATTGCTTCAATGAAACTCACTGGGATGCAGCCAAGAGAGTACTGAGATACCTTAGAGGTACTGACGATCTCGGAATCCTTTATAAACACTACAAGAAGGAAATGTAGGAAATTATTTGCTGATTAAGAATTTTAATTAAGGAAGATTTCGACTATATCAGCAATTAGTGGCATCTATTAGACGTCAATTGAACTCTTTGGTTTAGAGTCAGGTGTTATTCTTAAAATAATTATTCCGATATGGTTGTCGGTAAATAATTATATTTTTGAATTTAATTTTTGATCTGAAAAAATAATGCGCTGTGCATCTGTGAGGACTCGAACCCCAGTTAATAGCTGCCTTTCGCGGGACTAACGCCTACCAATGCACCATGCCAACACAGCCTGGACGTTCACGTTTCTTATAATCTCAGATCAAGCCCATACACTAGTCGAAGAGCTGTATAGTTAATGTAGGAAATTATTTGCTGATTAAGAATTTTAATTAAGGAAGATTTCGACTATATCAGAAATTAGTGACATCTATTAGACGTCAATTGAACTCTTTGGTTTAGAGTCAGGTGTTATTCTTAAGATAATTATTCCGATATGGTTGTCGGTAAATAATTATATTTTTGAATTTAATTTTTGATCTGAAAAAATAATGCGCTGTGCATCTGTGAGGACTCGAACCCCAGTTAATAGCTGCCTTTCGCGGGACTAACGCCTACCAATGCACCATGCCAACACAGCCTGGACGTTCACGTTTCTTATAATCTCAGATCAAGCCCATACACTAGTCGAAGAGCTGTATAGTTAATGTAGGAAATTATTTGCTGATTAAGAATTTTAATTAAGGAAGATTTAGACTATATCAGCAATTAGTGACATCTATTAGACGTCAATTGAACTCTTTGGTTTAGAGTCGATTTCTGAAGGAACTCGGACAGTCTAATTTGTCATCAATTAAGCTGTGCATTGACAATTTCAGCGCACAAAAGTTGGCAACGTTTCCTGTTTTTCATAACCGAACAAAGCATATTGATGTTCGGCATCATTTCGTGCAAGACGTTATCAAGTCAGGAGAGATTCAATTGGAGCACATGTCATCCGAGGATATGCCTGCCGATATCCTTACCAAGGCGCTGACCAAGCCAAAGCATCAACGATGCGTTCTTTCCCTGGGATTGGAAAGATCAGGACCTGGACCATTGGAGATTGTCTCAAGGGGAAGTGTTGAGAAACTGTGATCCAATCTCTAGCCTTCGGCACTAGGTGGTGTCCGCGAGTGACTAGTTTTCTACACACTCACACATACACACATTCTTTACGACCGTAGCGTCTTTTGATCATTCAAGTGTTTTTGGCATTCTCTGTATTATTTGTCTGTTTCCATTTCGTATCATTAAAGTTCTTTATATTAAATATACTCGGCTTTCTTTCTCACTTCGCCTGGATTTCGTCAACATTTTCCCAAATAAATTTTTTCATAGGAATTCAATTCTTTAAAAAAAAATTTAATAAAATTTGTTTCACTCATGTTTTATAAGTTATCGAATTTCAAAAGGTTTGAATTTGAAAATCTTAATTCCTTTAGAAAAATAATTATTATTTTTTAATCAGAATATTCTTGATATTCTTCTGGGTCAGGGAAAAAGTCCAAATTTTGTCTGGAAATCAGGGAAAAACAAAATTAAATTTTTGTGGTAACCCTGTAATTGCAATTTGCAAAAACATTGAAAAGCATGATTTAGTCCTCAAAGTAGCATAATCCATTATGAGCATAGATACTCAATAAAAAAGCAAAGATTACTGTGTTGTAGGCTTTGTGTAAAATAAACCATGTTAAACTTTATGATTCATGTGTAGAGAATCGAGAAAAGTGAACTTTTGGGCTATTTCCAAGTAAATAATAACTTTCGTTTAAAAGAAAAAATTTTTTTTTATTATATTACTAAAAAATATGTTGAGTTGGTTTTGAGACAAATATAAGTTTATTTAACTGAAATAAAATATATTTAGTTTAAATAACATTTTTCTCTGGGCGTAGATGCCTCAATTTAAGGCGTTTTTCCGAATAGGATAAAAAAGGAAGTTTAACATTTTTAGTATTTACTTTTTTGCAAGTTGTTCATTAATGTTTATAGAACACAGGAAAAAATTAGAAAAAAAAATCAAAAAATTTATAAGTTATAAACTGGTGAAGTGGGGACTGAAAAAAAGAAAGTGCGAACTGGTTGACAGTGTGGAGACTTTTGTAGTGCTCTAAAACAAATAACCTAAAGGAATTCTTGATTATTAAATGCTTTGCTATGGTCGGTGCCTTGGAAAAAAATCTTTTTTTTACAAAATGGTGACGATTTAAAAAAGGGGTTTTTGAGACTGTTTTTTGACATTTTGGAATTTTTTAAAAATAGTAAAAAAAATATTTTTTTGTAAAATTTTTCATGTAATTAAATTAAAAATCTTTTCTTATCTCATGTTTCTCTACTTAACTATTTTTGATAAACAGTTATTATCTTTTGCTTTGAAAGATAATTTTGAAAGATTACGTTACATCCGGCAAAGAGAGCACCTTAGTGTATAAGCTAAATTCTGAAACTATAATAATTGAAAAACCTAAAAATACACATTTATTTATTCTATTTCTACAAGTGATACCTACCTATTATATGTATTTTCTTTATTAAGCACCCAGAAATTTTATTTAATTGTATAGTAACTTGTAACCTATTTTCTATTTGTTTTGTTCATTTGTCATGTGCCTAACTCATAAAAAAAATGAAACTATTGTTTTATCATAAACTATATTTAAAAGAAATAAGAAACTAAAAAATATTTTTCTTATAGTGCTAAAAGTTATTATTTGTGACGGACTCTTTGAGTAAATTAATCGATTTTTTGCCAAAAAATAAACAGTATATTTTTTATAAAAAATAAAGTTTACATCCAATTAAAAAATCCATATGTACTTCCAAAGTTTATAGTTTATAAAATTAACCATAAACTTTGATTTGGTAAATTAATCTAGGAATCATAGTTGAAATGATTATAGGAATCCTTCTTAATTTTACAGGTTAAGATTAAGTATAGGTTCATAGTTAATAATACCGTAGAGATTTTTTTGGGTGCAGGCATCAGGGTTGAAAATTTAACACTTTGTATACTAGGAGTTAAATTAATTATAATTAAAAAAGCGGTGTTGTTAAAATCGAATATTTGCAAAATAAACTATGTACTATCATATAGAGAAATAAGTTCTAAAAGTATGAAAGCGATCCGAAATTTTGCAAAAAAAAGTTGTGGCAGCTCAGAAACAATGCCTTCCCAGGAGGAAAAGTCGGACGAATGTCGGATTATACAACCGCCTGGGATCCGCGCCCGTACGGACCGCCAGTACCGATGGTCTGTACCGATTCGGATCCTAAAATGCAACCGGCGCGGAACAGATTAGGCTCCGACTTTCGGATCCGCCTTTCTACTTTCGTCAGTACTGGCGCGGTACTGGATTTGTTCCGCCTGCGGATTTCATTCTTCTACGCGCGTCGGAAGAATGACGGATGTTAGGTCTGTACTGGCTCGGTCCTGGGGCGGATCCGACTGCGGATCTCGTCATTTATTGTTATAGTTCACATTATCAGTATAATCATAAATGAGGCCTTGGATCCAATAACTCGCCCGACGCTCGAAGGCACGCGCTAATACCAGTCGGGTAGCAGTGAGTGGCCCAGAGGCGCTCACTGCTCACTGACTGGCAGTTGCGCGTTCCTCCGAGCGTCGGGCGAGTTATTGGATCCAAGGCCTCAAATTTATTTTATTATTATAATTAATTATTACAATAACTAATTGTATTTATTATAATATTATTATTAGTTGACCAATAAATAAATTAATAGTATTCATGCAAAGGAAGAATATAAGAAACTTAATTTTTTCATTATATATATAAAAATCCAACTTTATTAATGTGCAATTAAATAAATAATTTTTAATAATAAAATATTAATTTGAAAGAAGTAAAATATATTTAACTTGAAAGAAAATGTGTTCAATATATAATAATGCCTACAATAAATAACATATTAAATACAATATATAAAAAAGAGATTATTAATTAATTAATAAGCTTTTTTTAATTTAAACAATATATTAAGTAATTATTTATTGACACTTTTCTGCAAATTAAATAATTAAAAAAATGTGTTGTGCATTAAAATTTTAATCAATAAAATACTATTACTTATATGTTATAAATTGTTTTGTAGTGAATTTGCGTTCAATATTATTCGATATATTATGTAATAAAATATTAAAAAACATAATAATAAAAATATAACAATTTTTTTTAAAGGAAATATTGAAATATTCATAAATACACATTCAGTTAAGTATTGAAAATATACCGGTATTACATCAGTTCGTATTTCCAAATTGCCTATTGCCGCGTAGTAATTTTACAATTTTTATTTCAGCTAGTGAGACTTGAAAGCATTTAAGATTTGAGAGTCCCATGCGAGCGTAGCATAGTGGTTAGCGTGTGAGATTTCGGTGCGTAAATATTCGGTTAGGCGTAGGTTCGTACCCCCAAGCGTTAGGATTTTTCAAATGTGTATGTAATAAAAAATTGCGTTTAAGTGTATAAAAAATAAAAAAATGTGTAAAAAAGTACTGTCAATGAATTGTCATGCGTATTTATCTTTTGCAATTAATTATTATTTTTTATTGATATTTGTTGAAATTATCATTTTGATCCGAGTCGGTTGTCAGGCGGTAGAATGCCAGCGCATATCTGGCTAGGAAATGAAAGATCCACAGTCGGTACAGTGCCAGGTCTCAGCCGGTTGAATTATACACGGAACGGCTCTTCGCCGCCGGTTATCGGGCGGTAGAATGCCAGTTCCGAGACGGATGGCCAGCCAGCTCCTGGCCAAGTCATCTTTTGGTAGAATACCAGTTCTCGGGCGGTAGGCAGACGGTTCCCAGCCAGTACCGTTACTCCGACGTCGGTACGGGCGAGGATCCGCGCCGGTTGTAAATTTCCTACTGGGTTATGTTAGTTATATAATAAAATATCTTATAGTAAATAACTGTTTATTTATTCTAATAAGTAATTAATTTATTTTAGGTGAGGAGGCAACATGATAAAACCACTTCAAGGAATTTTAGATTAGTTCTTTAGAACCTTAATAAGCAACTTCAGTAAACAATTGTTTACTTCAACATGGTTCAGCAGAGGGTTCCAGGCATTAATGGTAAGATAATCCCAAAGATATGGTTATTAAAGCGAGTTAAGTTAAATATGTTCTGTTGAATTAAAATTTTTTTTTTGCTTAAATAATACTTTGGAGAGTAGTTTTCTTTTATTCAATAGAGAACAACTAGGGTACGTGTCCCAATAGGTTTTAAACAATTAAATGTTACTGTTCTCGTGTAATGTAGACTTGATCGCTTTTCTCTTAAAATATGGATTAATTGGAACTGTGACTTTGTAAGGAAAAGATTAAAATATGTTAAGGAACTTACATATAAATATTTATACCATAATCATTTTTATTTATTAATTTGAAAAAACTTGTTTACATAGGTAGAGGTGGAAAGCGTTTTATCTTAACACTCATCGTAGGAACAATTTTTGGTTTTTTATCAGCATGTCTTCTTATCACAGCTACTAAAGATGTATCACACATATTTAATTGGTTGCCTCATAGTGCTGCACCCAGTAATGGACACCAGTTTCCAGATGCTGACTTACGAGTAAATTTTCATAATTATTAATTATATTCTTCTATTTTTAATCGAACTGTGTAGGGAAGAGACTAAATTTTCATTTAATCTTTGAAACAAATCTTTATATCTATTAATTGTCGCAACCTATGTTGCTAAGTTCTGTGTATGTTATCAACCCAAAACTCATGTAACTTGTAATATTTTATTAGTTTGAACCAGATGGAGATATTAAATTTCATGAAAAAGATGAAATTTTCCACAAAAATGAAGATAAGGTAGCACAAGAATTAAAAAAGAAAGTTCGTGTACTCTGCTGGGTAATGACTGGACCAAATAATCATCAGAAAAAAGCTAAACACGTGAAAGCAACTTGGGGAAAGCGATGTAATGTCCTACTCTTTATGAGTTCCGAAAAAGGTAAAAAAATTCTTGAGACTTAAAAATACCATTGTCAGAAACTTTTTTCTCAACTTAATAACAAGTTTGCAATCTAAATGATTATCAATATTATTATTGATAAATAAAAATTTGAATGTTAATCATTTTTAGATGACAGTTTACCTGCAATAGCTTTACCTGTAAAAGAAGGAAGGAATAATCTTTGGGGAAAAACAAAAGAAGCATTTAAGTATGCGTATGAAAATTATAAAGATAAAGTTGATTGGTTTATCAAGGCTGATGATGACACGTGAGTACTTTTTAAATTCTTTATAGAAATTCTAGAGCACTATTGGGAAATGTCAGAGAATTTTATAAACCTTGAAAAAATCTGGAAAAGTCAGGGAATTTTGATGGAAATCCTGAAAAATTGTTGTTTTCTAAAGTTATTGTGCTTATTCTTGAAATCTAATTTTACTTAAATATTTCATAATTAATTCAATTTTAAAAGAGTTGCGTTTACAATTTTCATAAGTAGATGATTGAACTTCAAAAGGTTTTAGTTTGAAATTTTGTAAAATTTCAATTTTCAATTAATTTAATTAGAAATCTCAAAAAACGTAGATTTTTGAGAATTTTTAATTATTCCAATTCTTCTGAAATTAGTTAAATTTTTTAATATGTATTTAATTGATTATTTAAAAAAATGGAGTTACAGAAGAATTTTAGTTAAGAACACTAAAAGAAATTGAATTTTAAAGCAATTATAATTATTTTCATTATCTATACTATATCACTAAAATTTCCCAATAAAATTCAACTATTTTGAAAAGTAATATAATTCTTCGCAAAAATTCAATTATATTCAAAAATTTAAAAAATTCTTATCAAAATTTCAATTATCTTTATGAATAACAAAAATTCTCCTCCAAAATTCAATTATTATTTTTAAAAAATTTAATAAAATTCTTTGTAACAATTTAATTTTTTTCAAAATAAATAATTTTAATAAGATTCTTCGTAGAAATTTAATCAATTTAAAAAATTTGTCAAAATTCTATTATTTTTAATATCTACTATTTCATTAAAATTTCACAAAAGAATTCAATTATTTAAAAAGAAATTTGAATAAAATTCGTCTCAAAAATTCAATTATTTTCAAAATGTAATATAATTTTTCGCAAAAATTCAATTATGTTCAAAAATTTACAAAAATTCTCATCAAAATTTCAATTATCTTTATAAATAATATAATTCTTGTCCAAAATTCAATTATTTTCAAAAATTTTCCCAAAAGAATTCAATTATAAACAAAAAAATTTTTAACAAAATTCTACACAAACAGTTAATTATTTTCATAAATAATAATTAAAATTTCACAGGCATTGAATTATATTCAAAAACACTTATAAAATTTTTTGGTGAAGTTAAATTATTTTTAATACAATTTTAATCAAATTTCTTAAAAAATTAAATTATTCATAAAAATTTTATTAAACCTTGTCAAGATAATTCAAATATTTAAAAATTTGTTTATAAAATTCTTTATAATAATTCAATTTTAAGAAACATTCAATTATTTAATAAAGTATTTATTTTTGTATTTAAATTATTGAATTCTCATAGATTTTTGTATTAAATATATTGATTTAAAAATGAATTGCAGTTAAAATTTTAGATTAGAATTGAATATCGAGAGCATTATATCGTGAATTTTTAAAAATAATTAAATTTTAATAAGGTTTCAAATTAAAAACTTTGAAATTCTGAGTTTTTCACACTTTTAATTAACAATTATGTAGAATTAATTTTTTGAAAAAGTTTAATTAAATTTTTTTAATTATTTGAAGTTTTTCTTTTCCGATATATATTTTATTGAAGAATTTCAGAATAATCGAAATTTCGTAAAATTGAATTCTAAACAAAAGGATTTGAAAATGATCAAAGAACTTTAAAAATTATTTTTAAAAAATTGATTTAGAGAAGAATTGTAGTTAAAAATTTTAGAAATGAATAATTGAATCGAAATGCTGAAAATCATTTTTGAAGAAGTTACAGTAACAGTAATCTTATAATATAAAATAATTATTTTGCCATGTTCTAATTATTATAAAACATGAAGAAAGCGATCACTCCGAGTCGAAGACTCGAAGTGATCTTATTGAAATTGAAAAAATAATGAAAAATATTTATTTAAAAATGAAGTTTTTGATGTTTTCGAATAATTTTAATTTTGAAGAAATTTGTAAATAAATGTAATAGAACATTTTTTTGTATCTAATCATTTTCCGAGTGAATGAGAATATTCTTTAGAGACAGGGAAAAAGTTAAAGTTTTGTCTTTAAATCAGAGTTATTTAATTTGGTAAAATATAAATGTAGTTTTAAAAACCTGGAAAAATTTCGTTTTTAATCTGGAAAACCTGGAAAAATCAGGGAATTTGAAATGAGCATTCTGGCAATTTTTCTATTTGTCAGAATTTTGATGTGAACTTTTTCCTAAATAAAAAATTAATTTACAAGTAATTCTAATGAAGTAAAAAATTGGGATCATTTTGTATAGCTTAAATATAAAATTTAAAAAATATTTTTGCTGCAGATATCTAACTTGTGTTTATTGTTTCAGATATGTAATATTAGAAAATTTACGATACATGTTATCTTCATACAGTCCAGCGTCTCCGTTGTACTTTGGATGTAGATTTAAGCCATACGTGAAACAAGGATATATGAGTGGTGGCGCGGGATATGTACTTAGTAGAGAAGCTCTTAGGAAATTTATTGAGGAAGGATTACCGGACAAAACAAAATGTCGACAGGATCATGGTGGAGCTGAAGATGTAGAAATGGGCAAATGTTTAGAGAACGTGAATGTACTTGCAATGGATTCGCGTGATCCACTGGGTCGTGGGAGATTTTTCCCGTTTGTACCGGAACAACACTTAATATCAAAGCAACGGGACGTTAACTTTTGGTATTGGAATTATATTTACTACGATACTAAGGATGGTTTAAATTGTTGTTCTGACAGTGCCATATCTTTTCACTATGTGTCGCCGAATATGATGTACGTTCTCGAATATTTAATTTATCATTTGAGACCGTACGGAATCACGCATAGTGTAGATGAAATAGCAACAAATAAATCGATTTCTTTAAGTAATAATAACTAGTCTCGGCTAAGTCAACTTATTTTTTATTGTCAAGTGCAAACTTTAATGTAATATAATAATGATAATCATTCCTTGTTATTAATTCCATTTTTATAAGGCGATTTTTAACTTTCATTAATGGAAATTAATAGCATCATATATGCTATTCAATAAGTTTGCGCAATACATTAAGAGTATCTGTAACAGCAGACTGAAGTGATGCAAAAATGCTAGTCAGATACTAATTTATAAAATAAATTTTTAATCTACACGTACTGTAAATAAGTAAATGCTTTAAAAGCTTTTATGTAAATTTATACATACCAAAAACTTGTAATATTATTTTTTATGGTATCTAAAAAGTCAGACTATATTCTGATACAATTTTAGATGATAAGACATAGTAATTATTTATTATGTTTAAAGTTACCTCAATTAATGGAAAATGTTATGATAAAAGAAGATTATAATTTTTCTGTAAAATTATTACAATTATTAAAATTGATTTTTAAAAAACAGGCTCAAGTATGAAAGATTGATTTAAATAGACCCTTTTTTCCAACAAATCGTAAACACAAGTCTCGAACCAGCGAAAGACTTTAAAAATACGGACTTTTTACGGACCAAAAATGAAAAATTGCGAGCCAATTACTGACAAAAATTTAACCAGTCCCAGTAAAATAAAAGAACATTTTACTTAAAACTGTAAATTAAATTTTTCATATAATTATAAAACATGAAGATATCGATAACTCCGAGTCTTCGACTCGGAGTGATCGATTTCTTCGTGTTTTATAATAATTAAAGATGACCGAGTGATAAAATCATTATCAATTCAATTATTATTTTCAAGAATTTTTCACTAAAATTCTTCTTTAAACGGATTATTTTTAATAGCTTTCGAAAAAGTTATTTGACAATTTTCAAATCTATTTGTTTACAATATTCAATTTTACGAAATTTCAATTATTCGTAAATTCTTCAATTAAATATATAAAATTAGAAATTAAAAACGTAGAATAATATAAAAAAAATTCAATTAAACTTTTTCAAAAAAGTTAATTTCAAAATTCAATTATTTCTAAAAATTCAAGCTATATTTGCTTTTAATATTCAATTATTATCTAAAATTTTAACTAAAATTCATTTATAAATCATTTTTTATTACAAAATTCTACGAGAATTCAATTATTTCAATACAAAGAAGACAATTTATTGAATAATTGCATGTTTCTTAAAATTAAACTCTCATAAAGAATTTTATCAATAAATTTTTAAATAATTGAATTCTTTCGATGAATTATAATAAAATTTTTAAGAATAATTACATTTTTCGAGAAATTCGATTAAAATTGTATTAAAAATAATTAAAATTCTGCGATGAGTTTTATTATTTGTAAAAATAATTGAATCCCTAAAGAAGAAAAATTTTATTATTTTTCAACAATATTTAATTTTTGCGAAGAATATTATTACTCTTGAAAATTGAAAATAATTGAATTTCTACAATAATTTGTAATTATCCGAAATTTAAATTTTTGTTTCGTCTTTTTAACTAAAATTCTTCTATAAATGCATTACTTTTTCAAATAATTTTTTAAAAAGTTCTTTGAGAATTTTCAAATTCAATTGTTTACAATTCAATTTTGCAAAATTTAAATTATTCGTAAATTTTTCAGTTAAATACATATTAAAAAATAAAAACTACAAATAATTTTAAAAAAATCCGCAATTAAACTTTCCCAAAAAAATTAATTCCACCGAATTGTTAGTTAAAAATATAAAAAAAATCAGATTTTAAAAAATTTTTAATTGAAACCTTTTCAAAATTCAATTATTTCTAATAATTCATTCTATAATGCTTTTAATATTCAATTATGATCTAAAATTTTAACTGAAATCAATTTTAAAATCAATGTTTACTAGAAAATTCTACTAGAATTCAATTATTTAAATACAAAAAAAATTATTGAATTCTCATAAGGAATTTTGTCAAATAATTTTTAAATAATTGATTTCTTTTGACGAAGGTTAATAAATTTTTTAAGAATAATTACATTTTTCAAGAAATTCGATTAAAAATGTACTAAAAATAATTTAAATTCTGTAATGAGTTTTATTATTTATGAAAATAGTTGAATTCCTGTGAAATTTTTATTATTTTATGAAAATAATTAAAGGTTTGGGTTGAATTTAATTAAATTTTTTTTAAATATATAATAGTTGATTTTTTCTTCCGTTGTTGAATTTTGTTGATATTCTTTTAATCGATTATCGGAATTGAAGAAATTTTTTGAAAATAATTGAATTACGGAGAAGAATTTTATTAATTACAACAATAATTGAAATTATTACGAGAATTTAAAAAAATTTGTTAACTTTTCCAAAATAAAATTTTTTTTAGTGTTTTTAACTAAAATTCTTCGATAAATCCATTATATTTAATAATTTTTGAAAAAGTTCTATTAAAATTTTCAAATTGATTTGTTTATAATTATAATTCAATTTTACAAAATTTTAATTATTCGGAAATTTTCCAATTAAATATATGTTAGAAATTAAAAACTTAAAATAATATAAAAAACTTTGAATTAAACTTTTTCAAAAAATTAATTTCAAAATTTAATTATTTCTAAAAATTCATGCTGTATTGCTTTTATAATATTCAATTATTATCTAAAATTTTAATTGAAATTCTTGTTTAAATCAATTCTATTATTAGAAAATTCTACGGGAATTCAATTATTTAAATACAAAAAAAATAATTTATTAAATATTGAATTTTTCTCAAAATTTAATTCTCATAAAGAATTTTATCAACAAATATTTGAATTATTGAATTCTTTAGACGAATTTGAGTAAAATTTTTAATAATTACATTTTTCGAGGAATTAG
The DNA here is from genome assembly GCA_032872505.1 of Leptopilina syphax. Classification (NCBI taxonomy): domain Eukaryota; kingdom Metazoa; phylum Arthropoda; class Insecta; order Hymenoptera; family Figitidae; genus Leptopilina; species Leptopilina syphax. Next base: position 5,810,005 of record CM065471.1, on the reverse strand, counting down.
ATAAAAATTTTATTATAGAAATAATTGAAATTTTGCGATTAATTTTATTATTTATGAAAATAATTGAATTCCTAAAAAGAATTTGATATTTAAAGAGAATAATTGAATATCTGTAAAAATTTTATTATTTATGAAAATAGTTGAATTATTACGAAGAAATTTATAAAAAAATTTGTATATAATTGAATTCTTGTGTTTATTATTTTATAAAAATAATTAAAGGTTTGCGTAGAATTAAAAAAAAAAGATTTTTAAATAATTGAATTCTTTTGGAAAATTTTATTAAAATAGTAGATATTGAAAATCATTGAATTGAGGAATTTTTTTTAAAATAATTAAAATTTTGCCAAGAATTGTATTAAAATTTTTGGAAAATAATTGAATTTGGGAGAAGAATTTAATTATTTTTAAAAATAATTGAAATTTTGACGAGAATTTAAAAAAATTTTTGAACATAATTGAATTTCTGGGAAGAATTTTATTACTTTTGAAAATAATTGAATTTCTGCAATCATTTGTAATTTCTCTGAAATTCTCCAAATTATATCGTACAATTTACGAACTTTTCGTCTTTTCTCAATCAAATTACGGACTTTACAGACCTTTTTCTTAAAAAAAAACTGGCTTTTACGGACTTGAAGCAAATTTACGGAACACATAAAAAGTTTCAGAATTTGACATTAACAGAAAAAGTAGTTAATTTAAATCTCTATCCCTCAAAAACTAATTTGTTTTTTTCTATCGTGATTTCCAAAAACCCCCAAGACATCTAAATTTGCAGCAATTTGCAGTACTTTCTTTCCCACAAAATCTAATGTTGCTGCAACATTAGGTTCTGGGGGAAAGGAAGTACTTAATTTACTTCTTATTTTCCTTTAAGGACCGTCAGAGAAGTAAAAAATAATTTTCATTTAATTACTAATTTTTTTTAATAAATGCAATTAATCTTTATTGAAAAAGATAAACAGATTCAGTGTTATTGTGCTCACTGCTCTCTGAAATTGTAACAAAACTTTCAAATTTTTAATTATTATTATTATCATCACTTATACTCAATTATAAATTATAACACGATGAACATATCGTTATTTGATTGCTATTCCAACGGTGACATTATACTGCATTTTTAATTAAAAATGAAAAGTTTTCAGAATAATTTCCGATTACAATCAATTCGCCGTGTTTTAAAAGTTAGATTTAAGATTTTTTAAGAAAGTATTTTGATGTTCTGCTGTGAAGTTGTGGACCAAAAGAACGTCTGCGTTGATTCTTATGGTTATTTGAATGAATGTTTTTGCTTCCTGCGCGATTGTTTCTAAAGTAGATCGGTCAGTATCAGACCATTGTTGGTAAGTATTGTTAACAATGTTATTCTGAATGAGAGCTTCCTCTATTTCAATATCAATTTCATCAACGCCAGGACAAAAATTGCATTTCGTTAAATAAGTAGGTAACAATCATTGGTGAGTTTGTCACAATAATCATAGAATTGCAAATTTTCTCATAAGTTGTTACAGAAAATATAATTTTTTCGCTAAAATTTATAGTAGAATTAATTTTATGTTTAATTAAAAACATCATTTCTTTACCAATATCAGCTACAAATTCTTGATGATCCACTATACTTGTTAAAAGTGATGATCTAGTATCAGTTTCGAGAAAATGCTCAATCGA